>JAKCWG010000963.1:0-687961 GCA_021464415.1 Lonicera japonica
TTTAAGAGACCGAAAGGGCGAATTGGGTGCCTAACACCTTCCCAATTCGTAACGTAGTTCCCGAACCCTAACAAAGTAAATTTTCAAAATAAAACTCTGGTTTCAAACGTATGAAAGATAGTTCCTTTTCGAATTATCCTTCGTACGATCTTTTGTTTGTTTACTCGTAAAACAAACTGGCGACTCTACAAAACACGTTTTCAAATAAAACCGAGAACGAGGATGCCTCTCGGGTTGCAGGGGTCCGGATTCTCACAGAGCCCAATGTGAATGATAATATCTATGATGCTTATAATTATTTTAAGAATGGTCATATTTTTTTTCGTATATCTCAAGACCCATGGCCACCACTAAGTGACTATTTTTCTCTAGTAGATCAAGATTACACAATTAAGTCTTATTATCTTGAGCGTAATTGCTATAGTTATTTTGATTATATTTTTAAGCTCACGGTGATATATATGTTTTATTGGAATGATCCTCAACTTTTTAGATTATTGATTTATGAGAAATTAAATATTTAATGATAATATTTGGCCATGTATTTATTCTCACATATTTTTGTTTTCCATTTATATTATTTGAACGATTAACAATCTTTATGTGCTTAAAGCTTTATCTAGTTTGTAGGAATTATTTTATTTGATGAATCGCGTATCCAAGTGATATCTTACATCCCTCCTTGTTCTTATAAATTTTTAATTTAATGGGTTCCTTTGAGGACAAAGCAACATTCAAGTTGGGGTGAGTGGATAAAATTCTTAACTTTGCTAGTCCTACATATATTAAAAAAAAAATAAAGAAAATAGCATATACTTTAAAAAAATAAAATTGCAATGGTTCTTTGATTAATTAAAATTTCCTTTCTAGCTAGTGTGCTAACGATGACGCATTTGTCTTAATACTTTACATGTACATGCTTAGTTCTCTTACTATCATTATTAGTAGAAATTTCCTGATTTTCTGACCTCATTATATTTTCACATATGACAACATTTACATAACTAGATGGATGAGTGAGTATAACTTAAAATTTCTTGAAGAACATAAATGCGGAGACTAAATATCCTGTGAAAATTTGAGCCAATCTTCCTTTTTGAGGGATTTTTATCAACTCCAATTTTTGAAAAGCGTAATTCGTTGTGTAGTCTCATTAATTTTTTGCTTTGATTGAACACTAGAAAGATGTATCCATGAAATGCAATTTTAATTAAGATCCTTGATACTACTTGAACTGAAGAACTATAAACCATAGGAAGTGATTTAGGCCGTCTTTGTTAGCCTGCATATTAACCTTATCCTAACTTTACATTTATACCGCTAGTCACCCCTTTGAGCCTTTTTTATATATGAACCTTTCTTTCTTAACCCGATATCCTTGCCCTACTCCAGTTAGGAGTTTAACCCATATTTATAGCCTACCCTTTTATCTAAGAATATTTTGAGATTATTTATCTTGTGTATGGGCAATAGTGAAAAATGAGCTTGAAAAAAGTATGAAAGAAAAAAAAGTGAAAAAGGAAAAAAATATGGAAAAAAATAGAAGTTATAAAATCTCCTTCAAATATCAAAAGAAAAATAAATATGTGAAGATAAAGAGGAGATCTACAAAAGAAATAAATAAAAAAAGAATTGAAAAGATGAAAAAATGAAAGAGCTCAAATGAAGTCAAAAGTTAAGCTCAAAGTGTTAATTTTATATCTCAATTTATTTCTTAGATTTTTGAATCCCTTATATACCCTTCATTTGATACCCTTACCCTAAGCCTTACGTTACACCCAGAAAAAGTCCTAATGATTCTTTTGGATATGGTTTGGAGGTGAGAGTGGTATAAGAGAATCTATTTATACATTTCGCTTTTCTAGTGGGATATGTTCGTTCATGAGGCTAATATTCTTTTTTTTTATAGCGTTTTTCATATATATATGCGAGGGGCTTTTGAATTTGCGTACATTTATTCTTTATAGCCTGTATGTAATGAGAGCAAATACACCTTATTCTAGAGTGTTTCATTTGTTTAGTGTATGCCATGTGAGAAATTGAGCCAAAGCTTAGTTTGAATGGAATTTGAAAGTTCGCTTTTTGATATCAATGATGTTATGTTATTGTCAATTCACACGCACGATAAGGATTGGTGAGAATGAAATATTTTATTAATCTTGCTAGTTTGAAAACTTTGATACTGCATAAGTTTCACATTACTTTAGCATGTGGGTATTTAGATGTCTTTGTTGAGTTGGATGCATTTGTGAAGAAAGGGGAATTAAATTTTAAAAGAAAAACAACCATTGTATTGGAATTATATTGAAAATCTTGGGCTAAAGAAAATAATTTGTTTTAAGACTTTTAACTTTACTCGAGGACTAGCAAAGTGTAAGTTGGGGAGAATTTAATGCGTCAAAAAATTAGTATAATTTATTATGTTAATTTATAATTTGAAGAGCATATATTATTACTAATATTTATATTTTTTATGTTTTTCAGGTGTTAAAAAAGATTTGAAGAAGATAGAAAAAATAGAGAAATTAAAAACTTGTGAAGACACTTAAAAGTGCTCAATACTTCCAGAGGCATAAATTTTTACTCGGAACTCCAAATAATGCTTTTCTTGTGCCTAAATTGAAGATAATTTCGAGAGTTACAACTTTCCAGTTCAACACGTTTTCAAATTCAGCCATCTCGGGGTCTGAAATTGCGATGCAAAATACTGCAGTTAATAAGGACGAAAATATAAATTGTATTTTAATATGGGCCCAAAATCATATACTTCAACAGCCAGCACATTTATCTCTAATTAGTGCAGCCCATGTGAGAGTGAGTCAAAGAAAAGGAAACAAATCACTCAAGCCCATCTAAAGCCCAAAGGCCATTAGCCCATTTTATTAATTCAAGAAGTGTCCTAATCTTAATTAAATGAGGAGAACTCACATTATATAAAGAAGGCATCTAATTGGAATTGGAGCAGCAGCAGTGCCTGCCGAGCACTATTCCTCTCTTCTTTTCTTTTTCTTTCTTTTACTTTTTTTTTTTTGAAGACTAGAAGATTGAAGATTTAATTTTATATTTTAACGTCAAGTAAGTTTTCTTTCAATCTTATTTATTATTTAATTTTTATTATGATAGCGTAAATTTGTGCTATGGTTAGGATGAGTATATTTAATTGATTCCATTGCACGTATTCATGCCAATTTACTCTACCAATTTAATGCTTTAATGTTAAATACAATTTTTCCTACTGAATGCCTATTTTAATTGACAAAAAAGATAAAGTTAGATTCTCATTATTTTTTGTTGGATTCACCTTATGATTTGTTAAGAGCAGATATATGGTGTGTTTTGATAGATATAGTGAGTGTTTTGATTTTATACATTAGTTTGGCTGTGAAATAATTACAATTGGATTTTATAAATTAATTGGACTTTGATTGATTTTATTTTTCGGATCTAATAGAGTCGGAGACCAAATTAGTGCGAGAAAAGAGTAGAGTTTATGTGCATGAATATTAAGGAAGATGATATTAAATATATGATTCCAAAACTCTAGTCAATTAATTCATTAATTTTATTATCTTGTTTAGTAATACTTAATTTAGTTCTATTAATTTAATTTACTTGCTTTACTTTATTTTAATTTGATTTATTTAATTAGTTTGATTCTCATCAATTATTCTTGGCTATATTAGGGATTAGTGAAAGATTAACAAGACAAAATTTAAACATATTGTGTGAGTCTTTGTGGGATCGACCTCGCTTATACGCTATATTATAAATTGATTCGTGCGCTTGCGAGTATTAAAATTTATCACAACAGAACACTATTTTTAAATCAGTAGGAGATGAAATATATAGGATAATGGCATGAGAAAACAAATAAATTTGAATGTCTCTGTTGATAATCAAATAGAAATGATAGCAAAAATAATTGATTTTTGTTAAACGTTGAGAAATCAATTCAAAGATGTGGTGTGATGTGATGTTTGCTTACCTTTTAGATTTCTCTCTCTATATATATAATTTTTTTTATAGGTAGGAAGAAATTATTTTCACAAAAAATAAAGAAGGATGCATGATTTCAACTCATAGAAATAGGTATAAGACGGATTGCATCACTAAAGTCATTTTCAATTTCTGATACAAATTATGTTACAAATTATGTTGTTATTATTATTATTATTATATTATTATTATTATTATTATTATTATTATTATTATTATTTTATTATTATTATTTTATTATTATTTTTTTATTATTATTAAAAATGACTCCTAAAGTTTGACCTGAATCCCTCGCTCGTCCCTGAAGTTCAATTTTCGATTGAAGCATCCTTAAAATTTCTAATTTTTCCTCTCTTATCCAAAATTGGATGCCCTATAAAAACATAAATAGAAAACGCGCGTGATTGTCATGAGCCACTCTTTTAAAGGGCATTTTTTGATGCTTAAATATAAATTATAAACTTTAAGGATGGTTAAATCGAAATTAGAAACTTTAAAGGTGCTTTAACTAAAATTAAAATTTTTAATGATACTTCAACCGAAAATTGAACTTTAGGGACGAGCGAGAGGTTTGCGTCATTTCTGCTAATTACCCCAATAAAACACGGGTTTTCCTTGAAGATATAGGAATGATATTCTTATTTGATTTTATATTGCCCAATTCTTAGTTGGATTTGTATTGTCCAATTCTTAGTTGGATTTGTATTATCCAATTCTTAGTTGGATTTGTATTATCCAATTTCTAGTAAGTTTGGCTTTATGCAATCCTAGACCTATAGGATTTCTATCCTAAAAATAGAACCCTTGTTTTAGGTTTTATTAATGAGTTATATTGTTTTGTTTACTAGCTAGATTATAGAGTATATTTGAGAGATATAATATTAAGAGCTCTAATTGGTGGCTAGGGTTTGCTTTGCGCGTTGTATTCGGAATTTGTCTCATCAATAATAGCTGTCACCCGGTAAATTAATAGCGGTTTTGCCGATACTGCCTAATTGCTTGCGTCCTTGGTTAGTTGTTTTCTTATTTAATCACTTTTTTTTTCGTATTGCTTGAATATTAGTGGTGCTTGCTTCTTTAATTATTGTACGCGTAATTGTCCGATCTATCCTACGCTTATACTAAGGCTTCTTCTAGCGGTACCTTAGCACAACAATTTGGTTTCAGAGCCAGGTTTATTCCTTGGGATAATTGTGTGATAGTGAAAGACATCTACTGCTGATATACTGGAACGGGGTGTCAAGGCGGTATATAAACCACCTTTGAAGGGGGCTTCTGTTCCTAAGATGACGGCTGAGATCAAATTCAATATAGAGAGATTTGACAGGAAGAAGACAGATTTTGTGATGTGGCAATGCCAGATGTCCGACATCCTTGTCCAACAGGGTTTGCACAGAACATTGTTGGGAAATAAAGCTAAGCCCGATGAGTGGTCCAACATCTATTGGATTGAGTATGATAGGCAGGCACGTAGTACAATTCGTTTACACCTTGCCCCAAACGTGATGTACTATGTCATGCGTGAAACATCTACCTCGGTAATTTGTAAGAAGCTCGATGATCAGTATATGACGAATAGTATTGAGAATCGTCTATACTTTAAGAATAAGCTATTTCGGTATGAATTTTTGAAAAGTACATCCATGAATGATCATCTCAACGGGATTAATAAGATAGTGTCATATTTGCAGGGGTTAAACGTCGAGATTAATGATGAGGACAAGGAAATTTTGCTTCTTAATTCACTCCTGTAATCCTATTATTATCTAACCACCACACTTATACATGGGAAGAAAAATGAGACCTACAATTTGGTATTGTTGGCCGTCTTGGCTAATAAAAAACACTTGAAGGAGGAAGGAGAATCCAACTCATATGTGATATTCACTAGAGGGATAAGCGACGAGAAAAAGCAGGGAAATCGAGGAAGGTCATGGTTGAAATCTCAGGGACTGACTGACAAGAGTAAGATAATTTGTCACAAATGCAGAAAACATGGACACTTGCATCGGGAGTGTCCAAATAGAACTAATGGAGGTGGAGCGAATAAATGTGCGGTGGAGAAGGCGAACGCGGTAACAGCACCGAAAAAAGAGAACTTTGAGAGTATGTTGGTTGTGACTCCACTGGTTAGCTCTTCGAGCGAGTGGATCTTGGATAACGGGTGCTCATATCATATGTGCTCAAACCGGGAATTGTTCCATACCTTTACCGAGGTTCACGGGAGTAAGGTTTTGATGGGTAACGACCATGCATGTAAAACGATGAGAATTGGCACGATTCAGCTAAAGATACACGATGGGGTGGTACATACTCTTGGTGAGGTCCAGTATGTTCCTAATCTGAAGAAGAATTTGATCTCTTTGGGCGCTCTTGATTTCCAATGGTTATTATGTAATACTCAAGGGTGGAAATTTGAAAGTTCTCTTCGGGCTGTGGTTGTGATGCGAGGAAAAAATAAGGGTAATCTTTATTTTCTTCAAGGATGCACAACGATTGGATTTATTGCATTTTAGGGGGGAACATCAAAACTTTATCACTATGAAATTTTAAAAAAGGTAGGTGAATTTATCATTTTACGAACAATACAGAATTTTCATAATAAAAATGTTTGAGGTCAAGTTCATAGTATTTTGGATATATATCGCAGTCTTTAAACTTTCTTTTACATTATTGTAAAATAACATTAGAATCATCACGTGTTGTTTCAAAATGCATTAATAAATTTTAAAACATAGCTGCTAAGGCACTCTCTAGGCTCCAAATTTTCAATGTATTCACGCAAAGACTGTAACGCCCTACATCTCCAATTGCGAATTAATCCTTCCATTAGGCCCGGTTAAGGCTTTATCGCCGTTAGATTGTGAACATTGGGTCCTGAGCCTCTCGTATTTGACCCGACACCTTTAACATGTCATATTAGGTATATTAAGTTTGTGGGTCAATCATTTCATTATTCGGGTGGCCCGAATCGAAAACGAGAAGTAAATCGCATGTTTTGAACTTTTTGGAAAAGTTAATTTTTGGCCAACCTTAAGAGGCCATAACTTTTTCATCTGAGGTCCAAATGATTTCCTGTTTATGGACACGTCTTCATCTCATTCCCTTCTACAACTTTCGTTTGAAGGCTGAGTTCATTCGAAGTCATTTCGGAGGTCAAAAAGGGGCGAGAAAACTGAGATTTTTTGTCAAAAATGCTAAGCTTCAGAATTTGGGGCCTCTGATCGATCAGAGGGTGCCCAGCGGGTTTTTTTAACCATTTTCCATTGCTTTTTAGTTACCATTCTCCTTCCTTTCTTCCCATATTCAACCCACATCCATTAGAGGGCTATAGAGAGAGTGGAGAGCTCAATTTTGGTGAGATTTTGAGGGACCGTCGACCATATCCTTCATCATGATACAATTTTATCATCTCTAATCATCATCAAATCATCTTCATGTTGTTCCTTCTTAAGTTCTTCCATTGTTAGGGTTTTAAGCTCCAAATTGGGTATTTCGAAATTGATGCTCCTCCAGCTCAATCCAGCACTTGGAAGCTTCGACTATCAACCTATCTAAGGTGGGAACACTAGTATCTAACCTTGTTTTCAATTATTATGTATTACATCCTTGTTTTGTAAGCCAAAGATAAAGGTTTTGCATATGAACGAGATTGATGTTCACACATGGGGTTTGGGTTTGACATCTAGGCATGTATGTGCTAATTTATCTATAATCTTATTGTTGTATCATATTTATTGTAAAAGATATAGGGTATGTGTGAAGTATTACAAGCCATAGGTAGTGTTCATTAGCGCGTAAGTGAGTATACTTTATTTGGGGCATATGTGCAACATTTTATGAACTAAGAATGAAAGGTTCGGCTAGACACGAGTCACATATGCCCTAGTGTGAACTTGGTACCTTGAAACATGCCTATATACACAATTTTCCTATCCATGTTACCGAGTTGTCAAGGGGTTAATGTTGTAAATTTATCAAAAGCTCCGTATATGCATTTTTGGGCTTAGTTAGTAATTATATATGGTTGTAAAGAGCTTGAGATTACATAACCTTAGTTTATGGAAGGAATTGCGTGTATGTATTATAATATTTGATGTAGATATTATACATATGCCATTAGCCTTTTAATATCATTACCTTGGTAGGAAAATTATCATTTTGGAAACAAGAAATTATTTCTAGTAAACTATTAACACTATATCTTTAGAGTTGTTCAAGTATTGCGTGGATGTAGTTAAGTAATGGTATCGATACGTTTCATGGCACTCGTATAGTAGATGCATTTTGAATCAAGGTGGATCTTGCGGCTATTAACTCCATCTACCTAATATATATATGAATTTAGTTACACACATAGTACGTGTATGACCCCTATGTATTAAATTAGACTTTTGGTAAATCGAGGGAGACATAAAGATACATATATATATGTCTGTGTGTGTGTGCTTGTGTCCATGTATTTTATATAAGAATACTACATTTGAATATATTTTCTATTATTGTTTTGATTCTTAAGACTTCAATGGTCAATGGGGTTAACCTAGCCATGGTGGCTACATACCCTGGTCCGTATAGAGGGACCCCGCTATATTAATGGCATACTCTATGATCCGTGTAGAGGGATCCCGCTCTGGAAGCGGCATACTCTATGGTCCAGCTAGGGGGACCGCGCGAGGCGCCATACCCTGCACATCTAGGTGGTCCACGGGGGGACCCAGCCTTGGGGGCTACATACCTTAGCCTTGGTGGCTTAGATCACGATCGTTGTGCACAGTCGAAAAATCCTAGATGTTGGTTATGAGATAGTTGGATATGAGATATGGTGGTAATATAGCTGCCATTCATACCGGTGTATTCAGCCTCCCGATGGATGAGAGAGGGGATGTATTCCTAGGGTTTATAGCTTCCCCGGCTGCGGAGTAGTTTGTGTAGTTCTGTCCTTCAACAGACATACCTGCACGGGTGTCCCACTTGTTAAGTGTTTGGAGTGTAGTCCATGGGAAAATGGCCTGCATGGGTTTAACTCTAAATAAATTACAAGTTAGGACCAAGTCCCTGGATAGTTCGTTCGTTAGGAGGATACATGATTCGTTTAGAGCTTGGAGGCCTTCGGGAACCTAAGTTCTATGCCTAGTGTACTGTGGGGGTAAGCTAAGGCTGGATACTAGAGCTATGTAAGTGTATGTGTATGTATATGTACTTTAGCGTATTTTATGTTATTCGCGAGAGGTATTGGTTTATCATACTAAGCATACGCTTAGAAAATTATAGAGTGTGAGAAGCCTCATAGTAAGCCAAGTATGGACAAAAAAATGTACTAAAATGTTAAAGTGGTAACCACGAATACTTGGCCTTAGAGTAATAATTGCCATTATACCTTTACGAATCAACTGAGGAATATAATAAGATTCCTAGTGGGGTTTTTGGGTTGCATAACATGTTTTCCATATGATTGCATTAAACGACTTACCTATTTTTGTATAATAGATGCATGTGCTTTCAAAAGAAAAATCTTATTTTCTATATAAACCCGTATAGTTTCCACTGAGCCCGGATTTGGCTCATTCCCTCTTTCCAAACAGTTTTGCAAGTCCATACTTGAGGATGGTACGCGTTGTAAGTTTATAGAAGCTCTGATGACCTCTTACCACTTTGCAGTCCTTTAACTTAAGGACCATGCCATAGAGGCTTTTATATTATATAATAAGACGCTTGCATTGTGTATAACTTTGTGTTTATTGAAAAGAATTTGGAATTGATTGTTTTTAAAAGTAATCTTGTACGTGGAGTATTTTTATTAAGTGATTGACTTTGAAATGATTTGGATAAAGAATCCTCTTTTGATTTATAGGACGGATAACATATTTTATAAGCTCCACATGCCAAATTTTATTTTTTTAAATAGATTTTACTTAAATTTCTTATAATCTACACCCGTCGTCGCGTATGACACCGTGATTAACCGGGTTCTAGAGGTGAAAACTTTTTAACGGGATTCGGGGCGTCACAAAGACTGCAGCCTTTAAAATTGTGTATTTTGACCGCATTATGTTTCCTTTAAATGTAAGGAACCAAATGCTATTTTTTCATCTAATAGATAAGATGCGAAAACATGAACGCCATTAATTTAGCTTGTGGACACATTGCAAATGGTTTCTTTGTAGATGAACTCTGTCGCTCCAATTGCATTTTAAAACAGAAAGGCAATTATACGTTATTCATGCTTGATCGTGTTTTTCTACGCGAACTACTCAACTTCTTGCGCCATATACATACTACATTTTAAGAAAGAGACAAAAATTATATTTTTTAATTAAGTAAATATTTTGGAATGGTCTGTAGGACAAGTACCTGACTGACAAAAATCAAGACAAAATTAATTGTTACTAGTAATTGTTTATTTACAATTATGGCATTGTTGAAATTCTTCTCAGCCATTGTGGTTGCTAGGACGCAAGCCGGCCACCACTCTCGCAAGCCACCATAGACAGGCAATAGCCAGTAGCAAAATTTATAGTTTTTTGTAAGGAGACTGAAGGACACTCTAGGTATTTCAAAACAAAATATAAGGAAAAGTAGCGGACGTGCACGACACTCTCTAGTGTGGTCAAAACTCAAGATTTTACGACAATCTTATTTCTTATGCATGACCTTCATTTGGGTTTTTGTCCTTTTACATTCTCTATTATGAAAGTCTATATACTTAGTCATTTCCCATATGTTTGTTGTTCGGATAATAAGTATACTATTGCACCTATGCACCTGCACGGATACAGATTGGATGCACTACAATGAGTAAGATTAGCCATGTGAAGAGGAAAGTACACAAACACATCGCAATTATCCTTTAACCATCATATTAAAATTCTTGTTTTCATGAATTTTGAATAGCGATGCCCCTAAAGGTTGTTGCTGAAGAGTTTTGCTGATATAATGGCGGCCTAAATGGTTGGTATGATGACTCATGTAGGAATCAATGGAACAAGGTGTCTGAGCATTGCCGAAGAACTTGTAGGAGGAGGTACAAAAGTATATATACAGCAGAATGTTATCCTGAGGGGGGTGATACAAATTATGGCCAGTTACCTCCTTGCTGGTGCTTTTACAATTGTTGATTGACTAGAAGAGTTTAAACCTTATACCTCAAATTCTTATGTTTATAGGAACATCTTCTAGTTAGTTAGAGTTTGGAATAAAGTCAATGATACTTATGTCTAGATTGTCACTTTCTGTTGTCTTGCAAGAATCATTGAAAATTTCATAGATTCTCCCCTTTTTTCTTAATGTAATGAAAGGAAAATTTTAACTTATATTAGCAATCCACAAAAGTACTCTGACAATCCAAAAAGTGGTTTCAATCAATGTATTAAAATATCCGAAAAGATCTATATAAAATTATAAACTATTACGAAAGATGATTTTGGAGTGTTAGAGTATACAATTTTGTGGAGTACTAATATCATTAGCATAAAATTATTGTTTGGTGTTCTGAAAATACACTAGAGGGTTTTTCAAATTTGAAATGTAATGCTAATGTTGAAAACACCACTACACAATTTTCGGGTTTCAGAAAATGGGATGTAAGTTGTGAAAAATACTCTAGAAGTTTTTGGATTTGCAAATCTGATGTTAATGCTAAAATGGGATGTAAGTTGTGAAAAATACACCAGAGGAGTTTTTGTCTTTTGAGAAAATGGAACACAAGAACATGTAACAAATATAAAAAAAAAAATAGGACAAGCATGTTTATCATGTAAGCATGCAAAGACATAATCGCACACAACCATAACACGAAAACAACACGAACTCGATGCTCTGGCAGAGCTATTGTTACTCACGACGGGTTTATGATTTTGAACAATGCCATTACCACTAAAATAAAAATGCTCTGTATAAATATCAAAATGTTTTCCATTGTTCCCATTTACACCAAGGACCCTGCTGATTTAAAAGCTAACTAAAAATTAAAGCGATAAGATACTAAACTTTGTTTCATTGATTCTAATTTGCAGGATTGATTGATTTACAAACTAAATGTAAGAAGTATTTCATTTCATAATTTTTTTATTGCATTGAGGTTTAAACGAAGAATTGCACCTTTAAAAAATTGAATCTTATTGTTTGAGCGCAGTCATGAAAAATGGAAAATCTTCATTAACCCCACCAAAATTTTCAACTCATCATACTCTAAGAAACATGCAACTCATCCAATCACATCTTTCCTATGTCCGTTTTTTGGAAAGAAAATATATTGGAAAAACAAAATAACTAACACTTTTTAAAAATTAACTATAAATTTACTACAGTTCAAAGAAATAGCTTACATGACAATAGAAATAAATAAATCATGAAAATATCTTATTGGCAATTATATTTTATAAACATTTAAGTAACTTTCTCTTAACATTCTTACAAAATCTGCACGAAAGTATTTTCTACGAAAAAATTATCGAAATACTCTCTTGCAAAACAAACATATACAAGTTGCAACAAAACTAACTTTACTATATTTTTTTTCTTTTCCCGCCACTCAAATACACCCTTAACTCACCTACTCTTTTTCACAAGCAAAAATTAAGAAATCCTTCCTTTTTTCCACTATACCTCTGTCTTTTCCAAACCCACTCGCATCATTTCGTACCCAAAGCACTGGCAAATTGTCCAACCCCATTTTCTTATATAAAATAAAATTTTACAGAACTACTCATACTCCATTAAAGAAACACCGTGTAATTAAATTAGTATAAATATAAATTAGACTTCTCTTGCAAATAGCCTAATTAACATGTGATAAATCAAAAAAGAGTTTGTACCTTATTTCCTTTATGTTATGGATTATTTGTCTATGCCCAAATCCGACTCAGTTGTCTGGACCCAACTAGAACTTTGCGTGTGTGTAACACTAAACAAACATACCACAATGCCAATAAGTTATGTGGATCGGCCTAAAAAGTTGCCTACTTCATAGTCACTTGTATTGTCTTGTAGAGTTTTGAGGGTCCCGATGATGGTGTTTTTTTGATAGTCTTGGGTTAAAAGTCTTGGAGCTTTTATATCGTATGCTGAGTACAAGAGTTAGACATGGAAATACATTCTAATATAGTTATACAATTTGATTAAGGTAGCTAGTCTTATATTTGGTATGAGCTTCCTTATGCCTTATCTTGATCAGTTGTCTTGAATGATGAAAGACTACTTCATTTATCCTCTAGGTACATCGAATGTGATCATGGACCAACTGTGATAGAGGCCTATGGCTTGAGCTCAAAATGTGCAAGAGACATAGGCTTCAGTGGGCCTGGCTTAATTTGTTGGTTGCAGTGGGCTAATCTTAGATATTTTTCATGGGTCCGATATAACAAATACATACATGTTATTTATTCCGGTCCAGGTCATCAAGTGTGCTACTCCACCCATTACCAATTGGTTATGGGTTCGATGCTATGATTTTAATACAGAATCAGAGAAGTGGTTTGATCTCTTCGAGTTTTGTAAGGAGGAAAAACAAAAGCTTGGAGAACAGTGCGATAACGAGCTAGTGGAGTGCAAAAGGTAGAGTTTCTATGGCCTATGTACACTTGGCACTATCGAGATGTTTCTCATACAAGGTAAAGATTGCTCGGAATAGTTGTCTCCAATCCATAATCCCATATTAAGGTCCATAGAATTTCATGTGGTCAAACTAAATTGATGGGCGTGGGCACAGAACAAAGCATGTGCTTGTGCTAAATGCCATATAATTAACTCCACAAGAAAACATTACGTGAATGTTGTGGATGCATTTTGTACATGCATGTTTATAATTAATTGTGTTAGAAAATGAAGAAAAAATAAAAATCAAACAAATATTCAATGGTCAATTTTTTTCTAGAATGGGAGAAAAATTCAAATGGCCAATTTTCTACACATTCTAGAAAATGTTGATTTTTTGAATGGTTTGGTGAATTTTTTTCAAAATATGCAAACTAAGGATGTAAGATTTCAAGATTGGTGGATGCTTGTTGGTGTATAAATAGGGGGTACTTGTATGCATTTTATTATCAACAACAAGAGCTCTACATTAAGAAGAGAGCACAAGAGAGAGTAGAGAGAAAAATTAGAAGTGAAGTGTCTAGGTGAGAGCTTTGCAATTTCTAATTTTTCAGAGTGTTGAGTGAGAAAAATAGAAGCAATTTTCTAGGTTAGAAATTGCAGTGTCTATTTTTAGTATTGAGAGATACACAGTGTGCGTATATAAGTCTGCCGACCAGCCTTGTAAACCACTATTTCTTTCGATATAGTGAATTTGGTGCGCTCTGTAGACTAGTGGCAATTTGCCGATACCACGTAATCCTTTGTGTTGTGAGATTGATATATTGTTCTGCCAAATAATTTTATTGTGCAATTTCTTTTGTCATTTATATCCCAAGATCCCATTTGAAAACTAGTGGCATCTAGCTTGTTCCCAACAACAGGTATCAGAGGCTTTTGTGGTATTTCTGTCAATTTTCTGCAAGGTTACTGTTCACATAAATAGTAAAATTTTGTCGACAATATCGGTTTGTCGACGGAGGTGTTCTAATACACGGTGGTTCGCAGGAATAGTCAAAAACGATCCGGAAGAAGTCAGATTTGAGTGGGAGCAATGGCCGCAGATGAAGGGAAGGTAAAACTCGAAAAATTCGATGGCACAGATTTTGGGTTTTGGAAAATGCAGATAGAGGATTATCTGTATCAAAGAAGTTTGTATCAACCTCTCTCAGGGAAGAAACCAGAGGCTATGAAGGAAGAAGATTGGAATCTTCTGGACATACAAGCCTTTCGAGTTATTCGATTGACGCTATCCCGCAACGTTGCTTTTAACATAGCAAAGGAAAAGACCACGGCGGGTTTTATGGTAGCTCCATCCAGTATGTATGAGAAGCCATCGGCCTTAAACAAAGTGCACTTGATGAGGCGTTTGTTCAATTTGCAGATGACAGAAGGTGCATCGGTACCTCAACATCTCAATGAACTCAACACAGTTACAACCCAGTTGAGTTCAGTTGGAATTGAATTTGATGAAGAAATACGAGCATTGATACTTTTGTCCTCTCTACCAGAAAGCTGAAATGCTACTGTCACGGCTGTGAGTAGCTCGTCGGGAAGTAATAAGTTAAAATTTGACGATGTTCGTGATCTGGTTCTCAGTGAAGAGATCCGACGAAGAGAGTCAGGTGAATCTTTAACCTCTTTAGTTCTGCATACAGAGTTAACAGGAAGAAATTTGACTAGAGGAAATGGACGTGGCAGATCAAACTACCGAGGTAGATCAAAGGACATGAGGTCCAAATCCAGGAATCCCAATAATTCCCATAGCTCAAAAACCGTTGAGTGTTGGAATTGTAGGAGAACCGGGCACTACAAAAATCAGTGCAAGAGTGCACCGAAGGACTAGGAGGCAAAGGCAGAAGCAAACGTTACTTCCACCTCAGGAGGAGATGATGCATTGATATGCACTTTGGAGAGCAAGGAAGAATCTTGGGTGTTAGATTTTGTAGCATCGTTTCGTGGTACTTCACAGAAAGAATTCTTCGAGAAATATGTCCCCGGAAACCTTGGAAAGGTATATCTTGGTGATGATCAACCTTGTGCTATTATTGGCAAAGGTTTAGTGAAGATTAAGTTGAACGGGTCTGTTTGGGAGTTGAAGAATGTCAGGCATATTCCCGACCTGAGAAAGAACTTAATCTCAGTATGGTAGTTGGCTAGTGAAGGCTACACTACGATCTTCCATGGTGATGATTGGAAGATTTCAAAGGGTGCAATGACAGTTGCTCGAGGCAAGAAGAGTGGCACTCTTTACATGACAGCAGGGGCACATTTTTCGATCGCAGTTGCAGTAGGCAATGAAACACCAAATCTGTCGCACCAAAGACTAGGCCACATGAGTGAGAAGTGGGATGAAGATCATGCACTCAAAGGAAAAACTTCCAGGTCTACAGTCAGTAGAGATAGACATGTGTTAAGATTGCATACTTGGAAAGCAGAAGAGAGTCAGCTTTCAGACAAGTGGCAGAACCCCAAAGAAGGAAAGGCTAGAGCTCGTTCACTCTGATGTTTGGGGACCAACAACCATCTCATCCATTGGCGGAAAACACTACTTCATGACTTTCATCGATGATCACTCGCGAAAGGTATGGGTTTACTTTCTAAAGCATAAGTCCGAAGTGTTTGAGGCTTTCAGAAGATGGAAAGCTATGGCTGAAAATGAGACAGGTCTAAAGATCAAAAAGATCAGAACCAACAATGGTGGTTAATATGAAGACACCAGATTCAAGAAGTTATGTTATGAGCACAGGATCAGAATGGAGAGAACCGTGCCCGGCACACCTCAACATAATGGTGTAACTAAGCGTATGAACCGAACGTTGACAGAAAGAGCCAGAAGCATTCGTATACAGTCAGGTTTACCGAAGTAGTTCTGGGCAGAAGGAGTCAATACGGTAGCTTACTTGATCAATTGAGGTCCATCTGTTCCATTGGAGCATAGAATACCAGAGGAAATATGGAGTGGAAAAGAGGTAAAACTATCACATCTAAAAGTTTTTGGTTGTGTAGCATTTGTGCATATCAGTGATCAAAGTAGGAATAAGCTTGATCCCAAATCCAAGAAATGCACCTTCATCGGCTATGGTGAGGATGAGTTTGGCTACCGCATTTGGGATGATGAAAACAAGAAGGTGATCCGTAGCAGAGATGTGATTTTCAATGAAATGGTGATATATAAGGACATGCATAAAACAGATGCCAACGACTCAGAGCAAAATGAGCCAATATTTGCAGATGCAGATGATGTCATAGATAGTCACGCGACGAAACCAATTGTAGCAAGTCCTCAACCAGAGGAACTTGTTGGACAGAGTAGTGCGCAGCAGTCTGACACACCACAGTCTCCTACACCAGCTCCTATATTGAGAAGGTTTTCTCGACCTCATGTGCCTAATAGGAGATACATGAACTATCTGTTGCTGACAGATAGAGGAAAACTTGAATGCTATGATGAAGCATGTCAGGTACAGGATGCGAGCAAGTGGGAGCTTGCAATGAAAGATGAGATAAAGTCTCTTATCTCAAATAAGACGTGGGAGCTAACCGAGCTACCAGAAGGGAAAAAGGCTCTACATAACAAATGGGTGCATCGAGTTAAAGAGGAGCATGATGGCTCCAAGAGGTACAAGGCAAGATTGGTGGTCAAAGGCTTTCAGCAAAAAAAGGAATTGACTACACTGATATCTTCTCGCCAGTTGTAAAGCTGACTACTATTCAGTCAGCTTTGAGTATTATTGCAGTAGAAGATTTACACCTTGAGCAGTTAGATGTGAAAACTGCCTTTCTCCATGGTGATCTAGAAGAGGAAATATATATGCAGCAGCCTGAAGGTTTCTCAGTAAAGGGAAAGGAGAAACTTGTCTGCAAATTGCAAAAGAGCTTGTATGGCTTAAAACAAGCTCCAAGACAGTGGTACAAGAAGTTTGATGGGTTTATGCAAATGAATGGCTATTACAAGTGCAACGCTGACCATTGTTGTTACTTCAAAAGGTTTCAATCCAGTTACATCATTTTGTTACTTTATGTTGATGACATGTTAGTAACAAGCTCAAATATGGATGAAATCAGAAGGTTGAAGAAACAGTTGTCGAATGAGTTCGACATGAAAGACTTGGGTGTAGCGAAGTAGATTCTTGGGATGAGGATCAATAGAGACAAGCAAAGGGGCGTCTTGCAGTTGTCTCAGGCTGAGTATATTAGCCGTGTTCTAAAGAGGTTCAGCATGAGTGATGCTAAGCCAGTTAGCACACCCTCGGCTAATCATTTTCGATTATCCAAAGATCAGTCTCCCAAGAATAATGAAAAAGAAAACTTCATGGCTAAGGTACCATATGCCTCAGCCATTGGAAGTTTGATGTATGCTATGGTTTGCACGAGACCAGATATTGCTCATGCAGTGGGAGCTGTGAGCAGGTTCATGAAAAATCCTGGCAAGATGCACTGGGATGCTGTTAAGTGGATATTGCGATATCTACGAGTTCCTACCAACAAATGCTTATGTTTCAGCAGAGGCAAGCTGAGACTTCAAGGATTTGTAGAATCAGATTTTGCTGCTGAGATAGATCACAGAAGAAGCACTACTGGTTATGTCTTTACAGTAGGTGCTACTACAGTCAGTTGGCTCTCACAACTACAGAAGATAGTTGTCTTATCCACTATAGAAGCAGAGTATGTGGCCATGACCGAGGCAAGCAAAGAAATGATTTGGTTAAAGGGTTTGTTAGCAGAATTAGGTTTCAGACAGACGAAGAATGCCTTGCATTGTGATAGTCAAAGTGCTATACATCTAGCAAAGAATTCGGCATTTCATTCGAGGACTAAGCACATAGGACTTCGGTATCACTTTGTCAGATCACTCCTAGATGATGGGGTATTGACACTTCAAAAGATTCAAGGAAGTAAAAATCCAGCCGACATGTTAACCAAGGCAGTGATCAAAGATAAACTGGAGTTGTGCACATCTTCAGTAAGTCTTCAAAACTAAAGACAAAGATGAGCGCACCACCAAACACTAATCATTGACATAGTTGGTTATATTATTTTTTCTCCAAGTGGGAGATTGTTAGAAAATGAAGAAAAAATAAAAATCAAACAAATATTCAATGGTTAATATTTTTCTAGAATGGGAGAAAAATTCAAATGGCCAATTTTCTCCACATTTTAGAAAATGTTGATTTTTTGAATGGTTTGGTGATTTTTTTTCAAAATATGCAAACTAAGGATGTAAGATTTCAAGATTGGTGGATGCTTGTTGGTGTATAAATAGGGGGTACTTGTATGCATTTTATTATCAACAACAAGAGCTCTACATTAAGAAGAGAGCACAAGAGAGAGTAAAGAGAAAAATTAGAAGTGAAGTGTCTAGGTGAGAGCTTTGCAGCTTCTAATTTTTCAGAGTGCTAAGTGAGAAAAATAGAAGCATTTTTCTAGGTTAGAAATTACAGTGTCTATTTTTTAGTATTGAGAGATACACAGTATGCGTATATAGGTCTGCTGATCAGTCCTGTAAACCACTCTTTCTTTCGATATAGTGAATTTGGTGTGTTCTGTGGACTAGTGGCAATTTGCCGATACCACGTAATCCTTTGTGTTGTGAGATTGATATATTGTTGTGCCAAATAATTTTATTGTGCAATTTCTTTTGTCATCTATATCCCAAGATCCCATTTGAAAACTAGTAGCATCTAGCTTGTTCCCAACAAATTGTACCCTATATATATGAAGAAACATCATTTAAAGAGGACTATCCTTCTATTGAAATATTTTGTTTGATCCATCCTTACCCAATTTTAATATGATATTTTTTTTTTCTTAAATACAATACAATATCATATAATTACATGACGGGTGGGTCGGGTTACCACATATCGATCATGTTCAAGCCTATGGAGACACAAAATTTCATAACAAAATCTGGCCCCAATTGGCTTGGATTATTTCGAATGAGTGGCTAAGGCATGTTGAATTTTGCTACAGATATCTTAAGGACTAGAATCTCCCTAATAACTCGGGTAAGGGACGTGTTTATTGAAGACAGAGGCAAATATGAGTTCCCCAACAAAGACTCAGGGTGTTAGGTTGGGATCGAGCATCGAGTTCCAGCGTATTCATACTAAAGCAGACTGGATTCTTATTTTTGAAACATAACCTGCACCAATTGTGTTAGATTATTCCTAATTGGATGTTCCTTTATACTGAATTTTGGTATAGATATTTGTCTAACGACTCGAGTTTAGGACGGATTTTTACGTATAAGTTCTATAGTGAAAACTCAGTACGAGTTTAAGTCAATAGGGCCGTATGCGCGGTTGCGCATATCATGTGAAAAAAGAAGTCTTCGAACCTAGCATTTGTTCCGTTCCCATGCTCCTATCCGTCTAGCTTGCTGTCAAATATACCTCTATGTTAATTCAATTTTTTTTAAAACATGGTCATCTTTTGGCATGACTATCTTTTTAGAAGTTAAGTGTTAACAATAATATAGTTATAAAAAAGCTCATATTTTGTAAAGTAAATTAGGGTAGGTTCTAGATTTAGTATTTGTGTTTTAAAATCAAGAGTAAGTTTGACAAATATTAGCATTAATTACTTGCTCCTTTTTAAATTGATTATCCAGCAATTATATTTTTGGATAATCAATCAAAATATCTCTATATTATAAAGGATGACACTATTGTCACAGCAATATATCCTTACTAGAATAATATTTATACGAGAAATAGATAAAAACATACGACATCAGGGGCTTTTTTGTCCATTTGGACATAAATTGCATTGGTTAGGATATTTTGCTATCTCATCAACCCTCACATTCCACTTAGAAAATTGGGGTTTTAGTTTCCCTCTCATTAAATATACCTTTCAAATTTTTTTTATTTTTTTAATATTATAAATTAAAATACACCTTGGGCCACCCACAGGGCCGGTCAATAATTTAAACCTTTACACAAGGCCCAATCTTTGACAACAAACAATAAGACAGGGTCCCAATGCTAAAAATATAAACAAAAGGTCAATTGGCTAAAAATCCTCGATCCATAATTTATTTTTATTTTTTTGGTTTATGAACAAACGAAATAAAAACTACAATCATTGATAACTAGCAAACAAGCATCATTTCAACTTGTACCTGCTGCGTCAAAATCGGACTTGACGATGTTACAAATATTCAATGGAAGAATATCTTATATTTTTAATAAAAATTAAGGACACTTATTTTTCTTTAATTAAAATACCTTTGTTGAATTATATATATCTTTTTAAAATTTTTACATAAAAAAAATAAAAAATTAATCATCATCGATCACTGCCACAATCCACCATTGGCGGAGGCCCAGCAACACTGCTAGAGTAGCCAACATCGGAGTAGCAAGATCTTGTTAGTAAATTAGGGCAGTAATCATGCATCGCATACACTAATTTACGCACTAATCATTGAATCCTATGATCTATGCAGTTCAATAAGATCGACAGATGACATACCTTAATCGAGATTTGATGTCAATGAAACGAACAGGATGGATCTGATCCTTCTGTTGTTGTCGTCCTTAGCGTAGAAAACACGACGCCTCTACGGTATGCACACACGAACGAGATGAGATCTTGCTTGGTGTACTAGCGCCCTCTAGGGTTCTCTCTGCTATTTCGAATTTTCTTGCCTCTCTCAATTTCGTTGACGGCCAAGAAGAACAAAGGTTCCCTTTTATAAGGGAACCCTAGTGAGAACCCTAAGCAACAAACGAACTGGGCCCAAGTCCAACTTGGCCCGTTTTAATTCGTTTTGATCCAACTCGTTTTGGTGTGCGACCCTGTAGGTTTTACACTCTTTGGCCGTACAATTAAAACCCGTTTTATTATACGAACAGTAAGCGGTTTCTAGTAAAACATTACTATTATCCAAAGGGTATAAAGGTCAAAAACGACACAACCTTAAATTGATATTTCACACATTAACTCCTTTTGTCAATCGATATCTAGATTGAACACAAGACTAGGCAAGTGTCATTCTTGTATAGTTCAATCTTTATTTCTTGATCTCTAAGTATAATTAATCCAAAACAAATGACATCTCATTTGTGCATGGCCATGCAAATATTAATTACACTTATCAAGGGGCCCAACGATATCTCTCTCAATATATGAGAGTGACAAATCCCATCTTGATCAACCACATACCTCTACATAGTTCATAGTATGCTCGGTCATCATCTTTATAATTACTCGGTCAAGAGCAACGTTTGATAATGCCTGATATGCTAATCCCTATGTTGGTAACCATGGCGATCTCAGGTCTGAGGATAATACGATATCACAAATGGGGAACATCACTGATGACATTATGTAACACTCCTCGCAGTGTCCCCAAAGCGGGTCAGTCCAATACTTTGTTCCCTAACAAGTATCAGTATGTTCAGCTTGATATCTCCATATCCATGACTTGTGGAACATAGTCATCAGCTGACCCATACTCTAATCATTATATCAATGTGATCCTAGGTTATTGATACATGATTAGGGACATCTAAACAATATTATTATTACATTACTAGCATCCCACAATCTAGTCACGTACTTGATGAACTAGTATTAATAAATATTATTTACAAGAGATTATAAAGTAAAATAAATAAACTTTATTAATAAAAATAAGCATAAGACATCCAAGTACAAATCATAATCTATGAATAGTCCTAGGACATATCTCTTTCAGTCTCCCACTTGTACTAGGACCATTCATTCATAAAACGAATGCCTAATGCACTAAAATGACGATCATGTTTAGTTTGAGAAAGTGGCTTAGTCAAAGGATCAGCTACATTCTCGTCTGTGGGAACCTTGCATATCTTCACATCACCATTACTGATAAACTCACGAATGAGGTGATAACGTCTCTGAATATGTTTGGATTTTTGGTGCGACCTTGGCTCTTTAGCCTGAGCAATAGCTCCATTGTTGTCACAATACAAATCCACTGGATTGGTGCTACTAGGAATGACACCAAGTTCAGTGATAAACTTCTTTACCCATACTGCTTCCTTTGCTGCTTCTGAAGCAGCAACATATTCAGCTTCTGTTGTAGAATCAGCAACTGTGGCTTGCTTAGAACTCTTCCAACTCACAGCTCCACCATTGAGACAAAACACAAAACCGGATTGTGATCTGAAATCATCCTTATCTGATTGAAAACCAGAATCCGTGTACCCATTTACAACCAACTCTTCTTCCCCACCATAAATCAAGAATATATCCCTAGTTCTTCTTAAGTACTTGAGGATATTCTTGACAGCGGTCCAGTGACTCTCACCTGGATCTGACTGGTATCTGCTAGTCACGCTCAATGCGCATGCTACATCGGGACGAGTACACAACATAGCGTACATGATAGAACCTATAGCCGAAGCATACGGGATTCTACTCATGCGATCTCGCTCATCTTGTGTCTGAGGACACTGAGTCTTGCTTAGTGTTGTGCCATGTGTCATTGGCAAGAACCCTCTTTTAGAGTCTTGCATGTTGAACCTACGTAAAACTTTGTCAAGGTAATTACTTTGACTCAGTCCTATTAGTTTTCTTGATCTATCTCTATAGATCTTGATCCCTAATATGTAGGCTGCCTCGCCCAAATCTTTCATTGAGAAACATTTTCCAAGCCAGGTCTTGACAGACTCAAGCATAGGAATATCATTCCCAATGAGTAGTATGTCATCTACATACAATACCAGAAAGACTATCGCGCTCCCACTAGTTTTCTTGTATACACAAGGTTCTTCTTCGTTCTTTCTAAAATCAAACTTTTTGATAGTTTCATCGAAACGAAGATTCCAGCTCCGAGATGCTTGCTTAAGACCATATATGGATCTCTTAAGCTTGCATACCTTGTTAGCATTTCTTGGATCAACAAAACCTTCAGGTTGTGTCATGTACACATCCTCTTCTAGGTATCCATTAAGGAAAGCAGTTTTGACATCCATTTGCCATATTTCATAGTCATAATATGCGGCAATGCTTAAAAGGATCCGGATTGATTTAAACATGGCAACTGGCGAAAAGGATTCATCATAGTCAATACCATGGATTTGTCGATATCCTTTTGCAACCAATCGAGCTTTATAGACATCGATCTTGCCATCTTTATCAATCTTGATTTTGAAAACCCATTTGCAACCTATGGCTCTACAGCCATTTGGCATGTCAACCAAGTCCCATACTTGATTGTCATCCATGGATTTCATTTCGGATTTCATGGCTTCTAGCCATTTCTCGGAACTAGAGCTCTCCATTGCTTCTTTGAAAGTCGAGGGCTCATTGTTGTCTAACAACACTATGTCTTGCTCATCTGAGACGAAAAGTGATAATCTCTCAGGTTCGCGACGTGGCCTACTTGACCTTCGTAAGACTGTAACTTCTTCAGGAGTTTCTGCAACTATTTGCATACTTTGTTGAGGCTCTTCATTAAGATTACTATCATCTCGAATTTCTTCTAGATGTATAGTGCTCCCACTGTTTTCTTTGGAAAGAAACTCTCTTTCTAAGAAAACTCCATTCCGAGCTACAAACACTTTGTTCTCAGTTGGATTATAAAAATAATATCCTTTTGTTTCCTTAGGATATCCTACGAAGAAGCATTTATCAGATTTGGGTTCCAATTTAGTTGTGATTAGTCGTCTGACGAAAACGTCACAACCCCAAATCTTTAGAAAAGACAGACTTGGAACCTTTCCAGTCCATAACTCGTAAGGTGTCTTTTCTACAGCCTTAGATGGAGATCTATTTAGTGTGAACGCTGCGGTTTCAAGAGCATATCCCCAAAATGATATTGGAAGAGATGTCTGACTCATCATTGATCGAACCATGTCTAACAGTGTTCGGTTTCTCCTTTCAGATACACCATTCCATTGTGGTGTTCCTGGTGGAGTAAGTTGTGAAACAATTCCACAACTCTTAAGATGATCAATGAATTCTTGGCTTAAGTATTCTCCTCCTCGATCTGATCGAAGAGCTTTAATAGTCTTGCCAAGTTGATTTTGTACCTCATTTTGAAATTCTTTGAACTTTTCAAAAGATTCCGATTTATGTTTTATCAAGTAAACATAACCATATCTACTGAAATCATCAGTAAATGTGATGAAGTACTGATATCCTCCTCTGGCAGTTGTGTTTAGTGGTCCACATACATCAGTATGAATGAGGGCCAAAAGATCACTTGCCCTATCATTGTTTCCATTGAAAGGGCTCTTGGTCATCTTTCCCAGTAAACAAGATTCACATCGTTCAAAAGACTGAAAATCAAATGAATTTAGAAGACCATCTTTATGGAGCTTCAACATGCGTTTCTCATTTATATGGCCTAAACGACAATGCCATAAATAAGTAGGATTCGAATCATCAGACTTGATTCTCTTGTTATTTACGTTATAAACAGGTATTTCAAGATTTAGAATATAAAGACCATCCAATAATTGTCCAATACCATATTGCATATTATTCAAAGAAAATGAACAACGTTTGTCCTTAAAATTGAATTCAAAACCTTCTTCGTCTAACAAAGAAATAGAAATAATGTTTCTGCTAAAAGCAGGCACATAGTAACAATTATTTAATTCTAAAATTAATCCTGAAGGCAAAAGAATCTCAAATGTTCCTACAGCTAGAGCGGCAACTTTTGCTCGATTTCCAACGCGTAGGTCCACTTCTCCTTTAGCCAGCTTCCTACTCCTTTTGAGTCCCTGTACATTTGCACAAATGTGAGATGCACTACCAGTATCTAATACCCAAGAAGTAGAAGAAGCTGAAGTAACATTTACTTCTATAACGTAAGTACCTGAAGACGAAGGGGCTAGTCCCTTCTTTTTGTCGTCAAGGTATTTCTTGCAGTTTCTCTTCCAATGACCCTTTTCATTGCAGTGAAAACATATCATTTCAGCTTGTGGATTAGGCTTGGGCTCAGAATCTTGCTTCTTGTTCTTCCAGTTCTTAACTGGAGCTTTACCTTTGCCTTTGGCATTGGACTTTCCTTTGCCATTTCCACCCTTCTTGAAACCCTTTCCCTTTTGAACCATCAGAACATTATTCTTTCCTTTCTTAACAATATTCTGCTCAGCTGTTTTCAGCATCCCATGCATCTCAGTTAATGTCTTCTCCAAGCTGTGCATATTGAAGTTCATAATGAAACCATCATATGACTCAGGCAGCGACTGGAGAATGACATCAGTGGCCAGCTCTTGGCTAATAGTTGTCCCCAACCTTTCTAGGTGATCAATGTACCCAATCATTTTGAGTACATGAGGACTAACTGAGCCTCCCTCAGGAAGCTTGCAAGAAAACAAAGACTTAGTAGTCTCGAAGCGTTCGACTCGAGCTTGTTCCTGAAACAAACTCTTTAGTTCCTTAACCATGTCGAATGCATTCATGTTTTCAAACTGCTTCTGCAGATCAGCATTCATGCTAGCAAGCATGAGACATGAAACATCTAAATCATCATTCAGATGCTTCTGATATGCATCTTTCTGTGCACGAGGAGCATTAGCTGCTGGTTCTTCAGGAATAGCATTTTCGAGGACATAATCTTTCCTCTCCTGTTTGAGAACAATTCTCAGATTCCTAAACCAGTCTAGGAAGTTGGTTGTATTTAGTTTTTCCTTCTCAAGGACAGATCGCAACGAAAAAGCGGTTGTGTTATGGTTCGTCATCTATCTACAGCAAAATAACATATGCAAACATTTAATATGCTTATTTATAAAAAATTCCTACTATGTCTTACACACAATTGTCCCAATAGGACATAGTAGGTCCAAGATCCATATTACACAAGGTATTAAGAAAGCTTTGGCTTTTCACTTAAACTTTGTTAATTAGGTAAGCAACATTTGTTAATTACATCCTATGTAATTCTTGGTTTGTTGAGTTTTACATCTTATGTTTCGGCTTCTCAACACTTTGCCTCAAGGCCCAAAACCGTTTTGATGGCCCGTGAAATCAAACCAACACTTTTCTGATTTATGGATGTCCGACTTCCATACTATTAATTTATGATGATTTAAGATAACCCCGTTTTGGCAGGCGTCTTCTAAAATAATCATAAAATTAATAGTTATCAGTATTGGAAAGGCACAAATAATTTCATTTGTTCTAGGGACATAAATATGCAGTCTCACAATAATACAACAGAATATTTAAACATGCATCAACCAAAAATATGTGATATAGTATGGCCAGAGAAATAAAGCTACTAATTAACTATGCTCTCCCATCCTTTGTAGCTTTGGACATTCCAAAGTTCTTGGCTATCTTCTCTTGTGATGAGGGATCCTCCATCTTCTATGCGAGGTAATTATACAATCAATTGTACATCCTAATACAAGAGACTAGTAATTGAAACTAGTAATTGAAATTACATTGCAAAACAAAAAAAACGACACGCAGGCCGTATTTATATATTACAATAAAAACAAGACGACACGCAGGCCGTATTTAGTTTGGCCATACTATATCACTATAAATAATAACCCTGCAAGTTAGTATTATCCCATAACACAACACATTGCATACTCATAAAAGGAAACATAAATTTAATCAATTATTAAATAAACAATTAGGGGTCGAGAGGCAACGCCCCCGCGGGGTTTGGGGCAGCGCCCCAACGGGGTCGAGGGGCAGCGCCCCGCGGGGTTTGGGGCAGCGCCCCAACCGGGGTCCGGGGGGTGGACACCCCGGCGGCGGTCCCGCTGACCGGTCAGCGGGCTCGGTGTATGACCTGCAAGAGAATCATACTTCTGCCACCGTGGAAAATTTGAACGATTTCAAATTATTTCCTCCAGAAACGTGTCTGATCTTATCAGACAGATTCGTCTAGACTAATCACATTAATCTGCCCTATCTCGTTAATCAAATCAACGTGAACGAACCCGATAGCCGTGATCTCATCAAGTCTATCAGATTGCGTAAACCCTAAACGAACGATTCTGAAAAACGCTAAACATGATAATTGCGGAATTAAAATCACAACAGCATATGATGAACCCTAATCAAAAACGACTTAACAGAATCATGAACATGTCGATAACAGTCATACAATAATCACGTTTTTGACATATCAGATCTCTATTAATCAGATTATAAAGGGACATATCGTATATGTAAACTGATTAACGAAAACAGAAACATGCTACAGAAAACGATTAACCCATTAATCGATATTACTAAAACCTAGCATGATACTAAAATCCGAATATGAAATTAATCGAAATTTTAAACGAGAACAGATCTTCAAGTTATAAAACGATTATAATCATGATCGAAATTAAAGAACAGCAATAACCTCCCTCTGATACCACTGTTAGTAAATTAGGGCAGTAATCATGCATCGCATACACTAATTTACGCACTAATCATTGAATCCTATGATCTATGCAGTTCAATAAGATCGACAGATGACATACCTTAATCGAGATTTGATGTCAATGAAACGAACAGGATGGATCTGATCCTTCTGTTGTTGTCGTCCTTAGCGTAGAAAACACGACGCCTCTACGGTATGCACACACGAACGAGATGAGATCTTGCTTGGTGTACTAGCGCCCTCTAGGGTTCTCTCTGCTATTTCGAATTTTCTTGCCTCTCTCAATTTCGTTGACGGCCAAGAAGAACAAAGGTTCCCTTTTATAAGGGAACCCTAGTGAGAACCCTAAGCAACAAACGAACTGGGCCCAAGTCCAACTTGGCCCGTTTTAATTCGTTTTGATCCAACTCGTTTTGGTGTGCGACCCTGTAGGTTTTACACTCTTTGGCCGTACAATTAAAACCCGTTTTATTATACGAACAGTAAGCGGTTTCTAGTAAAACATTACTATTATCCAAAGGGTATAAAGGTCAAAAACGACACAACCTTAAATTGATATTTCACACATTAACTCCTTTTGTCAATCGATATCTAGATTGAACACAAGACTAGGCAAGTGTCATTCTTGTATAGTTCAATCTTTATTTCTTGATCTCTAAGTATAATTAATCCAAAACAAATGACATCTCATTTGTGCATGGCCATGCAAATATTAATTACACTTATCAAGGGGCCCAACGATATCTCTCTCAATATATGAGAGTGACAAATCCCATCTTGATCAACCACATACCTCTACATAGTTCATAGTATGCTCGGTCATCATCTTTATAATTACTCGGTCAAGAGCAACGTTTGATAATGCCTGATATGCTAATCCCTATGTTGGTAACCATGGCGATCTCAGGTCTGAGGATAATACGATATCACAAATGGGGAACATCACTGATGACATTATGTAACACTCCTCGCAGTGTCCCCAAAGCGGGTCAGTCCAATACTTTGTTCCCTAACAAGTATCAGTATGTTCAGCTTGATATCTCCATATCCATGACTTGTGGAACATAGTCATCAGCTGACCCATACTCTAATCATTATATCAATGTGATCCTAGGTTATTGATACATGATTAGGGACATCTAAACAATATTATTATTACATTACTAGCATCCCACAATCTAGTCACGTACTTGATGAACTAGTATTAATAAATATTATTTACAAGAGATTATAAAGTAAAATAAATAAACTTTATTAATAAAAATAAGCATAAGACATCCAAGTACAAATCATAATCTATGAATAGTCCTAGGACATATCTCTTTCAGATCTCACAAGAACTTTGGCGCAAGTATTGTAAATCTATTTTTTTGCTAAATCCGCAAACAACTAATTAATTATACATATTTTAGTCCACATATATTTTTATACTAAATCGAGCGCAAGTAATGCATATATGATACAAATTTTTGTGTAAATATGTTTTTACACCAAATTTGCAATCAACTAATGATATATATTTTAGTAGAAATTTATTTTTGCACTGAATTCGCAACCAAATAATGTTATATATATATATATATACGTATTTAGTGCAAATTTGATTTCCACTAAATTTGTAGACAAATTAAGATATAAATTGAAGCATAGATTTATTTTTGCACTAAATCCGTAAACAATTAAAGATGTAAATTTAAATACAAATATATTTTTGCACTAAAAATAAATTCTCATGGGAACTCTGGTGACTGCGTTGGAGGTAAAACAATGGTTGCAGGACTGAGCTCCGGTGGGCGGAGGCGATGGGTGAGACTTACCAAATTTTGAACCGAACCGAGCTGAAATCAAATTTTGGAGTTCGGTTTGGGTTTGGATCTTCCTAATTTCTATCCTAACCGAAACTAAAAACACATCTACACACCAACTGTCCAACCCCTCTTTTTGTCCTTTCTCTATTTCAAATGGATGATTATTAAAACACCCCTAAATTGTAGTCTCGCAACTACTTAGGAGAGGATCGAGTGAGCCACGGTGAAATAAAAGGGACAGTTGTCTCCCCTACATTTTTAAAAGTACAATTCTAACCCTACAAATTACTTTTAAAAATTGGAAATATATGCATATTACATTTATTTGCTCCTTCATAATTTTTCAAAATTTAATAATAGTATTTATATTTCCCCGACCCTATTTGATTAGTATAAGTTCCCCAAACTTAAGGTCACTCCTCTAGGACATGGCTTCTTTTGTTTGTTTGTTTATTCTAGGGACGATAAGTCCTGTACTTGGTTTGGTGGGGTTATTAATTTCAAAATGTATACATTCAGACTACAACACTGGGAGGTGGGAGCCTGATTTATGTCTCGAGCAACAGGTTTGCTGATCCGTGCAAGTTTGGGTAAGATTTATTGGTTTTACGTTAGATCACCAGCACAACAACCTATTGACAACTACAACTAAGGGTGTGGATATACTTGTAAATATTTATCAGGCTACGGCTATTAAGCCCCTGTTTCGTAGAAAACTAAAAACTACATTTTTAGCTTTCTACCAAAAAGTCAACTTTATTTTCACACTTCTCAAAATTCACTTCACTTTACTTTCTCTCTCATAAAAATGTTAAAACACCATAACTTTAAATCCAAAAATCGGAATTAGATAAAAAAATAATTTGAAACCTACTCATCAAGATCTATAAAATAAGATCCATTGTGACTATTTTTTGAGTTTTTTCTTGAGTTTTCTTGAATTGGTTGAAAAACTACAACAAAAACTAAACTCAACTTTTCAACCTACTTTCACACTTCCCAATAAAAAAACTCAACTCAAAATCTGCACCAAACAAGGTCTAAGGATTTGAGTATGTTCGCTTGTGTTTTAGTTGAGGTTGATTTCAATTTTGATTCGATTTATGTGCTTACTATTGAGAGGGCCGGGGTTAGTTATCAGATTGAGGTGGCTTATGAGGAGTTGCCTAAGTGTTGCTCTCATTTTCGTTTGGTTCGCCATATGCTTTCAGAGTGTAGATGTCCGCGACAGGGTCGCTCCATGGATTCTCGTTGCCGTGAGGGCAAGAGTCTTGCTGTTCAAGTTAGGCAGGAATATAGGCAAGCTGTATCCTTCATCCCCAACCAATATTTCTTCCGCCTCTCAGGCTATGCCTCTAGTTTTTGATATGGTTTTGGATTTGGTTACTTTGGGTATTTCAACGACTTCAATATTGTTTTAGACTTGTGTAACACCCCCGCCTTAATCTACAGGACAACACCTGTAATTAAGACCTGGAGTGCTACTAACTCATCTTAGATTGACTAAAATGGATATATATGAAAACCCATAAAGAAATTTAAACATTAAATATCACACATGTCAATCATGCCAGCTAGAAAAAGATAGTACTGTACAAAATCATGGATACATGTAACCAATTTACAAAGCCAAACTAAGCAGGTGAAAGTCAATAGATAACACTTCGGGCTAGCCGTGGCTTCCCGAGATAACATATACATAACAAAAATGAATCTGTGTCAGAGCCATCTATTTTGTTCCCGAACCCGTATTCCCGTTACCATCGTTCGCCCCCTGTGTACCTGTAATTGTAAATAAAACATGGGGTGAGCTCACAGCTCAGTAGGGGGAAAGCAGGGAATAACATAACGAGAATACAACTTACAGTTCAACAACAATTCAGATTATAACAAATGCTTTGGTTTTAAAACCATCATCCTATGAAACTATATGTGCTCATGCATACGCAAGTTACCTCCCTTGTGTCAACCTCAGATCCACGTAGCCAGAATATATCCATACCGAACCGGAGTATAGCAAGGGCCTGACCGCCCGAGAGAAAATTTGACAATAATCATAAATTGGCCCATTGGCCCATCGGCCCCAGGCTATATCATTTGATCATAATCAATTTGGACCACATGTCCACTAATAGTAACATAACCACAGAACCATTAGTGCCTCACCGTTGTCTAGATTTCCGAGCTACACACCGCTGGCTCTAGACAGCCGACGCGTTGCTGCCCTCCGGAGGTTTGGGGATTTTCAACCAAAGAGCACCAGGCCCTACTTATTTTCCATCCCGGTAGGCACAGATCAATACATCATCCCTTCACAATCGAGGGGCCACAATAGAATCATATCCGGATCCATATCAGGATCATATCACATCCAGAACGATACCATAATCATAAGAAACTCCTAGAGATAGATAATCACTTGTTTCAGAATTCCACAAGAGCATAGATAGCCCTCCATATCATGGAGAAGAGATATAATTCTCCCAAGAGATAATTTTCGCACCATATGCCATAAGAATGTTCTGAGCTTGCCATGAGATAATCCAAGTGCCGGGTTGACATAACAATTATGCATAACGTGCAATCCATGCTCTTTATTGTAAACTAGAAACAACCCATGCCACTTAAACTTCATTCATTATGTATCCATGTTGCTTAGCGCATACATAATCCATTTACTAATCCACTTGGATTCAACCAAGTGTATATGTTCAACGAACATCACTTACAAGTCTATGTTACATAGATGTCAAGTTCAAGTGGCATATTTTGTTTTAACCCATGCATCATAGATACACTAAAACCACATATGCCATATAAACTCTAACCAATTTACATTCATGTTCTTTGGTGTATATGAAACCCTTGACTAATCATTTTCTTGATAAACCAACACATATACATTCAAAGAACATCCGTATGAATCAATAACATGTAATTATGGAGCTTAGATGGCATATCTTACTTCATATCATAATATCATAACTCAATCATGCAAAAATTATGTATATCCAATGATATGATCAACATATTAACGTATACGTATAAAATCATTCTTGCATAATTAATAACAAGAAGGTATGTGCTTCATATCGAACATATATGTATAAAATCACTCATCTTTATATAAATAAAATCATATCATCAAGTTTGGAAAACATATAACCCCTACCTCAAGTGTATAGACCAAAAGAGGAAAGAAAGTTATAAACCGAAGCCCCGTTCGGTGAAATCCTCAAGCTCTCGCGTCAACACGTTCCTAGGCTAGCAAAACCCACAAATCAATGATGTATAAACTCCAACTTGTATAGCCAAAGCTCATACTTGAGCTTTTATAGGAGAAAATCAAGGTAGGAATATAGAAGAAATTACGATAGCTCAAAGATAGCTAGAAATAACAAATCGCGAAAGACCAAAACTTCTTATTTAGCAACCGAAATCGATTCGGACCACCCGAATTACCAAACAATCACTCAGATGAGTATAAATAAGCTAATATAATTCAATTTAAAACAAATTAAAATACGGGATATTTGTAACGCCCCAAATCCCGTAAAGAGGATTTCTCCTCCGGGACCCGGTTTGTTACTGGTGCCGTACGTCGACGGCATTTTAACTGAGCAAAACTCCTATGTAAAACATAGAAATCCACAACCCAAACGACAAGAATATTTCCAGTTCACAAACTATATCCACAAAACAAAATGAGGCACTACAATTCAACAACCAGCCTCCAACGAGGTCCCAAGTACAATGTTTTTCCAATCTCCATATACAATAATATTAGTAAGGGTTCAATACATGTATCACTAACAATATAACAACCATGGGTTTTATACAAGAATCTAACACATCTTATTGGCAAAATTCTAATAGTAATGGTATAGAGGCAGTCTAAGAGGACACATCTTTATTCTCCCATTTCCCAAAAGAACTTGCAGAGAAATCTGGATGGAAAGTAATTGGGGTGAGTCAAACAGACTCAGTGGGAATCATATATATATATATAAATAATGGGCTTTGTGTAAAAGACAATGTTCAGAAAATCTTTTTGTAAAATAACATGGAATCCCTCACACATGTATATATAGATAGTAGCTAAGAATGAAACATTTTCTTTGAAAATCCGCGTATAATGCATACTCGATATCAAATGAAATCCTATGGCACATTTAAAATATTTCATCTCATAAATCTCGAGCCATAGTCTCGTAAATCTCACCACTATCCAAGCGTACAACCAGGTCTGCATTTCGTGGCCTTTCACCCACGCGGCAGCAGGGCCTCCCGTTAGTTTCCGTGCACGGTTTCGGGTCTTGCACCCAGGGGCTCTCTGTCCCAACTTAAAGTCTCAATCGTTAGAGACGAACCTGGGACCTAACATGGACTAGTGCTAGCTTATGATGTCAATAACATATCAATCGGCTCATTTAGATTGTAATTGTGCCATAAAACATGATTCCCATTAATCACATAGAATATGTATAATGCAATCGATATAAAATATCTCATAACCACAATTTATAACATCATAACAACTTATAGGCAAAGGTTTTAACATAAATAATCTGCCACTTCAACCCTTAAGGATAAGTATTAAATTTTATAATAAGAATTATTAACAAATGATAGGTTTAGAAGTGGGTTTTCATGTGAACCAAGAGAATAGCCATAATCTCTTGTTAAAACATGTATTTTAATATATATATGTAGGCTATTCGAATCAGTAATTTCAACACCAAAGCGGTGCATCAACATATACTCAAGAAACCCGTTTTACATTTCTGTAACCAAATATAACACCACGTGAAACCAATGGAAGAAATCTCATATCAACCATTTTGAATAGTTTAGTAACTTATAAACAATGATTTAGTAACATAAAATCACCACTTGAACCCACACAAGTAAACATTTAGCTTAGTAAAATAATTCATCAACCATCAAATGGGCTCCAAATGGGTTTTGTGCAAAATCAAGTGAATAGCCTCAATTTCTTGTTGAAACACATATTTTAACGATAAACAGGCTATCCGAATAACCAATTTCGATGTAAAGGTGTAGTTTCACATAATTCCCAAAACCCATGTAGAAACTAGGTATATATGTGTATAAACATGTGGAGGAATGGTAATCAAGTAATAATAAGTTGTAAAATAGAGTTTAATGTTAGATTCCCACCTCAAGGAAGTTAGGTCATCATACTTGAAGGGCTGAGTCGAGCTAAGAACCGCTGAATCACAAAATCCCCAATTATATGCTTTGTGCCCTAGCCATGGAGGAAAGAAGGATGAAGAAGATGAAGATCGAGGTTTGTTTATGGGTTGAAATATAGATGAGAACCTCTCCGAAACCCCTTAGAAATGAGCTCTCAACTCTCTCTAACTCCCTCTTAAAGTTGTGGCTCGAAAATGGGGGAGGAGGGGTCTTAAAATGCCGTAAAAATGGCCAAAACCGACTTACTGTTGTACCATGATCGATCATGGAGTCCACTGCCAGCACATGCATTTTCGATCTGGAGCACTGTTCGTATTTTGGTCATAACTTCTTGCTCGGAACTCCGATTGAGGTGATCTTTATGTCCACGGAAAAATAATTCGAAGCTCTACAACTTCCTAAGAGGAAGTATCCTTAAATTATGGATGAATAAATTTCAGAAATTCGTAGAAGACAGCGCTCTGTCGACGCGCTACCGAATGAACAGATTTTTGCAACTCGCGTACTTTGCACACTGTTTCGACCAACAAAAAGTGTGAATTAGCTTCCGGTCAAATCACGAAAGTTGTAGGTTGTATCAAAGCCTAAACATAGGCGCAAATGGAGGATTAATCGGACAAGTAATGAAGAAGTTACAATACCTCGAAGTTGGCAAAAATTAAGAAATCGCGCAAAGTGAAAACACGCGACTAACACCTCAATTTCAATTTGGACCACTCGAATTATGAAACAATCATTCCCACAAACTTGATATACCTACTATGATGTGTCAGAGGTGTTGGATTAGCTAACAAGGGTCCAAAAGCAAAAGTCCATGCCTTAACGGAGATTAAGCATTAACAGGGCTTGGGAATGGAACACGGGGTATTACAATATTACAATCTCCCCCACTAATAAAAATTTCGTCCTCGAAATTTCGATGGCATTCTTTTAAGTAAATAACTCGAGACACTTATCATAAATTTCGGTCTCCAATCTTTATAGCTCTTTTGGTCATATGCTAAGTACCACCACACCCATCCATGCCTCACCTCACTCATGTCCTCACACTGGACATCCGAAAGGGCCTGTTGGACTGTTGGCAAATTCCGGTTAGTGTACTTAATCATGCACCAATCAATCCTCATTGGCACTTAGCCAACTCATATACAACAAACAAGGCCCACACAAATATCACGTAGCCAATAAATAAGCAACAACAATAGAGATACAAGAACAAGGACAACAATGAGTGCTCCAGAACTCAATACTAGTGATATCAAGCCATTGTAAATCCCAAATAAGTTGATATCCACCCAAAGGTTTTCACAATATACCTAATTGTCAAATCCCTTGATGGGTCAACATCAAAGAATAAAACCATAATTCCCATAATATAACAATCCCATCCAATGGATACACATACAGTAAAACTTAATTATGTAATTACAGACATTCTTCTAGACTCTCCATAAGTCTATATAAAGTTATCACTAATTCACGATTGATCTACATACCAAAGGTGTTTACTTATACGTGATATACATCGTCTATCCATCGGTACCTAACATATAAGTCATCTCTCTCCATGGTACATATTTGGAAAAATTACACGAACACCATTACCGCACAACATGTGAAAACCTCATAGAATCCAAACTTAATGTCCTACGACGACTCGGAGGATTTTCTTAAATTTAACAAAGATATACGTAACATATGCCAAATTCAGACTTCTAGGAAATAATTCATTCGATTCCTCTAGCCAAGGACTTACAAAGAATTTAACTTGTCAGCAAGATAGGTAAATTCACAAGTTTTTAACCACCCAGAAATGAACTATATCGTATTCTTATTACAAGAATTACCACACAAGAAAACAAGATAGAAGAAAACTCAAGTATAGATATCCCAAGTCTAAATTTAAGAACTGAATGAACCATAAAGAGTTAGAAAACATTTTTGTATTCCCATCTATGTTTCCAATATGCCCAAAAAATATAATGTCACCATCTCATATCATGCAAGGAATCTTTAGGACAAGGGATACTATAAAAACAAAGAATAATTGTGATTCATCCCATAACAATAAGCTTGATTCAACTTTCTTGGCTCCAATGGGTAAACTATAAATAATCCACAATTGTTACCAGTAAATGTCTATACAAGATTCCCTTCCAAATAAAAGCCTTATAGCAATTGAAGAAGAAATCATATACCCCAATATTCTCATAAAGAATTTGAGATACCCTCAATTCAAACCACTACGCTTACCACATACTCATAACACGCAAATCTTATAGGGATAAACTTATGTTATTCAAATGTAAATGAGTGTAAAGAACCATAATCCCAAATGTAGAGAAACCATAAGTATACGCCCATTAGATCCCAATTTATTGCACACCTTTTCACATCTCATAGATCTCATGACCCAACGATATTCACATCCCTAAGTATAAATCGAACAATTTTTAAATGTTTACGTCACCATAAATCATATTCCGAGTCATAGCATTGATCATTTGAACCAAAAATATTACTCCATAAAGAAGGAAAATCGTAATAGTTTTATACCACAATATAAGATGATTTTTGGTTACTATGAAATTCCTTAACGTTAGTTAAGTAGCCGATTCAATTCGATAGTCCTTTCACAACACCAGTTTTCATACAAAGGTGTCATACAAGATCATTTATCGGATCAAGAATTACAAGTATTTTATACCTCATCGTTTAAAACATCTTATTTTTCTATATCCAGAAAGTCAGAAACATATGGATAAACAAAGTGTAAAGGTCATCTATTGAAGATAAAGACTTTATATCCATAAGAAGTCCCATAACCCATAAACTTAAATCCAAAACAATCAAGATACAAAAGTGTGTATACTATACGATTCTTATCTATGAAATTTCCAAAACGGCACATTAAAATAGTTTCCACAATTGACCATACTTGATCCACATTACTAGTTTCACACTTCCACAGAATATGGTCATCATCTATCCAACATCTCAATTTATCCAAAAGTTTCAATCCATGTGTGAAAAGGTACAGCCGAAATCATTTTAAACATCACAAACTTCCTTGTCTTTCTATTATGAGATTCCTCAGAAGATATAACCAACCACCATATCATATAAGGTAAAATATATATATATATATATAGTTATGAAATGCAAACCATTATATAAAATTTGCCTGCGAAATTTATCTGCCAATTCTATATATCCACCACAAGAAGAATCAACTATATTGTGAACGTCCTATTCTCCCACATACTGAACACCTTACCTCAGGTGATTTAATAGACAGTTAAGAAAGAAATCAACTTCTTAATTCCTGAAAACTAAATGAAGTAGGCGACTCATTACCATTCTCTTATAGATATTGATCTATACTATTCGGAAGAACCTTCTTTTCTCGTAAATCACAAGAATGAATACTCCCTTCTATCATGACCGTATTACCTGCATCTATAACTATCCTTACCACGTCGTACTCTAGGAGGACTAATCATTTTAACCAATTCTCGTGCCACCTGTCAGGTTATTTCAAAAATTTTTATCGATGAAGAGAACTAGACCTTTATTCCAAATTACAACTGATCTACTCTTCTCAGGAGACTAACCAAGATTACACGAAGTAGAATCTAATCCAACAGCAAGACAAATAAAACAATCTTAGGAAACAACGAGCGGACGATGCAACAAAGCTAGAACCTGTTAACTTATCATCAAGATAATGATTCTACCCTTCTCACGTGGGACATAGAAAAATACAAAAGAATTTTCATGCGATACACTCGCATCATGTGGTAGCAAATTCATAAGGTCAAAATGCAAATGCCAAACATCCACACTCGAAATAGGTTTAACCACAAGACACAACCATCGATAACCACACTAACTGTAATCAACAAAGAAACAACTTGCCACATCGTATGGGCTAACAAGCTCTAGATGATCGGTAGGATACAAAATCATCCTCACAATTCAAGCTATATGATACAAAACACGACCTCAGGAATACACATATCACAATTACTAGCATACATCGGAATGAATAACGAGAATCACAACACATTTCGTCCCCATTAAGCCCAAGTACTCATCAACCTATGCTTTGATACCAATTTGTAACACCCCCTCCTTAATCTACAGGACAACACCTGTAATTAAGACCTGGTGTGCTACTAACCCATCTTAGATTGACTAAAATGGGTATATATGAAAACCCATAAAGAAATTTAAACATTAAATATCACACATGTTAATCATGCAAGCTAGAAGAAGATAGTACTGTACAAAATCATAGATACATGTAACCAATATACAAAGTCAAACTAAGCAGGTGAAAGTCAATAGATAACACTTCGGGCTAGCCGTGGCTTCCCGAGATAACATATACATAACAAAAATGAATCTGTGTCAGAGCCATCTATTTCGTTCCCGAACCTGTATTCCCGTTACCATCGTTCGCCCCCTGTGTACCTGTAATTATAAATAAAACATGGGGTGAGCTCACAGCTCAATAGGGGGAAAGCAGGGAATAACATAACGAGAATACAATTTATAGTTCAACAATAATTCTGATTATAACAAATGCTTTGGTTTTAAAACCATCATCCTATGAAACTATACGTGCTCATGCATACGCAAGTTACCTCCCTTGTGTCAACCTCAGATCCACGTAGCCAGAATATATCCATACCGAACCGGAGTATAGCAAGGGCCTGACCGCCCGAGAGAAAATCCCACAATAATCATAAATTGGCCCATCGGCCCAAAGCTATATCGTTTGATCATAATCAATTTAGACCACATGTCCACCAATAGTAACATAACCAAAGAACCATTAGTGCCCGTTGTCTAGATTTCCGGGCTACACACCGCTGGCTCTAGACAGCCGACGCGTTGCTGCCCTTCGAAGGTTTGGGGATTTTTAACCCAAGGGCACCAAGCCCTACTTATTTTCCATCTCGGTAGGAACAGATCAATACATCATCCCTTCACAATCGAAGGGCCACAATAGAATCATATCCAGATCCATATCAGGATCATGTCACATCCAGAACGATACCATAATCATAAGAAACTCCTAGAGATAGATAATCACTTGTTTCAGAATTCCACAAGAGCATAGATAGCCCTCCATATCATGGAGAAGAGATATAATTCTCCCAAGAGATAATTGTCGCACCATATGCCATAAGAATGTTCTGAGCTTGCCATGAGATCATCCAAGTGCCGGGTTGACATAACAATTATGCATAACGTGCAATCCATGCTCTTTATTGTAAACTAGAAACAACCCATGCCACTTAAACTTCATTCATTATGTATCCATGTTGCTTAGCGCATACATAATCCATTTACTAATCAACTTGGATTCAACCAAGTGTATATGTTCAAGGAACATCACTTACAAGTCTATGTTACATAGATGTCAAGTTCAAGTGGCACATCTTGTTTCAACTTATGCGTCATAGATACAATAAAACTACATATGCCATATAAACTCTAACCAATTCACGTCCATGTTCTTTGGTGTATACGAAACCCTTTACTAATCATTTTTTTGATAAACCAACACATATACATTCAAAGAACATCCGTATGAATCAATAACATGTAATTATGGAGCTTAGATGGAATATCTTACTTCATATCATAATATCATAACTCAATCATGCAAAACTTATGTATATCCAATGGTATGATCAACATATTAACATTTATGTATAAAATCATTCTTGTATAATTAATAACAAGAAGGTATGTGCTTCATATCAAACATATATGTATAAAATCACTCAAATTTATATAAATAAAATCATATAATCAAGTTTGGAAAACATATAACCCCTACCTCAAGTGTATAGACCAAAAGAGGAAAGAAAGTTATAAACCGAAACCCCGTTCGGTGAAATCCTCAACCTCTCGCGTCAACACGTTCCTAGGCTAGCAAAACCCACAAATCAATGATGTATAAACTCCAACATATATAGCCAAAGCTCATACTTGAGCTTTTATAGGTGAAAATTGAGGTAGGAGATGATGAATAATACCTTAAAGGTGGTTTGGATGATTTCAAGCTTGAATCTTCGATCGTGGATGAAAGATGCGTAGAAATATTTCTCTTTCTCTCTCTAGAACCCTCTAGAACTCCCTAGAGGAGTGTGGAAGAGTGTGTGTCGAAGTTGGGTTGGAAAATGATCAAAAATGGCTTTAAAACGTGCTTAAGTCGGTGGAAATAGTTAACTTGCGGACCGGTATGCCAAATACCGAATACCAATCCGCGGAGCAAAAATTTCCCAAAAATTTGGTGCCGGACCGGTATGCCAAAAACACTATACCGGTATGCCAAATTATGGATATATTTTTCCTAAAAATTCATCAAAGACGGCGCTCTGCCAAAGCGCTATCGAATGACCAGAATTTTGCAATGGGCCTACTTTGCACCCTGTTTTGACCAACGAGGAGTGTGAATTGGACTTCGGCTAAAACACAAAAATTGTAGAATGATACAAATGCTAGTCACCTACGTGAACAGAATCTCATTCTTATAAATATAGAAGAAATTACAATAGCTCAAAGATAGCTAGAAATAACAAATCGCGAAAGACCAAAACTTCTTATTTACCAACCGAAATCGACTCGGACCACCCGAATCACCAAACAATCACTCAGATGAGTATAAATAAGCTAATATAATTCAATTTAAAACAAATTAAAATATGGGGTATTACAACTTGGGTTTAGTAGGTACAACAACTCAAGTGATAGGTTGGAGGTCTGTTTTGTTGATTCAGTATGCTCTATGTTCTTTCTCGACCACAGTGCCTTCGGTTTCCAGACCGTCATTTGTTTAGGCTGGCTCCTCTTTTTCGATTACTAGAGATTCTTCCTGTGATCCATCTTTTCATACTAATGAATACTCTAAGTCCCCTATTGATGATGATTTATAGGATTATTATAACTGGGACAAGGAGGAGAACGGAGATGAGAGTTAGTTTATGGCTGAATCTATGAGTTCTAATGTTAGAACCTCAGCTGCCTAAGTTCCTCCCATAAACACTCCATCTCCTGTTCAAGTTCCATTTCCATCGGATACCTTTTTGACTTGGGAGGCTATTGTTTCTTGATGATGGATTTACTATAATAGTCCCTAAAACTAAAAACAGATGGGTCACTGAAGACCGTGAAATGACCAAGATTCATATGGCTATTTAGGTTACTAAGACATGTTAGAGTGCTACAAAGTTGGATGCGAATCCAGTGCCAGCAAATCAGGTTATCATTTATGACTTGCTAGGAAGCGTTGTTAGATTTTCATTTAGCTTTTAGTTACTTGTATGTTTTGTTTCAAAGCTAAGCTTCTCCAACTTAGTTTCCTAGCTATTTCTTTCCCAATTTTCCTTTGGACTTATTTTGTTAGACATCGGGTTTGGGATATTCAAATCCAAATTTCTTTTTATCATATTTCGCTCTAGGCTCACTTTCCAAGGCCTAAAGCTATCGCTTAAAGAAAATAAGTGTTTTTTTTATCGCCAATTTCAAATTTCTTTTCATCTTCCCCACATTTTCCTATTTCTTTCATTTTGTTCTTCTCAATACCCCGAGCCATCTTAACCACGCATTTTTTCCTCTCACATGTGCAAAGAAATTAATGCTAGGTATGAAACTTGAATTGTATGCACATAAAAAGTTAAACTGAATTCTTTGCTTTAGAAAAGAAACTTTCCATATTGACTATCTGAAATTTAATGGAATTCATTTCCATGCTAACACCCGTCAATCCACCCTGCTTCTTTCTTGCATTTATATTTGCTACATCCTTTTTCCATCATATACTCTCTCCATATCCATCTGATCTCACAATCCAAAAGAGCCTATTTCCTTTCCTTGCTTTTTAATAAAGGGATAAAATATAGTACAAGAGAATGGAAGAGATGTGAGAAATTTTATTTGAGATGGAACATTGCTATTAGATTAACATAAGTCTGATTAATTAGTTGAAAGTTACTTTTGAAAAATACTTTCAAGATGTATTTTGGCTCGGATTAAATTGGTCTTTATTAATCTTAACTCTCATCCAATCACTGCATCCAAAAAAGATTAATGCCAGACAGAAGGGGATTGACAGGCAGTGTTAGAGAGAGAGATAGAAGGGGGGGAGTGTTGGTACATAAATTCTCTTAAGTTTGACACATTTCAATATGGAAAGCTTGCTTTTCTTTCCTAAGCAAAGAATCCATTTCAACTACTTTTATATGTACAATTCTAATCTTTACCTAGCTAGCACTAATTTCCTTGCATATATGAGATGAAACAATGCATGCTTAAGATTGATAAGATAATTGGAAAAAAAAATTGATAGAAACAAGGAAAACGTGGGAAAGAAAAAAAAAGTAATTGAAAATGGGTGATGATAAAAGTACCTCTAATTAAAGTGTAGATTCACTACCATTAAACATAATCTACAACCACAATAATTTAGGTTGTCATCACCCATTTCAAATTGGACCAATCTTATCCAACATAAAAGAAACTTTAAGACATGGGAAAAGTAAATTTCAACTAATCACTATTATTCATCGTTTTTTTATCTCTCCCAAACTCTAGTTTAGATGTGTGGTTCACACTTATTTAGGGTACAACATTTGTTACATTTTTTGAACTGTATAATTTAGGTTGCTTTTGGGGCATGTTTGTGCCTTCTCCTGCAAGTTCTCAGGCAATGCTTAGAGGGCTTGTCCCATCTATTCCTACATGTGTCATCATACCAAGAATCTAGTCCATCACCATTAGGGCAATACCCTCTGGCAACAGCATTGAGGGGAATCACTATCAAAATTCATGAAAACAAAGAAAAAAAATATTGTTTAGTAACCCGACTAAAGGATAATTGAGGTGTATTTGTGTATTTTCCTTTTCACATGGCTGGCTAGGCCTATTGTAGTGCGTGCTATTTATGTGTCCATGCGCAGGCATAAATGCAATAGTAATTAAGCATATTGTCGAAATCACAAACATACAAAAATGACTAAATTACATACTTCAATTCCACAATAGAGAATGTATAAGGACAGTAAAACCAAATTAAGAAAATCATGGACAAAAATTATATTGTTACGGTTAACCCCTTACGCTAGCTAATAACCCTATTTGAGAAAACCCCCAAAATAGTTTTAATTACACATAAACCCACTTAAATCTCGACGCTGCCAACTTTCCATCCATTTTTAACTTTTTCTGACCAAGATACCCTTCACCTTTCTTCTTCTTCCTCATGTTCTTCCCCTCCCTTCTCAATCAACTCTCTTCCACATAAACATTAATTTCTCTCTGTATAACACACATATTATGAACATTATTAACTTTATTTCTTAAAGGAGGAGTTGTATGTATATATGTATGCATATGTATATAGACAAATCTAGATCTATATAAAAACCCCCTTCTCTCGCTATCTCCCTCTCCTCCCATCGAAGCCATCTCCTCATTTCTTCTACCATCGGCATCATCATCATTAGCATTATACACACAAACAAAAACTCCTAAAAATTTTAAACAGAGAAAACTCAAAATATAAAAATTCTTCTTCTACCACCATCAATTGAACGAAAGAAATCCAAAATTGATTCAGGTATGTATATGTATATATTACCCCAAATTGATTATAAATTAAATTGAAAGAAACCCATGATATATTATATTCGATTTAAAACTAATTAAATTGAAAGAAACCCACAAATTGTTTTTTGTCCATGTATTAAATTAGATTTATGTATTTATGTATGTATATATGTATGTATATATGTATATATATGTATGGATATGTAAATATATACCCAAAATTTGATTTTGTTTATGGATCTAGTAAGTATATGTATGTATATATATGTTTAGATTTGGGCAATTTGTGTACATTTGGTGGGTAGAGACTCTGACAAAGTAAGCACTTAAGAATAAGAAGGTTGTGACCTATGTTTGTAATAGATTATATGCTTTATCAAAGATAAAGGTGAGATATTTTTCACTATTTGTATCCTTAGAAATGTATTTTTGGTTATAACTGAATTATAAATGATAAATATTTTGCAGGTGTTTCTTCTTAAAGCAGAATTGTTGAAGCCACAGGAGCAAATGGAGAGACACATAATGGATTTGTACTTTCGCGACTTTTGTTATTAGGCTTGTATTTTTGTGAACAAGTTTTTGATGTTGTAAGTGAACCACATTTAATGTTTGCATATTGTTTGTGAATTATACACTTGTATATGAGTTGACTTTCTATGTGAACACTTATTGAAATTGTATTGGTTTGAATTGCAAGTTTGGTTGTGAATTGCAAGTTTGAATTGATTTGAATTCCAGGTTTGGCAAACTTGCAGGCTGCTAGAATTGCACATTCTGGTGGAATGGTACTTTTTCACTTAAGCGACCGACATAGTCATTGTCAGTGGCTTAAGTGAACTCACCTATGTGGCTTAAGTGGCCAGCTTAAGTGACTGACAAGGTTTTGTCAGTCTCTTAAGTGGCCAAGCTTAAGAGACTAACAAAGTCATTGTTAGTCGCTTAAGCTAGCCTAACTTAAACGACTAAGCTTTTTACCATCAGTCGCCTAAGCCTTAAGCAATAGAGTTTGAATCAGTGGCTTGAGTTTTCGAAGCGACGAACATATATTTATCAATCGCTGAAGAGATTCTGCCACTCCGCTAAAGAGACAATACTTAAGCCACTGACAATTAGTCGCTTAAGACCTAAGAGACGGAGAAGAGGTCTTAAGCGACGACAGTGAGAGTTAGTCTCTTAAGATGATTTATGGCCTAGTGTTACACACTACTTTTTATCTCATTTAGTTGGTCTTATTACACTGAGTATGTGCACATTACCTTGGTACAATAGGAAAGAGTTAATATTGGGAACAAAAAAATATACTAGCTAGGCATATTACCTGGTCCTATACAACTGATCCAATGTTAAAGTATTATAGAGTGTTTTAGTGTGTGTAATTAATGTTGGTTTTAAAAAAAGGCATAGAAAACTTAATATAATATCTTAAATAAAAAGAAGATGAGATACTCAGTAATAGACGTGACCCTTTGTCATTCTAGAGCAAAAAACTACTGAGTCACATTTTTTTGGGCAACATTATTTTAAACTAAAAATTTAATGCAACTATATGTGGATATATTTTGTAAATTTAAATCTTTCAATGTTAGCAACAAATGCGTTACAATAAACCTCCAACGCACGGCATTTTAGGATAAGGCATAATTGCTCAAAGGTCAAAAGGGGAATTCCACATTTTAAATGATACTGGAATTATATTATATTAGAATGTCCTTCTACCAAAACATTGTCCTAAGTCAAAACGTTTGGAGTTATGCTTAATATCTCGAAGGCAATGTCTTGAAATGGTCCTTAATCCTAATGTTCCATATTTTTAATTATTAATTATATCGTAATTACTATTTAATTTCTTAAAAAATGTCATTGTGAACGTGAAATTCTTACTTCGAAACATTAAAAAGATCGAAATACGACTTATTACTTATTGTGAAACTTTCTATATTTTAAACCATTAATTGTGTCGTAATTATTATTTTCTTGAAAAATGTCATTGTCAACATGAAACTTTTACTTTGAAACATTAAGAAGATCGAAATACGACTTATTAATTATTGTAAGATTTGGTATAGTGATTGTGTTTAGGGGAAAAAAATGAGACTACTATTTTGAGACATGTTGAAAAAAAATATAGAATTGGTAATTTGAGACCAAAAAGTAAGATATTTCCACCTTAACAAAATAATAAAAAATGTTACAAATAATTTTACAGTAAACCATTTATCTCTTGCAACTTAATAAGTGTGTCTCGGAACGAGTTTCTAAATCCGTCACTAATAGTCTTAAATATTGATTAACTTAAAAATATATATATCCTATATATATATAAATATTATGAGTTATAATTTAGAGTGAAATTTTTATCAAACATTCCATTGCACTCTACATTCAAACTACATTTACTAAAAATAAAAATAAAAAGCCAACAAAGGATATACATATTTAAGATTCAAAGTACAATAATCTCGATTATAAAAGAAACATAATAATTAATTCGGCCTAGAGCTACCACTAAAATAAAAATAATAATAAAAACAACTGGTCCGAGAACTAATTATTAGGCCATGTAAAGTTATTGTTAGGATTGTGCTCTGAAGTGTCGTATAAGCACCAACGTGGCAAGTTATGTTTGCGATCTACCAGGTGCACCACATGTCTGTCGTAAAACCACTCTCCAACAGCCTCAGAAATTGTCTGTCGAGTAAAACACGCGTGCGCACAAACAGATATACATATTTAGATTTATTGTTGGTAATAATCAAGAGAACTTTATTGTATGGAAAATTTGAAGTTTCAAATTGTCTTACATACCTTTTTATTCAATTTTAATTTAGGTCCCAGCCATTTTGGCCCATACAAAGATTGGCAATGAGAATAACAAAGAATGGATGAACATGCCTCTAGAGGAAGAGTCACCCAATCTAGTCAGAATTGTTTTCACGAAATCTGAGTGTAAACCTGAGTATAGCCCAAAATGACATATATAAATAAAAAATTTCAAGAATTACTTTTACTATGGCTGTTAAAGAAAAAAGTCAAAAATAAATTATATCATATGTATAGCTCGATCGGCCCAATTTTTGTGACTCGAAATCAACATATATTGTCTATCTAATTAATGTTATGAGATATTGCAATATATATATTAAAAAAAATAAAAGGGGATGCTCAAAATTTAAGATTTTGATGTTAAGGTTTAAGAATATGGCAATGATAAAAACATTGCTAAAGTGTAGCCTCGATCACTATTAATACATACGTGCGTCATTGCATTGTAATAATTGTACATTACCCTTAACAATAAAGTACAAATTGTGATATTATATTTTAAAGACGGTGATATTGGCACCCACAATATCTCTCGGAAACACTCCGACTTTTTATTCGATTCTTGACAACTAAGTAATGTGTATCTTACTCAACTGTGAAGAACCGAGAATAAATTTAATAACGCCTTACTCGGTTGTCAAGAACCGAGTATATAGGATTATACTTGGCCCACAAGAACCGAATAATATACACCTTATTCAATTGTCAAGAACCGAATGAAATTAAGAGTATTACTAAATATTTTTGGGGTTGCCACTATTACCACCATATTTTAAAGACCTTTTATCGCATTAAAATAAAGTCAAATAATTTTGTCTGTATTAGTTGACATTAAGTACAAATAGTGTATAAAACCGTAAAGATAACATAATTTTGTTGACAACTCATCTAATTTTAATTGCATAGATATTTGTGTCTGTCTGTTTGGATCTTAATTATATATTAGAGTGTTTCCGAATATTGAAATGAAGGTTCTCATACTCTGTCACAAGTACAGACCCTTATCATTACTACAGGTTATACAGAAACCTTTTAGATTGTTTATTTTTATAGATTTTTTTTTTAAAAAAATATATTTTATTTTATTTTCATCTTTTTCGCTGTGGTACCAGAACATACTAAAACATCAAAAAGTTTTAAATTATTATTTATATATATATATATATGTATGAATAATTGTTTTTAATGTAGTTTTATTCAGTCAGCTTCCTACAAAGAGAAAATTTTTTGTCGTGCATCTTTTTTCAATGCTTGAATTTGGGCTAAATCGAAATGAAATTTAAATTTACAAAATTAGTACCTTCCAATCTCTGGATTTGGCTAGAAGAGCAGTACGTGGTGTTATATTGGCATTGCATCCATGAACGGCCAACTTTAGGTAGATATGTTAGCGCGAAAACGTTCTTCAGCTGAAAACAATATTAAACAATATGAAACATCATTAACATTCTGAAAAGTAAAAATGAAAAAAGGAAACTCATTGTCTTATGGGAATCGATGGTTCTAACCTGCCATAAATCAAATACTGAATTTAAAATAAATAGTGGGGTTTGAATATGTCGGACGACGTTTTGTGGGCAGAAACACTGAAAAGAAATCAAGTGTTATAAAAAATCGTACATTTAATATAAGGTGGAAAGTAATATATACAACAAAAAATTAGTTCTAACCAGACTCGGTTTAATCTTTGAAGTGCAAGTCTGCGGCAAATTCTTTGTCGACCCTTGCATTAGAGAAAACATTGTAATTTTATGTATCATTTTATATTGGTTGTAATAATTTAAACAAAATTAAATTGTCACATTTAAAATTTTCTAGTGTGTGTGTGTGTGTGTGTGAGAGAGAGAGAGAGAGAGAATACATGTACGTGAACAACTTTATAAAACTTCACATATTCGAAGTGGTATCCTCCATAGAAATCTTTCCTGTTAAGAAGTTTTAATTAGTCCGAAAGCTGAATTTGAACTTGGGAAGTTCTTACCAAAACTACGAAAGAAGGTGATAGAAAATGTGCAAGGAAGGTTCTATCGAAAGCTTACGCATGGAGAAAATAACCACCATCGGATAGGCATTTTACTCTAGCTGTGGTGGCGAGCAATGCTCGGAATTTATCACAATGCAGGATAGATGCCAAACCACCACCTGAGCATCCAGAGAGAAGAGCCTAATATATATTAAAAAACAATTATTATTATTATTATTATTATTATTATTATTGGTAGTAGTAGTAGTAGTAGTGGTGGTGGTGGTGGATAATTAATACTTAAAAGGAAAAGACGATCCTAGAGAGAAAAAGATCAGCAGGAGGCTATACATTTGATGCATGTTTCATTCCTCTCTCTAAAAGGTCTTCCATGATTGCATCAAATACCCTTGCTCCTCTCATGTAGATTTTGTAGCCCTATAAAATTAATCATATCATATTTATTGTAACCCTAAAACATATATACGAAAATCGGATCAAGCTACTCCGAATATGATTTATTTAGTAATTATTTTTACATGATGAAAGTTAAAAAAGACGTACCTGATACACTTTCTCATTTGCATCACCGGTGAAAGACGATCCATCACAATAGCTAACCATAACTCTGTTCCAGTTATAGAAGTCTGAAATTTCAAATAATTAACTTTTAATTCGAAAGTCTATATAATATATATATTGTTGGAGCTTTTGTGTATTTAAAGAAAAATAAAACCAAGACAAGGTGATTTAATGTGATGTGATGTGTGATGTGATGTTATCCCAAGTCCCACATAGGAGAGATATAAAACCATTCATGGGTTTTTATATGGTGGAATTTGCTTAAGGGCTTGAGCCCTTTGGGCATTACACTTTTGTGCTATTGGGTGAGGACTTGGATGAATGTGGTTCTCCACACGCGCGCCAACCGACCCGACCCGGTCCGGTCTCGGGCTCGGGCTTGTGTATTATCTTTTTAATACAAAATACATTTAAAGAATTTTATTTATTAAATTAAAAAAAAAGGGGACAAGGCTCCCTCATTTTCCTCCTCAATCCTCTACACGCTCCCATGATTTCCTCCACCACGCTCCCTTAATTCCCTCCGTGTTTTCTTCCACCTTTGCGGATTTTCCTCAAAGTTGTTTTTGGTTCATTCTTTATCCCTTAATAACGGATCCAATATTGCAAAAACAATACAACCTTCCATAACCAAGAAAAGAGAAAGACTATCTGTCTACAAAATATTTTTGCGGCAGAAAATTTTTTAGCCTCCGGCAGTAGAAAACTTTCCGATCTCGAGCAATTAAAAGAGCGTTATTGTCGAGCGATCGAAAACATGCAAATCGATCGTACAGAGAGTTTCTGGGCTGTTTCATCCTGGGGACGCCGTGGCATATTCAGAACTACTAGCACAATTCCTGGCAGAGCCGCGAAACGTCTTAAATAGAGCGACTTAGTCCGCGACTCAACCCAGTGTACTCTCTACCTTGTCTATTTTAATTCTGTAGTTCATATTTTCCAACAATTTTAAGACGTTTTCTTATCTGCTATTTTTTGTATAACTGTTGTCATGGCTAATGAACATAATCAACCTGCTACTTCTGGCTCAATGAATCAACCTTTTAAATTTGAGGGTCTGCACTTTAGGAGGTGGAAACAAAAAATATTTTTTTACTTAACTCTTAAGAAGGTGGAATCTACTTGTGTTTTTAAAAAACCCACCTTCCCTGTGTAACGACTCGATCGCACCTCAGTACGATATTGTCTGCTTTGGATAGCGTCCTAGATAGGCCTCAGCCCCAGGACATATACCCTCACGGCTTTGTTTCTGGGAGCTCACGACCAGCTTCCCAGGGGGTCACCCATCATGGGATTTCTCTGGTCCAAGCACGCTTAACTTCGGAGTTCTCATGCGATTCGAAGCCATTGAGCTACCCAAAAGACCTCGTACTTAATTAGCGACCATATCTTGCTTATATGGGTCTCTAAGGATCCCCCAACTTCCGGTGTGGGATGCCCCCTTTGAGCTACCATTCCTCCACACAAGGGAGTACTCATCACTCAGGGCGTCACACCCTGGTCCGATTTCTGAGGCAGATCATAAGACTCTCAAAACTTGGGAAGACAGTGATTATGCATGCAGAAATCTGATCTTGAATGCTCTTCATGACGAGCTTTATGATGTTTACCTCCCGTACAAATCCGCAAAAGAAATTTGGGATTCGCTTCAAAAGAAATATGACACTGAAAAGGCTGGGTCGGAAAAATACGCTGTCAGTCGTTATCTGAAATATCAAATGACGGACGACAAGTCTATTGTTACACAGTCTCACGAACTTCAGAAAATTGCACATGAGATTATTTCTGAATGGATGAAATTTGATGAGCAGTTTCAAGTGGCAGTTTTGATTGATAAATTACCCCCTGGTTGGAAAGATTTAAAAAATAGTTTACGTCACAAATCTAAAGAGTTTTCATTTGAAAGTTTGATTACAAAATTCAGGATTGAGGAGGAAAACCGTAAGCAAGATCGGAATGATGAGGTTCTGGTTGTTTTTAACAAAAATCAGAATCGTAATTAAAATCAGAATTGCTCGAACAACACCCCTCCTACTCTAAGGCCGAACCAGAAAAATATGAAAAATTGGAACGGTGGAAATAATGCGATTCGGTACGGGAACCAGAATAGAAACAACCAAACTCAGAACCAAAACAGAAATGGCCAGGCTAATAATAATAATAATAATAATAATAATAATAATAATAATAATAATAATAAAATTCTGTTCTCTTGCTATCACTGTGAAAAGCCTGGTCATATGGCAAGAAATTGTCGAAACAAACGCCGAGTTCCTCAGGCGAATGTTATGATAACAAAAATTAATCTGGTATCGGGTTCTGAAGGTTGGTGGGTAGATACTGGCGCCTCTCGTCATGTCTGCCATGATCATGCTCCATTTAAGACCTATTCTGATGTTGTTGATAAGAAAGTGATGTTGGGTGATTCCCAGACCACTAATGTTGCTGGCTCGGGTGATGTCGAGTTGAAATTCACTTCTGGAAAGACTGTCATCCTTAAGGATGTTCTGGATACTCCAAAAATTAGGAAGAATCTTGTTTCGGGTTACCTCCTTAATAAGGCTGGATTTGTTCAAACTATTGGGGCAGGTTTGTTTACTCTTACTAAGAATGGTGTATTTGTGGGGAAGGGTTATGCTTGTGATGGGATGTTTAAGTTGAATGTTGATGCTAATAAAGCTGTTTCTAGTTCTGCTTATATGATTTGTTCATTTAATGTGTGGCATGCTAGACTTTGTCATGTTAATAAGCACCTTATTAAGAACATGAGTAAACTGGAAATTATTCCCCCTTTATCATTAAATGATTTCGAAAAATGTGAATTCTGTAGCCAAGCAAAGATTACTAAAACACCTCACAAATCTGTTTTAAGATAAACTGAACCTTTTGAATTAATTCATTCGGATATTTGTGAATTTGATGGTGTTTTAACGAGAAATGAAAAAAGGTATTTTATTACTTTTATTGATGATAATTCGGATTTTCCTATATTTACCTTATAAAAAATATAAGTGAAGCTATTGATATGTTTAAAATATTTTCCACAGAAATTGAAAATCAATTTAATAAGAAAATAAAAAGATTTCGAGTGATAGAGGAACCGAATATGATTCAACTGATTTTAAAAAATTTTATACTTCACTTGGTGTTATTCATGAGACGACTGCTCCATATTCACCTGAAATGAATGGAAAAGCGAAAGAAAAAATAGAACTTTTGCCGAATTAATTGTTGCTACGCTACTAAATTCGGGGGCTGCCTCACATTGGTGGGGAGATATTTTATTAACCGTTTGTCACATTCTTAATAGGGTGCCTAAGATTAAATCTAATTTACCCCCTTATGAGATTTTAAATAATAAAAGGCCCAATATTTCTTATTTACGTGTTTGGGGGTGCCTTTCTTACGTACGTATTCCTGATCCTAAAAGATCTAAGCTTGCTAGTAGAGCTTATGAATGTGTTTTTATCGGATATGCAATTAATAGTAAGGCCTATAGATTTTATGATTTGAAAAATCATGTTATTATTGAATCTAATGATGTAGACTTTTTTGAAGATAAATTCCCTTTTAAATTGAAGAATAGTGGGGGGTAGCTCACTACCTTCTAGCTCTATTTTACCTACTAGTAACGTGCACCATGATACATCAATTGAACCTAGGAAAAGTAAAAGAGTTAGAACCACTAAAGATTTTGGGCCTGATTTTTATGCATACACTTTAGAAGATGATCCATCCACTATTCAAGAAGCGTTATCTTCTTTAGATGCTGACCTTTGGTAAGAAGCCATTAACGATGAAATGGATTCCTTAGAATCAAATAAAACTTGGCATCTAGTAGACCTTCTTCCTGGTTGTAAAACTATAGGTTGTAAGTGGATACTTAAAAAGAAATTAAAACCTGATGGCACTGTTGACAAATACAAAGCACGTTTAGTTGTCAAGGGTTATAGACAACATGAAAATGTAGATTTCTTTGATACTTATTCTCCCGTTACTAGAATAACGTCTATACGTGTTTTGATTGCTCTGACTTCCTTGCATGATCTTGTTGTGCATCAAATGGATGTTAAAACCGCTTTCCTTAATGGAGAATTAGAAGAAGAAATTTACATGGAACAACCTGAAGGATTCATTATTATAGGCCAAGAACAAAAAGTATGCAAATTAGATAAATCTCTTTATGGTTTGAAACAGGCTCCTAAGCAATGGCATGAGAAATTTGATGAATTGATTATTGCAAATGGATTTAGAATTAATGAAAGTGATAAATGCATTTATTATAAGACTGAGAATAATGCTTGCACTATTATATGTTTATATGTTGATGACTTGCTTATTTTTGGTTCTAATATCCATGTACTTAATAATGTGAAATCCATGCTATGTGAAAATTTTGATATGAAAGGTTTGGGAGAAGCCAATGTAATTTTAGGAATTAAAATTACTAGGACGGAAAAGGGACTTTCTTTGGATCAATCTCATTACATTGAGAAGATTCTAAGGAAATATAATTACTCAGATTGTAAACCAGCATGTACTCCATATGATCCTAGTGTGAAGTTGTTCAAGAACACTGGAGACAGTGTTAGACAAACTGAGTATGCGAGCATCATTGGTAGCCTTCGATACGCTACTGATTGCACTAAGCCCGATATTGCTTATGCAGTGGGGGTACTATGTAGGTTTACTAGTAGTCCTAGTATGGAGCATTGGCATGCAGTTGAGAGGGTCATGCGTTATCTAAAAAGAACCATGGACCTAAAGTTACACTATCAAAAGTTTCCCGCTGTCCTAGAAGGATATAGCGATGCTGACTGGAATACCCTGTCAGAAGATTCCAAGGCCACAAGTGGATATATTTTCAGCATTGCTGGAGGAGCAGTTTCTTGGAAATCCAAGAAACAGACCATTTTGGCCCAGTCTACGATGGAGTCTGAGATGATAGCACTAGCTGCTGCTAGTGAAGAAGCAAGCTGGCTGAGAAGCTTTTTTGCAGATACCCCTCTATGGGAGAGACCGATACCAGCTGTCCTTATCCACTGCGATAGTACCGTGGCTATTGCAAAAGTTCAGAACCGTTACTATAACGGTAATAGACGACAAATTCGTCGCAAACACAGCACGGTTAGAAAGTTACTCTCTAAAGGCGCTGTAAGAGTGGATTATGTGCAGTCTGAGAAAAATTTGGCTGATCCTTTGACGAAAGGACTAATGAGAGAGAAGGTGCTTAACACCTCGAAAGGGATGGGGTTAACGCCTCGAAAGGGATGGGGTTAACGCCGAACGAGATTTGAGTCACTGTAATGGTAACCCAAACTATGGACTAGAGACCCCAAGAAATAGGTTCAAAGGGTAAACAACAAGTTACAAGTGATACTTTAGAAATCATGTAGTATTATCTCATCCCTATAGAGCATGATATCTTGAAGCGGCGAAAAGGTTGAGCATTTGCTCTTAATGAGTTCTATAGCTCTATGTGGAGTGAGGTACCGATGCTACAAGAGCACTCTTGATAGACTCACCTATGTGAATGTGGAAGAGAGGTCACTTCCTATGGAATTTTGGGCAAATTCTCTAGAGCATTCACTAGCCGGGATATAAGCACATGGCCATAACGTGCTGGTTTTTGGACAACACTCTTGGGGGTAGTATGTGTTGTGATTGTCAGAGATAGAGTTCAAAACTACGAGTTACTCTAATATAGTCTGAAACACAAACACTACGTAAAGGTTCCAATTAAAAAAAATACCTTTACTTATGCACTGTCCTACGTAATATGCTCGATGAAAAAGTTTTTCCTAAAATACAAGTGGGGGATTGTTGGAGCTTTTGTGTATTTAAAGAAAAATAAAACCAAGACAAGGTGATTTAATGTGATGTGATGTGTGATGTGATGTTATCCCAAGTCCCACATATGAGAGATATAAAACCTTTCATGAGTTTTTATATGGTGGAATTTGCTTAAGGGCTTGCACCCTTTGGGCATTACACTTTTGTGCTATTGGGTGAGGACTTGGATGAATGTGGTTCCCCACACGCGCGCCGAACGACCGACCGGGCCCAGTCCGGTCCGGTCTCGGTCTCGGGCTCGGGCTCGGGCTTCGGGCTTGTGTAGTGTATTATCTTTTTAATACAAAATACATTTAAAGAATTTTATTTATTAAATTAAAAAAAAAAAGGGGACAAGGCTCCCTCATTTTCCTCCTCAATCTTCTACACGCTTCCATGATTTCCTCCAACACGCTCCCTTAATTCCCTCTGTGTTTTCTTCCACCTTTGCGGATTTTCCTCAAAGTTGTTTTTGGTTCATTCTTTATCCCTTAATAACGGATCCAATATTGCAAAAACAATACAACCTTCCGTAACCAAGAAAAGAGAAAGACTATCTGTCTACAAAATATTTTTGCGGCAGAAAATTTTTTATCCTCCGACAGTAGAAAATTTTTCGATCCCGAGCAATTAAAAGAGTGTTATTGTTGAGCGATCGAAAACATGCAAATCGATCGTACAGAGAGTTTCTGGGTTGTTTCATCCTGGGGACGGCGTGGCATATTCGGAACTGCTAGCACAATTCCGGGCAGAGCCGCGAAACGTCTTAAAGAGAGCGACTTAGTCCGCGATTCAACCCGGTGTACTCTCTACCTTGTCTATTTTAATTCTGCAGTTCATATTTTCCAACATATATATATTGAGAGATCAGACAAACAGTTGAGAGTTTGAATTCCCTACTTGGATTGCCCTTCTTGGAGTTGCTCAAAATCCCAGAGAAACCTTTTCTTCCCATTTTATTGGAAGATCCTAAACCAGTGAGGTCTTTTGAACGGTTCTTGAAACTATCAAGTGAATCACACCATCCACCACCCTGAAAAATATTTGTTTATATAGCTACTGATATTTAGATAAAATATAATATTAAATTGCTGGTATATACTTTAATGTAGGTGTGTATATATATACCTCTACGTGAACCAACCAATTTTTGATTCCTTTTCCATTTCCCTTGTCAAAATGGTACGCTGGCGGACTTCCATCAAGACAAACTGTAACATTTTAAAAATGATATGATTAAAAAAAAGAGTTTAAATAAGAAAAATGGTTTAAAATATATTTACAAAAACTTTTAAGTGCGAGACTAGACTGGACTTTTTGCAACGATTTTTTGTTACTAATAACACCTCCTCAATGTTTTAGCGACAAAAAACTGTCACTAAAAAACCCGGTTCATACGGACCGGTCTGTTCCAAAAATACACTCATACTATATATATACATTACATATATCCTTTAATTAGTTACCTGCTCCTTTGGCAACAGCCGCGTAGACGCGTGTGAGATCCACAGAAGAAGAAGAACAACCAAGGAGGCCAACGTTGTTGCATTCACCATCTTAGTTAAAACAGATCAAGCTTAATCAATTATTACAGTGCATATATATATTATATAAGAAACAAATTAATTAATTGGATGATGTGAGATAAGCTTGCTAACTAGTAGTAGAATGAGTTAATAATCATCATGAAGCTAGGTTGTAGCAAAAGGGAGGTTTACCTTGACGGAAAGCCTTAAGTGAACTTGAAGTTAGAGAGAGAGAGAGAGAGAGAGTTGTGTGGAGAAACAAGGGTTTGACGTTAGGATTTAAATAAAACAAGAGAATTTAATGCGAGGGTACACGAAATATTATTTAGTTAGTGGACCTAATTCCCACTCTATACTAATTTTTTGTACATTTTTATATGCATAACATAGACAGAAGAAAAAAATTAAAACAAATTAAGCTAAGCGATTAGCACTCCAATTTAATTTCTAGTAACACTTGCTGTATCTTTAGGTTTGCATGTATTGATTACAAGACGGAACATAAGTTGAAGGGTGGTGGGGAAGAAAATTTCTCCTTAAAAAATAAATAAAGATAGAAGACATTCACTCATAAAAATAACATAAGATGGAGCATTCAAGATGAAAAATAAGTTAAGAGATGTACATGATGTTCTCTTAATTTTTAAACAATACCCATCTTGGAGTCTTGATTAGAGAAAATAATGAACAATATATAGTAATTGACTGAAAGCCATTTTTTTGTTGTAATTTGAGAATTTTGTTTCGACTATGTAATTATATTAGTGCTCGTTTATTAATCTTTAAGTTTCATTGGATTTAAAATTTTTGTTTTAATTGGAGAATTTTATTTCGACTATGTAATAATATTAGTGCTCGTTTATTAATCTTTAAGTTTCGTCGGATTTAAATTGAACTATATCAGTACATTGGAAAAAGAAGCAACCATGATCATCCCATGAATTAATTACTCTCTCTCCCACACACTGCCCACCACATGTCCAATAATCCCATTGTCCTTTGGACTAGTGCAGATCAGTCTGTATGGACCGAACCTTAATTTAACAATGGTTTTTTATCGTTAAAAATATCTTCCCAATATTTTAGCGATAGAAAACCGGTTAAAAGTTTTCATATGTACAAACTGTTCCGTACCAAATCTGGACTCTATACACACAACACACACACACACATATATATATACATATTCTTATACGTTATACTTTTAGAACAATACATCAATTTTACCTAAAAATATTGACCAGCTCTTTCTAGAATGGTTACACATACGCTTGTCATAAAATTTGCATTAATATCATACGCTATATTTGGAGCGAACAAACTTCATGATCTATTTGTTTTATAAAACACATCTTCCAGCCTCCCAGGGAAGGAATACAAAATTAACAATCTTAAGACCGTAAATATAAATAAATAAATAAAAAGGATGATACTAGCAATAGTGAGAGACTACATACATATACCAATATTATAGTATAGTACATATTTTAATCCATTCTAAGTTAAGCCAGTAAGCTCATAAATTCCTGCACCCTCTTAAAATTTAGTGAGGCTCATTTTTTTTTTTCGTTTTTTTTTTCAAATAAAGTTAATGCAACAGATTTTGTAATATAATAAATAATTGTTATTTGTATCATTATTTATATTGAAATTAGAGTTTCTTTTACAAAAGAGTACTAGTCAAAGTAAGCCTTTAAATCTGAGAACTCAATGGCCGTATATCACAATGATAAATATATTACTTTAGTTTTCTCTTCCCCACGTTTTCCTTATTCTATCATTTTTTTTTTCATTTCCAATATTCTAACCCTGAATTGTTTCTTCACATATATGCGAGGTATGGAGACTTGAATAGCACATATAAAAATAGTTGAACTGAATTATTTGCTTCGTAAATGAAGCTTTCCATATTTACTATATTGAAATTAAGAGAATTCATGACTATGTACCATCACTCTATCACTTCTTTCTACTTCTCTCCATTAATTTCAAATTCATGACCTATTATTTCTTTCTTGCATTTCCTTTCATTTTACCCACTTGAGATTTCTGTAATCAAGAAAAGTTATATTTGTTATTTGAGCAATACTACACTTAATTATAAATCTTACTACTTACTATTACCGGGTGCATTTTATGGGTTGTATCTTCACAAGATACAACCATTTAATATACCAAATAAAAATAAGTGATAAAATTTGTAACTAAAAAAATCATTTTACTTGTTATTTTATTGAATGTATTTCCAAACACATACATATGTATATATTATATTCCCATGAAACTCCACACGTGGCTTTCATCAATTGACAAATGTTGTCAGGATTGGAGGTTCGCTTACTTAGTGGATTAAAGTTAGGAAACATCAATTTAGTTTGGAAGGGGATCTATATTAGCAAACAGTTATTTCTTTAGTATAATATATACACTACACCAGATGTGGTCTTAGGCGACATACTCTATTGGGTATGTCTCCTAAAACACATCTTAGGAGACATACTAACTGTATGTCTCCTAAGTTTCTCTCTTAAGAGACATACCTTTAGTATGTCGCCTAAGTATCTACTTACAAGACATATATACTCCGTATGTCTCCTAAGAGTGTCACTTAGGAGACTTACAATTAGTGTGTCGCCTAAGTATATACTTATGCGACATACAATGAAGATATGTCGCCTAAATACTTCTCTTAGGAGACATACATATACTACGTCTCATAAGAAATATACTTAGGAGACATACTTAATTGTATGTCGCCTAAGTGCTTTTGACCACAGACACTATTTTTACACGCAGAGTTTGACTGATTTATCTTAGGCGACATACTAATTTTGTATGTCTCTTAAGTACATATCTTAAGAGACATACAAAATTAGTATGTCGCCTAAGAGTTTCTAAAAAAATTTGAATTATTCGCGAAACAAAAAGAGGCAAAAAAATTTTGTCCGCGAGAAGGAGGCAAAAAATTGAGACTCTTAGGCGACATACTAATTTTTTATGTCTCTCAAGTATATATCTTAAGAGACATACAAAATTAGTATGTCGCCTAAGAGTTTCTAATAAAATTTGAGTTTTCTGCGAAAGAAAAGAGGCAAAAAAATTTTGTTCGCAGGAAGGAAGAGGCAAAAAATTGAGACTCTTAGGCGACATACTAATATTGTATGTCTCTTAAATACATATCTTAAGAGACATACAAAATTAGTATGTGTCCTAAGAGTTTCTAAAAGAATTTGAATTTTCCGTGAAAAAAAAGAGGTAAAAAATTTTGTTCGCGGGGAAAAGGAGGCAAAAAATTGAGAGTCTTAGGCGACATTGATGTTTATATATGTTGCTTAAGAGGTAATCTTAGGAGACATACATAAATAAGTGTGTCGCCTAAGTGATAATTATAAATTAAGGAAAAATTCCCGTTTTATTCAATCCCTAAATTTTTTCTAACTATCTATCCCTAAATTTGTGTGAATGAATTGGTATCAAATTTATAACACAGGTTGATTTGTGGGGTTTGAATGACTTATCTTAGGTGACAAATTCTGGCATCTATACCAGCGAGTTGACCCATTTATTCACAGTGTGACGTAAATGGTGTCAAGTTTGTTAGTCGGTGGCGAGACCAGATCTGAAAGAGTCGGAATAGTGGAATGATGGTAGTGGGTAGTGACATCATATACTATGGGATTCTGTAAGCAGTTGTTGAACTAAGGTATGCGGGAGGCATGTCAATTGTGTTGTTCAGGTGTAAGTGGTACAACACAGGTCCTAATGTTCCCGGTAACACAAAGTTTGATTGTGGTCTTTTATCTATAAACACTTGGACTAGTTGGTACGACGAGTTCCCATTTATTCTTGCCAAGATGGCAAGACAAGTGTTCTGTATAGATGATATGTCGGCTGGTGTCGGTTGAAAACTCGTTAACATGATGTTTCACTGAGGTACATACAGTGAAAGCACACTATCAAGGGATGCAACCGCCAGTCATCTATATGAAGTAGACGAACCGTATCAAGAGCCTGATGCGAACTGTTTTCTGATATCTAGTTTATTTATCGAATTTAGTTCAGTACTACGAATAGGTATTCCCGACGATGATGACAAGAATGAGGACTCTGACGTTGCAGAAGGATTTAACAATGATTTCTTAATTGACGATAATGATGAAGAAGAGGATCAGGATCAGGATCATAGTGACGATGATGACTACAATTAATGTTGTATTGTTATTATTTGTAATTAAATCGATTGGTTTTTCTATTATTGTAAGCGTTATTAATCAAGTGAATTAATTGTTACAAACTAGATTAATTAAGTAAAATGATTGTTGTATATAATAAAATAAATAAAAATGGTTATTAATTTTAAAAACTGACTGAATATTTAGTTTATTTACCATTAAACATAAATTTTTACATTTACATTTCAAATTTGTAACATAAAAGACAATTATTAGTGTTTAATACATTCATTCAATATTATCAGTCTTTTATATTATTGATATGATTTTTTGGGTTTCCAAAATTAAGTTTTTATGTATTTAATATTGGTAAAATGGGCATTAGGAAATGTTTAAAAACTGAAAACTCTTTTATATAAATAAAAAACGAAATTAATTTTAAAAACTGAAAACTCTTAGGCGACATACTAATATCCGTATGTCTCCTAAGTGTACTCTTAAGCGACATACATTAATTAGTATGTCTCCTAAGATGTTTTAAAAAAAATTGAATTTTCCGCGAAATATTTTTTCGAATTTTTCGCCAAAAAAAGGGGGAATTTTTTTGTTACTTGGGCGACATAGGTATATATATGTTGCCTAAGTCTACTCTTAAGAGACATACATCAATTAATATGTCGCCTAAAATGTTTTTAAAAAAATTGAGTTCTCCGCCAAAAATTCAAATTTTTCGCGAAAAAAAAAAAGGCAAATATTTTTTACTTAGGCAACGTAGGTATACATGTATGTCTCTTAAGAGTTAATCTTAGGAGACACATAAATAAGTGTGTCGCCTAAGTGTGTGGTATATATCCCCAATTTCTAGACCTAATCTTTATCACTCTCACCTCACCTCTCTCTCTCACCTCCTCCATCTCCATGCTTCCCCCATTCCCCTGCCACCATTGACCTCTCTCTCTCACCTCCTCCATCTCCATGCTGCCCCCATTCTCCAACCACCATGGACCTAGTATAATTTTTACTCCTTCAGACTCCACTCTCTAGCTCTCACTCCACACAACGCCTCCTTCGATTCTTCCCCAAATTCTCGATTTGCTTCTTCGGTTCTTCAAACCTTCAATCTTAAAGGTAATACTCTATCTCTCTCTCAAATCTTAAAAGTAATACTCTATCTCTCTCTCAAATTTTATTTAGAGTTAGTATAGTTTATTTACTATTTTTCATGTTATATTTAGATTATCTCTGTAAATCTGTCAAATCTGACCTTACTGTACTAAAACATTTATAACTCAGAAACTACAAGATGAAAATTAGAAATTCCACTTGGATAATAAAATAGACTCGTGGAGGAACAACATATCAGATATTTATTGACATAGGACTTATAAATTTCTGTGTGTGAATTTTTGAAGATAAGAAAGTATCTGCCCTCTGTACTGACAGCACTGTGTTTACTGTTTCAACAATTTATTTAGCTTCCTAAAACTAACTCAAAAATTATGAAATAAATCATAGAGTAATTTTAATGTGTTATTAATCTTCTGTGTAAATTTCGGAGTCTAATATTATTTATTCTGATCTGGGTGATTTTTATAAAAACAGTGGACTTGAAGGTTGTTAAAATCCCATAAACTATGGTAAATAAATATGATATAAAATATGTGAGAATATTTTTCTTCAATTTATTTTTCAGTTTCATTTGTCATGTTGAGAGGCGATGGAAGCGCGACAGAAAGCAAGCGATGAGGCGATGGAAGCGCGGGTACGGGATCTAGTATCGTTGATGATGGCGAATCTTCCTACGGGTGATGGTAGATCAAGAGAGGTTTAGTGATAGACTTGTTTATATATATATATATATTATTTTTCATATTTATATATCGACTTCTTTCTTCTCTCTATTGCTAGACTTATGGTATTTTTATTCTATACTTGAATTTTGGCTTGTACTCTTTGTACATTTTAATTTTGGCTTGTAAATATTAGACTTTGTACATTTTAATTTTGGCCTCTTTTTGTTTGATTTAATTGTGTGTGAATGAATTGGTATCAAATTTATATTACAGGTTGATTTGTAGAAATTTTGTTGTGTGTGAATAAATTGGTATCAAATTTAGAATGAAGGTCTGGAACATCTTAGGAGACATACAAATTAAAGTATGTCTCCTAAGTGGTGGTCAATACTTTTAATCAAACATAGTTATGCGACATACATACATTTGTATGTCTCTTAAGATTAGCACTGAAGCGACATACTTAACTTTGTATCTCTCCTAAGATCACAACTTAAGCGACATACATACATTTGTATGTCTCCTAAGATCACCACTTAAGCAACATACAAATATCATATGTTGCATAACTTGTATACTTACGCGACATAAGCAATAGAGTATGTCTCCTAAGTGTACAACTTAGGAAACATACTATATTTTATGTGTCTCTTAAGTCTAACACTTAAGCGACTTACAAATAGAGTATGTCGCTTGAGAGTTTTACTTAGGAGACATAAGCAATATAGTATGTCGCCTAAGTGTAACACTTAGGAGACATACTCTATTGCTTATGTCTCCTACGTAAAACTCTTAAGCGACATACTCTATTGCTTATGTCTCCTAAGTAAACCACTTAAGTGACATACTTTATTTATATGTCGCTTAAGATCTTAGGCCACACTACTTACAAAAACACCACTTAGGTGACATAGGGTATGTCGCCTAAGGCTTGGGCGACATACATCAGCTCTTAGGAGACATAATTTGTATGTCTCCTAAGTGTCTGTGTTCATGTAGTGATATACTAATGCTTTAAAAAGTTATACCATATATTTTTAATGTTATGTGACGTGGCTGAAATACTTCCGTGTTTATGAACCCAAGTGTAGGTTGTCAAGTTATAATACTTGGTAAGTTCAAATGTCGAACCACAAGGATAGTCAGAAAAGACGATTAAGCGATTACGAGTCTAAGGCTTTGTTTAAAGAAGTGGATTGGTTGATTTTAATTGTTGATTTTAAAATTATGCAATTAAAAGTTAAAGTGATGTACAAATGATGAGAAAAGGTTAACGCATTATATAATTCATTTGCTTTGCAACATTATGTAGAATCAATCTCATTCAAAGTTCTTAATGCATTTCCTAAGTGTCAAGTATCTTACACTTTTCTAAGCAAAAGGGTGTGAAGCAAAAGCAACCCATTCCCATATAAATGCCATATAAAGAAAGGGTGTAAGCAAAACTTAATACAAGTGTATCTCTCCTCTGTATCTTGTAATCAAAGGGTGTGAAGCAAGGCAATGCGCATATAATGTTCAACCAAGATACAAATTTAAGATACACCAAAATAAAAGGCATAAATTTGAACTAGGCATTTGAGAACTCATTGTTAGTTTCCTCTAGGCAATTGACTTGATTATGAAATTGGCCACTTAAAGAGTTAAGCACAATAAATCATAACATTTCTTTTGCCTAAGATTGGGAGGTCTAGGTGGTTGATAAACCGTCCGTTATAGACATATTTGATAAATACAAATTGAATCCTTAAATTGATTAGTGGAGTTGTTTATGACATAAACTTAAGAGATCTTCTTTGGAAACACCTTAACTAAGAAAATATTGAGTCTTAAGATCACATAAAGTGTAGAAAGCACTCAACATATCATTAAAGCATTCAAGGATTGGAATATCAAATTTATGGTGTTTTCATGAATATCAAAGACTAATCATGCTTGGCAATGAAAAGTATCTCATTCATAGAAGGAATGGACATAGGCTAGTAAGAAATACACAAGTGTATCATCTCTTCATTAATGCTTGAGCACTAGGTATACAAGGCATAAAAAGTCAAATCATCTTATGAAAATTATCTTACTAGCTTATGGATGGTTGATTAAATGGAGAAGATGAAGGATTCAACAAGTATTTAAGAATACTAACAATGGAATGAGAAATGAAGTTATATAATTAATGCATTACAAACTTCATCTTTTAGCCTTAGCAAAGAAATTTACTCCATAATAAATGTAGAAACAAGAATTATAGAAGTATATTCCATTTCTCTTCAATGAAGATAGTAAATTACAAATTCTAGAGAGAGAGTGATATTTAAGACAAGTAAATTAAACTATTAATAATCCAATAATCTAAGTCTTTTTTCAAAACAATAATGGGGACTATATATATAGATGGGTATGTTGTCTCCCTCTCCTTTGTCTACTAAAGATCCAAGAGAAACTACCCCTTTGTCCATTGGAAAATAGCCACTTTTGTATAAAATACAATATTCTAGGAGATAGTGATTTGAGCCCCTATTTAGTCTCCAAACTAGCTATGAAAATAGGGGAGGTGTCATACAAGACAAAGCAAGCCATCTAGATTAATTTTGGCTTGAGCTAGATGGATCCAAGTAATTGGAAAAATTCCTTGATTGATCTAGCAAAAAGTTAGATAGATTCAACTCTTTGACTTTTTGCTTTAAAGGCCAAAAATTGCTCGGTTGATCATTCTTCTTTTACTCAATAAATTCCTCAAGATCTAAAAGCAACAAAATAAACACAAAAATGCCTTTCCAAGCAATGTTAAAAGCAAAATATGCTATGAGACTAATCGCGAGATAAATTAGCAAACCGAATGGTTTTAGAGAATTAAACGCGTCAAACGACTCCGAAAAAGAGTATATTAATGACAATATTATGCATTTATCAACTCCCCCCAACTTATCTCTTGCTAATCCCTTAGCAAGCAAATAAAATAAAATAAAAAAATAGCTAAATATAATAACCGAAAATGCATTTAGCACATGCTTTAAGCCTTTGAACTCCTAAGTTCCCCTAGAAGACGAGTTGCGTCTCGTGAGGGTTTACAGTGATGATACCCACAAACATCCGATGTTTGAACTCAAAGAAGTATAATTGAAACATTTCCATGAATTGATTTAAGTGACTATTGCAATTTCCGGAATGTTGGCATTTGATTGACGATCTCCATTGCTTATAATCTCTTTTAGAAACTAGCTCCACATTTTCATTTGAACACACAATCACTCTTAATCACAAATAATTCTATTCATCAATAGTGGTAGAGAGAAATCTTCAAACACAAAAGCTCAAGACTTTGTCGATTTTAAGCACTTTTCTTTATCTTTTACTTGGACTTTTTGCTAAATTAGCTCAATGTGATTTGCATCTCTATGGAGGGCAGCGGTCTCACTTTGTGAATTTGCATTCAAAGCTTATTTTTTTTTTCAATCAAAGGAAGCTATTCACCCTTTTTCCATATGGTAACGTTTGTCTATCCTTAATATTAGACAAAATGACTTATGAATTAGTCAAGTGAAGCTTAAAGTCAATATTAAGCTTAAAAGTCATCCAAGTTTCCAAATCTTTTATAAGTGCCATGCATGTGTCTCCTCTAAGGAGGATCTTTTCGAAAAAGCTTTTATTGCATTTGAACATTACTTCTCTCTACACAACACGAAAATAATTCTAAGTGATACCGAAGACTAAATTAAGCCACAACATTATGCATGTTCATAAGAAACTACAAGGCTCAAGAATCTAAATCAAGCAATGCCATGGAGATTATCAATCAACTACCTATCCGAATCAAGAAATTCATGCCAAAAACCATCAATTTAAGGACAATTCTAAAAAAATGATCATCATTTTCAAACTTCGATAAAATGGTGAAATCGATCCTAGCATGGAGAAATTTATCATGAAATAAAGCATGCTTGAAAATTTGAAAGTGCTCACCCCCCAGCTTAAAGTTGGCATTGTCCTCAATGCTCTTAAAGACGAAGAAAATTGGGTGAATTCTTGGAAAATTGCTTTCCAATTTCTCCAAAAAGAAGCTAGGATCAATTTCAAAGTTACAATATATACAAAAATCTAAGAAAAACGGGTTAGCATTAGTCAAACATAACATGAAAAATTAAAGCTCAAGCCATCGCAAGTAGTTATGTTTAGATAATCCAATAACCCAAAAAGAAAATAAAGCAAAATAAAATAAATAAAAAATAAATATGGAGTTTGAAAGTTAGGAGGAGTGATCGTGCTTCTTCTTGGACTTGGATTGGTAGAGGATGATGCCATTGGAGCTTGGGACAAGTAGGTTTTGAAAATTTTGGTGGGTTTGTGAAGAGCCCGAAATTGGGGATCTATGGGGTCAAAATTCAAGATTTAGGTAGAAATTAATGGATGAGAGTGAGGGTTATGTGCTTGAGATGATAAATGGGTAAAATGAGAGGCAAAATCTGAATTTTAGTGAGGATTTTTGAAGGTGGAGGTGGGATGAAGAGTATGGATTTCTAGTGAGAGAAAGTGGTGGGTTTGATGATTTTGGAGAGAAAATGGAGAGATTGATGGAAGATTTGAAGGATTTAATGGATGAATGATCTTTAATGGAGTGTTTGGTGGAGGTATTTTGGTGTTTGAGGTGATGAAGGGAGGGTTAATGGAGGATGGGAGAAAGAGAAGCTTGAAATGGGGAAGAAAGGGGCTTTTTGGAGCAAAAAAAAATTATTTTATTTTATTTTATGTGCAGAAAAATCACCTTCTGATCGATCAGACCTGTGGCAGTGGACTCCAACTTTTTTTGAAAGTTTGATTTTTTGACATTTGGTCCATTCACTCTAGTACCTCCAAGTTTGCTGTTTTTGCGTTTTAGTCCATGAACTTTTCCAACGTGTGACGATCCTCCTAAAACTCCAGAAAATAAACAAAAATTATATACAAACATGACCTACCCTTGTTAGGCGTAGGTTGGGTCGCTTAGAGGGGTGGACTCCTCTAGTGTTGGAATTTCCAAAAACGATTTCAATCTTTGCCCGTTAACTTTAAATTCAAAATTCGTTTTTGGATCAACCACCGTCACGACCCCAAATGGAAATACATGCTTGAAAATATAGGGGCTGGTCCAACGAGACTTCAAATTTCCGGGAAAAAGGTGAAGACGCGTATCATAAACAAGGACTTTTTGACTAAGTTTGAAATCTTTTCGTAAAATCGATTTATCATGAAATTTTTTCGACCTTTCCTTGCTTAATTTTGAATTTTGGTACGCGTCTCTCCTCAATTCCTCCAATTTTTCTACTTGTAACATCCGGTTTTTACTGGATTCCTTAAAATCACTATTCACCAATTTTATCGCCCAAAATGATTTATACTCCAATTCAACGGGCAAGTGACAAGACTTGCCATACACAATGCGATATGGTGACATCCCGAGAGTTGTTTTAAAAGTAGTTCGGTAGGCCCAAAGAGCATCTTTTAGTCACAATGACCAATCTTTGCGGTTCGAATTTATCGTTTTTTCTAAAATTTGTTTTATCTCTCGGTTTGCAAGCTCGGTTTGCCCATTTGTTTGAGGGTGATAAGAGAGGGACACCTTATGGTTTACACCATATTTTTGCATTAATGATTCAAAAGGTTTATTACAAAAATGTGTGCCTCCATCACTTATTATTGCCTTTGGGGTGCCAAATCTTGCTAGAATATTATCTTTTAAAAATCGGATCACAACTTTATGATCATTTGTTTTGCAAGATATGGCTTCCACCCATTTGGAAACATAATCAACCGCAAGAAGGATATAGAGATTACCAAAAGAGGATGGGAATGGTCCCATGAAGTCAATGCCCCAATAATCGAAAATTTCAACCACGAGGATCGGGTTGAGAGGCATCATGCTTTTTCTTGTGATTCCCCCAAGCATTTGGCATCTTGGGCAAGCTTTGCAAAAGGCGTAAGCATCTTTGAACATCGTTGGCCAATAAAGGCTACATTGAAGGATCTTGGCAGCCGTCTTTTCGGCCGGGAAATGTCCACCACAAGCTTCATTATGGCAAAAGCTTAGAACTCCTTCTAACTCATCATTGGGAATACATTCTCGAATGATTTGATCCGCCCCATACTTGAACAAGTACGGGTCATCCCAATAGAAACGATTGACTTCGGACAAGAATTTTCTTCGGTCTTGAGCATTTCAATGGCTTGGCATCTTTTCGGTGATAAGATAGTTCATGATATCGGCATACCATGGTGAAGAAGAGATTGTGAATAGTTACTCATCTAGAAAAGAGTCTTTAATAGCACTCTCTTTTATGTGATCGGTGAATGAAAGGCGAGATAGATGATCTGCCACCACATTTTCGACACCCTTCTTATCCTTTATGAAAAGATTGAATTCTTGTAGGAGAAGAATCCATCTTAGAAGCCTTGGCTTTGCATCTTTCTTAGTGAAAAGATACTTGAGAGCCGCATGATCGGTGAAAATGACAATAGGTGACCCAATGAGGTAGGACCGAAATTTGTCGAGGGCAAAGACAATAGCCAAAAGTTCTTTCTCGGTGGTGGTGTAGTTCATTTGAGCCTCATTGAAAGTTCGGCTCGAATAGTAAATGACCCTAGCCTTTTTGTCCTTTCTTTGGCCGAGGACCGCTCCCACGGCGTAATCGCTTTGCATCGCACATGAGCTCAAAGGGGAGATTCCAATCCGGAGTTTACATGATGGGACGGTGGTGAGCAAATGCTCGAGATTGACAAAACCTTCTTCACATTCTTTGGTCCATTCAAAAGGGGCATCCTTCAAGAGTAATTTGCACATGGGCTTAGCAATGGCGCTAAAGTTTTGAATGAACCTTCAGTAGAATCTGGCATGCCCTAAGAATGAGCGAACATCTTTGATCGTCTTGGGGGTGGGGAGCTTTGAGATAAGCTCGATCTTTGCCTTGTCCACTTCAATGCCTTTCCTCGATATGACATGGCCCAATACAATGCCCTTCGTCACCATAAAGTAAAATTTCTCCCAATTGAGAAGAAGTTGCTTCTCAACGCACCTTTCTAAAACATGTTCAACATTGAGCAAACAATTATCGAACGACTTACCGTAAATGGTAAAGTCGTCCATAAAAACCTCTAGAGTTTTTTCTACCATATCACTAAATATGCTCAACATACATCTTTGAAAAGTGGCCGGTGCATTGCACAAGCCAAAAGGCATTTTTCGAAAAGCAAAAGTACCAAACAGGCATGTGAAGGTTGTTTTCTCTTGGTCCTCAAGATCAATTTCGATTTGGTTGTACCCGAAAAATCCGTCTAAGAAAGAATAGAACTCATGACCCGCTACTCTTTCAAGTGTTTGATCTAAAAATGGGAGAGGGAAATGGTCCTTTCTAGTGAGTTCATTTAACTTATGGTAGTCTATGCACATTCGCCACTCGGTGGTGACTCTTTGGGGTATCAACTCATCATTTTCATTTTTAACTACCGTAAGCCTGGATTTTTTAGGTACAACTTGGGTTGGACTTACCCATTTGCTATCCGAAATTGGATAGATGATCTTGGCATCAAGCAATTTCAACACCTCAGTTCTTACTACTTCTTGCATGTGAGGGTTTAACCGGCGTTGAAATTGCCTTGATGACTTTGCACCTTCCTCCAAGTGAATTTTGTGAGTGCAAATTAATGGACCAATTCCTTGGAGGTCGGCCAACTTCCACCCAAAAGCTTTTCAATACTTACTTAGCATACTTACCAACCGTTCTTCTTGATCCTTTGAGAGTTCGGAGGAGATTACCACGGGATAAGTTTCGAGAGTACCTAGGAAAGCGTACTTCAAATTGTTAGGAAAAGGCTTGAGCTCCATCTTTCCTTCCAGCTTTGGCGGTTCCATTTGTGCATTTTCTTCATTCTTTAAGAGTTCTTCCTTGTTCCTATCACTCAAAGAAAACAAATGCACACACTCCTCGGGATCATTGGGAGTGGTTAACAAATCTTCCAATGATTCTGATTCATAAGTGAAAGAAAAATGGTCTTGTACTAGTGACTCTATCATGTTTACATGTTCAATCTCATCATCAAAATAATCTTGTTTGTTACTTATTGAAAACACGTTGAGCTCAAGAGTCATATTTCCAAAGGCCAGTTTTACTATCCCATTCTTGCAATTGATAATAGCATTTGATGTTGCAAGAAAGGGTCTTCCCAGGATTACGGGAATCGCATTTCCAGGATTGAATACTGGTTGCATGTCAAGAACTATGAAATCCACGGAAAAATAGAATTTATCAATTTAAACTAACACATCCTCTATAATTCTCCTTGGAATCTTGACCGATCGATCCGCCAATTGGATCGTGACTTTCGTGGGTTTCAACTCTCCGAACTCCAATTGTTGGTAGACCGAAAATGGCAAAACATTAACACTCGCACCCAAATCACGCAAAGCATTTTTTATTCTAAAGTTGCCAATCAAACAAGAAATGGTGGGGCAACCGGGATCTTTGAATTTTGGAATTCGAGTGCCTTGCATTATTGAACTCACTTGTTCCGCCATAAATGCCTTCTTTTTAACATTCAATCGCCTCTTAGTGGTGCACAAATCTTTTAAAAATTTTGCATAAGAAGGAATTTGTTTTACCGCATCAAGCAATGGAATGTTAATTTTGACTTGTTTAAAAAATCAAGAATATCGGCATTTCGGGTCTCCTTGAAAGGTTGAGATAACCTCTCCGGAAAAGGGATTTTAACACTATTCTTGATTTTCTCCAAATCCTCTTTTCTAACTCTCTCTTCTTCCTTCATTCTCTCTTCTAAGGTGATCTCCTCAACTTGACTTGACTCGGCTATGTCCACCGGCTTTTTGGCCTTAGGAACAATAGTTTTGTCAATCTCTTTTCCACTCCTAAGTTTGGTGATTGATTTCAATTCTTCGACATTCCCACTCGGCTCACCCTTATTGATCACTAAAGCTTGGCCACTTCGGTTAACTAAGTGTTGAGATGGAAATTTCCCTTTTTCTTGAGTGGACAAAGTGATGGTGAGTTTGGACATTTGGGTTTTTAAATCACTAACCTCTCTGTTGGTCTTATCTATAAATTGCCGCAAAAGAGACTTCAAATTTGAATTTGGATTTGGGTTAGTTTGGCCAAAAGAGTTGTTTTGGGGTGGAGGTGGTCTTTGTTGGTAGGAGTTTGAATTTGCATTGGAATTTTGATGAGCATTTTGATTTTCCCCCCAACTAAAGTTAGGATGATTCCTCCACCCTTCATTGTACCTTTGAGAAAATGCGTCATTGTGTGGTCTAGAGTATGAGTTCATAGCATTGACTTGTAAGGGACTTTGAAGGACCTCTTTGAATTCCGGAATTGTGTGACACTCCTCCGTGGAATGTCCCACCTTTTCACAAATGACACAAACGGTGCCAGTACCTACACTACCTTCCCTCATTTTACTAAACTCGATGGCTTCGACTCTTTTTGACAATTGAATAAATTTTAACTCCATGTCATCACCTTTGGACAATTGGTACAAACCCCCTCTCTCGGAAACTTTACCCTTAACCTCATCCGTGTAGGTGTTCCAATTGTAGGCACCTTCGGCTATTTCATCAAAGTACAGCAAATCTTCCTTCGGACTTTTGCTCAAAAAATTTCCATTACACATCGTTTTCACAAACATACGCATGGCGGGAGTGAGTGATTTGTAAAAGTAGCTAACAATACTCCATGTCTCATGTCCATGATGAGGGCAAGAATTCAAAAGCTCTTTGTATCTTTCCCAACACTTGTAAAAACTTTCATTTTCTTTAGGAGAAAAATTTGAAATTTGTCTTCTCAAAGCATTAGTTCAATGAACGGGAAAGAATTTCTTTAAAAATTCAGTTTGCAATTCTTGCCACGTTCGAATGTAATTGGGACGTAGAGAATTTAGCCATATTTTTCCTTTATCTTTTAAAGAGAATGGAAAAAGTTTTAACCTCATTACTTCCTTATTTGTGTTAGCTTCTCTAAAAGTAGAGCAAACTTCCTCAAAATCTTTTAAATGCAAGTAAGGGTTTTCGGAATCCATACCATGAAATGATGGTATATGTTGCAACATGCCCGGTTTGAGAGTGAATGTTCCGGCTTGACCCGTTGGAATGACAATGCAAGAGTTTGAAGTGCCTCGAGGAGGTTGAAGGTAATCTCGCATTGTGTGGACCGGACGATTGTGATCATTTTTCTCTCCGGCATTTGACTCATTGTCCTCATTATCCATCTCGGATGGAGTGGGTGAAGGACAAGCATGCCTTGGTGGTGGTTGGCCTTTTAGTGGATTTATGCAAAGATCAATGTACAAGTCCCCGAGCATAAGCCCTGGAAGGTGATCTTAAAGAAAATTGCCACCTATAAAAGAAGAAAGTAATAAGCAAGAAAAACTTATTCACAAAGGGAAAAGAAATACTTACAAAGAGGATTTTTGTACAAAACCCGTAATCCGTCTATCGCCGTATCGCCGGCAACGGTGCCAAAAACATGACGTGGCCGAAATACTTCCGCGTTTATGAACCCAAGTGTAGGTTGTCAAGTTATAATACTTGGTAAGTCCAAGTGTCGAACCACAAGGATAGTCAGAAAGACGATGAAGCGAGTGCGAGTCCAAGGCCTTGTTTAAAGAAGTGGATTGGTTGATTTTAATTATTCATTTTAAAGTTATGCAATTAACAATTAAAGTGATGTATCAAATGATGAGAAAAGGCTAAGGCATTATAGAATTCATTTGCTTTGCAACATTATGTAGAATCAACCTCATTCAAAGTTCTCAATGCAATTCCTAAGTGTCAAGTATCTTACACTTTTCTAAGCAAAAGGTGTGAAGCAAAAGCAACCCATCCCCATATAAATGCCATATAAAGAAATGGTGTAAGCAAAACTTAACACAAGTGTATTTCTCCTTTATATCTTGTAATCAAAGGGTGTGAAGCAAGGCAACCCATTCCCATATAATGTTCAACAAAGATACAAATTTAAGAAACACGAAAATAAAAGGCATAAATTTAAACTAGGCATTTGAGAACTCATTGTTAGTTTCCCCTAGGCAATTGACTTGATTATGAAATTGGCCACTTAAAGAGTTAAGCACAATAAATCATAACATTTCTTTTGCCTAAGATTGGGAGGTCTAGGTGGTGGATAAACCGTCCATTATAGACATATTTGATAAATACAAATTGAATCCTTAAATTGATTAGTGGAGTTGTTTATGACATAAACTTAAGAGATCCTCTTTGGAAACACCTTAACTAAGAAAATATTGAGTCTCAAGATCACATAAAGTGTAGAAAGCACTCAACATATCATTAAAGCATTCAAGGATTGGAATCTCAAATTTATGGTGTTTTCATGAATATCAAAGACTAATCATGCTTGGCAATGAAAAGTATCTCATTCATAGGAGGAATGGACATAGGCTAGTAAGAAATGGAGAAGATGAGGGATTCAACAAGTATTTAACAATACTAACAATGGAATGAGAAATGAACTTACATAATTAATGCATTGCTAACTTCATCTTTTAGCCTTAGCAAAGAAATTTACTCCATAATAAATATAGAGACAAGAATTATAGACGTGTATTCCATTTCTCTTCAATGAAGATAATAAATTACAAATTCTAGAGAGAGTGATATTTCAGACAAGTAAATAAAACTATTAATAATCCAAGAATCTAAGTCTTTTTCCATACAATAATGGGGACTATATATATAGATGGGTGTTTTGTCTCCCTCTCCTTTCTCTACTAAAGATCCAAGAGAAACTACCCCTCTGTCCATTGAAAAATAGCCACTTTTGTATAAAATATAATATTCTAGGAGATAGTGATTTGAGTCACTATTTAGTCTCCAAACTAGCTATGAAAATAGGGGAGGTGTCATAAAAGACAAAGCAAGCCATCTAGATTAATTTTGGCTTGAGCTACATGGATCCATGTAATGGGAAAAATTCCTTGATTGATCTAGCAAAAAGTTAGATAGATCCAACTCTTTGACTTTTTGCTTTAAAGGCCAAAAATTGCTCGGTTGATCATTTTTCTTTTACTCAATAAATTCCTCAAGATCTAAAGGCAACAAAATAAACACAAAAATGTCTTTCCAAGCAATGTTAAATACAAAATATGCTACGAGACTAATCGCGAGATAAATTAGCAAACCGAATGGTTTTAGAGAATTAAACGTGTCAAACGACTCTGAAAAAGAGTATATTAATGACAATATTATGCGTTTATCATTATACATTGTTTTGACAATAAAGTTAGGGATGTGGAGAGATGTTTTATGAAGTTATCACATTTCCTATGGAAAAACATTTCTTTGAATGGAGGGGAGAAAAAATTTCTAGAAAATATATGAAGAAGGATGGAGAACATATATTCATAAAAATTATTTTTTGTTATTATTTTTCATCTTGTTATCAAATGGAGCTTTAGGGAGAGTTTATTTGTGTTTGTGATGAATTTGAAAGTACTAAGATTTACTTGGGGTCTGAGTAAAATTGATTAGATAATTAGGATTTTCTTCCACATTATTGAACTACAATGGCCATGTTTGTTTAACGGGAATAGAAACACTAATTCCCAAGATTCCTTGATATTTAACTCTATTTTAGATCCTAGAAAGGAAATGTGTATTTGAAATTGATTGGAATCAAATCCACTTGATTTTGTGAATCTAAATATAACCAATAGTATATATGGTAATTCTCGAATCCAAGTTCTTCTTCACACACACAGAGATACATATACATATATATATGTGCAATTAAAAATTTACTCTTAATTTGGGACAGAGCAAATACTCTTATAAGAACCCAAATTTCAATGTAATCCACAGTCTAGAAACATCAAATATTGATTATTTTCTAGCGGGAAGCAAGATATCTTTAACTTTTCACGTCCAAAAAAATTTAGATTGTTAGACTGGGGAAATGCTATATTAATTCATAATTTTTTCCGCCAACATTTTAGTATCCTAAAATATATATATATATATATCTACTTTGAGTATCAATTCTACTCATGTTGCCCTTGTCAAGATTTTGTAGCTTAGATCAAAACGCATTTAAGTTTTGTGAATGCGCAGGAATTCATTGTCTAGCTTCTTGATTTGTGAAATATCCTTCCACAGTTATTGTTCAAAATGTACAAGATAATTTAAAAGAAGACACAAATTATGAACCACAACAAATTAAAGATTAATAAACTTTAAACACTAGTAGAACAATTAATATAAGATTACATTTATTGATGTCATTAAATATTTTTGAATAACGTTATATACCTTGTAACTTATACAAACATGATGGAGGAGAAAAATCAAGACTTTAAGGCAATTGGGTGAACAATTCGTTTTATAACTTTTTTTTTTATTTTTTGGCTTCAAACATGGTAAAGCTCTTGGTGGGAAGCTTATGTTGTCTAATGTTCATTTCAGCTCTTATATCAGGTACTTCTTTAAATCATAAACTCATAAACTTGTCAAATATCAGTGGTATTGATACTAAAGCGCTTGCAACGTTGTAATGAAAGTATTTTCTTGATACATTAATGAATTTAAGAAATCCTACATTAGAATTTCCTTATCCTTTCATTAATAATCAAATTAATCTCCTCAATAATTAACACTTTGTTTTCATTATACTAGGGTATACTTGTGCAGTCCGATACGGTAAAATAAATAAGATGATAAAAAAAAGAGTAGACAAACATCAATTAGTCTATTTTGAGCCCATTGTCTAACCTAATCTAACATTTTGAACAACCAAAACGTAGGTTCAATTTTTTTTAAAATAATATTTTAATCATATTTTTTGATCTTATTATGATCTTGGCAAAATAAATTTTAACAGATTATACTCAATGCCAAAATAATATAATCACATCCTCTAGTATGATTTGAAAATAGTCCAAAAATTGGAATGGTGTACAATGAAAACTCCTTAAAACAACACCATGAGATGACCAATAATGTAAGAATACATAAAATACGTCCTTAAATGTTACAAAATAATTTTTTTTTTTTTTTTTTACATAATTCTATAATCATGATGGATCTTGTTTAATTGATCTTGATTAGTAGATTTTAAATACTAAATTTTTATTAAATTTAAATTTTTTATTTTAAGTTATGTCATTTTTTAATTTAGACAAAATTATTAGAGTATGAGCTTTTATTGTGTTTATATTATTGGTGTGAGTGTTTTAACTTTAATGTGACATTTTGATGTGTATAAAACTCATCAAATGGTGTAGAACTAACGCACATCATAACATGTGCATTTTTAATCATTAGATTCTTATACTTTTAGGAAGAAAAAAAATTGGTCAAAGATGGTGTTTTATAATATAGATAATCAAAATGGTAGACCCCACTATTATACAATTTTTCCCAAAATTTAAAATCAATCCCCATCATAGAATTTGTGAAGAATTTGTACTAAGTAATGATTGAATTAAAATAGTAGACCGACGATCTTGGTTAGTAATAAAAAATTACACAACAAAGCTTACCATTGTCAGACTTTAACATCTTATGAAATGAATAGTGAAAAATGTAAAATTGATCTGATAGATTTAGATTTTATTGGGATGCTATCGGCGCCAACAACAGTACTGCGCGGGAAGCACGTCCTGTTTTTCATTTGTTTTGAAAATGTACAAGTTAAAAGACTCGATGGTTCTATGTTGACCTAGTAGGAACGTGTGGTCCTGCACTCCTAGTGAGTCTAGCCCATGGTTTGTGCTTGGATTAGAGTTGCCAATCCTAACAAACAAGGAAGGGTACGATACAAATCAGCTAGGTTGATTAAATCATACGTGCAAAACCATATATCCTATTGAGTTTGGGGACTATGTTGTAGTGGGAGAAGGTGTTAGGCGCCCCCCCCCCCCCCCCCCACTTCACCTTTCGTGTCACTTCATCACGTGTAAGCAACTACGTACATGTGTGAGGATAGTGTACATATAATATTGCCTAAACTCTGAATTTAAGTGCTTTATTGCGATCCATTGGTATATATCGTAGTAAGTTTAAGTATTATTGTGATTTAGGTCTAGTCTGATGCATCGATGGTTAATTTTGAGAAATTTTTGTTTCTTCCCTTAATGTTTGGAAAATTATATACGGACCCTTAAACTTTCATAAATTGCATTTTGACCCACTTAACTTTATGGAAAATGATTGGTTTATGCACTAGATGTTAATGTGTGGTTTCTATTGTGAAAACTGCGTGAAGATTGAATATTTACATGAAAGCCTTTCAATTTTTGGAATTACCATTGGGCCACCAAACCTTAGGAATTTACTAAAATAACCCGTATCCAAATTGGCGAGCCGGACCCTTAATGTAAATCGCTTGTGCCTGAGAGGAGGCCCTAACCCTTTCGGAGTGAGGCAAATAACTTCCGCTACGTATAACAATAGAATTGTTAAACTAGTGTAATTTGATTTTTAAAACATTGTGGTGATTACGAATTGGAATGCAGAACTGTGGTTGTTTTACATGTGTATATGTAAAAGCAATTATAAATAAGTGAGGCAAATCATTACCTCTTGATGATCCAATAAAATGTTGAAGAAGGCTGATTGAGAAAACATTAGCTTTTAGAATGCCAGTCCACCGAAAATCCAAGAAAACCTCCAACAATATACAAAATTCTAGAGATATATGGTATATGAATACTATGGGTGGAATATAAGAAATGTGTATGCTTGAAAAGTCGAGTGGAGGGTGCTATTCATACCTAAAGGTAGAGGAAAAATGAAGGTGCACACTAACCTTGGCGAGAAATGTAACGACCCGATCCCACCTCAGTACGATATTGTCCCCTTTAGGTAGCATCTAGCCAGGCCTAAGCCCCGGAACATCTACCCTCACGACGAGCTTCCCGGGGATCACCCATCCTGAGATTACTCTGGTCCACTACTCGCTTAAATTCGGAGTTCTTATGGGATCCCAAGCCAATGAGCCCCCAAAAGGCCTCGTACCTAACTAGCGACCATTTCTTACTTATATGGGTCTCCAAGGATCCCACATCTTCCAATGTGGGATGCCCCCTTTGAGCTACAATTCTTCCTCACAAGGGAGTACTCTTTGCTCGCAGGACGTCACATCCTTCCCCCCAAGGGAATCAACGTCCTCGTCGACACATCGTATTCTGTGGGGTCTGCTGATACGACCTACGGTGATGTCGCTCAAAACCCGCCAACACAATTAATTGGCTGTGCGAACCTTGAAACAGACACACACGAAAACCGTAGCAAATTAAGAACTTGGATCGTTTCTACAATCAGATTAGGGTGGAAAACGAAGACGCCACAATCGGGTGCGGAATACCGATTGATAAGTCAGATGAACGCCACGGACAAACCGATAAGTTCAAGTAGTTCGTGAAGAACCAAAGAGGATTAAATCACTCAATATTATTATGAATAAAGTCTTAGATAATAAAATAAAACAATGAACCCCCCTTTAAATAGGGTGTAGAAAATATTAATCCAAATAGAATAAGGAAAATACTAATCTAAACACAATAAGAAAACTACTAATCTAAATCCTAATTGACTAAGGAAAATATTCCTAATTAAATAATGAAAACATTCCTAATTGAATAAGGAAATAATTCTTATAATTAAAACTACTTAAAAATAAAGCTTCTAATTTATTCTAATGGGCCTCCACAAGTTGATTTGAGCCCATGTAGCCTTGTCCGCGTCATTCCCCTCCTCTTGAAAAGGATTTGCCCTCAAATTCGTGTTAGGTTGTACACAAATCACCCACTTTTTGACAAAATTAATCCTTGAATGCCTCTTCGAAGCTTGATATCTTCCATGCCAATAGAACAAGTACTTCGAATATTTACGATACTTGAAATTCCTTGCCTCTCGAAACTCATCAAACTTCTTGTCATGCAACAATTCAATTTTTCTCAATTTGTTGAAGAAGTTAACTAGCCGGTAATTCGGATCAATATCAAACTTATCAACGCCAATGAAATCAATATGCTCAATTTCAACAATCTTTAAATCTAATCCTTCAACTTGAATATCCTCTTTTTTCTTAGTGACAATGATGTTCGTGTCAATAGCTATCTTTGGAGCTTCATGCATAATGTTTTGTACTTGAATGATATCTTCTCACTGTACTTCTTCATCTTCTTTTACTTGCACACTTGGAACTATGCTTGCATCCAACAATTCGCATTGTAGATCACTCTCTTCATCCTCCATTGATGGCTTAAAATTAGATTCTAGTTCATTATTTGATAATGGCTTGGATATGGCTTCCTTCTCCTCCTCTTTACATTGATTTGATTCGCAAAAGGTTGCATTCGGACTTGACTCTACGCTGCCCATCATGTTGAATTCAATTCCCGGATCCCAATCATCTTCAACCCTATTTTTTCTAGGATGAATTCTCCTTCTCCCATTAGGATCATTATGTGATAGCTTGACTTGTCTCTTCTCAACTTGATCTAGATTTTTACAAACTTTTGCCAACCGCTTATGGAGTGGATCAAATTCCTCTCTAAAGACCTTTCTCACCTCAGCAACGAAAGCCTCGGTAATAAATTTTGAATCATCCATAACTTTAAATTGCAAATCACACTTTTTTTTTTTTTTTTGCAGGTGTTATCGTAAAACTGCTCTAACTTTTGATTGCACCGTTGGATCGGGCTGATTTTCGGATTTGTTGTTCGGAACGAAAAATTATAATAATTTCGCGGAAAATCAGGACGATCCGAGGCTGTTTCGATAGCAAAAAAACACAATTTTCGACAACCAGCGGGATATTTTTATTTTTTTTTTGAAAAAAATAAAAAAATTGGAACTTTTTTTTTTATTTTTTTAGAACCAAATTGAATCTTTAACAAGAACAAGAAATAAAAAGATAGAAAAACCTGAATGTAGAAGCTCTCCTCTGATACCAACTGATACGACCTACGGTGATGTCGCTCAAAACCCGCCAACACAATTAATTGGCTGTGCGAACCTTGAAACAGACACACACGAAAACCGTAGCAAATTAAGAACTTGGATCGTTTCTACAATCAGATTAGGGTGGAAAACGAAGACGCCACAATTGGGTGCGGAATACCGATTGATAAGTCAGATGAACGCCACGGACAAACCGATAAGTTCAAGTAGTTCGTGAAGAACCAAAGAGGATTAAATCACTCAATATTATTATGAATAAAGTCTTAGATAATAAAATAAAACAATGAACCCCCCTTTAAATAGGGTGTAGAAAATACTAATCCAAATAGAATAAGGAAAATACTAATCTAAACACAATAAGAAAACTACTAATCTAAATCCTAATTGACTAAGGAAAATATTCCTAATTAAATAATGAAAACATTCCTAATTGAATAAGGAAATAATTCTTATAATTAAAACTACTTAAAAATAAAGCTTCTAATTTATTCTAATGGGCCTCCACAAGTTGATTTGAGCCCATGTAGCCTTGTCCGCGTCATCTGCTCTGATATCATTTGTAACGACCCGATCCCACCTCAGTACGATATTGTCCGCTTTGGGTAGCGTCCAGCCAGGCCTCAGCCCCGAAACATCTACCCTCACGGCTTTGTTTCTGGGAGATCATGACGAGCTTCTCAGGGGGTCACCCATCCTGGGATTACTCTGGTCCACTACTTGCTTAACTTCGGAGTTCTTATGGGATCCGAAGCCAGTGAGCCCCAAAAGGCCTCGTACTTAATTAGCGACCATTTCTTACTTATATGGGTCTCCAAGGATCCCCTATCTTCCGATGTGGGATGCCCCCTTTGAGCTACAATTCCTCCTCACAATGGAGTACACCTCCCTCGCAGGGCTTCACAAGAAGGCCAAGGTGCGCACTAACCACCCTAGGTGAGCTAAGGTGTTCCCCGACCATTTGGAGTGGGTCCCACCCTTAGTTCTTATAGGCCCACTACTTTTCCATGGGGCATGTTATGGTTTTGTTTTAGATGAATTCTAAGACATCTAAGCAGTATTTTGGCATTATCGGACATTCTAAGACAAGTCCTGGAGCTCTCGGAAATGCAATCTAACTATCAGTTTTGCCTCGAAAAGCCTTGTGATGCTTGAGATGTTCAGTGAATTTTCAAAGGTCTTAGGAATCCTGCAACTGTGTTATTATGGGTTTTGGTAATAACAAAACTAGAATTGTTTGAACCTATTTGATGTAAATGCAAGAGTGATTATTAGCGGCGTGAAATAGGGTGTCTAAAGAGCTCTTCGACTAGGTGACTTTGATTAAGAGTCAACCAATGTCAAAAGATAGACAAGCCATGGAGCAACGATGGGAATGAAGTGAATATGTAAGTGATATAGGTCGAAGTGAATATGGAACAGTTTAGTGGACATGATGTAACACCCCCTCCTTAATTATCGGGATAACACCTGTAATTAAGACCTGGAGTGTTACTAACCCATCTTCGATTGTTTAAAATGGGTATATGAAGAAATGCGTAAAGAAATCTAAACAGTAATATCATGCATGTCAAACAACCACTTCATAATCATATTGATGAAGATAGTACTACACACAAACATACAAACATATACATATACATATTCATTATACATAACCAACTGAGTAACCCAAGATAGTATACTACACTTCGGGCTAGCAGTAACTCCCCTTGAGAACATACACATGACCAAAAATGAGTCCGTATCAGAGCCACTAAAACGTCCTCGAACCTGTCGCGTCCCTCTCCTCTTTGGACTCCTGAATACCTGTATGATTTTAGAGAAATGGGGTGAGCATGTCGCTCAGTAGGGGGGGGGGGGAAGGAAACTTTGAAAATATTTCTTAATTCGTTACTTTAAACAAAGTAAACCTTTTCATAATACAATTTAAACAATATTTGTAAATTATCATAATTTCACAAAACAATGCATGCTCATGCTCATGCAAATTACCTCCCTTGTGTCAACCGTTACGTCGAATTACCAGCATATGGATTAGCCAGGATAGAAGATGATATGGGACTACTTGCCCGAGACTATAGTCGATCCTTATCAAGAAATATAACTGAACTGAATCATAACCATAACAATAACCGTGGGCCTGACCGCCCAGAAAAATAGATCACCGCCAAAAGATTAATCTATGAACTCATAACGTGGGCCTTACCACCCCCAAGAGATATAAGTATCAAGATCACAATATTCCCATGAAATAGCCCCTCCGTCTCGGGTGAATATCAACAGATAATAACAATTGGACCACAGTCCAGAATATCAATTACACAGATCATTTTCATATCAACCAGTATATTAGTGTCTTGCCGTTGTCTAGATTTCCGAACTTCTCACTGCTGGCTCTAGACAGCCGACGACTTGTTGGCCCCCCAGAGGTTTAGGGCTTTTCAACCCAAGGGCACCAGGCTCTACCTATTTTCCATCCCGTCAAGCACTAACCATAATCATTCCCCTTCACTGACAGAAGACCAAATAAATACTGATAATCGTGGGCAACATCCCACCATATAACATAGTTGAGAACATAACCACATACGAATGAAGAACTCCCAAAGATAGATGATCATATGTTCAAAAGTGCCACACTAGCATAGAAAGCCATCCACAATATGGATACGAGAAGCCATTCTTCCAAGAGACAATTACCATGCCATATGCCACAAGAGTGCTCGGCACTTGCCATGAGATCATCAAGATGCCGGGTTAACACAATGATAATGCATAATGTGCAATTCATGCTCTTATATATTTTAAACATAGGGTGTGCCGTACACACTTTAATAAATCCCATTTCGTATCCTTTGATGTGCATAGTTTATCAACAAATTCATTTCACCGTAAATAACGTCTACACACTCAAGGGATATCTTATATAACTCAGATAACCACTTACATTAAGTGTAAATGGTACACGTTGTCTCACATCTTATATTTATGGAATTCAACGAGCATTTGAAGTAACTTATGCTATATACACTTCCATAAGCCCAACTTCGTACTCCATAATATGTAAAAGCAACAACGATTCATTTCCATCAACTTATAAAAGCAAAGCATCCATGGAATACTTCATAGGGTTGGATAATACAAGAGTATCGAGTGTAAATAGCATATGTTACCTCAAATCTCAAATTTAGATATTTTATAAATCATGGAACATCATGATATAAGCCATATTTTAGATAAATAAGACATATATAGTGAAAGCATGATCATATGTATGAAACAAGGCCAAAACTTTAAGTTCTCAAGTAAGCACAAGGCAAACACAATGATTATTGGGTAATAAAATCGTTTTATTAGCTTTTGAAAGCAAGGAAACCCCTACCTCGAGTTGATAGCCCGAAAAGATGAAGAAGAAAGGGTGCCCCGTGCCTTACTTGATGAAATCCCAAAGGTTCCAAGGTTGATGGTGATGAATAGTGTAGAAGAAGAAGATTTGAAGCTTGAATCTTGAATCAGGAATGATTTTTGTGTAAAAAATCTCTTCAAAAACCCTCACCCACGAGTTCCCTTCCCTCTCTAGAGTTCTCTCAAGATTTCCCTCTAAAATGGGATGAAAAGTGGGTAAAACATGCTTTAAAACAAGTTTAAGTCGGTAATGAACAGTAATTTGCAGACCGGTATGCAGAACCCCTAGACCGATCAGCGGGTCCAAAATCTGCTGATTTTTAAAGGCCGGACCGATCTGGAAATTCCCTAGACCAGTCTGCATATGAGTCTGGAGTTCTAGACCGGTCCGCCTGTGAATTTTGCCCAGGTGCATTGTTCATAATTTGGCCATAACTTTTTACTAAGGACTCCGATTGAAGTGATCTTTATGTCCACGAAAAAGTAATTCAATGATCTACAACTTCTTAGAAGGAAGTTTTCCCATATTCTAGATAGATAATTCCCAAAAATTCGACAAAGACAATACTCTGCTAAAGCACTACTGAACTACCAAAATTTAGCAATGGGCCTACTTCGGACCCTGTTTTGACCAGCTAGGAGTACGAATTCGCTTTCGGTCAAAACACGAAAGTTGTAAAATGGTATGAAAACTAGTTACTTACTTGAACAGAATCTTAATCGGGTAAGAACGAAGAAATTACAATAGGTCAAAGTTAGCTAGAATCAACGAATCACGAATAACCAAAACTTCCTATTTACCAACCGAAATCAATTTGGATCACCCGAATCACCTAACGATCCTCACATAATTATAAAGAAACTAATACAACATAATATAATTAAATTATGCTACACTAACCCAATTTGAAACAAATTAAAGTATGGGGTATTACACGTGAAGTGACTATGGAATGACTAAGGACTAAAGTCGGAAATTTTACTGCAGGTAACTGTGATAATAGAATGACTACCAATTGAATTTGATAAAGTAAGGTTAGTAACTATTGAAGCGAAGTGATATGGTGTGGCTATATGGTGAATGTGCAAATGTGCAATCCAATTTGCACATGTTGTGCTTTAATGTCATATTCCTTAGGAACCACCCAGTGCTAAGTACTTAGAATCCTAAGGTTGTTAGGCAAACTCATTACCAAGATGTGACCACTAGTCATAGCCACCCAGATCACAACTATTTCTTAGGGTCTATAGGTGCACTCGCTTCGGTAACGTGACTTTAGGTCATGAAATTTCTAAATTTGTGGATTGTATTGCCTAGGTTGATTTTAAGGTTTTTAATTGAAAATAATAAAAAATTTGATACGCGGGAGCAAAACCCTATATCTAATCAATTTTACTCTCAAAATCTTGTGTTATGTTATCTAACAATTTATATTAAACAAGAAATCATACAAACGCAATCCACAACACTCAGAAGAAACGAGGTATTCCCTAGTTATGTAGGACTAATCATTGGGACTAACCGATAGTGTTTCATTTTGACCGAAACAAAATTATAGACTCCATGATATACAATAATTGTTTCTCCACATTTTAAGCATTAGTTTTGTAAAATCCCTTGATCGAAGAATCTAACTGCAATTGGCCCGGCTTAGCGCTTCCTCGCTTCAATGGCTTTATCATCGCCCTTTTATACGTTCTCTTTCAGAATCCTTAAACCTGTCTGCAATCCCCTTATTGTAAGTTAGCCACTTTTGTTTAATCCACTTTGATCACACCCAAAGCCTTCCCGCAAGACCTATCGAAAGGTTAAAATCCTAGTTCTTAGAATGAAGAACAATAGAGCTTCTATGGCATGAAAAGCCTAAGTGGTGATGATTTTCTCTCAAAAATGATTATAGTATTTTGATTTGTTTAGCCTTGAAAAGCTCTCTAAAATAGTTTGTCTTTAACCCTTAATGATGGGTATTATTTATAGAAGAAGCCTTGGCCAAATCATTTTTTAAAAAGGTTTAAAACTCAAAAAAATAGAAAGTTATTGCAAAATTATGCAAAAATGTCTTGTCACTAAAAACCAAAGCCACGAAACGGTCTATGTGATTTCCATAATGCTCTGACTTATGGAAAAGTGCGGGCTAGTCCACAAAATGATCATGCTTGTCCGTCTTATTCCATTTTTTGTCAATTTTTCGTGTGTTTTTTTGCCCTTTTAAGTTCGTTTAAACTCCAATTCAACCCAAATTTTCATCGCACCTCTTGGAGCATGTTAGGACTAAAAAAAGAGTTTTCTCATCAATATATGTCAATGGAACTCATCGATTATAAGGAAAAACTTGGTAAAATACAAAACATCATGTTTTACTAAAAAAGCTTTCATTTTTTATTTTAACACACAACCACAACCTAAACTTTGAATCACCATCTTACCTATTTACCTGTGATCCTAGAGCATTTTACGATGTATCAAGTAAGTTTGGCAAGCTTCCATTGACATGGCATTTTTTAATCTTCGTTTGACGCACAAACAAGTATAATGAAAAAAAATGCTTTTGACATCTAATTCAAGCAAACTAAAAATAAACCTGATAATCTTCCGCTTTTAACCAATATTCGACAAAATGTCTATAACATCTATCAATTATAAACAATACAAAGTTAAATTAGTCTACACTTTACAGACTGACGCAACTTAAAATAACGCGCTTTGATAGAGCCCAAGTGCAGGCACGTCAAGTTGTAATATAGTCTCGGAAGTCCGAGTGTCGAACCACAGGGATAAGTGAAAAGGAATGGAATGGATTACGGATTAAGTGGTTTTCAGATTTTGTGTGAGTTGAAATGGTTGTAGAACAACGTAAATGTAAAACAGATGCGAAAATTAATAAGAAAGCACTAAGGTAGGTGGAGGTTAGTTACGATTTAAGAGACGGTGATCGATAGCTCATACAAAGATTTCAACACAAGGTTTCTCAAGATAAGGGGAATGTTGGTGTATCTCTCAATAGCAAAGGGTGCGACGCTAGGCGCCTCATTCCCGGATTGAAGTTATATCAAGAGAGAAACAAACAACATTCCACCAAAGACGAGGTTATCGTTCCTATCTCTTAGCTACGGGTGTGAAGCAAGGCAACCCATTCTCGATGAAGCTAATCCGAGATAGATATGACAAACTCATCATAAAAAGATTTAACATAAAGCAAGTGTATGTATGCAATCTCGTGATTTAAAGAATGAAAATTAGAAAGTGAATCCTAACAATGAAACGGAATGAAGTTTATGAGATAAATTCGTCAACTCATCGTTTATCACTTATGGTATAAAATAAAAAGTCTAAATATCACATAAAGTGTAAGAAGCACTCAATATATCAATAAATGAATCAAAGATAAGCTAAACAAATTTGAAATCCATCTATGGAGTTTTAAGAACTATTCATAATTTCTATGAAGAGGGAAAAACTCCATGGATGGGGGAAAGAGAATGCAAGCTTTCTAGAACCATATAAATATGTTGTATGTTCATTAACAACCAAGAACTAAATATAAAAGGCATATAAAGTCTTGACTTAATATGAAAATACCTAGAAAGCATGAACTAATGGAAGAAATGTTCAAGAAGAAGAAGATTCACAAATATTTATCAAACTTTAAATATGGATTGAGCCATTAATCACCAAAAATCATATCGCAATCAACCTCCGTAACTTAGTAATAGACTACTCCATAATAGATGCAAGAACAAATATTATAGAAGAAGAAATCATTCTTACAAATCAAAATACTTACAAGGGAAAAAGAAGAACAAAAATGAACAAGAGCTCTCCATTCTCTCTAGAACTTGTAAGTGTGTAAAACTATATGATGATCTCTCCCCCAATCCCCTAGACTAAAGCAATAGCTAAAGGAGTACAAAAACTAATAAATTAGACAAGGGAAAATATCTAGGAACCAAAACCCCCGAAATAAGGCTAAAAGCAGGAGTTGGTGGCTGTCCCCGCCAGGCCATGATCGATCATGGCTTTGCCCATGATCGATCATGGGAGTGTTCTGCCAGAATTTTTGGAAGCCATGATCGATCATGGCTTTGCCCATGATCAATCATGGGCCTGGAACTTTTCACTCAGTACTTTTGCAAGCTATATAGGCTTGCTCTTGAACTCTCCATGCAATGCCATTGAATTCCCATCCTACAAAAACATGGAATACTACAAAATACACACCAACTTGGGCCATGTTAGATACAAAACTCGCTAAGGCACTAATCTCGAGATAAGTGGATAATTAGGCAGAATTAAGCAACAAACGCGTCATGCGACTCCGGGAAAGAGCTTATGCATGACAATATTATGCGTTTATCAACTCCCCTCAACTTATCTCTTGCTAGTCCCTTAGCAAGATAAAAATATAATAATTACAAAAGCACTACGCTATACAAAAAGTTGTTAACTTCTATGCTCCCAAAGAAGACGAGTTGCATCTCATGAAGGTTTTCAGAAATGATACCTACAAACATCAGAAGCTTGATCGTGATGAACGATGAGAATGAAGATTCACGTTTCAATTTGCAAAGCAAAAGGCATTACCATCAATTTTCCAGAACGACGGACTTTTGAATGATCATCTAATTCGCATATCTCCTTTAGAACACAATCCCATATTCTCCAATGCTCACATACTAGACTTCGATTCAAACAATTCAATATAAACACAAAGAGTCATAATCATTCGAGAAGGAAGAGGGAACTTTTTCAAAAACAAAAGCTCCGAGATTTGTCAATTCTAAGCACTTTCTTTATCTTTTACTTGGAAATTCTGCTAAATTAGATCAGGGTGGTTTTCATCTCTATGGGGGGCAGCGGTCTCACTTATCAAATTTTCTCATAACTGCTCATCATTGGAGCTCAAAGGAAGCTATTCACCCTTTCCCATATGGTAACCTATACCCCTCCCTAATATTAGACAAAGAGACTTAAGATTTAGTCAAGTGAAGCTTTAAGTCAATATTAGGATAAAAGTCATCCAAGTTATCAAAGTGCTATGCTTTTGTCCTCTCATTGGAGGATCTTTTCGAAAGAGCTTCCATCGTTTTTTGGACAAAAATTCCTCTTCTCTCAATGAAAATAAATCTAAGTGTTACAACCAAATTGAGAACAACCAAATCAATCTAGCATGCGGAACAGGCATATATGACGGGAAATGAGACTAAGCGGAGCAAGGCAATTTAGATTATCATTCAACATCCTATCTAGATCAAAGAATTCAAGCCAAAAGCTAATGAAACAATGGTCTTCATTGAACAAAATATCAATCAATCATCAATTTTCAAACTTCTCAAAAAAAAAATTCTTCTACTCATGGAAATGAACAATAGCAAGCCAAACAAAATAAACACAAAATAACGTACCCCCCTCAACCTGAAACACACATTGTCCTCAATGTAAAGAGAACAATAACAACGCACGGAAGGGCTACTTTGGCTTTGCTTTCCATGATACAAAAATAAGAGATAAACAACAATTATTCACAAAACGGGTTAGAATTAGAATTCAAAAGCAAAGACCATAACATTCAACCATTAAAACTAAGTTCTAATGTTAACATTAAGTCTAAATTCTAATACAACCCAAAAGAAAATAAAGTAAAACTAAGCATAAATATAGTTAATTAAAGAGTTTTCAGGATTAACAAATATCATCACATGTCGGGAGGTGGGGGTGGTGGAAAACGGCCATAGAACTCCTCGAATTGACGGCGTATAAAATCCTGTTGAGCCGCCATACGAACTTCCACCCTAGAAGCAATCTCAGCCTCCATATGATCTTGGCGGACCAGCATATCATCCACCCTCGAATTAAGAGCATCAAACCCAGCGTGCATGGTGGCATTCATTTGCTCAAATTGCTCTCTCAAAAATGTCATATTATCGTCCACAGGTCCCGTACTTGCTCTTCTTCTTCTTCTTGAAGAACCCGGGACGTCCGTTCCCGCTTCTTCTGGTGCTTCTTCCTCGGACTCGACTGGTGGTGGTGCGGCCGAGGAACTTGGCCTGTTTCTGAGTTGGCCAGCGGCTCTAGCTTGCGTTGACCTGTTTATCGGGGCCCGCTGGATCTTTCTGACATCGGCGTCCCGTTCTTGGACACCCGCTTCCAAGAAAATGCGGGTCAACAACACACCAAACTTGATTGCTTCGTTATGGGCTACCGTGTCATAGACTTTCATGATTTTACGCATAATGTAACGAACCAAACAACACGGCCTATTTCGAGCAATGACATATAAAACATAGGCATGATAGGTGTACAAATGTTGAATGTGCGAGGTGGGATCTAACGCATTGGCTACAACAAGCCACAGGGTCCTGAATTGCGGTGCTAAATTGTTCCTATCGAATTGCGTGCCAATCCAAGTCATTGGACGACCGGCTAAGAACGTAGCCAACTCGTCATCAGTAGGGTATACAATACGGGCTGAATGAGGGAGGTCATAGCTGCCATCCGGCAATGCCGAAATCCCCGTCACTCGACTAACTACCTCGAGGTTGAACGGTATAGTCCTCCCACGCACGTGGGCAACATAAGCATAAGCAGCATTGGGCACACGCACCAAGTTTGCAACGAATTCACGACATAGAGTGAGATTGCATTGGTTACCTGTTTGTCGCAAATATTGTACCCACCCCTCGTGTCGCTCGAATGCTCCCATTTGCGGGAAATCATCTAATGCACCAATAATGACGGGCCTCTCGATCATCACAGCCCGGTTCCTGAAAGCATAACTCCACCAATCGTACTCCTGACGGCTACGAAATCCGCGGTACCCACCCCTCGCGGCTTGAAGCTCTTCTGGCTTGTTAAATGGAGAAATGGCAGCCATTGATGTGGGGAGAGGGAAGAAATAGAGAGAAATTTTGAAATTTTGGGGAATAGGGCTCGAAATTGGGGGTTTGGGGTTTTTAGAGAGAGAAAGAGGTGTTGATGATAGATGGGTGTGGAGTTTGGGGTTGAAATTGAGGGTTTATGGAGGTGGAAAGGCTAGGGGAGGGTTTGATTTGATGAAGAATGAAGGTTTGGAGAAGGGAGATGGAGAGAAATGGGAGTTAGAGAGAAGATGGGGCACGATTTTTGGGCAAAAAGAAACGGCTGCTCTGTTTTAATTGGGACCATGATCGATCATGGCTTTTCCCATGATCGATCATGGAAGTCCACTGCCGCAGGAAAAGTTCATCATGATCGATCATGGCTTTGCCCATGATCGATCATGGAAGTCCACTGCCTCCCAATTTTATTCCCATGATCGATCATGGGTCTGCCCATGATCGATCATGCCTTCAACAAACATTCTCCCATGAATTTTCTTCACTTGAAACACCTTTCCATTCCCCTCAACTTGGTCTGGTTCGATCCAATTTCACCCGCACCTCCGAAACAAATTCCTGAAATTCAAAAATTCTACAAAAAACATTATTTACACAATCGACCTATGCTTGTTAGGCATAAGTCGGGTCTTCAAGAGGGATGGACTCCTCTCGATTTGGGAATTCCAAAAATGGCTTTAAACGTTGTCCATTAACTTTGAAAACATAGCCGGTTTTGGGATCCTCAACTTGCACAGCCCCAAAAGGAAATACATGACGGACAATGTATGGGCCGGTCCAACGAGACTTCAATTTCCCGGGGAAGAGATGCAAACGAGTATCATAAACAAGAACTTTGTGCCCAAGTTTGAATTCTTTCCTTAAAATAGATTTATCATGAAAGATTTTGGCACGTTCCTTGCTTATCTTTGCATTATCATATGCATCTCTTCTTAATTCCTAGATTTCAGCAATTTGCAACTTACGGTCAAGCCCGGCTTTTTCGAAATCACAATTAACCATCTTAGTTGCCCAGTATGATTTGTGTTCCAACTCTACTGGCAAATGACATGGTTTTCCGTACACAATGCGATAAGGAGACATATCTAGAGTTGTTTTATACGCAGTACGGTAAGCCCAAAGTGCATCGGTCAGTCTTAACGACCAATCCTTGCGATTCGGGTTTACCGTTTTCTCTAGAATCTGTTTGATCTCCCTATTTGCCAACTCGGCTTGACCATTAGTTTGAGGATGATAAGCGAGCGATACTTTGTGGTTTACACCATACTTTTGCATTAATGATTGAAATGGTTTGTTGCAAAAGTGAGTACCGCCATCGCTTATTATTGCCTTGGGAGTGCCAAAACGTGCAAGAATGTGTTCTTTCAGAAATCGGATCACCACTTTGTGATCATTTTTCTTGCATGCTTGGGCTTCCACCCATTTTGAAACATAATCTACGGCAACTAAAATGTACAGATTACCGTAGGAGGATGGGAACGGTCCCATGAAGTCGATGCCCCAGCAATCGAAGATTTCAATCATCAGAATGGGATTGAGTGGCATCATGTTCCTCTTGGAAATCCCCCCAAGCATTTGGCATCTTTGGCATGCCTTGCAAAAGCGTTGCGCGTCCTTAAAGAGCGACGGCCAATACAACCCACTTTGTAAAATCTTCGTGGTGGTCTTCTTTGCCGAGAAGTGTCCTCCGCAAGCCTCAGAATGACAAAAAGATAGAGCTCTCTCCACTTCTTCCTCTGGAATGCACCGTCGGATAATCTGATCCGCACAATACTTAAACATGTATGGTTCATCCCAGTAGAATCGACTTACTTCACTCAAGAACTTCTCTTTATCTTGTGCGCCCCACGACTTTGGTATCTTGTCAGTTACAAGATAGTTTACAATGTCGGCATACCATAGGAGTGTCGAGATTGTCAACAATTGCTCATCTGGGAACGAATCTTGGATCGGGCTTTCTTCAATGTTGTTTGTAAAAGTGAGACGAGACAGATGATCGGCCACCACATTCTCGACTCCCTTTTTGTCTTTGATGCTCAAATGAAATTCTTGCAGTAGGAGTATCCACCTCAAAAGCCGCGGCTTGGCATCTTTCTTTGTGAATAGGTACTTCAACGCCGCGTGATCCGTGAAAATCACAATTGGCGATCCTATCAAATAGGATCAAAACTTGTCTAGGGCGAAGACAATTGCTAGGAGCTCTTTCTCTGTCGTGGTGTAATTCATCTGCGCATCATTCAAAGTTCTACTTGCATAGTATATCACACCCGGTTTCTTGTCTTTCCTTTGACCAAGAACCGCTCCCACCGCATAGTCACTTGCGTCGCACATGAGCTTGAATGGCAAGCTCCAATCCGGTGCCTGCATAATCGGTGCAGTAGTGAGCATATGCTTCAGAGAGACGAAGGCTTCCTCGCACTTGGCATCCCACTCAAAGGGCGCATCCTTGAGAAGTAGATTACACATCGGCTTGGAAATGGAACTGAAGTTCTTGATAAACCTCCTATAAAACCCGGCATGTCCTAGAAAGGATCGAACATCTTTGACATTCTTGGGTGTAGGAAGTTTAGCAATCAACTCGATTTTTGCTTTATCCACTTCAATTCCTTCTGACGAAATGATGTGCCCCAAAACAATTCCCTTGGTAACCATAAAATGGCACTTCTCCCAGTTCAATACCAATTGTTTTTCCACGCATCTTCCCAAAACTTGTTCCAGGTTAGTCAAGCAATTGTCGAATGACTTACCATAGACGGTAAAGTCATCCATAAAAACTTCCAAAGTTCTTTCCACCATATCGCTAAAAATACTTAGCATGCACCGTTGGAAAGTGGCCGGTGCATTACATAAACCAAAAGGCATTCTTCGATAAGCGAAGGTGCCAAAAGGACATGTAAAGGTGGTTTTTTCTTGATCATCTAGGTCAATCTCAATTTGATTGTACCCGAAAAAACCATCGAGGAAAGAGTAATATTCATGGCCCGCTACCCTCTCTAGAGTTTGATCCAAAAAGGGGAGGGGGAAATGATCTTTACGAGTTGCCTCATTGAGTTTACGGTAGTCAATACACATTCGCCACCCGGTGGTGACTCTTTGCGGAATCAACTCGTTTGATTCGTTTTTGACTACCGTAAGACCTGATTTTTTTGGTACCACTTGAGTTGGACTAACCCATTTACTATCCGAGATCGGATAGATGATCTTTGCATCCAACAATTTGAACACCTCGTTCCTAACCACTTCTTGCATGTTAGGATTCAACCGGCGTTGAAATTGTCTCGATGTTTTTGCCCCATCCTCTAAATGAATTTTATGCGTACAAATCAAAGGGCTTATACCTTGAAGGTCGGCAAGATTCCAACCAAAAGCTTTTTTTTATTTACCAAGCAGATTAACCAATCTTACCTCTTGTTCATCCGAGAGATCGGACGAAATGATGACGGGGTAAGTGTCTGAAGCTCCTAAGAAGGCATACTTCAAGTTGCTAGGCAATAACTTGAGATCCATTTGTCCTTCAAGCTTTTTGATGGGAGATTGTGTGTTTTCCTCTTTTTCCAAGAATTCAACCTGTTTGTCAGACAAAGAAAACACTTGCATACAATCCTCGGGGTCATCAGAAGTGGTTAGATAACCTTCCGTTGACTCCGATTCGAAATTTGCCACAAAGTGGTCTTGGATACATGACTCTATCATGTTCACGTGTTCATTCTCCTCATTATCATCGTCATCTCTTTGATTGCTCAAAGAGAACACGTCTAGCTCTAGAGTCATGTTTCCAAAAGTTAACTTCACGATTTCATTCTTGCAATTTATTATAGCATTAGAAGTGGCAAGAAATGGTCGTCCGAGGATAACCGGAATCTCGTTAGCAGGATTTGACACTGGTTGCATGTCAAGGATGATAAAATCAATCGGAAAATAGAACTTGTCGACTTGGACAAGAACATCCTCGACTATCCTTCTCGGGATCTTTACGGATCGGTCCGCCAATTGAATAGTAACTCTCGTGGGTTTCAACTCTCCTAACCCCAATTGTTGATATACCGAAAATGGGAGCACATTCACGCCTGCTCCCAAATCTAACAAAGCATTTTACTAGGTCGATCCCCGTCCTAGTAAGCGAAGTGGCAACAAAGGTTGTGGTATATTCCTAACACGCTCAAAAATCAGGATTTTTCCTAATGGCCTCTTGTATGCATGATTACTCAAGACTTGATGCATTAAATGCTTGCTTGTATGAAAATCAAGTTCACACGAGAGTCGTGGATTGGGGTGTTCACACAAGGGAAAAAGAAGAACAAAAATGAACAAGAGCTCTCCCTTCTCTCTAGAACTTGTAAGTGTGTAAAACTAGATGATGATCTCTCCCCCAATCCCCTAGACTAAAACAATAGCTAAAGGAGTACAAAAACTAATAAATTAGACAAGGGAAAATATCTAGGAACCAAAACCCCCGAAATAAGGCTAAAAGCAGGAGTTGGTGGCTGTCCCCGCCAGGCCATGATCGATCATGGCTTTGCCCATGATCGATCATGGGAGTGTTTTGCCAGAATTTTTGGAAGCCATGATCGATCATGGCTTTGCCCATGATCGATCATGGGCCTGGAACTTTTCACTCAGTACTTTTGCAAGCTATATAGGCTTGCTCTTGAACTCTCCATGCAATGCCATTGAATTCCCATCCTACAAAAACATGGAATACTACAAAATACACACCAACTTGGGCCATGTTAGATACAAAACTCACTAAGGCACTAATCTCAAGATAAGTGGATAATTAGGCAGAATTAAAGCAACAAACGCGTCATGCGACTCCGGGAAAGAGCTTATGCATGACAATATTATGCGTTTATCACAGACTCAAACTCAAATTCATGCTTACTCTAACTCTGCTCTGCAGGCTTTGCAAGCTGGAATATCAAATCTATAATCCTGAAATACCAAAACTCAACAAGCACCTTAAGATGCACAAGCCTAAAGAGATAATAAAAATCAAATACTAATTAATAAACCACAAAGTTATATCGCCCTCAAAATATTCCTACTTTAACTGCTACTGCTTAAGTATGTATTATCTCCCCTTTTCATCTATCTCCCTTGACAAATCTTGTAACGACCCGGTCCCACCTCAGTACGATATTGTCCGCTCTGGCTAGCGTCCTAGACAGGCCTCAGCCCCAGGACATCTACCCTCACGGCTTTGTTTTTGGGAGCTCACGACCAGCTTCCCAGGGGGTCACCCATCCCTGGATTTCTCTGGTCCAAGCACGCTTAACTTCGGAGTTCTCATGGGATCCGAAGCCAGTGAGCTACCCAAAAGGCCTCGTACTTAATTAGCGACCATATCTTACTTATATGGGTCTCCAAGGATCCCCCAACTTCCGGTGTGGGATGCCCCCTTTGAGCTACCATTCCTCCACACAAGGGAGTACTCATCGCTCGAGCTACCATTCCTCCACACAAGGGAGTACTCATCACTCAGGGCGTCACATCCTTCCCCCCAAGGGAATCGACGTCCTCGTCGACACACCGTACTCTGTGGGGTCCGCTCTGATACCATTTGTAACGACCCGGTCCCACCTCAGTACGATATTGTCCGCTCTGGCTAGCGTCCTAGACAGGCCTCAGCCCCAGGACATCTACCCTCACGGCTTTGTTTTTGGGAGCTCACGACCAGCTTCCCAGGGGGTCACCCATCCCTGGATTTCTCTGGTCCAAGCACGCTTAACTTCGGAGTTCTCATGGGATCCGAAGCCAGTGAGCTACCCAAAAGGCCTCGTACTTAATTAGCGACCATATCTTACTTATATGAGTCTCAAAGGATCCCCCAACTTCCGGTGTGGGATGCCCCCTTTGAGCTACCATTCCTCCACACAAGGGAGTACTCATCGCTCGAGCTACCATTCCTCCACACAAGGGAGTACTCATCACTCCGGGCGTCACAAATCTCCACCCAATGATTATAATTCTCTCCCCATTTTTGTCATAAGAAAGACAAAGCATGAGCATATAAAACAGTAAAGTATAGAATAAACGAACAAGAATCAAATAATTTAGATAATTTGAATTAATGCAAATAGCATAAACTATCCAAGTAACGAGATTTTAGCTGGCAAAGATATCCACTAATCTCAAAACCTACAAGCCGAACCTCTAGAAAACCTTCATCATCAATCCTCATCTATCATCGATTTAGCTTGGACTTTTGAGAGAAAAATAGTGCACAAAAAAATAAATTAAATTAAACTTTTACCATAAATACTTGACATGTATTGCTATGTAACAGGTATCATATCTAGAATATATCAGTTAAGCATCAAAAGATGAGATTTCCATTAACATGATACATATACTCTGTATAAAAAAATTTATAAAAAATCCAGCATATATACACCACATAACACAAAATATAAATTTAGATCCCATTATGCTATGAATATGGATCATACAAAATGCTATCGAATAATATTAGTTTTGAAACACTCGTGTAGCCATATAAAAGGGAATCTAAAAAGCATCTAAGCCATTATTTTTTAACTAATCCTTTTCTCCCTAAATAGCAGCATATTTTTCTTAAATATATGCAATTTTGCATTCAAACTAATAATGTTTTTGTGCAAGCATCTTATGATTTGATGGGGGCTTTTTCCCCTAGTACAGGCTAGCTATTTCTGTTTGGAACTTTCGATTATCGTTCCACTATGGTAGCCCTTTTCTATTCCATCTACATTTTTTTCTCACATGCTTATCTTTTATTTTTTCCTTCAAAATTACATGACCAAAATCTTATTGCCTTAATCACAATGATTTTCTAGACTCTTTACCTAAATTAACAGTATATAAGAGTTTATGAGGTTTCAAATTAAAAGTAAGGGCCTAATCTCATGTGTTTATTCAATATGCATTAAAGTAGATAATGTAGTGTAGTGTGTGGATATACACAAAAAACTCTTATATGTTTGAAATAACATTCTATCGGTTACTGAATTGCAAACACATCGTGTACATCTATCTCAAAATTAAACTTATAATAAAAAAACCTAGAGATATCCAAAAGTATAAAATAGTTACGATCACATTGCATGCAAGTAATCGATTTTTCAAACAAATAGGTAATATCAAAATTTAAAATCAAAAATCAAAATCCACTTTGTTTTAGTATCTACGCAAGGAGCTAAAATTGATCGAAGTTACAAACGCACCTAGCATAGCCATCCATCTAGTAAATTCCATGTTAGGCGGACCCCTAATCACTTAAGTAGGTGCAATGATCCCTTTCGAGACGTAAATCTTCCTAATCCGTGGAGTCCTATCCTTTTTGTGTCATTCAGTTTGTCTAAAACTAAAATCACCATAAATACCGAATGACTTAAGCTCATTAACGATTCTCTTAGATGTATCTACCAAAACCTTAACCCTATTTTGCATATTGATCTTCTTTGTTTACATTGGTTTACAGTTTAGCCTATAGGATATGTCTATTAGCATAAGGCACATGCTTTGATACATAAGAATTGTATTTAGACTTCTACTTAGCTAGACTGAATTGTCTTTCACATGCTTTGTCTTATCTATCATGGCTTGACATAAAAAATAATTCAAATGACCCATATGACCACAAAAGTCAAACCAATTGTTTTCCTTTTTGCAGATTTTTCTTCAAATTTGGCTTACGAGGAGCTTTTGCTTGAAAACTTTTAGACTTTGTAGCATTTGGGTCAATGAAACTTTAATTATGACTAGTGAAAGCTACAAATTATAATTGGCTTGGTTTGAATTTTAGCATAAAATATTGAAAATTCAAGTTTTTCTTTGTTCATTCCACTTTTTAGATTTAAAAGCAAAGTTTCAAGTATCTTTGATATATCCTCTAACCTAACTTTAACATGTAAAACATTATCCTATTGTTAAGTTAGGTAAAAAATTTGCTTTTCAAAGTCTTTAAATTTCTATTCATAATATAAATCTAACTTCTTTAAAGAATCAACTAAGCTCATTAAATTGTACTTTTCTTTTTCCAAGCTGCTTAGTATTATTGAAAAATTCAATATTCTCGACTTTTGATTCTTCAAACCTTGTCCAGTCCAATTTCAAATAATTAATCTCATTTTTTTTTTAAAAAAATATATTTTCTTTTGGCAAAAGTTTCGAGTTTACAATGAATTTTTTTGACATTCTCATAAAAAACCACGGTCGATAATGAGCCCTAAATAAAAAATAGATCAACAACAACAACTAGAAAAAATCAACCTAGATGCGAACCCTAGGTTGATTTTAAGGTTAATGAAAAAAATTTAAGATTTGATAAGCTGAAGTAAAACCCTGTGTTTAATCAATTTTACTATTGAAATCTTCTATTTTGTACTATTTAGCAATTTATAGAAAACAAGCAATCACACAAAATCAATCTATAACACGATAAAGTAATGAGGTATCCCTACGTTCGTTGGGCTAATCCTGGGAACTAACCAACAATGCTTAACTATGAACCAAACATAATTACCGACTCAATGACTTACTACAATTGCTTTCTCAGGATGTACGCAATTGTCTCGTCAATTCCTTAATCGAAGAATCCAAATGCAGCTGGCCTGGCTAACGCTTACTCGTTTTAATGGCTTGCATGTTGCCTCCTTAGACGATCTTGTTCACAATCCTTCATCCATGTCTCCGATCTCCTTTATTGCAAGTTAGCCACTTCGCTAGACCCGAATTAAACCATAACTGATGCCTTCCTATAGGATCTCTCGAATAGTCGAAACCCTAGTTCCTATAAACAAAGAACAATAGCACTTCCATGGCATGAAAACCCTATGTGGTAATATTTTTTCTCTCAAAAATGATTCTAGTGTTTTGATCTTTCTAGCCTTGAAAAGCTCTCTAAAATCATGTGCCTTTGACCCTCAATGAAAGGTATTATTTATAGAAGAAGCCTTAGCCAAATCCTTTTTTAGAAAGGCTAAAAACTAAAAAAAGTAGAAATATTGCAAAATTACACAAAAACATCCTGCCACTATTAACCCAAGCCGCGGAACGGTATAAGGGATTTGCATACCAATTCGGCCTATGCTAAGGTGCAGACCACTCTAGGAAATCATACCGGTCCAGCCCTTTTAGGTTTTTGTCAGTTTTTCGCATTTTTTGCTCCATTTGAACTTTGATTTGACCTAAATTCTCGTGGAACTTCTTAGAACATATAAAAAAGAGTTTTCTCATTAATATATGTAATGGAATTTATCGGGCCTTGGAAAAAATGCGGTAAAACACTAAAATTCAAATTTTACTTAAAAAGCTTTTATTTTCTATTTTAAAGCTCAACTACCACCTAAAATTTGAATCAGCCCATCTTTTTTACTAACCTAAGATCCTGGAACTCTATATGATATATCTAGTAAGTTTAGTGAGATTCCATTGATGTTGTATCATCAAATCTTCATTCGAAGTACAAACGATTACAACGAAAAAAGTGCTTTTATTATCCGAATAAAGTCAACTAAAAATAAAATTAATAGGTCATAGCCACCTGGATCCCTCGATCACTCATACTCACAAGGTTCAATATGTAGGCTTGCTTTGGCAATGTGGTATCAGATCATAACCACCTGGATCACTCAATCACTCACACTTTCTAAGGTCACTAGGTAGGCTTGCTTTAATAAACTTGGTCTTGGGTCATTGCAACCAAGATCACTCAATCAGTCACACTTCCTAGGGTCCCTAAACATGCTCAATTTGGCAGTGTTGTCTCCGTTCATAGCCCCTCGCATCACTCAATCACTCACACTTCCTAGTGTCATTAGGTAGGCTTGCTTCAACAATGAGAAAAGTGGGATTTTACGATTTTGTCTCTCCCAAGCTTCATATAGGCATGGTTCTTAGCCTATACATGTGTGAAGATGTCTCTCAGCTCACATAGGTTATGCCTAGAAAATGATTGATTGTGCCTTCCTCAGTAGTGATTATTTAGGCCAATTTTATATTTTGCTACACATAGTCAAACAATATGCAGAAATAAATAAATGAGATTCAATGATTTCTCAATAGAACCAACGAGCCCCATGATGTCTTTACAATGGTGAAAGATACATGATGTTCAGAAAGTTTGTAGTATATCCCACTTATAGGTTCCTTTCGTATTTCCTATAACCCATGACAAATAATAGCTCGACTTTCCTCAAATAGTCAACAGGGGAAACTGTTTTCATTAACCAAAATAGACAGGACCCAAGAGTCAGTGCAGGTTGCCTACGTACATCCTCTGATTTTCAAATTGACTTTTTAGGGAAAACATATTTAGGAGGAGCGGGTAGCTTAGTTATACATCAAAAAGGAAAGCATTATGAATAACTCCTACTTGTTTGTTTTGTCATTTTTCCTATATATGTTTTGGTTATGAATAATAAGTTTACTATTGCATTCTGCAGTTGCACAAACATATAAATTGAATGTAGTACAATGAATAGGATGGGATTAGCCATGTGAAATGGAAAATACAAAAATATACCTCAATAATCTTTTACGCATCTAATTAAAATTCTTGTTTCCATCAATTTTGAATAGTGATGCCCCTTAATATTGCTGCCGGAGAATTTTGCGAAGATGGTGGTGGCCTAAATGGTTGGTATGATGATACATGTAGGAATCAATGGAACAAGGTGTCTAATCATTGCATCAGAACTTGCAAGAGAAGGCATAAACATATTTACAGAGCAGACTGTGATCCCGAGGGGGGTGATACAAATTATGGCCAAGAACCTACTTGCTGGTGCGTTTACAAATGTTGATTGACTGGAATAGTATAAACTTTATGCATCGTATGAGTTTTTGTTTATTACGTTTATAGGAATATGCTATATTGAACATATTCTCACAAAGTGACAAACTAGTTATATGCAACTTTGAACTAAAAGTTAATGATATAATTGTTGAAAATTTTATAAAACTTCCATATTTTTAATATATAGGAAAGGTAAATTATAAAGATTTCTTTTTTTTAACTTTAGGTAAAAAAAAATTAATTCCTAATTAGAGTTTAGGTATGAAATTTTCGTTTAGTAGACTTTGGGTACTAAATTTAATGGTCTGTCAGCTTTTGTTTGTGGTTGGGGTTTGAGTTTGATTATTTGGACGAGTTTCTAATTTTTCCCTTGTTTAGTCCAATTTTAAAATAAGTATATCCTTATCCAAGTTATACCAACTCAAAACTTTCCAAACACCTTATATTCTCCCAAACATACTCGCACCCCATTCTTAACACACACTACACCTAAACCCTTGGCACCACCTCCTCCACCCATAATAAAACTACCGCGGCCTTCGCCGGCACCACTTCTCCCCCCCGGTCTCTCTCTCTCCCCAAACAATCTTCATGATTATAATTTTTTCAATTGGATTGATTATATTTTGTGGGTATGAGTTTGGATGAAGCTTTTCTTAAAATCTTGAAAGCTCAAACATGAATGGTGGTTACATGTCAAAGGTTATTGCGGGGGTAGTGGCTTTTCCTTTGAAGGAAAGAGGTGGACAAATAAAGTATAGCGACATGGGTGTGGTGGCTAGTGTGTAAACTGCAGAGGTATGGTGGGGTGATGATGGGGGTAGGAAACTAGACAGAGGCTCTTTGGAAAATAACTTTTTGTCCAAAGTAATCCACGTTTTCAACTTAATAGCCAAAATACTGGGGAGAGGCTTAGACCATAATAGCAGGGATTTATTCTTTTCTTATTATTGAATGGTTTGATGCTTTGTGTGATTGTGTGTTTGGTAGTATATGTTTAATTATTAGGTTTCCTTATAATTTTGGACAACATTGATACATGACCACAGCTAGATCACGTTTTGTTTAATATTTGTCAATTAATAATTGGGTATACAAATATAAGTATTGTGCAATTGCAAAATTTAAGGTTTTTTTTTTAAAAAAAAGTGGTAAAATAATTTTATTGCACATAGGTCTTATGTTTCATACCCTTGTATTCTAGTTGACTAGAATTGAACATATTATTTTATATAACCCTCAGATAATAATATTTTAAATACTAAGTGGGTGAGGAATTTTTTCACATAAATATCCCACAGTCTTCATCATTGATTTGTAGATGATATAGTTTATTCTTTGTGTGAGTTATAGTGCTCACCTCCATATCGGAGAGAATAGATTGTGAAATCATTATACAAATTTCTTTAAAAGATAATTTAAATGATGTGATTTATTTTTCGTGTGGGTTTTTGTACCCACCTCCATATCGGAAAGAATAAATTATAGAATCATTCGATTAAATTAAATGATGGTATACACTTAGATATAAATAATAGCATGCTCTCCAACTAAGTCTCTACTATTATTTATAGGACTGAATGAAGTCAGCTATTTGAATTTTATTTGATAATAAATAATTGTGTAGATAGTATATGTTACTTGACAATAAAGGATTGTCTAGATAATAAAATTTAATAGGTTTGGACCTGTCTAAAAATAATGAATAATAGATGACCTCACTAACGAGGCATATTTTTCAAGGTTTAGACTGCTGGCGAATACTTTTTAAAATGGTAGAGGGTACCATAGTTAAATATAGTGTTCAAAGTTGTCATTGCCCATTATAATTTGTATTGTTATTATTATATGATTCTCAGGATTTAAAATGGCAAACTCTTTCAACCCACTTTCTATTATACTCAACCAAAACAAATTGACTGGACCTAATTATATTGACTGGAAAAGGAACTTGAATATTGTGCTTACTGCTGAAGAGTACAAGTTTGTGCTCACTGAGGTTTGTCTAGAAGAACCTGGTGAGGGGGCAACCGAAGAGGAAACCCAGGCTTACCGAAAGTGGAAAAAGGCTGATGAGTGGCGCGGTGTTACATTTTGGCTTCTATGTCAAATGTGCTGCAACACCAGCATGAGTCTTTAGCCACCGCCTATGACATAATGCTGAACCTCAAAGATATGTTTGGGGATCAGGATCGTGCCGCAAGGAAGGTTGCGAGGAAGGACCTCATGAACACAACAATGGCTGAAGGAACCCGAGTTAGGGATCATGTTCTAAAGATGATTGGTCTTCTGAATGAACTAGAGATCCTTAGAGCTGAAATCGATGGGGAAACTCAGGTCGATATCATTCTCCAGTCGTTGTCGGATTCATTTAAGGGATTTTGACTGAATTACAACATGAATAAGTTTAAATATTCGTTGTCGGAACTTCTTAAAGAACTCCAAGCAGCTGAGGGACTCCTTGGTAAGTCAGCTAGTGCTCTGATGGCTGAGAAAGCTTCTACTTCTAAGCCTAAAAGCAAGAAAAAGAAGAAGAAGAATAACGCACAAGCTGCAGTCCCACAAGGAGCAGCACGTGCAGCAGTCACTGGACCTCAAGGAGGAGTGAAAAAGCCTGTAGGCAAGTGTTTTCACTGTAAGCAGAAAGGGCACTGGAAGAAGGATTGTCCTCGTTTCCTAAACCGCCAGAACAAAAAAGGTAAATTTCATTTATTAGTTGTTGAAACTTTTTTAGCGGTCCGATCTACCAGTACCTGGTGTGTAGATTCAGGAGCCACTAATCATGTCTGCAATACTTTGCAGGGGTTCCAGGAAACCAGACAACTTTAGGAATGGAGAAATTTATCTACACATGGGTAATTCTACAAAGGTGGCAGCAGTTGCAGTAGGAGATGTTTATCTTTAGTTTAGTCAAGATAGGAATTTAGTTATTAAGGATTGTCTATATGTACCTTCCATTAGAAGGAATTTAATTTATGTTTCTAGATTGGTTGAGGACAAATATTTTGTTCATTTTAATGATAAATCAGTTATTATTAGAAAAAATAAACAGTTTATTTGTTCTGGTACATTGGTGAATGATCTTTATATAATAAATCCTGACTTGTCTACATTGCAACTATACGAATTGAATAGCACTAATAATTTACCAATTAAGAGAAAGGAACCTTCAAAAATGAATCAAACATATCTTTGGCACTTACGCCTTGGTCATATTAATCTAAAAAGAATTCAAAGACTGGTCGAAAATGGGCCATTAGGTTCATTGGAAGTGGAGGCACTTCCAGTCTGTGAATCCTGTTTAGAAGGTAAAATGACTAAAAGACCATTCTCGGCAAAAGGCTATAGGGCTAAAGAACAGTTAGAACTGGTTCATTCTGATTTGTGTGGTCCCATAACTATCCAGGCTAGAGGTGGCTTTGAGTACTTCATCACATTCACTGATGATTACTCAAGGTATGGATACATTTACTTAATGCGACGAAAGTCTGAAGCCTTTGAGAAATTCAAAGTATTCAAGGCAGAAACGGAGAAGCGTCTAGGAAAATGTATCAAAACACTACGATCAGATCGTGGTGGTGAATACCTCTTAGGAGAGTTTAGGGAATACTTGTCAGAGAATGGGATTACATCCCAGTTGTCCGCACTGGGTATGCCACAGCAGAATGGTGTAGCAGAAAGAAGGAATAGGACTCTTATGGAAATGGTAAGATCTATGATGAGTTATTCAGACCTACCTGATTCCTTTTGGGGATATGCTTTAGAAACAACAGCATATATTCTTAACTTGGCGCCATCAAAGTCAATACCTACTACACCCATATAATTGTGGACCGGGCGTAACCCTAGTTTACGGCATATTCGGATAAGGGGTAGTCCAGCACACGTGCTGAAAGGTAATGCGGATAAATTGGAGTCAAGAACAGAAGTGTGTTTCTTTGTTGGATATCCTAAAGGAACCAAGGGTGGCCTATTTTATAATCCTCGAGAACGAAAGGTTATTGTTAGCACCAATGCCAAATTCTTAGAAGAGGATTACATCATAGACCACAGGCCCAGAAGTAGAGTTGTTCTAGAGGAAATAAGAGGAGAAAAAGTAGGGCACAATTTGTATGTACCTTCAGTAAAAGAGGAAGTACCACAAGAGATATATATTATCCCATTACCTCGTCGTAGTGGGAGAATTGTTAATGCTCGTGCACATCCTGAACGAACCACTAACACGCAGGTTCCTAAACTAACGCAGATTCCCGAACCAGCACAGCGTGTGTGTGAACACCCCAATCCACGACCCTCGTGTGAACTTAACAATCATTCTGCATTAAGTCTTGAGTCATCATGCATACAAGAGACCATTAGGAAAAGCCCTGATTTTCGAGCGCGTTAGGAATTTACCACAACCATGTTGCCACTTCGCTTACTAGGACAGGGATCGACCTAGTTTTTTGAGTTTTTTGGTAGCCAGCCGCACGTCCCCAACCGCACGGTTGGCTCCTAGCCGCAGCCCCCAACCGCACGCTCCAACTGGACGCTCTAACCTGTTCGCTCCCAACCGTACGGTTGGAAAATACACTAGCCGTACGGTTGGCTCCTAGCCGCACGCCCCAACCGCACACCCCAGCCGCACGCCCTGCGGCTACCCCCAACTGCACGCCCTAGCTGCACCCCCTGCGGCTACCCCCTGCGGTTGGCCTCTTTTGGAGCGTTTTTGGCGGATTTTTCCCTATAAATAGGACCCTTGGGCTCTCATTTCAGGGGCATCAACATTCAAGATTATTTTTAGTAAGTAGGAACTCTGCCAAAGTCTTTATAGAGTCATTTTTAGAGAAATTCTGAGAGAGAGTTTTAGAGAGAGAGAGTCTTAGAGAGAGAAAGTTCTAGAGAGAGATCAAGGCAAGGAAGGAGCAATCAAGGCAAGGTTCTTATTTCTTCTTCAAGCGCATCAGGTACGTCTTTCTACAACTATCCTTAATTTCAATACTGCATTTAGTTTCAGTTTTAATACAGAAATTAGATAACTTGCAAAGAAGTTCATTGCTTTCAAATAAATCCTTTCTAAGTTTTACAAGAAATCTAAAATCCGTTTTGACACGTTTTCAAAACAAAACAAAAATACAAAAAATAGTTTCCAAAGAAAGGAACTATGAGACTTTGATTTCATTATACGAATGAATACGTAGGTGCTCGCAAAGCTCGAGTCTGATTTTAAAATACTGTTTTAAACTGAATTTATCCGAAAAGGACTATTCTGAAAACCATTCGAACTACTTGCATGATATCTAAAATAGGAATTAGATACATGATCCATTAAGAGACCGAAAGGGCAAATTGGGTGCCTAACACCTTCCCAATTCGTAACGTAGTTCCCGAACCCTAGCAAATTATATTTTAATCTCTGGTTTCAAATGTATGAAAGATAGTTCATTTTCGAATTATCCTTCGTACGATATTTTGTTTGTTTTCTCATAAAACAAACTGGCGACTCTATAAAACACGTTTTCAAAGAAAACCGAGAACGAGGACCTACTCTTCTCTCTCGGGTCGCGGGTTCGGATTCTCACAGTGGCGACTCTGCTGGGGACTGACGAGAACTAAGCTCTATTATAATGGATCATATATTTAATTCTTGTTATTTTATTTAGGTATTGTAAGCCTTAGTTCTAGGATAACATAAAAGCGATCTAAGTGGATACCCTGATACCTTTATTTGCTAATTATGTGAGGAAAATCTTTTTCATAATTAAAATTGTGTAAATTACAGTAACAAACCCTAAAGCATTGATCAATAATGAACCGCCAGATTGTTCTTTCGCTCGCACTCACGTCCTATCATGCATTTTCGCGAGTGTGAATTTACCCTATTAACCTCGGGACCAGAGTCATGACTAGGCCATGGACTTGCGGGTCTGCACTAGCCAAAAGCGCCTGGGACCACTCTCCTTGGCCAAGTACTTACCGAGGTATATAGAGTGACGAGAATACTCACGTACCCGGGACGTATATCAAAAGGTCCTTACACGTACCTGCGCTCTTAAGGTATATCGTAAGACCTGCCAAATAAGAGGGAGCCTTAAACCTTACCCTCTTCAACCACGCTTGCATATAGGGGAGTTAGCCTAGAACACAAGATTTTCTACATGATTTTAATGACCGACAGTCGTGAGAATCTAGTGAGCGAAAGCCCTGATTCCATGAACAAAGTAACTCATGAGGAGAGAACTTCCCATGTTTTTAAATGGTTTTTTTTCAGAAAACTCTTTCCAAAATGGTTTTCCAAAATTATAGACTGTCAGGGAACCCATGGAATTTTATTCTTACCCTACCGCTATACGAGGCTCTCAAGTTGTCGCCATTGGTCTGCTTTTGATCTCACCTAAAGGAAAACTTTTTGTGTATTTAGCGTCGTCTCGATCGATGTACTTCTTGGAATCTAGCAAGTATTAAGACTTTATATTTTCTTTTGTTTCTGGGAAATATTTTATACTCATCGGGGATTTGTCCTTTTCTCCTTCGGAAGACTTATATTCGATCTGGCTTCCATTTGGGCCGGAAGAGATAGCACCGGTAGATTGGTTCGACCGGATACAACAGCTGATATGGAACACCAACCGCCACAAAATTCGAATAGGGTCACTGGAAACTCTTTCACTGCAGTGGATCTGCCGCCGGGTCCTTCCTACCAAAATCAAGGGGTGTCTCAGCAGAATATTAGTCGGGGAATGCCGCCGGAGCATACTTCTGTGGATCCAACAAACACTGTATTAGGGTCAGACACTGTAACCATACCAACCCCGGAAGAGATGTACCGAATGCTTGGGGACATTAGCAAGAGCCTAGCATTGCTAGTAGATGATCAGCGAACCACCAAGGCTCGGCTGGAAGAGATAGACAGAGGTCGACGGGTTATGAATAAGCCAACAAAAGAGACACCACCCGCACTGCCTATGCTGCAATCTATTCATGGTCAACCAGTTGTGAATGAACCAATAAAAGAGGCCTCGCTTGTACCACCAGTGCCACTATCTGTTCACTATAATATTCCAACTCCTATTGAACCACATACTCCACATAGGGGAACTAATCTGATTGAGAATTGGCTACACCAAGAAGTCCCACTTGAAGCATTCCAACATGCTCAACAATGGCAACCACCACATCATCCTTATCATGATCCATACTACGACCCTATTCCGCGTCCGGTGAGTGTACAGGGTGATGCCATTCTTCCTCAAGAGGTGATTCCAGAAACGAATAAGGCTTTAGACGAGCTTAAAGAACAATTGAAAGCCTTGACCCAGAAGGTAGCTGAGGGATCAAATGACCTGGCACAGCTCCAGAGCTATAATCTATACCCAGAAGCCCATTATCCTGTTGGGTTTAAGATGCCTGCAATAGAGAAATTCAAAGGAACAACGCCACCAGAGTTGCACTTAAAATCCTATGTACGGGCGATGAAGATCTACGATATAGGTGAGGCTGAGTTAGCTAACTCTTTTCATTTAACCTTAGCCGGTCCAGCCCAAAGCTGGTTCCTGGGATTAGAGAAACATCGAGTGCAGTCATGGACAAGTATTGTGAATGAGTTCATTGCCCAATACAAGACGAACGAGGAATTAAATATCACTCGCAAGCATCTTGAAATGGAAAAACAGAAAGATGATGAAAGTTTGAGTGAATTTGTCACAAGGTGGAGGGCACTTGCTGCACAAATGGTGGAACGAATGGATGAAGAGGAGCAATTGGGAATGATCATCAAGAATCTGAAAGCAGAAATTCGAAATAAGATGGGTCACCAATTCTTTGGCCGCTTCAAAGAGTTGTTGCACGTGGGAAATAAGATAGAAGAAGAATTGGCTAACCAAGCTGAAGCAAGAAAGTTAAGTGCACAATATAAGAAAGCTTCAACCCCGGCTGCAAACCAGGTTTCGACATACAACCCGTTTGTTCGGAGCAATATTGACTACTCTGCCAATCCTTTTGCCATGGTCACCAACATTTCTCCTTCAGCATACCAGGATTACAGCAACAATAGGGGGTAAACCGAGTCAGACACATGAAAACGAATTTCTCACAACTGCCAGGCCCATTAAGCAAGGTATACAAGGAGCTGAAGGATGTAGGGATGATCTATCCGCTGAACCCACGACCAATACCCAATCCAGTCCCCACTAATTGGAACCTTAATGAAACATGCGAATACCATCAGAATGTGGGACACACGACAGACAATTGCATGGCTCTTCGGCATGCTATTCAGGACCTTATCCAAGCAGGAAAGATAACAGATCCGTCTCCTCAAAACCATCAATGATTGAAGATTGGCAGCTAGAAATTGAAGATTTATAATCAGTGTTTGAGAATTTGAACAACAGTGATTGAAGATTTTTCATTTGTCATTTGTAAACATGAACTACGATGACCTGAGCCCCATATTGGATTATTTTTGTTAGAATGTTAGGACATTGGGGAACGTAGGCAACCTGAGAAGTGACATCAGGCCCAGTCTATTCTAATAAGAGAATCTCTTTCACCCACAATAAGATAATGAGGAATTGGAAGAATAGTTCATTTAAAGGCACCAGTCAATTCAAAGAACGATGAAGGATTTGTCAAGAGAAGTTCATATGGTAAGATGTGGAGAAAAGGACAAATCTTGATAAAGATCTCGAGCAAATTTGTTTTAGAATTTCTTGTGAATGTAACAAAACAAAATATGAATTACCCTTTATAATTGCCAGATTCTCGGAAAGAACGATCTTTGCATTTGCATTTGCATGGGTCTGGGGGTAAATTGCGCACAAAGCATGTTATATAATAACCAATACTTTCATGAATAAAATGCACATTATAAAGCGCTAACATTTTCATGAAATAATATATAAAAATGAGCTTGAAAACACCCATACTACCAAAATATAATGATTCCAAGGAAATTTGTTTCAAAGAAAAACATGACACATAAAGGGTGCGGGGGGCAGTATGAATTACTCTTGAGCAAGAAAGAGCCAGTAAAGATACTTGAGCTACAAGGTTTCGAGTAAGGTTGAAACTCCGAAGGAGATTGCAAAAGAGGGAGCTGATCACTTTAAATATGCATTGGAAAAGAAGGTTTCAAATAAGATTAAAGCTCTGAGTGAAGTTACAACAGGGGATAAGGATCGCTCTAAGGTTTATAATGGAAGATTCCAAAGGTGACACTTTGATAGATCAATATCAAAATTCTGAATGCAACTGAAAAATGGGGTAAGGATAATTCTAAATATGGAGTGGAAGATCTAATGCGGATATTTTGACGGAATGGCATCTCCAAAGACATATCTCACATCTCATGCGACTGATGTCACCAAAGATGCATTGAATGCAGCTAGACCACATGGCGAAGTTCGTATTGAAGGGGAATGAAGATCGGACATGCAAAGACATTCTTGGACATCATTTGCTCTCATTAGCCTTGCAAAGTGCAACGAATTATAGTCATCAAAACGTGGAGTAATCCAATCAAACCAAAACGTGTTGTACGGATGAAGCTTTTCCTTGAAGGTAGATGTACAACCCGACTGATGCATCTGAAGTCCTGCAAAGTGAACAAAACATAATCATCAAGATGCGGAATAACCTAATCAAACCAGGATGCGTTGCACGGATGAAGCCTTTCATCGAAGAAGTAAGTGCATTCCATAATTCATTGGTAATCCAGTATCGGATGAACTCTAAGATGGGGCGCATGTGTTATTTTCGTATAAAAATTGGGGGTGTTTTAAACTGGGGGTGATATTAAAATCTGAAAAACTTTACAAAAAACATTTTCATAAATCAAAATTGCGCAAAAGGCCACCAGACCCACCACATTGCATGCATATCTCATGTTTTCTAGCATAAATGACATATTCACATAATTTTCCCTAAACGAGAAATTTGAATTGAAACGTACTCGTACACGTCGATGAATCTTGTGTGCCAAAGGCTCCACTATACACCACGAATGACCTTCCAATAAAGACCAAAGTGCTATCTGATGATACATCAATCTCTATATCCGTTTAACCTCAGGGGGTCCCTCAAAATTCACACATACCCATTCGTCATCAAGAAAGGCGCATCAAACAGAAACGGCTATGGCTGATCATCACGAAATATACGACCACCAGGATCGCTAGTGAGTAAGTATGTGAGCAAGAAAAATGATATGCTAAGAAGAGAATGAAAAGTTTGAAAGTTTAAATCGGAAAAGTGATATCTTTGTTGCCCAGCTCACTCTGTCGTTTGGGCACTTGTTGTATGACAAGTTCCTTGTCACACGACAAGTGGGGGGTAATCCCAAATGACAAAACCAACAAAGTTTTGTCAAAAATTTTGCAAAATTGACTCCTTGGACGTCTGAAAGACTTTCTGGTTAGTTTTCTAAGATGAACGGACTGAGAATCACTAACACATGCACGACGAAGTAAGATACAAAGCCCAAAAGCTGAATTTTGAGATCTGTGGTGGAGCCGAGCTTTGAGGAATGATCAGTCCTAGACACAGTTCAAATCTGGCGAAAGAGGAAGGTGTAAAAGAGGAATCGGGTACAAGAAAAAATTGATAAAGTAGAAAAGGGTAAAATTCCGTTGGTCTAGGTGAGGAAAGTGAGAAAAACAGAAAGGAAGAAAAATTAGCAGGGAGAGCCACACTAAGAGTGACAGCTATGCCAAAAGGCAGAGGGCTATGTCTTAGGTGAGTAAGGCTCCTATTTGAAAAAAAACAAGAAAAAAAAGAAAAAAAAATAGATCCGAAAGCCAAAACAATGGGCCGGATATTCTCAAAAAATAATGCAAATGAGGGAGAAATAAAGGCATCAAAAAACAGAAAATGATGTAGGACCAGCACCTTCCTCTGATAAGGCAGAGGGTAACTGGAGAAGGAACTGAGATTTTCAGAAGAGCCTTATCCCCATGTTCAAAGAAGTAAAGCCAGCGGGTAGAGTTGAAAACTGAGTCCACTACTACGCACGAAAGTCTGAGATTCAAAGAGAACCAACTCAATTTCTTGATGACAGCAGAAGAGTCAAACTGAGGGTAAAAACAAGTTTTGAAAAAAGGCAACACTTGAACTTTCCATATTCTCTCTAGCAGAACTTTCTTACCACAAGATAAGTAGGCATATATGACCAACAGCCAAGAACAGAGGCAACGCAAGGAGAAGCGTCGAAGGATAAGAGAAAATATGGACAAATATCCTCAAGAACATGTCTCGAGTTATGTGATGTGACATAAAGTTGATGGAGTAATATGATTCTGAAGAAACCCTATTGACGGAGTCAATCCTAACCTTAGACTGTGACAGCAAGACGGTGTGATAGGTGCCAACCCCACCGCTCTTGGCAGTCTTAACATCACCTCTTTTGGCTGTGTCAGCAAGTACGAAGTCTTATCACGAAGACCTCTCGCTCTTGGCAGTCACTTACATGTCATACCTTCTGAGGGTGGCCCAGGAGCACCATTTCTTGGAAACCGTCATAAGGGAATATCTCCCGACGTTCAGCCTTAGACTATGTCAGCAAGACGGTGTGACAGGTGCCGATCCCGCCGCTCTTGGTAGTCTCTAACACAACCCTTTAAGCTGTGCCAGCAAAATGGTGCGAGAGGTGCAGACCCCCCACTCTTGGCAGTCGCTAACATATCATACCTTTTCTTCCTTTTTGGATTCACTTCATGGAAATTTACAAGTCAGCCCGGATTGTGTCAGCAAGATGACGTCCTATCGTAAGGACCAATCACTCTTGGCAATCTTAACCCATCCTTTTCAGGCTGTGCCAGCAAGATGGTGCGAAAGGTGCAGACCCCCCGCTCTTGGCAGTCGCTAATATGACATTCCTTCTGAGGGTGGCTAGGAGTGCCATTTCTTAGAAAACTATCACAAAGGAATATCTCCTGATAGACAACCTCGGTTATGCCAGCAAGATGGTGTGACAGGTGCCGACCCGACCACTCTCGGTAACCAATACCATCCTCCCCAGAAGTTAGGGAGTTTCATCATATTCTCCATGAGATTAGAGCGTTTTGTCATATGGTTATGCCAACAAGATAGTGCGATAGGAGCAAACCCCGCTACTCTTGGTAATCACTTCTTCCCCAAAAGATTGGGAAGCTTTATCACGACGAAGTCAAGAAGGTGTCATTTTGAAAGAATCTAAACTCCAAGAACTATTTCGAACACATTGCAAAGAATGAGAAATATTCATGAGGATAACCCGGTTAAAGAGTAAATGGTAAGATTGTGCATCCCACAAGCTGAGGGTAAACATCGATGAGCTTGAAAAATCTGAAGAATGATTGAGATGGATTCCCCGAAGGTAGACGGGAAAATAGATTGATCAGAGATAGCTTAGCCGAGAGGAAGGTCAACCGTGGATCACATTGCCCAAAGCACCACAAAATTCCCCTACCATGAAGGTACATTTCGATTCACAGATTTTCATAAATAAAAAACAACCAGTTGAGATTCACGCGAGAGTCGTGAAATGTTGTCTTCTTTTTATCGTCCCAGAATCCTTGCGAGCAAGAAACCCGGGACGAGAGGGTGTGTGAACACCCCAATCCACGACCCTCGTGTGAACCTAACAATCATTCTGTATTAAGTCTTGAGTCATCATGCATACAAGAGACCATTAGGAAAAGCCCTAATTTTCGAGCGCGTTAGGAATCTACCACAACCTTCTTGCCACTTCGCTTACTAGGACGGGGGGCAACCGAAGAGGAAACCCAGGCTTACCGAAAGTGGAAAAAGGCTGATGAGATGGTGCGGTGTTACATTTTGGCTTCTATGTCAAATGTGCTGCAACAACAGCATGAGTCTTTAGCCACCGCCTACGACATAATGCTGAACCTCAAAGATATGTTTGGGGATCTGGATCGTGCCGCAAGGAAGGTTGCGAGGAAGGACCTCATGAACACAACAATGGCTGAAGGGACCCGAGTTAGGGATCATGTTCTAAAGATGATTGGTCTTCTGAATGAACTAGAGATCCTTAGAGCTGAAATCGATGGGGAAACTCAGGTCGATATCATTCTCCAGTCGTTGTCGGATTCATTTAAGGGATTTTGACTGAATTACAACATGAATAAGTTTAAATATTCGTTGTCGGAACTTCTTAAAGAACTCCAAGCAGCTGAGGGACTCCTTGGTAAGTCAGCTAGTGCTCTGATGGCTGAGAAAGCTTCTACTTCTAAGCCTAAAAGCAAGAAAAAGAAGAAGAAGAATAACGCACAAGCTGCAGTCCCACAAGGAGCAGCACGTGCAGCAGTCACTGGATCTCAAGGAGGAGTGAAAAAGCCTGTAGGCAAGTGTTTTCACTGTAAGCAGAAAGGGCACTGGAAGAAGGATTGTCCCCGTTTCCTAAACCGCCAGAACAAAAAAGGTAAATTTCATTTATTAGTTGTTGAAACTTGTTTAGCGGTCCGATCTACCAGTACCTGGTGTGTAGATTCAGGAGCCACTAATCATGTCTGCAATACTTTGCAGGGGTTCCAGGAAACCAGACAACTTAGGAATGGAGAATTTATCTACACATGGGTAATGCTACAAAGGTGGCAGCAATTGCAGTAGGAGATGTTTATCTTCAGTTTAGTCAAGATAGGAATTTAGTTATTAAGGATTGTCTATATGTACCTTCCATTAGAAGGAATTTATTTTCTGTTTCTAGATTGGTTGAGGACAAATATTTTGTTCATTTTAATGATAAATCAGTTATTATTAGAAAAAATAAACAGTTTATTTGTTCTGGTACATTGGTGAATGATCTTTATATAATAAATCTTGACTTGTCTACATTGCAACTATACGAATTGAATAGCACTAATAATTTACCAATTAAGAGAAAGGAACCTTCAAAAATGAATCAAACATATCTTTGGCACTTACGCCTTGGTCATATTAATCTAAAAAGAATTCAAAGACTGGTCGAAAATGGGCCATTAGGTTCATTGGAAGTGGAGGCACTTCCAGTCTGTGAATCCTGTTTAGAAGGTAAAATGACTAAAAGACCATTCTCGGCAAAAGGCTATAGGGCTAAAGAACAGTTAGAACTGGTTCATTCTGATTTGTGTGGTCCCATAACTGTCCAGGCTAGAGGTGGCTTTGAGTACTTCATCACATTCACTGATGATTACTCAAGGTATGGATACATTTACTTAATGCGACGAAAGTCTGAAGCCTTTGAGAAATTCAAAGTATTCAAGGCAGAAACGGAGAAGCGTCTAGGAAAATGTATCAAAACACTACGATCAGATCGTGGTGGTGAATACCTCTTAGGAGAGTTTAGGGAATACTTGTCAGAGAATGGGATTACATCCCAGTTGTCCGCACTGGGTATGCCACAGCAGAATGGTGTAGCAGAAAGAAGGAATAGGACTCTTATGGAAATGGTAAGATCTATGATGAGTTATTCAGACCTACCTGATTCCTTTTGGGGATATGCTTTAGAAACAACAGCATATATTCTTAACTTGGCGCCATCAAAGTCAATACCTACTACACCCATATAATTGTGGACCGGGCGTAACCCTAGTTTACGGCATATTCGGATAAGGGGTAGTCCAGCACACGTGCTGAAAGGTAATGCGGATAAATTGGAGTCAAGAACAGAAGTGTGTTTCTTTGTTGGATATCCTAAAGGAACCAAGGGTGGCCTATTTTATAATCCTCGAGAACGAAAGGTTATTGTTAGCACCAATGCCAAATTCTTAGAAGAGGATTACATCATAGACCACAGGCCCAGAAGTAGAGTTGTTCTAGAGGAAATAAGAGGAGAAAAAGTAGGGCACAATTTGTATGTACCTTCAGTACAAGAGGAAGTACCACAAGAGATATATATTATCCCATTACCTCGTCGTAGTGGGAGAATTGTTGATGCTCGTGCACATCCTGAACGAACCATTAACACGCAGGTTCCGGAACCAGCACAGGTTCCTAAACTAACGCAGATTCTCGAACCAGCACAGCGTGTGTGTGAACAATCCAATCCACGACCCTCGTGTGAACCTAACAATCATTCTGCATTAAGTCTTGAGTCATCATGCATATAAGAGACCATTACGAAAAGCCCTGATTTTCGAGCGCGTTAGGAATCTACCACAACCTTGTTGCCACTTCGCTTACTAGGACGGGGATCGACCTAGTTTTTTGAGATTTTTGGTAGCCATCCGCACGCCCCCAACCGCACGGTTGGCTCCCAACCGTACGGTTGGCTCCTAGACGCAGCCCCCAACCGCACGCTCTAACTGCACACTTCAACCTGTTCGCTCCCAACCGTACGGTTGGCACAGACACTAGCCGTACGGTTGGCTCCTAGACGCACGCCCCAACCACACGCCCCAGCCTCACGCCCTACGGCTACCCCCAACCGCACGCCCTAGCCGCACCCCCTGCGGCTACCCCCTGCAGTTGGCCTCTTTTGGAGCGTTTTTGGCGGATTTTTCCCTATAAATAGGACCCTTGGGCTCTCATTTCAGGGGCATCAACATTCAAGATTATTTTTAGTAAGTAAGAACACTGCCAAAGTCTTTATAAAGTAATTTTTAGAGAAATTCTGAGAGAGAGTTTTAGAGAGAGAGAGTCTTAGAGAGAGAAAGTTCTAGAGAGAGAAGAAGGCAAGCAAGGAGCAATCAAGGCAAGGTTCTTATTTCTTCTTCAAGCGCATCAGGTACGTCTTTCTACAACTATCCTTAATTTCAATACTGCATTTAGTTTCAGTTTTAATACAGAAATTAGATAACTTGCAAAGAAGTTCATTGCTTTCAAATAAATCCTTTCTAAGTTTTACAAGAAATCTAAAATTCGTTTTGACACGTTTTCAAAACAAAACAAAAATACAAAAATAGTTTCCAAAGAAAGGAACTACGAGACTCTGATTTCATTCTACGAATGAATACGTAGGCGCTCGCAAAGCTCAAGTCTGATTTTAAAATACTGTTTTAAACTGAATTTATCCGAAAAGGACTATTCTGAAAACCATTCGAACTACTTGCAAGATATCTAAAATAGGAATTAGATACATGATCCATTAAGAGACCGAAAGGGAAATTGGGTGCCTAACACCTTCCCAATTCGTAACGTAGTTCCCGAACCCTAGCAAAGTATATTTTAAACTCTGGTTTCAAACGTATGAAAGATAGTTCATTTTCGAATTATCCTTCGTACGATATTTTGTTTGTTTTCTCGTAAAACAAACTGGCGACTCTATAAAACACGTTTTCAAAGAAAACCGAGAACGAGGACCTACTCTTCTCTCTCGGGTCGCGGGTCCGGATTCTCGCAGTGTGGATAGTGAGTTGGGAAGTTCAGTACCTACACAAGCTACACAAACACAAGTAGTGCTTCCTCGTAGTGGGAGGGTTGTACGTAAACCCGACCGTTTTATGTTCTTGGGAGAGTCTTATGACAAGGTCCCTGATGAACACGAAATGGATCCCTTTAACTACAATGAAGCACTTTAAGATAAAGATGCAGAAAAATGGCAAACGTCTATGAAATCTGAAATGGAGTACATGTACTCCAATAAAGTCTGGGATCTTGTAGAACCACCCAATGGGATAAAACCCATCGGATGCAAGTGGGTATATAAGAGAAAGAGAGGAGCAGACGGGAAGGTGGAAACCTTTAAAGCAAGGCTTGTTGCAAAAGGGTTCACTCAGAAAGAAGGAATCGATTATGATGAAACCTTTTCACTGGTTGCCATGCTAAAGTCTATTCGGATTCTCTTATCCATTGCGGCTCATCTTGATTACGAGATTTGGCAAATGGATGTCAAGAAAACTTTCCTTAATGGAAGTCTTGATGAAAGCATCTATATGATGCAGCCAGATGGATTCATAGCAAATGGTCAAGAGCACATGTTGTGTAAGCTTAAGAAGTCTATTTATGGTCTTAAGCAAGCGTCTAGATCTTCGAACATCCGTTTTGATCAGGCAATCAAGTCTTTTGGTTTTGATCAATGTCCGGATGAGTCTTGTGTGTACAAAAGGTGCAACGGAAATGCAGTGGTATTTCTGGTATTGTACGTAAATGATATCTTACTTATTGGGAATGATATGGGGTTATTATCTTCAGTGAGGGTATGGTTATCAAGTCAATTCGATATGAAGGACTTGGGAGAAGCTAGTCACATCCTTAGTATTAAGCTTATACGAGATCGGAAAAATAGGATGTTGGGCTTGTCACAAGCTACTTATATTGATACAATTCTTTCCAGATTTAGTATGCAGGATTCCAAGAAAAGGTTTCTCCCTTTCAGGCATGGAATCACTCTATCCAAGGATCAGTGTCCTAAGACACCTGATGAGATAGAGAAAATGAAGGCAGTTCCTTATGCCTCGGCAGTAGGAAGCCTCATGTATGCTATGCTGTGTACTAGACCAGACATCTGCTTTGCTGTTGGCATGGTAAGGAGATATTAGTCTAATCCAGGGCAAGAACACTGGACTGCGGTAAAACATATACTCAAGTACCTTAAAAGGACTCGAGATCTTATGTTGGTTTATCAGGCAGATAGTTTAGTGCCCATTGGGTACACAGACTCAGATTTTCAGTCAGATAGGGATTCAAGAAAGTCAACTTCGGGATATGTGTTTACTCTAGGAGGTGGGGCCATTAGTTGGAGGAGTATTAAGCAGTCTTGTATTGCTGACTCCACCATGGAAGCTGAATATGTGGCTGCTTCAGAAGCAGCTAAGGAGGCAGTTTGGCTCAGGAACTTTCTTATGGATCTAGATGTGGTACCTTCAGTGCATTCAGCTATTACACTTTATTGTGATAATAGTGGAGCAGTTGCAAATTCGAAGGAGCCAAGGACTCATAAGAAAGAAAAACACATAGAGCGCAAGTATCATCTAATCAGAGATATCGTGCAGAGAGGCGATGTCATAGTCACTAAGATTGCATCAGGAGACAACCTAGCCGATCCTTTTACGAAGAGTTTACCGGCCAAGACTTTTGATAGTCACGTTGAGGGAATGGGAGTGAGGTGCATAGCTGCATGGCTTTGAGTCTAACTGGGAGATTGTTAGAATGATATACTAAAAGCCATGATTTTATTATTATTGGTTTTGATATGTTATATAGACTCAGTTTTGCTATTTAAATGAGAATCTTTATGGGCAATGGTTGCATTATATTATCTATTTAAATATTATGCAAGTGTGTCTTTTATTCCATACAGTAGATGATTTGGTGTGTAGAGTATAGCTTACACACAGAGGATCATATCATCGGTTCTTATGGAATATAAGTCTATTGGTTCACGGTCTTAGATGGAATTGGACAACCATCGGTAGGATTGTAGCACAAGTTTTAGTAGTTTATCTTGACTACAGGAAATGGTACAATTTTAACTCGTTGTGCTAGTACACTTTGTGTGCATTGAACAGGACCAGTTTGGGTTAATTGTTTTTATACTGACTATATAAAATAATTTAAAATCCCATGGTTATTATGATTACTTATGCCCTTAATCTTGAAATAATTAATAGACATATATATGTAGTGTTTGTTGTTTTGACTCATTAAGAGTGAGATTTATTTATGGATCAATAATCTTTGTGAATTGGATGGCGACACTATATATATGATGAATATTAATTATTGACGGAATCAACGTCCCAGTATAGGGATTGATGATAACCCCTTGAGAAGCTTATAAGTTTTGATCATGTCAAACCTTGCAGGTGGATTATGTTGATCCGACATGTCAAATAAGTTAAGTGGTACGCTCAAGGATTAAGAAGTCATTTAAATATATTTGTCAGTAATTTAATTTAAATGACGGTTATCTGAAATCTTAACGTGGGGAGAATAATAAGTATTTAATAACAAGGAGCTCGAAATATAATTTTTGAGATAAGGACGAGAGTGCAATTATAATTCTTTAGTGGTGTGAATTATAATTTATGGGAGGAATCAATTCTTAATCGAATTAGGATTCACTACAAGAAATATGACCTTTGCCGGCGCGTTACTTGAAACGCGTCGGGAAAGATCGTCTACATTGACGCGTTCTACCACACACATCGGTATAGTCATGTTGTAATACAGCCCTTTTCGAGTACTTTTACTGGCGCAGTTAAACTCATCGTTAAAAATTACATCAACTTTTACCGACGCGTTTGTATTAATGCGCCATTATAGAGTGTTCAAATAAACTTTTGCTGGTGCGTTTGTGCTAACGCGCCATTATAGAGTTAAAAAAATTGGTGCTCACTTCCCCGCCCTTCTTTTTTGGCCGAAATGTTTATTTTAATTAAGTAAATACTTAACCCATAGCTCCCTCTCTCTCACAACGTATGCAGGCGGGCTATCGCGCTCTCTCTCTCTCATCTCACACATTGCTCTCTCTTCCTCTCATCTCACACAAAGCGGTCGCCCTCTCTCATCTCACACAAAGCGGTAGCCCTCTCTCATCTCGTCCCCGCCGCCGTTGAACCACCCGCAATTGTCCCCGGCTTCATTTGATCTGCATAGTCTCAGCCACAGGCACATCTCCATCTCAGGCAACAAAAAGGTAAAAGCCCCAATCTTATAAAGCCCCAAATTTCAGTTAATTTTTTTAGTTTTATTTTAGACTTTGATTTAGTTTCCTTGATAAATAGATGGTGTTTATATATGAGATATATATATAGAGAGAGGGTGGGTGGGTGGGTGCTTTGGGGTTAAAATCATATGTGTGTATTCAAACTCCATAGCCATAGGGGTATATGCATTTACTGATATGCTGATCAGGCTTTTACATGCTTGCGTGGACATGTGTGAATTCATCCATTTTTGTGAATCCATGGTTATCATCTTGCGGAAAATTTTAATGATCAATAGACCAATAAACTGAATCATATATGCCTAGTTTCTCTTAGTTTTACCAATAAATTGTATCAGTAATTTTGAGTGTTACATAACATAAAAAATATAGATATTTTTTTGTTTTTATTCCTTCCTAGATAGAAAAACATATCCCTTGCTTGTACGGATTTGCTTGCTCTGGATTGGGTGTCCTCTCCTCCCCCGGCGACATCCTCGGCTTTGTATTCCAGCTTTAAGCCGCCTTAGTCTGTTTTTTTGTTTTGCTCTGTATGTTTTTTTTTTGTTTTGCCTTTGTCTTTTGTTTTGGTTTTTGGCTTGTTTCCAGTTAATAATAAAAAAAAGAGTCAGGCTATTTTTTGAAGAGGATAAATTCAAAGAGGTGCCCCTCTAAATTTTTATTAATATCAAAAGTTTATCAAGGTTTCACCAAGTTAAAAGTAAAATTGGTCCAGTAATCAACCAGTATTAATTTGTGATTGTCTTTTGTCCTTGACAGTAAGAAGATAATTTAAAATGAACAACGCGCACGCACAAACCACACATTTTCTTATAAATTTGAGATGGAGGGAATAGTTGGAACTTTTGTTATGGCTACCAATTTTCTTAGGCTCACAAAAGTTTGAAGTTACCTACAATTTTTGTTTTTTGTGTGAAAACTTTTGATTCTGTTGTTTTTGAGGATATTAGTTGTTCAAACCCACTACTCTGCTGGCTGCTGCTACCACCGGTGTTCGGAGATTGAAATGGGGATTGGGGCTGATTCTGAACAAAATTGGAATTAGTTGTTACATAACTCCAAATATGATTTGACGCTCTCTTTGTCCAATTCCAATTCCAAGCTCTAAAACTAAGAAGAAAAAAGCACTAGTACGTGTTGCGTTCAACACTTCGTTCATATCATTACACAATAGGGGGTAGGATAAGAAGTATCAAAATGCGGTTATTTTCGAGTTCTGAAAATAAATTACAGTGCATTCAACACCAAAAGAATAGTGACCACGTGGGTGTGTGTTATTAGGAAAATAGAACGATAGGTGGAGGGATTCTACTCAGATCCAATGTAGATTGTAAATTTCTTACTTGGATTGTACAGGATTTTAGCTTCTTTGGTTATTGTTCTTTCCTTTTGGGATATTCATTGTATTTTGTTTAATTTTGTTTTTGGTTTTGGCCTAGGTGTAATTGCTTGGTTGATGAATTAAAGTTTTCACATTTTACATTTTTATTAAAAAAGTTTCTACTCAGATCCAATATAGATCCAACTTCCAATCACTAGTGAGATAAATGGGAAGTAACACGGCTCCTCTCTGATCAAAAATCAGATCATCCTTTACAGAATAAGCACATTTATCTCTTGAGCGTAGGTTTAGGCTCAATATTCCAACAGGAAAATTATATAAGTTCCTACAGCACCTCTCTTAACTCGAAATGCAAATATGTGTGCAATATCATTCTTAAAGCTATCAACAACTTCATTGAAATTGCTTTAATAAGTTAATGAACTCGTAAAGAAATTCTTATCTCTTTCAAAACCTAAAAAACTCTATTAAAAAAAATAAAAAAAAGGAAAGAAAAAAGAAAAACCAAGCCTGAACTGAATTGGACTCTTTAATTGAATATCCTATCCATTATCCTGTTTTTCAGTTAATTTGTTTGAAAGAGGGTTATAAAGCATAACGTGGAGAAAAATGAGGGCTGAAGAGGAATTGAATCCACGTAAACGGGAGGTAAAATGAGCCTAGCTACTCAAGTTTTGTCTCAAAGTGCTTATGTTATTGTATTTTTCACACGATCTGATTATGGTGCATGTGTGATTTCAGCTGAAATCCATCTCAAGACTGGGCAGGCAGTTGGTTTATGGCCGAATTTACTTAATCCGACAAAGAGGGAAGAGACAGAGTTAAATATGGACATAAGAAAGTGACGGTGCTGCACCCAACCTTGTTCTACAGACTTACATATCTATATACTACATAGATTATAGTAGTAGCAACCCTTAGTATTTTTTCCTACCCAATTTTCCGTCCGGCAAAGTTAATATTTCATTTTGTTTGTGGCAAGAACAAGATGACTCACTTAAACATGTTTCCTATAACTATTGCTTTCCTTCCAGTTAATTCATTTCATTTGTTTCTATTTTTTTAATTTCGTCTTTTGCAAATTTATGTATCTTATGTTGGTGCTTCATGGCTAGACATGAAAAGAGGAAATAAGAATTAGGGCTTCTTGGCTAAATACAACTATTAACTCTGGTGATGTTTTTTTTAATATGAAGAGGTCTTCTAGACTTATTATTATTATCATGGGTTGCTCTTGATTTTACTTCACCCATATCCAGGGAGAGACCCCTACACTCCAGCCAAATTGGAGAATTAGATAGATATTTGACTCACTCACTTCTTTATCTCTCTATTGTTATGTTGTTTTTTCCTCTTTTTGGCGCACGGATTTCATTCATTCAACTTTCCCGCTTTCTCTGTTGATTACACAAGTTAAACCCAATGAATTCATTCTTCTGAAGGTTTCATTTTCTCTCTCTTTAATACCCAACATTTTTAATGTTAAATCTTTATATTTGTTTCTTTCTAATTTACATTTTTCTAATTGGAATTGATGTGCTTTTATGATTGATATTGTAGTACTTTAGTTCTCATTTTAGTTGTCGAAGAGGATTGAAGATTTCGGTCTAAAGAAAGATGAATGCCAGAGCCAAACAGATTTTGCACTCCAGGAAGGCTCCATTGAAACATGAAAAAAAGGTAATCACCTTAACCCAATTTATATTTTTATCATCACTAGTTAATCAATGTCCACCCTACTTCTCTTGAATTATTTTTTTTACTTTTGAAAAACGGTTCCTATTCTGAAAATGGGTGGCGTGACCTGGTTATGTTGTCATCTCCCTCTATTGTGTTTCATTTTCTCTGATCACTCCAAAAGCTTCAAAACAAAAGCCTTTTACTAAACGCACAACCTTTTGCTTTTTCTTAATTACACTATTCAAACATTAGACACTTAGACACGAATTTGGTATCTAACATGCTATATATGCTTTCTTCATTTCACCCCCCCTCAATTTTTTCAAACTTGCGCACCAATACTCAATATATTAATCCCACTGCCAAGCAATTCAAAATCCGTAAGAATTATCGTAAATACTTGTTCTCTTGTAATATTCTTGACATTGAACTGGAAAAGCCTCCTAAAATAATAAATGTTAAAAGTTATCTTGACGATCACTGTATTTAAATTTGTTAAACTCATATGTGATCGGCTAATAGTTGTATTTGTCAGGGTTTGTGTTACACTTTCTCCGTCTCAAATTAATAATTTCAATCTTGTGATACTTTTTAAATTTGGGGCTAGACATGAAAAGAGGAAGTTAGAATTAGGGCTTCTTGGCTAGACTTTGATTTCGTTTTGTGTTACAATTAGACGTAGATTGACAGAAATAGGGCTTCCTGGGTAGACATAAAAAGAGGAAATCAGAAAATTTTTTATAAAGATGAAAAACCAAGGGTAATTTAGCTCAGCCTTACCCTTTTTTCTGGTTGGTAACGCTAACTCATCCAAAAATGGTGTTAAACACTAATTCCTATTTCCTAGTTTGTATTACGCTTGGTTTTTTTTTTCTAAAGTAACGTTAGCAGTGCCTTAACTTTTTATATTGGAAACTATCTATAATGACACATTGAAATTGTTTCCAATGCTTGATATTCAAGAGGAAATCAATGCATTGCGGCTTGATTCATCAGGTACATTGCTTTTATTGTTGCCGTCGTTCTCTGTCATCTTGTTGTTGTTAATGGGAGCTGATTTTTAAAGATAATAGTGAGTTTGGATTTAAGGAATTGGAGTGTTTGGATCGAAGGAATTGGAAGGCTATGATGATAATATTAAGATATTGATTAAGTGAGATTATTTGACCCGTATATTGGCGGGGCAACCCGGATAGTGTGTGAGAGATTGATTTGGTTTGGTTTCATTTGATTTGATTTCTCTCACATGGAACTAGAAGTTTGTAGCTATGGATGTTTCAAACATCAGCATCTTGTTCTTGTTTGATTAAAGATGATGATGATCATAATAATAATAATAATAGTTCTGAGCCTCCTTTTTGCCCTATTCTCTTTCTATATGTTATTACCTTTTGGTATTTAAATGTCTTTTACCTTTTGGTAACCAATAGGTTGAGCTGGGTGAATGAGAGGAGCAATGTCCTTACTCAAATGCAAAAATTCATACATGGATTTCAGTGTCAAGCCCTCAAAGACTCCTTCAAGTGCCACTCCAAATAATCCCTCAAGTGATTAAGATATTGACTTTTTTTATTATTGATACTTTTTTTTTATTTTGTATTAATGTTTAAGACATAACAATATGTATATTACTAAGGTATTGATAATTTATGTAACATATCATTTTGGTTATTGCTATATTAGTTCAGCCTAGCATTTTTATTAATATCAGAAAAAAATTTAAAAAATTATCCAGCGCATTTGTATTTATATTTAAATTTTATATAAAAATATAAATCGTTCACCTATGTTGGCGCGTTTTCACGCCACTAAAAAGATTTTTTTACGACACGTTTTATAGAAAGCGTCAGCAAAAGTCCTTTCTCTGATCGCGATTTTGATCTTTCCCGGCGCGTTCAATGCGTCAGCAAAAGTGATCATTCCCAGCGCGTTAGGAACGCGTCAATAAAAGTGATCTTTTACGGCGCGTTTAACGCGCCATTAAAGACACCAAATGCGTCAGTAAAAGTATGTTTTCAAGACACGATGTCATTCAGTTTTAATGACGTGCCGCTTTTTACCGGCGCGTTTTTGCGCCACTAAAGATGACTTTTGCCGACGCGTTTACTTTCGCGTCGGTAAAAGTCAGAAAGTTACTTTTACCAGCGGACTTTTGCTGGCGCTCTTTTCCGGCGCAAAAACGCATCGCTAAAAGTTAATTGACTTTTGCCGGCGCGTTTTTAGTACTTTTGCTGGCGCGTTGATGCGTCACTAAAAGTCTTCATTTTTGTAGTGATTCAAGTTTTTCATAGTAAGCCCAAACACTTATTTCTCCTTAGGGTCCCTATCGTAGCCTTATTTATATGCCAGCCTTGCCTCTTCTCTCGACACAATAATTCTCACGAATTTGGGGTTTGTGCCGTAGAGAGTAGAGAAGGAGATCTTGGTGATACCGCAGCCCATACTCGGTACAGGATTGCACGGTGGAAGGAATACGATAGAAGATCTTGAGGTTCGATCGAGCCCGTGTTCTCGATTCGTCTCCACCAATCCCTGTTCGTGCTGAGACGAGATCAAATCAGAGAGATCTCGAAGGTAAAATCCGATTCCGTACTAGGGTTTTACATAAAAATTTTGTTCGGTCTATAAGCAATATTAAACGATTCTGGAACTAAGTTTCCATCAGATACATCACTTTAAATTTTATTGCAAGACTTTAAAATCAACAACTAAAATAAACCAATCAAATTCTCTTAAACAAAGCCTTGCACTCGTAATCACCACATCGTCTTTCCAACTATCCTTGTGGTTCGACACTTGGACTTACCAAGTATTATAACTTGACAACCTATACTTGGGTTCCTAAGCACCGAAGTATTTTCAGCGCGTCACACTCTCAAATAATATATATGTTTTATGTATTATATCTCTATTGTATCTACCTTTATCTATGATTTTAGATCTAGAAAATGGGTCTATATATAGGAATAAGAGATAAAAGTTTAATATGTTTAGAAAATTAGAATTGTTAATGGAATAATAAATATGAATTCAATTAGGATTCTAACTAAGAGAGAGAAAAATGAGTTGTATTTGATTTAGGAAAGAGAATATGGAATTGGAGCCTCTTTCTTTCTCTTCCTTTTTGATCTTTAATTGATTTCTTTCACCTTTTTGGACTTTTTCTCATATTTTACTTCTTCCTTACAGAAAGATAAAATAAATATTATTCCTCCACATTTTATGCATGAATTATATAATAGTAAAATATTATTTGTGGGTTTAAATAACAATTTTGGGCACTTAACAAGCTGCCAACATGTGCGGTACGAGAATGACTCGCCCTATTTCTCGTGATAGAGTCGCTTCACTAGGTTGCACTACGAATGGCTAAATATGTAAATTAATGGTTATACCTTGTACGTATATGTAATTTATATATTTATGGTGGAACATAAATACTAATTACCACAATGAAATCGATATCTTCCATTGTTGAAGAAGTCTTTTGGAAATACCTTTCAAATTTAGATACCAATTCTTCAACCTTCATCCACATAGAGTTCAGTTCATCTGGTGTTTTCCCATGGTACATTGATTTCCTTCCAACTTATGACAAATTGAAAAGGGATGCAAATTTCACCTACGTTTGAGGGTTATCCCAGTCGCACCATTTTTCATAATGTGTCATCTCAATGCAAGCATTGCACAATTCAAATTATATACTCTTATGAGGAAATGAGGTTATTATATAAGAAAAGGGCATGTCGTACAAAACGGGAACCTTTCGAAGCCATTTTCAGATGAAATAGTATGTTTGTATTTTCTAATTTATAGAAGAATAAAAAAAATAAAAAAATAACTTTTATTTTGAGATGCCTTAACCATTTAATATTACAACAACCAAGTCGTGGTGAGTAGTCATTTAATGAAAGTTGTACACATATAGATTAAATAAAGCATTTATTTATGGTCTTTCGAAGACCGCCACTTTCTCATTTATAACGTTTAACTACATGTAGAATGGCGGTATATAATGATTGGCATGACCATTCCCATTTCCTTCTTGCCCTACATCATTATTGTTCTCATTGTCACTACCATGATCAATGTCATTGTCTTAGTCAATGTGATCTCCAGTTCGGTACTCAAATTTAGTTTTATGATCAATATGGTTACTAACTAGCACCCATCGCATAATAAATTCCATTAAGACCTCGAGAGTTGGTGGAACAAATTGGCTTACGTTGTTGCTCATGCCATTAAACTCCTGCCTATAGAATGACAGTGAAAGGGAAATGAAGTTCGAGGAATAAGCAAGCTAGCCCTCGAGATGGTCGTTGTATTGGGGGTTACACCATGCCATTAGCAGTGATCCATATGATCGGTCGACATCAAAATTTTTATACTTAGGTTCATAAGGAGATCAAAATCAACTATCCTTACCTACACATGTATTAAATTAGCCAAGGAAACATCCAAACAAGCAACCATCAGAAATTTCAAACTCTGATCATCATTAATTTCAATGCCAAAAAAATTATAGTATTACAACCTACATGATTGGGGGTTCTACAAGTTATCTTCAAAATGGATGACGTGCGGTCGAAACTCGTAATATAATAAATTTTGCAGATTAATATTTCATTAGTAGTGCTTTTTATGAACCTAATGCCCTTTTAAAGTCCTCCAAAATATCTTAAACCTTGTATTCTAGTAATCATCTCACCACCGCAATACAGTAACAAATTTAGATTATTTGTACTCTCCATTATCCACCTTCATGATTGTAATCCAATTTATTCCAAATGCAATGATATTAAATTTTAAAAACAAGAATCTATAATTGATGCTGCGAAAGTATCGCGTTTCAATAACCCAAGTGCAAGTTCATTAAGTTGTAATATAACTCGGTAAGTCCAAGTGTTGAACCACAAAGATAATCGAAAAGATGTGGGATGAATCACGGATTAATGATTTTTTCTTCTTTATAAAGTGGTTCAATTTTAGAATAGCAAATGTAAATTGAAAATGAATTTAACAAAGTTCAAGGATAAGTTAAGGCAATCAAAACCGATTTGCTAGCAAAGTGAAGTGAGGATGATCCAATACACAATTCTGAAATCTGATTGCTAGATGGATAGCGTATTACATTTCTCTAAAGCAAGGGTGCAAAGCAAAATCAACTCACTCCCATGTAATGCCATACCAAGAGAGGGTGTAATCAATACTCAATCAAGCATGAATTTCTAATCGATATCTCGTAACAAAGGGTGCGAAGAAAGTGCAATTCATTCCCGTATAATGCTAAAACAAGATATTGATACGAAATTCACTAAATAAAAGATATAACATTAACTAAGCATTTGAAAACTCATAGTTTGATTTCCTTCTAGGCAATTGACTTGTATGAGATAATGGTCAACTAAAAAGTTAATTCAAGAATCTTAGTAATTCCTTTGTCTAAGCTTAGAAAGTCTAGTTATAGACACAAAGTCAACCGATTTAGACTTATTTGATAAATATACAATGAATCCTTGGTTAGTGATGTGGTGTTGTTTATGATAGAAACTTAAAGATCACCCTTGGTCACACCTAAAATAAGAAGATGATGAGTCTAAAACGGTACATAAACTATGTAAAACACTCACCATATCATTAAGAATATCAAGGATTAGAATACCAAATTTATAATTATTCTATAAAAGTTAAGAACACACTATACTTGATATAAAAAGGCAAATATTTCATAGATGGGATGAACACAACCTTTCAAGCAATACACAATTGCATCATCTCCCTATTTATGCTTAAGAATTGAACTAGATATACTTTTGATATAAAGTCAAATTATCATATGGGGATATCTTGTAAGATTGTGAAAAGCTTGATTAAGTGGAGAAGAAGAATGATTCATAAATATTTAACAATAATAACCAAACTCACATAATAATCACCTTGCAACTTCATCCTTAGCCTTAGCAAATAATTTACTCCATAATAGATGTAGAAACAAAAATTATGGAAATGAACTCAATCACCTTCAAACTGAAAATTTACAAAGCTCAAAAACAAATGAAAATAAGTGCAAGAGGGGTCTCTCACTCTAAGGTAAGCTTTTAAACCAAGAGAAATTAACCCTTAAACAAGTGGGTAATGCTATGCCTTTTACAAAATATCTCCTGTGAAATTAAGAATAAATTGCCAAAACCATCTCCTAAAACCAACCAACAATGGAAAAAGCATGAAAGTGACATAAAGTAGAAAAACAGGGTGCTAGATCGAATATGGGTTCCTAGTGCTAGGGGATAGAATTTGTTTACCCATGATTGATCTTTGGGAAGGCTAGATTGATCTCAAAAGTGTTCTGCCACCACCTAGATCAATTTAGGGATAGGATAAATTGATTTACCCCTTTGACTTTTACTAACATTCATCCTTAAAAGTCCACTTTTGCTTATATGATTGTTCTTTTCTTGTCCAATGTAGTACCCGAGATCTAAAGGCACAAAATAACCACAAAACGTGCCTTCCCAAGAATTGCTAAATAGAAAACATGATATGGGATTAATCATACGATAAAATAGGAAAGTACGTAAGTGGAATAAATGCATCAAACGACTCTGGAAAAGAGCATATGAATGACAATACTATTCGTTCATCACTAACTTAATAATAACATAAAAAAAATGACCATGAATACCTAAAATACTAAAAGAAGTGCCTAATCTGAGAGCCATGGGAAACATTAGAAAAGATAAGATGCATATTAAGAGCTTTGTCATATTGAATAATGTAAAAAAGAGACATTAAATTAAGAAAAACAATGTTATACTTACCATGTATTCTTACCAACTATCTTATCGGCATGCATTAAATAGGTTGTAGCTTAACACAGAAAGCGCACATGCAAGACATGTACGGGGTTATTTTTGGTATTTCTGAATCAATCTCCGACTTCCATTATTCTCCACTTGAAGTCCTCACCCTAATGAATGGCCTTGCTTCACTAATTTTTTAAATCAAAACCTTGACCACCTTTAATGCCTTTATAGCAATAAAATCGATCAATTTAAGAGAGGGCATTAACATAAGTTGATCTTTTAAGGGCTTTGACAATAGTGTGTTACATGGATATTGATTGAGAATAGATATTCTTGCCATTTTCCGTTGAGTTTAAACCAAAGAAAAAAAAAATTGTATGGTATGACACAAAGAGGAGTGAGTGACGAAAGAAAAACAAAAAGGGCTATATATATTTGCCTCCAAGTGATATTAGAAACCACATCATCCTTTGAAATCCTTTAACCTCCTCATACACACCTTAATTTACTTTCCCTCATTCCACCCCATATACAAGACCTAGTTGATCTTTGGTACGGTAGTATTTATTAAGGTAATATGTTTAACCAACTCGACATTCTCGATCACATGGTAGTAGGCATTCTTTTCAAGAAATCAAATTCTTTCCAATATCCGTCTTTCTTATTTACTCATGTGAGTTGTTTGTGATGAAAATTATTAAGGATCGTATTGCCTAGGTTGATTTTAGGGGTTTTATCAAAAAACGACTTGATCTGTGATAGCAGAATTAAAAGCTTAGGTCTAATCAATTTTTTGTACTGTCGAGATCTTGTGTTGTGTTTTTTTTACCAATTTATATCAATCAATCAATTACACAAAAGCAGTCCACAACACCAAGAAGTAACAAGGTATCTTAACTTGTGTAAGACTATTTGTCGGGACTAATCGACAGTGCTTCACTATGATCAAAACGGAATTACAGACTTGATGACTTACGACAATTTCTACCTCACAATTTATTTAATAGTCTCGTCAATTCCTTAAACATATAATCCAACTACAGCTGGTTTGGAGTAGTGGTTTCCACCTTTTGGGCTTACCCGTCACCTCCTTCTACGCACTTAATCACAATCTTTTACCCCTATCTACAGTCTCCCTTATCACAAGTTAGCCACTTCCCCCACCCCGTCTTCAATTGAAATCGAAAACACTCCCACAGGACCGTGAATATTTGAAACCCTAGTTCTTAGATTTAAAAAACAATAGAATCTCTTATGGCATGTAAATAAAATTTAGGTGGTATCTCAAAACTTTCAAAAATTGATTCTAGAGTTTAGATATTTTTTTCCTCGAACAGCTCTCTAGAATCATGTGTTTTTTGTCCCAAACCAATTAGTTATATTTAAAAAATAAAAATAAAAAAATTAAGTCAAAGTCCTCTTTGTAATAGGTTTAAGACACTTAAAATTTAGTTTTTTGGGATAAAAATAGGTGCCCAAAAAATTAAGCACCAGACCAGCCCAGTAGAAAACTAAGTGTACCAATCAGATTTTAGAAGTTTAATTCCACGGACAAATTTTTGATGGACCGATCCAACATTTACTAACTTGTACCAGTCCACTCCTTAAAAAAGCAGCGCACCCAATTATTATTCCATTCCACGTGCACCTTCACTTATACAACAATTAATCGGCTTTAGCTCATTAAAGGCGTGCGCATGAATTTAGAAAAGGAAGGTCACATGGGTTTAGAAATAAAGGAATGTTTAACTTTTTGACTTTTCATTTTTATTTTGAATTGATTTTTCCTCTTTTATTATTTATTTTTACTTTTATTTTATCATATTAAATTTGTTTGGACTCCAATTCGACTCAAATTTTAGACGCAACTTTATGGAAAATGTTAAACATGAAAAAAATAAGTTTCCTTATTAATTTGTGTGACGACACTTTCGAATTTTGAAAAACTCTGTAAAAATACTTCAAATAAATTTAACTAAAAACACTTTTGATTTTGATTTTAATGCTCAACCACTCCCTATATTTTGAATAAAACAATATAGCTAAGTTACCTTAGGTCCTGATGACAAAATATAAACCTAACAATATCTCCTTTTGGCTATTCTGATGACAAAACATGTACAGTTAATACAGAAGCTTTTGATACGATGTCTATAACATCTCAATTGCAAACGTTGACTCAAAGACATGCCTAACTCTAAGTCTCGATATCTGTTAAAACACTTCACAAGGCAAAAGAACGAGTATATGTACGAACTAATGAACTTGAAATATCATAACTTTGATGGAGACATAAACACAGGATCGTTTGATGTTGCGTATAGATTGAACAAAATTTTTTTGCTAAAACCCTATAAGAATAAAGGAATTTCACCTTTGTGGATCATGTAGAGGATCCATATGAGGAGACTAGGGTTTGAAAGCATCAGATTGCGATTTGGTCAGATTTTTCAATTCTCGCTGGGCTGCGAAAATCGATTGTTTTCGCCATCGAAACAATTTCTGATCATCCTGATTTTTCGCGTTTTAATGGAAACTTTGCGTTCCGAACGGCATATCCAAAAATCAGGCCGATCCAACGGTACGATCAAAAGTTACGATTGATTTATGACTGCTGTGACAAAAAACCTAAAGATCTTCTATCGTATTCCTTCCGCCATCAAATCTTGCACCGAGTGTGGGCTATGGTATCACCAAGATTTTCTCCTCACTCAATAGAATAAACTCTAACTCATGAGAATTATAGTTCTTAATAAGAAGAGACAAGGCCGGCGTATATATAAGGCTATAGGGACCTTAAGGAGAAATAAGTGTTTGGGCTTCCTATGGAAAGTAGGAATCCTAATTCCACTATGAATTAGTTCCTTCCATAAATTATAATTCACACCAGTAAAGAATTATAATTGTACTCCCATCCTTATCTCAAAATTATATTTCGAGCTCCTTATTATTAAATACTTATTATTCTCCTCACGTTAAGATTACAGATAACTGTCATTTAAATTAAATTACTGACAATTATATTTAAATGACTTCTTAATCCTTGAGCCTATCACTTAACTTATTTGACATGTTGGATTAACATAATCCACCTGCAGGGTTTGACATGATCAAAACTTATAAGCTTCTCAAGGGGCTATTATCAATCCCTATACCGGGACGTGGATTCCGTCAATAATTAATATTCACCATATATATAGTATCGTCATCCAATTAACAAAGATTATTGATCCATAAATGAATCTCACTCTTAAAGAGTCAAAACAACTAACATTACATATACATGTCTATTAATTATTTCAAGATTACGAGCATAAGTAATCATAATAACCATGGGATTTTAAATTGTTTTATATAGTCAGCATAAAACAATTAACCCAAACTGGTCATATTCAATACACACAAAGTGTACTAGCACAACGAATTAAAACTATACCGTTTCCTGTAGTCAAGATAAACTACTAAAACTTGTGCTACAATCCTACTGATGGGTGTCCAATTCCATCTAAGACTGTGAACCATTAAACTTATATTCCACAAGAACCGATGATATGATCTTCTGTGTGTAAGCCATACTCTACACACCAAATCATATACTGTATGGAATAAAAGACACACATGCACAATATTTAAATAAATAATATAATGCAACTATTGCACATAAAGATTCTTATTTAAAATAGCAAAACCAAGTTTATAACATATCCAAACCAACAAGAAAATTATGGCTTTTAGTATATCACTCTAACAATCTCCCACTTAAACTCAAAGCCATGCAACTATGCATCTCACTCCCATTCCCTCAACGTTAATATGTGTTTTCCCTTCTTATGAATCCTCGGCTCTTTTGAGTTCGCAACCACTTCACTATTATCAAAATAAAGTAAAATAGCTTATAACATTGAAAGTGTCACATCTAGATTCATATGGAAGGTCCTGAGCCAAATCGTCTCTTTAGCTGCTTCTAAAGCAGTCATACATACAGCTTTCATGGTGGAGTCAGCAATGCATGACTGCTTGATACTCCTCCGACCAATGACTCCACCTCATAGAGTAAACACATAACCTGAAGTTGACTTTCTGGAATCCTAACTTCTGACTAAAAATCCTTATCTGTGTATCCAACTGGTACTAGACTGTTTGCTTGGTAAACCAACATAAAATCTTGAGTCCTTTTAAGGTACTTAAATATATGTTTTACCGCAGTCTAGTGTTCTTTCTCTGGATTTGACTGATATCTGCAAACCATACCAACGATAAAGCAAATGTCTGGTCTAGTACACAATATAGCATACATGAGGCTTCCCACTGCCGAAGCATAAGGAACTCCCCTCATCCTCTCTTTCTCATCATGTGTCTTATGACATTGATCTTGGATAGAGTGATTCCATACCTAAAAAAGGAGAAACCCTTTCTTGGAATCTTGTATATTAACTCTGGCAAGAATTGTATCGATGTAAGTACTTTGGATAAGCCTAACATCCTATTTTTCTAATCTCGCATAAGCTTAATACCAAGGATGTGACTGACTTTTCCCAAGTCCTTCATATCAAGCTGACTTGATAACCATTCCCTCACTAAAGATAATATTCACATATTGTTTCCAATAAGTAAGATATTATCCACATACAATACCTGAAATACCACCGCGCTTCCGTTGCGCCTTTTGTACACACAAGACTCATTTGAACATTAATCAAAACCAAAAGATTTGATTGTATGGTCAAAACAGATGTTCCAAGATCTAGACACTTGCTTAAGCCCATAAATGGGCTTCTTGAGCTTGCACAACATATGCTCTTGGCCCTTTGCTATGAATCCTTCTGGTTGCATCATATAGATGCTTTTATCAAGACTTCCATTGAGGAAACTTGTCTTGATATCCACTTGCCAAATCTCGTAATCAAGATGAGCCATAATGGATAAGAGAATCCGAATAGACTTTGGCATGGCTACCGGCAAAAAGGTTTCATCATAATCGATCCCCTTCTTTCTGAGTGAACCTTTTTAGCAACAAGCCTTGATTTAGGCCTGTCTAATCATCTCTATCTCTTATATACCCACTAGCATCCGATAGGTTTTATCCCTTCGGGTGGTTTTACAAGATCCCAGACTTTGTTAGAGTACATGGACACCATTTCAGATTTCATAACCCTTTGCCATTTTATGTATCTTTATCTTGAAGTACTTCATTGTAGTTAAAAAGGGTTCGTTTCTTATTCTTCAGGAAACTTACCATAAGACTCTCCCAAGAACATAAAACGACTAGTTGCAAGAAAAGAGATTGCAACTAGGACTCTTGGAAATTATCGCGAAACCTTCCCACCGTTGGATCATCCTGATTTTTGGATATGTGCTGGAAATAGAACTCTTCTAGATTTTTTAAAACTTTCAGGTCTATCAGATTTTGGAAAGATTCCCTTTCGTTCTGATTGGTACGATGAGTTTGTGTCCGCGTAGGAAAGGTACTTGCTGTAGACAAGGTCCCTTGTTTGCACGACAAGTCAGGTTCTAACCGTTGGATCATGCTGAATTTTGGATATGTATTGCCAATATAAGTCTTCTAGACTCTGTAAAAAATTGGAGACGATCGGAATTCGGGAAGGACTCGGTCTCCTTGACTTGGTACAAAGAGTTTGTTCCCGCGTATGAAATGTACTTGCGTACAACAATCTCGACAATTGAACTTCAAACCGTTGGATTATGCTGATTTTTTGATATGTTTTCCCTCCAAATGTTTTCTAGCTTTTTCCCAAATTTGAGGTCGATCAGATTTCGGGAAGGCCAATATTTATTTTAATTTGATACGAAGGACATTTCGACTATAATTGCACGATAGACAAATTGATTCTTGAAGATCCCATGTGCGACAAAGCTGAATTTAGAATATGTTCTTCCCCACAATAAGGCCTATCCACTTACCAAACGTCAAACCATTTTAACTTCGAGAAGACCTCCATTTGACCACCCGAATCTAACTCATGATTTTTTGAAGTTTCGGAGATCCGAGTGTCGGATTGAGCCGATTTTTGAGTATGCTACTCTTCATGGTATTGTCTAACAACTTTCAAAGTTTGAGGATGATCCGAAATGCATAACTCTCTTTTCACAAGTTTCCAGGAGTTTTGACGGTTTTCGATTCCGATAATTTTTGATAATTCTGTAACTCCTCATCCGGGATCCTTTTGGCTTTCTTCTTTGACCTGTATCACATGTACATAACATATGCATATAGGAATGCTCGTGCATGCATGCATGCTTATTTCTTTGAAAATCAAAATTCTTGCGAGGGTCGCAAAATGAGGTGCTCACAGCCATTATGATAGAATGTCGAAACGGTTCTACATTATTGGTGGCCTTGATGATGTCAATCTGAAGTAAGTGTTCTTTCAATCCTTCCCAAAAGCATTGGTCGCAGAAGCAGAAAAGCTATTCAAAATCCAGAAGCTTGAGTTCAAAGATCTTTCCATTGGCAAGATTTATGAGCACCTTACTGATTCGGTTGAACGAATCTGTAATCAAAAGAAGCTTATGGACGATATGGAAAAGACCAGCAAGATGCTTAAATCAGCCTATAATAAATATCATTGGAAGATTAAGTGTAAGAACAAAGAAGGATGTGATTATTCTCAACACAAAAGATCTTACAAGAAAAAGAAGAAGCATATGAAAGCCTCCCGCTCTTCAAAGAAATATTCTGATGATTCGTTTATCAAGCCTTTCAAGAAGCAGAAATTTCAGAAGAAGAAATTCAAGTTTGTCAAAAATAAGAATTTTCGAGGCAAAAAATCCGATAAATGCTTTATCTGTCACAAACCTAGTCATTTTGCAAAGAACTGCCCTGATTCCACCAAGAAAACGCAGTTTATGGCTCTTCTTCATCAGCTTGCGCCTGATATTGCTGAATCAGATGTTGAATCTGTTCTATCTGCTCAAGACGAAGCCTCCCCAGGTTGTTTGATGCAAATTGCTTACACTGAATCAGAAGCAAAATCTGAAGCGTTCAGTGAAGCAGAAAGTTCTGTTGTTTCTACGACAAAATAGAAAGTGATGCTTCTCTTTCCTTACAATAGCTCGCTTTCTCCAATGAAAAATGTCTTACAGTTCAATCCCCTCATGCCAGAGTTAAGTTATTCACTGAGCCTTATTCAAAGCCAATCAGTGTGATAGCTCTCTTTGATACTGGTGCTATGAAGACTATGATCAATCCAAATTTACTCCCCTCCTTAATTTGGAAGCCATGTCACTTAGCCTTTCAAGTCACTAATGGTGAAATTTTGTACGTGGATAAAGTCAGTAAGCCAATACTGATACAACTCTTTCCCGGCCTCTGAATCAAGCATCTAGTTTATGGTAGTTATGCTCCTCAGAAAGAATTAATGATTGGATGGGATTTAATTAAAAAACTCCCAGTTCAATTTGCTGACAATGGTCTCAGATATAAAAAGCAATTTTAACCATGGCATGATCCAGATGTAGTTCTCGCGTTTTATCAAGCTACTCCAGAATTTCCAATTGATCCTGGAATATCATTGGAAATCCTCAAGAAGAACTTAGTCACCATGTCTTGCGCTGAATCCCATATTGATTTTCTCACAAAGTGTTAGAATCCGTTATGGCAGAACAACAAATTCTTTGTTATGCTTCCTTTCAAGCTTAACGAAGATGTCAACCCCACACGTGCTTCTCATTCTGGAATGAACCCAGAACACCAAGCCCTTGCTCTCAAAGATTTATCTTCTCTCAAGCAGCAAAAACTGATTGAAGACACTACTTCCCCTTGGGCATGTGAAGCGTTCTATGTAATCAAATGGTCTGAACAGATACGTCGAAAAATGAGGCTTGTAATCAACTACCAGCCTTTGAATTACTTCCTCTCAAGTGACAAGTTCCCTTTGCCCCAGAAGCATTCATTATCCAGTCATCTTTTAAATGCAAATGTTTTCTCCAAGTTTGATTTGAAAGCATGATTTTGGCAATTAGGCATCTCTCCAGTTGATCACCCGAAGACAACATTCTGTATCCCAGGATTCCATTATCAATGGACGGTTATGCCGTTCGCGTTGAAGAATGCTCCATCCATTTTCCAGAAGACGATGATGTCTATTTTTTAGCCAATTGCAGCAAATGCATTGATTTATATTGATGACATTTTGCTATTCAGCCCCGATGAAGCAGAACATTTCCATCATATAGTTCTTACTCATGGAATTATGCTCTCAGAGAAAAAGATGGTTATTGGTACATCTGAGATTGATTTTCTTGGAATGAAGATAAAGAATAGACAATTCCAGCTTCAAGAAAATATCTCAAAGGATCTGCTCAAATTCCCGGACAACTTAACTACCAGAACTCAGATACAATAATTTCTTGGCTTAGTTAATTACATGTCCCAGTTTATTCCAAAGGTTGCCTCCTATACAGCACCATTATCAGCCTTATTAAAGAAATCTCCATCACCATGGTCAGAAGCACAATCCAAAGCTGTGAAGAATCTGAAAGCTCTTACTGCAAAATTACCAAATTTGCAGATACCTTCCACTGGCCAAAGAATTCTACAGACAGATGCTAGCAATGGATATTGCGCAGCAATTTTGCTTGAAGAGAAAGATGGAATTAGAACCCCTTGTGGTTATAAGTCTAGCAAATTCAAATAGGGTGAATTGCATTATCACTCTACGTTCAAGGAAATACTCGCAGTCAGACGAGGAATTAAAAAATTCCAGTTCCATTTGATAGGTCATCACTTCAAAATTGAAATGGATGTCATCTTTCCCCGCCATGATCCAGTTCAAGAATAAGCAAATCCCTCATTCCCAGTTGCTCAGATGGTCAGAATGGTTTTCTCAGTGGGATTATGAAGTCAAGCACATCAAAGGAAAGAATAATGTGATAGCAGACTACTTCTTTCGCCTAGCTCAAAGTACAAGTCTTTTGTCCCACATCGACCCTAGTCTCAAAGAACCCTTCTGTAAACCTTTTAAATTCAATGACCCTCTTCCACATTTTCCACCACACCCAACTTGTTTGCCGTGTGTTTATCCTCTTACCCTCATACCCTCTTCTAAGATGAATTCTGATCAAGCAAGTTCCTCAAATCCACTTCCAAAACCAAATTCCCCTCCATCAGAAAACCCTCCATTCCAACCTTTCCAGTTTTCTGACTTTAAACCCTTTATGAAACCATTACAAGCCATTCCATATCTCCCACAAGAGATTTAAAACCTTGTCCTCACTCATGCTTTAAAATTAAGAGATAAAGAGCTTGTTATTAAGTTTCTTGAAAGCTTACTTGAAAAACATGGACTTGTTTTCAGAGGACTTCGCCTCCATCTCAAGTACCCGTTATGTTCAATGTTCCATATTCATCATCCTTATCGTGTTCCCATGTTAGCCCTTGTTTTCCTTTGGTATTTGACTAGAGCCTACACTGTAGGTTGTATTTTCAAAGCCCCTGATTTGTTAAAGTATATCCAGATTGCTACTTCCGATCCAGAGATTAGAGCCATTTATTTGGATTTATATGGTGCTCCTAATACCTATAATTTCATTATCTTTCTTAAATGGTTTAAGTCTTTAGAACAGTGGAAATCTACGTTACAGACTCATCACCACACCTATGTTCTCATCCAGTTCCATGGTCCGTCTAGAACTCCTCACTCAGATGGTTCAAATGCTCAGATTATTGAGTGGTTTCCCACAAATCTCTCAAAATCAATTAAAGAACCATATAACCTCAACTATGTCATCTTTCTTCAAAACATGTGTGCCTTAAATCACGTAAATTATGATGAAGTCCCAAATTACGTCAAGTTTGCTAATGATCCCTGGCATAATTCAAATTGGAATGACCATGACTGTGATCGTCTGTTCGAATGTCTCTACAAATATGCACAGCACCACCAATGGAATTATGGAGATATCAGTTCAGATTCTGAAGCGTTTGTTGGTATAAGCTCAAGTGATGAAGAAGATGAAGATCCCCCAACTGATTTTGCAGCAGAACTTGCAGATCTTGCAAACTCCAACAATGATGAAGATGGATCACCATACCTCACCCCTGATCATCATTATGACTTTGATACTGATGGAAATGAGACTGATTAGCCCTAACTCGGTCTCTACTCACCGTCGACAGAATGAGTCAGCCTCGCCTAGAACTCGAATCTGTCTTTCGAGATAGATGTGATGGAAAGCTATTTTTATTAAAGTTGTTTTCTTTAAGTCATTATAAATGTTTGCTTTATGTCGCTTTCTTCTTTACTTTTGTAAGGCATCTGCTTTTTGCTTTTGCTTTAATTATTGTAATAGACAGCTGTTTTTTATTATTGAGTCTTGTTGTTGCTCATCCCTTCCTCTATAAAAGGAGCGAGCCTTGTAGTTGTTAATCATCTCGAGTTGGTTTGTAAGCGTATGTGTGCAGTCAGTTGTAAGCTTTTCCCATGAGAGTCTCTCTCAAGTTTATAAGATGCCTATCTTATTTTATCTAATCCTTAGTCTATTGTCTTTCTTTGGGCTTTGTATTTGTGTCTTTTGTATATGTTATTCTCATTACATCTGTTGTTGGGATCCATACACTCGGTGTTATTTCATGCCTTATTGTTAGATTATTAATTTTCTTTTTATCTTTGTTGTCTTGTTCTTTAGTTTGAGTGTGTCTCTCTCGCGGTATTGCGTAGTCTCATAACTACGGATATCCCTCCCCCATAATTACATTGAGCAATGTCCGTCTCCTAAGAAACAGATCTGATATAAAAGCAAACCCTCCTCCCATTTCGAGCAAAATGTGGAAAGGAGTGAGAAGAGTTTAATTTTGGGTGATTTTAAGCATTTATATCACCAAAGAGTTATATCTTATCTCCTATTTGATCTAAAGGTTAGTGTAATCTTTCTTAATCATCTTAATTTGTTGGTTTAATGTCAAAAATTATTGGTTTAGTATTAAAATTGTATGTTTTGTGTTGAATATCTAGTTTTAGTGTTGTTGTTCTTATTTAATCTCTACGTTAATATAATCTAAGTTTATAATATAATATTAATTTGTTACTTAATTTTGTGTTTATAGTGGATATTCTAAGTTGACCTCTATGTTACTTAATTTGTTAGTTTATAATATAATATTAATTTGTTACTTAATATTAATTTGTTACATAATATTTAGTGTTAAAATTGTAAGTTTAGTGTTGAAAATATAGTTATAGCGTTAGTTGTTGCCTTTATTTTATACAGTTTTCTCGTATGATAGGGAACATGGACAAGGCTTGGATGCGGTGTTATAAAGGAACATATGCCTTCATTAATGGGGTACTAGAATTCATAAAGTTTGCGAGAGAGAATGCAAACTCAACGACCGGATTTTATCACTGTCCTTGCAATAGTTGTCTCAACCAGAAGACCCGACTTAACGAAAATGAGATGTACTATCACTTGATCAGAAATGGGATAATGGAGGACTATATTGTATGGGTCCATCACGATGAAGTTTCAAATACACCTTCAGCGTGGGACATTAGGCAAGCATATCTACATAATAAGGCTTCTTCGAGTAATAGTGTCGATCCTACTATGCAGCTCCTGGGCGATACTTTTCCTTTTCGTGATTCGTACGATTTTGCCCCTTGTTATGATGGTGTAAATGATTTTAATATTGGAGTTCATGTTGACTCTACTGCCGAGGCCGTGATGGAGCACTATCAGTCTCTTTTAGCTGAAGCACAGACTCCAATATATGATGGTAATAATGAGAATTTGTTAAGTGCCATTATTAACTCGATGCAGGTCAAAACAAGTAATAATATGACGATCAGAGGCTACAATGAATCGTTAGAGCATACAAAAAGTGTCCTACTCGAGGGAAACAAGTATCCTGGATCGTATAAAGAAGTAAAAAAGACCCTGAAGAAATTGGGTTTGGGTCACGAGGTCATCCACGCTTGCTACTATGGCTGCTGCTTGTTTTACAAAGAGTATTCAAAGCTACAACAATGTCCCATTTGCGACGAGTCAAGATGGTATATAGAGAAAGGTAAGAAGGTTCCTAGGAAGGTGGTTCTTTACTTTCCTTTGAAGCCGAGGTTCCAGCGTCTATACATGTCTCCACACACTGCAAAGGAAATGTTATGGCACGGGGAAAGGACCGTAGATCCGGAGTATCTGAGACAGCCCGCGGATGGAGAAGCATGGCAACATTTTGACAGGTCACATCTTGATTTTGCTTCCGAAATTAGAAATGTGCGCCTTGGTCTGGCAATAGACGGGTTCAGCCCTTTCGGACCAAGGGCTTCTCCCCATAGCACTTGGCCTGTTATCGTACTTTCATACAATTTTCCACCTTCGATGTGTATGAAGAAAGAGTATAACATACTAGTTTTGTTAATATCTGGTCCCAAATCTCCGGGAAAGTGCCTTAACGTGTTTATGAGACCGCTTTTCGATAAGTTGAAGGAGTTGTGGGGTGCGGGAGTTTGGAATTGGGATCGACACTTAACTCAGCCTTTCTGGATGAGAGCAGCAGTGATCTGGATGAGAGCAGCAGTGATCTGGACGATTAGCGACTTTCCAGGATTAGGGATGTTGGGAGGCATTCAAACCAAAGGGTACAAGGCATGTCCGCTTTGTTTGGACGATATTGATTCAGTTCATAGTGATTCCAGAATGTCATACCTGGGCGCAAGGAGATGGTTATGTGAGGATCACCCATACCGGAAAGATAAAAAGTTTAACGGTAAAAAGGAGTGCAAAATTGCCCCAACAAGTTTGCCTGTGAATGAGGTTTACGAAGCTACCATATCTCATGAACATCAATATAATATGATGAGTTTACATCCGGGGTTCAAGTATGATTTAAGTAAAGATAAATTATGTTGGACTCACGAAAGTATCTTTTGGGAGCTGCCTTATTGGAAAGAAACGAGGATCAGACATACCTTGGATATCATGCATATTGAAAAGAATGTGTGCGATAACGTCTTCGAAACCGTTCTAGGTCTTGGAAGAAAGACTAAGGACGATGCAAAAGCTCATTCCACTCTAGAAAAGATGGGAATACGCAAGAAACTCTGGGCGACAAAAGGTTCCAGGTCCTCAAGCAAACCGATGCTCCCTCCGGCACCATACACAGTTCCCCCTGAGTATCGGAGAGATGTATTCGAATGGATCGCTGACGTCAAGTACCTGAGAAGTTATGCAGGAAGCCTAAAGAATAAAGTTAATTTGGAGGATAAAAAGTTTTATGGATTGAAGACTCATGACTGCCACGTGCTACTTCAACGTCTTCTGCCAGTGGTTATCAGACCATATTTGAAGAAATCGGTCGTCAATCCTCTAGTCGAGCTATCTAGATTCTTTCAGATGTTGTGTACTCGAGAGCTGAAGAAATCAGACGTCCACAAAATGCAGCAAGATATCGTCATGATTCTCTGCAAATTGGAGCTAATTTTCCCCTCGGCTTTCTTTACTATAATGGTACATCTCTGCATCCACCTTCCAGAGCAAGTCCTGCTTTCTTTACACAAAGACAGATCGTGGTCTTTTATCAGTAAACACTTGGACCAGTTGGTACGAAGACAGTCCATTTATTCTTGCCAAAATGGCAAGACAAGTGTTTTACATAGATGATCCGTTTGCTGGTCCAGGTTGGAAAGTAGTTAATGTTATGTCCCATAGAGGTACGTATAGTGAGAGCGCACTTGCAAGGGACGAAGCCTCCACTACACAGTATGAAGTAAACGAACCCTATCAAGAGCCCCAAACGAATTATTTTCCTATATCCGGTTTTACCATCGATCTTGGCGATATACCACAATAGGATGCTCCCGATTATAATGATGATGATGATAATGACGAGGATGATGATGATAATGATGAGGACGGCGACGACGATGATGCCGAAGGCTTTAACAATGACATCATCATATGTTCAGGTGATGAGGACAATGCCCAAAGGTTTGACGATGATGAAGACGATACTGATTGTCGTTTTCCTATTGTAATTCAAACAAATGTAATTTCTTAATGTAATATTAGTCATGGTAATTAGCATATTTATTTTTTAACATTACATATTTTCAAAATTTGTAACACTAAAATAAAATAAAATAAACTATTGAATATTATTTATTTTTTAACAACATATATATATACTAGGTATTGCCTATACCGTCTGGCACAGTGAAATATAAATTATTCAAATGAGTTACATAAACCCATACATATATTTGGTGATTAGCCATGAAAATAGTAGAAAATCTCAAGTATTTTGATAGGTGATTAGCCATGAAAATTTTATGAAAGAGAGAATATATATATATATATATATATTTGGTGAGAAAGAAAGAGTGTTCTTGTATTTATAAAAAAATTGTGAGGGAAAAAAGTGAGAAAATTTTGAAATTTGAATCTCAAATTTCAAATTGTTTATTTTTATTATTATATTAAGGTGAAAAAAGACAATAAAAAAGTATTATGTAATTGGGTAATAAAAAAGTATATATACTTATATTAAAAACGTAACCCTAAAATAAAACACTATTCCTCTTTCTCTAAGCTGCGCACCTCACCTCCACCTCTTTCTCTAAGCTGCGCACCTCGCCTCCAACGCTCGGCCATCTCTCTCTCTCTCTCTCTCTCTCTCTCTCTAAGCCACCAAAGCACCATGCACCAAAATACCAGATTCCCTCTTCCCCTTGGCACCACGCACCAGGCACCATGCACAGCACCACGCACCAGCGCACCGCCCTCTTCCCCTCGGCAGTCGGCTTCCTCCTCTCCGCTTTAACTGCTAGTTGAGGTGAGATTTAATCATTTCTTTTGATTACAGAAACTAAAAATGTTGTTGTTTGTATATTCACTGGTAGAGGTAGCTAAATTACATACATCCAATAAATAATTAAAATAATTTGCAATAATTAAATACTAGCTCTCTGGTTGACTGGTTTTGTACAATACTTTTATTTTGGGCTTTCTTAGTTTTATAGCTACAAGTTCTACAATTTTGCCCATGGAACAAACTGGGTAGGTTGATTTGAACGCCCTTCGTAATGGGGCAACTCTCCTTTAAAAGTAATTTGGATGTTCTTTGTGGGTTATTTAAGGACTGGACTGGGTAGGCTTGTGGCGCACACAGCAGTGCACAGCACACAGTAGCGCGCGTTGCACACACACAGCACGCACAGGCACACAGCAACACAGAGTAGCGCACAGCACACACTACTACTACTTATACTTATTCTACTACTATTACTTCTATTACTACTACTACTACTAACTATACTTATACTTATTCTACTTATTCTACTACTACTACTTATACTTATAATTATATTTATCCTACTTATTCTACTACTACTACTACTACTACTTATATTTATTCTACTTATTCTACTACTACTACTTATATCTGTTCTTCTACTACTACTACTACTACTACTACTACTACTACTACTACTTATATCTATTCTACTTATTCTACCACCACCACCACCACCACTACTTATACTTAGTTTACTACTACTACTACTACCACCACCACCACCACCACTTCTTATACTTATTTTACTACTACTACTACTACTACTACTACTACTACTTATTCTACTTATTTTAGTCCTACTACTATTACTACTACTTATTCTACTTATTTTACTACTACTACTACTACTACTACTACTACTACTACTACTACTACTACTACTACTACTTATTCTACTTATTTTACTACTACTACTACTACTACTACTACTACTACTACTTATTCTACTTATTACTACTACTATTACTACTACTTATACTTATTCCTACTACTACTACTACTACTACTACTACTACTACTACTACTACTACTACTACTACTTATTCTACTTATTACTACTACTCTTACTACTACTTATACTTATTCCTACTACTACTACTACTACTACTACTACTACTACTACTACTACTAGGAGACCGATGAGCAGGGGCCCTACTACTAGTAGTAGAAGATGCCTCCTAAGACATCTAGGAGACCGACGAGCAGGGGCCCAATGGATCAGCTGCGTCAAAGCGTTGCACAACGCTCAGCTACTCTAGCCTCTAGAGGAGCTCCCGATCATGAGGTTGCACCGCCACCTTTGGAGTTGCAGTTGATTACGGGTCAGGTTTCGTCTATCCAGCATTCATTTGCCACGAGCACCTCCACCACTAGGCGTTCGTTTCCTCGCAACATTCGCTGCAAGAGCGGAGGTGATTATATATCTTTTTCTTTTTTCTTTTTTGTTTTCTTTTACTAAAACTATATATATATAAATTATTTTGTATGTTCTAATTTGTAGATACTTCGACCTCCACATCCACCTCCACCCACACGAGAGGCATAGTGGTGGGTAAGAAGACTATTGAAGGGGTGCGAAAGCATGAAAAGATTAAGCTCGAGTGGTCCGACAAGCTTAAATTGCCGTCGTCTCAGGTGGTTCAGGCCCGCCTCACACGCGACATAGGCAGTGTCGTAAGGGATAAAGTCCCAATGGTGGCACCTTCATATTGGGCTCTGCCTAGAGAACATCTTCAGATTGTTTACAACCACATCTCGGTAAAGGCGACTAACTAATTTCTATTTTCTAGATACTTGTTCAAATTTTCTGAATTCGACTTATATATGTTATTTTTGTTTTGTAGACCTACTATGACTTTAGCCACGAGAATATCGCCTTGTTTGAATACATCCAAAAAATGGCATCTTTGCAGTTCAATACTTGGATGTCGGAGTGCAAGCCGCACTTCAATACATACGGCACAGACGTTCCTGTAGAGTTTGTGGAGCGTGTGGATGAGTGGACATGGCTCCTGGCACACTGGTCCACCAAGGAGACCAAGGTAATATCTTTGTACTTATTCTACTACTACTACTACTACTACTACTACTACTACTACTACTATTTGTACTTATTCTTCTACTACTACTACTAGTATTATTACTACTACTACTACTACTACTACTACTACTACTACTATCACTATTATTATTTGTACTACTACTACTAGTATTATTATTATTATTACTATTACTACTACTACTACTACTACTTATACTATCGCTATTATTATTAGTACTACTACTACTACTATTACTAATGAGTTATTTTTAAATGTTGCATTGTATTGCAGGCTCGTTCCGAGAAAATAAAGGCGGTTAGGGCATCTGACAAAAAGGTGGACCACAGATCGGGTCCGGTCCCCTTCGCCTATCGAGCAAAGAAGCGGAAGGAATCTGGGGATATAGCCCCTATTCCCAATACCTGGGTGGAAGTATATAAAAAGAACGCTCCAAATGCAGCGGTAAAAGTCTATTAATTGTTTGTTGCTTTATTATTATTATTTATTTATTGTTATTGAATTATAAATTAATTAATTGTTATTTATAGGCTGCTATGACTGCCGCAGTTGAGGCTTCCATCTCCTCCTTCGAAGCCTCAAATCCCACGCCGTCGCCCGTGGAAGGCGGCTCAGACTCGACCCCTTCGGCACCAATTACTCTCCCTATTGAGACACAGATTGATATTGTTCAGGGAGAGGTTGGTGTTCGGAGAGGGACGGTCATTCGTAGTCTGGGAATAGGGTACAGGAGGGGTCCACAGTTGAAGGGTGGCGTGCGGACGTCGAATCCATCGTCCGAGGTCGAGGAGCTCCGGTCCACCATGGCAAGAATGCAACAGGAACGAGAACAAGAGGCCGAAAAAATGCGACGATTCAAGGCCGAACAACAACGAGCAAATGAAGAACAACAACGAAAGATGGAAGACATGGAAGCTCGACTCCGGCTACTTTTTGGAGGGAGTGCTTCCAGTGGCGAGAGTACTTCCCGCCAACAGCCATAAGTTAACTTTTTGGTTCATTTCGAGACTGTATATTTTGAATATTTTGAGACTTTAACAAATATTTAATTTTGTCCATCCCAAGTACTTTGAGACTCTATGTATATGTTGACAGTTTAATTAAATTTTGTGAATTGCATGATGTAGCTTTATGAATTGTAATTTTGTGAATTTTGGTGTTTTGAAATTAGTTGTTCGGGATTACAGGTTATTCTTGGTATAAATCTTAATAACAGATATATAAAATGTAGCTTTTACTGCATGGGTAATTGTAATTCTAGCATTTTTGGAAAAAAAATGGTCTTTTACTTAGGAGACGTACATTGGTCTATGTACGTCGCCTAAGAAGGCCCTGTGTCCCATCTTAGAAGACGCACATTGGTCAATGTACGTCTCCTAAGGGTACACTTAAGAGACGTACATTGACCAATGTGTGTCTCCTAAGAAGGACCTGTGCCCCATCTTAGGAGACGCACACTGGTCAATGTACGTCTCCTAAGGGTATGACTTAAGAGACATACATTCACCAACGTACGTTGCCTAAGTGTTCCTCTTAGGAGACGTACACTGACCAATGCGCGTCTCCTAAGTGGTCACCTAGGAGACGTACTGATCAATGTTCGTCTCCTAAGTGATCAACTTAGGAGACACACATTGGTCAGTGTGCGTCTCCTAAGTTGGTCACTTAGGAGACGTTCATTATGCACGTCACTTAAGAGATCACTTAGGAGACGTACATTATGTGCGTCGCTGAAGAGATACTTAGGAGACGTACATTATGTGCGTCGCTTAAGAGATACTTAGGAGACGAACCTATATTTGTACGTCGCCTAAGAGCTTAGGACACACAACTTAGGAGACGGCTTGCTCGTCGCCCAACTCTTAGGAGACGAACATACTTAGCTTAGGAGACGGACAATGTCCGTCGCCTAAGAGCTTGTTGGGCCTAGTGCATGGGACCGGGGCATTACACTAACACAATACAAATTAAATACGCAAACAAGCACTTTTAAATATGGGTTTATCACAAATAAATATAGATTGAAAAAATGAGACCAATGTTAATTTAAAATTGTTCCCCCGACACATTATGTCCTAAAAGTATATGAATTGGAGTATTAAATCTATAACATAACATGGATTGCGGTCATCATATTGATTTGATAAATTGTACAAAATTGTTTTAAAGAAGAAGAAAAATACAAACCACAATAAATTAACAATTTAGAAAATTGAAACTACAGCAGGATAATTAATAGAACAATTAATATGACACAACATTTATTATTTTATTCATGTCATTAAATATTTCTTAACTAGCATTCAATACCATATATCCTCACTTGTATAAATATGATGGGGGAGAGAAGCAACCAACTTCGTGCTAATCGGTTAAAAAATATATTTTATTTTCTGGCCTAAACGATGGCAAAGCTCTTAGTGGCAAACTTATTTGTGTCAATGTTTCTTGCGGCTCTCATATTAGGTACTTATTATAATCATAGAGCTTCCAAATATGATATAAATAGTATGTACGTTAAATATTCGAAAAGAAAATAGAAGAAATGAGTGGAAGACGCATGACACTCTTTACGTGGTCAAAACTAGTTAAGGACTTAATTTACAACAACGTGTTTTCTTGTTTCATCCTTAGTTAATTTGGATTTCTCATCCTTTCTCATTCTCTATTTTAGAATTATGTAAATTTAATCATTTTAAATAAGGTAGAGATATTGGCACCCCAAATATCTCTCGAAAATTCCGACTTCTCGTTCGGTCCTGAACAACTGAGTAAGGTGTATGTTACTCAGTTGTAAAGGACCAAGTATAAACTTGACAATGCCTTACTCCATTATCAAAGACCGAGTATATAGGCTTATATTTTGTTCTCAAGAACTGAATAACAGACACCGCACTCGATTCCAAAGGACCGAATGAAAGTGAGAGTGTTTCAAAGTGTTTTTGGGGGTGTCAATATCTTCACCCTTTTGAATACATTTCTGTTTCGGATTATAAAGTTACTATTGCATTTAACATGAAAAAATATCCAACAAAACAAAGAAAAAACACATCGACAAACTGATACGAACCACGCCAACAACATGACGAAACCCGTAGCAAATACGGACGAAAGATCGTTTCTACAATCAGATTCGGATGGCACCGCGACCCATTAATTATATGGAAGCAAGAACCTTGGTATATAAGGGTAGATGGATTGATGGACACCGTGACCCAACGCCTATAAAGAGATGCGAACCTTGGTATATACGAATGACGCTACAATTGATGATGATGAATCAATTGATAAGTCAAATGAACATTACGGACAAACCGGATTTGTTCAACATGTTCTTAAAGAACAAAAGAGAAAAGCTCTCTCAATTTTATTAATCCATAGCTCTCTTCATTATCTCCCTTTTAAATGGAATGGGATGGGGAGGTATTTATAGTTGTTACAAAATACATCAAATGGTCTACATTCAATCCCTCCAACTATGATCTAAGGGCTCACATTTATTCTCACCTACTACAAGTGACATAAGCAATGACATCACTAAAGACTTATGTAAGCGATGACATCATCGATGCATGATGTAAGCAATGACATCATCAAGTACATGACAAGATACTAATTTTAAAACAACCTAACATAAAATAATAAACAAGTTCTACAATTAAAATACAATCTTCTTTAAATTTTCTTGCAAGTGCTCTTGTAATCGGACCCATGAGAACTTGAATTAGGCATGTGTACGCTTCAATCCACGTGCTTGAGCATGTGCTAGCCTTGTTCACATCATTCCCCTCCTCTTGAAAATGATTTGTCCTCAAATCCTCTTGATGATATTGCCCATACCAATAGATATCTTTTGAAAATTCATGCACTTTTGGGATTCACGAATTATTTTTTTTGACCTTGTCGTAAAACTGCAATAACTTCTAATCAAACCGTTGGATCGGGCTGATTTTTCGATATGTTGTTCGAAAGACAAAGTTACCGTATAACGCAAAAATTAGGGTGATTAGAAGTCGTTTCAGTGATGAAAACAACTGATTTTCGCAACCCAATAAAATTTAGAAAGAAAAATTTGAACAATAATTTTTTTTTAAATCAGCTTGAAATTCAAACAAGAACAAAAAATAAAAGATAGATAAATCTGAATATAGAAGCTCTCCTCTGATACCAACTGATACGAACCACGCCAACAACATGACGAAACCTGTAGCAAATACGGACGAAAGATCATTTCTACAATCAGATTCGGATGGCACCGCGACCCATTGCTTATATGGAAGCAAGAACCTTGATATATAAGGGTAGATGGATTGATGGACACCGCGACCCAACACCTATAAAGAGATGCGAACCTTGGTATATGCAAATGACGCTACAATTGATGATGATGAATCAATTGATAAGTCAAATGAACATTACGGACAAACCGGATTTGTTCAACATGTTCTTAAAGAACAAAAGAGAAAAGCTCTCTCAATTTTATTAATCCATAGCTCTCTTCATTATCTCCCTTTTAAATGGAATGGGATGGGGAGGTATTTATAGTTGTTACAAAATATATCAAATGGTCTACATTCAATCCCTCCAACTATGATCTAAGGGCTCACATTTATTCTCACCTACTACAAGTGACATAAGCAATGACATCACTAAAGACTTATGTAAGCGATGACATCATCGATGCATGATGTAAGCAATGACATCATCAAGTACATGACAAGATACTAATTTTAAAACAACCTAACATAAAATAATAAACAAGTTCTACAATTAAAATACAATCTTCTTTAAATTTTCTTGCAAGTGCTCTTGTAATCTGACCCATGAGAACTTCAATTAGGCATGTGTCCGCTTCAATCCCCGTGCTTGAGCATGTGCTAGCCTTCCTCACATTACAAACAAATAGCACACACTACAATGAATTTGCGTGAAAAGCAAAATACACATCAATTATCCTCTAGGCATCTAATTAAATATTTTGTGTTTTCATGAATTTTGAATAGTGATTCCCTTTACTGTTGTTGCTTCCGGGATTTGCCGAGATGGTGCTGGCGTAGAAACTTGGCAGGATGACTCATGTCAATACTCAGGGATAGCTAGGCCGACTAATAATTGCACGACAACTTGTAGAAAAGGCACAAACATGTTACAGAAGCAAGTTATGATCCCGAGGGGGGTGGAGATTATTTTGAACCTACTTGCTACTGCTTTTACAAATGTTGATTGCTTGGAAGATTATAAATGTTAAACCTTATTTGAGTAATGTCTATCTATTATGTTTATGTGAATAAATTAAATGATGAAACAAGTTCAAAACATAAATTATTCTCTCTCGATCTAGTTATAAAATATCCATAAATATGCATATATAAATACAAAATCAGCCACAAATTAAGGCGATTTTAACTGTGAGGATCGAGTTTTTTAGAGAATCTCCAGACTGGGGAGAGTTAATAAATACAGTGAAACATTAAGGTTTGCTAAAGATGATATGAAGTGGACGAGGTAGGCTAGTGAAGCTTGTAGAGAGGAATAGAGGAATGAAAAGACTAAGGACAACTATGGGATAAAACTTTAGAAGTCAAAAAAAGGTTTTTTTGTGTGTTTAATTCGAAAATACCAAAAATACTCTTGCACATGCGTTACACGTGTTCATTATTTCAAGACTTTAACTGACATTCACTTTTGGACTAGTGTGGAGCACAAAGTTAACTTTGGAGTTCCCTATGAGAAAAAAAAAAGATTAAGGACAATCATGGAATATAGGACAAACTTTAAGGGTCAAAATTTGGTCATATATTTTTTCGAACTTTCTAAAATATTACAAAAACATTCACATTTACAAAACTGCAATTCACAATAACAATTGAGTCCAACACAAGACAAATTAAATACACAAATAAGCACTTTTATCTATGGGTTTATCCCAAAGAAATATAGATTGAAAATGTGAGACCAATTAATATTAATTTACAATTGTTCCACCAACACATATGTCCTAAAAGTGTGTGAGTTGGAGTATCAAATCTACAACATAACATGAAATACGGTCATCTTATTAATTTACAAGATATGATTTCATAAAAGTTTGATTCCGGATATGTTTCATACATTAATCATAGTTAATTGAACAAAATCATTTTAATTAAAGAAGAAGAAAAATAAATTAACAATTTATAAAATTGAAACTACAATAGGATAATTAATACAACAATTAATATGACATAACATTTATTATTTTATTCGTGTCATTAAACATTTCTTAACTAACATTCAATACCATTCTCACTTGTATAAATGTAAGGGAGGAGAGAAGCAACCAAATTGGTGCCAATCGGTTAAACAAGAATTATTTTTTGGCCTAAAATATGGCAAAGCTCTTAGTAGGAAACTTATGTTTGTCAATGTTCCTTGCGGCTCTCATATCAGGTACTACTCCCAAATAAACATATAAGCTTGTCAAATGTCGTAAAACTCTTTCTCGTTTGATTGCGTAAATTATCTCATTTATAATTGTTTTACTGTAAATTGTTTTATTTCAACAACAAAAATTATAATAAGATTTTTTCCACATGAACTTATATGATAATTATAAATTATATAATTTCAACTATATCTCTACATTTTATTTTATTTTATGTATTAGGTATTAACTTAAATTTATGACTTTATATACTTGTTCGATCATTTTTGCAACCAAGAGCTCAAATTAGATAATTTACAAACTAAGCAATTTTGAATTGGCTAATTTGTAAATTGAAGGACAACCAAATGGGTTTGTAATTCTGGTAGTATAGATACTAAAGCATACATATCAAATATTTTTCTTATCATTTTTCATGTTGTTATAAAACAGAGCCAATAAGTTTATGTTTTTTAGTTTTTCTCCCCTTATATTATTTTTTTCCATTCCCCCCCCCCCCCCCCCCCCCCCCCTTCAAATTATCCTCATTTAATATTTACAATGAATTACATTTATTTGTCCACCTTATAGTTCAAACTCTTTTGCGTTGCGCTATAACACCTCCACTTTAAGACTATTTTCAATACCTCCATCATAGCCATCAATTCTTATATTTATGCCGTAAAAGAATTTTAAAATTAAGTTTTTCATTTTACTTCTTTAATATTTTCTTTAGCACAAATTGCTCGATCTTTTAGTTTAATTGATCTTCCGTTTTTCGATTTATATTTTTGTTAGTTTTTATCTCTTTTAGTTTCCATGAAATGTCTTCAAGTCGAACGGTAAGTAACAATATTTCTAAATTTGGTTTAGAGATATTTTAACTTTACTAACTTTTAATTTCCTATTCAATTTGTATTTATATATCATTTTGTTTCTTTTTGTAAACCGTGTTACCTAGCTTTGTCCTCATCTAACGTAGTTCATAAAAATAGAATCATTTATTTATTTCATGAGGACGTGACATGTGACATGTGACATGTGATATTATTAGTATTATTATTATTATTATTATTATTATTATTATTATTATTTTATTTTGATGGCAAACATGTGCTTATTTAATTCAATAAATACTCATTGTTTTTCTTTATCACTGTCATTTTCTCCTATACTACCTCTTCCCATTTTCCACTCTTTTCAATCTTTGTCCTTTGTCGAAGATATATTGTGATAGTATGAAAATTACACTACAAATGTCATGATATTTTATTATTTATTTAATTTATTTAAGAAATATAATAATACTTTTTAAATGTAATTAGATTTTAAAGTAAGAACCAATATAAAATTTGAAAATTAGAATTTCATGATTTTGTTTAGCTATGAAGCACTTCAGAGTGTAGAAGTATCGCTTAGAATTCTTGAAATCAAATTTTGTCTAGTTATTGGTGATTTCACTTTAATTGTCGGCTGGATAATAAAAATTCATTTCAAATAATTATCTTGGAATGAACTAATTTTCTAAAATATTAAAATAAAATTAAAACTATCATTTTTTCAAAATTCATTAGGATATGTTCTTTTCGTGTCATTTTGAAATAGGATTTGGTAAATCACGTGATTTATATAATTTAGTTGTATTCTTTTGGAATAAATTTCTCGATATTTTAAAATTTTGAAATCGTGTAAATTACGTAATTTTTATTTTTGTTACATAAGAAAGAAAGGAGGGTGGGACCATAATCTTGACCAACTTCTCACTTTACGTGCTTCCGATCTTTGCCATTTTATCAGTGCACCTGTTTGCTTTACAGTGAACATGTTGTATGGTGGGTTCTAGTTCTCTTTAGATGTTTTGTAGTCTTTTGTGAGGGTGTGGTGTAGGTGGTTATCCTCCTCGTCTTCCCCATTGATCAAGTTAATGGCTTCCTAATAGTCATCCTCAATAACGAATTCTAGTCCAGTTGTTCTCTTTTGCCAGTCAGAGTGACTGCCTTATACCCCACAGTGCCACTTGAAGTAATGAGTTGGCACCAATTATCCCATGGAACCCTTCAATCCATTTGCCCCAGTCGCTTCTCACTAAACCTTCAAAACTTCCTCCAATTTGGGCAACCAAATCAACTACCATCCGTGTTAATCTTCATATAACATGCAGGTGGAAAATTCCAATGTATAAGTTGTTGGTTTTGGGTACAAATAGCCAAGTTTGGTGTCCTAAAAGCATCAGTATGAACTTAGCAAACTTGACACTTTTGATTGCCACTTGGTTGGCATTCGTCCTTCTACCCTCGAATTGGAGCTCATTTCTCATCTTCCAAATATGCCACATGGTAAAAGCAAAAACCGTGCTCCAAGGAATCTAATCGATATACATCACACGATCATTCTTGAGATTCACATCCAGCCAGGTGACAAATTCAACATCACTTGCATTATTGATAATACTGCTGGAAAACAACCTCCAAACCTTTTTGGCCCAATTACAAATTCTAAAGATATGGTTCCAATCCTCCCTGCCTCCACAATATTTGCATTGCTCAGAGGTTGTGATGCCACGGTTGGCACAAGCGCCATTGATAAAAAAATGTTTTGTCTAAGTAACTAGATAAAGTAAATGATTCTGTTAGGAAGCTTAAGTTTCCATAACCATTGACATTCAATATCACGAGTTTTGCCAATAGGATTGAGTTGAGGATGGAATAAGAGAATTTCCCCATAGTGAATTTGCTAGATCTACTGCCCGCCCATGAAGGCTTATATTTCATGTTTGTGGTTATGGAAAGAGGAATATCACCAATTTTTGTGGCCACATTCATAGGATAACAAGCTCTCAGCTTAGTGAGGGAGATGAAGGGCGTGCGCGGCCGGTTGATATACGCTAGGTACGCTGCCATCGGGGGAGATCCAATGTTCATCCGGGGGCAGTTGTATATCTTACAGCGGGTCCCTCATCAGCCCGCTCCTGCTCCGAACAGGAGGGCGAAGGGGATTGCAGATTCGGACGATGAAGATGCGCATGGCGAGAGGGATGCGGAGCCACTGCAGATGGAGGAGGAGGAGGATGAAGAAGGTGGGTCGGAGGAGGTGCCTTTGGGAGGAGGCAACGGCGGGTCGTCCCCAGTTGGGTCAGGCGGAGGAGGGGTCGAGGGGCCGACTGCTGCGGTCTCACCTAGGCGAGGTAGGGCTACAAGGGGCGGGAGTAGTCCACTCGGAGGTAGGAGTCCCGTATCGAGGCCGCCCATTCCACCGTCGATGGCAGGGAGGACGCCTCAGTTGTCGGCGGAGGATATGCGACAGATGCTGGAGGCAGCGCAGACACTCGAGGGACGCTGGTCGATGTCAGGGTCATCGCCTGTATATGGGTCCGGCGACATGGATTGGGCTCAGCACGTATCCTTCTCGCCGTTGCTGCGTACGCCCGTGGGGTCCCCAGGCGCTGGATCAGTAGGGTTGAGGCCCTATTCGTTGTCTACCCCTTCCTCAGGAGCGGCTCGTGGTATAGTTTTCCGGGAGTTACGAGAGAGGGAGGTTCAGCTGGGAGTGGAGGCGGGCATAGGTCAGACCCCGGCGGGTGAAGGTGGCGACAAGGGGAAGGGCAAGGCGGTGGCGCCCGAGGCGGAGATGGGATAGGATACCGGGGAGGACACACCCCCGGCGGCGGCACTGGTGGAGCTGGTCAGTCACAGGCTGGTTTGGCGTCGACGTCCTACTCGATCCCGGAGTACCCGTGGGACATTCCCTACCTGTATCTCGGTCTACCGAAGAACTACCGAATCCCTGACGTGCCTGTGGACGATGAGCGGATGGGGGCCCTAGCACATGCCTCGGAGGGGGAGGTGAGTTATCTTTTAAAAAGTGGGTACACGTATTGGTTATGAATGTTATTGACTGGTAATTTTGGTTTTGGCAGAGGGGCTCATTCCTACTTCGCGAGGTAGCTGAGTTACTGAAGAGCTACTTCAACATGTATGGTATGCTGACGTTCGCGGCTCCCTTCCCTACGGAGTACATGGGGCGGTACAGCAGGCGCTTGGCGGGCGATACGACCGCCACCTACCATCCTTCACGCTCGCGGTCCCGATCGGCGGCGCCGTCTCAGTCAGTCCAGCAGTCGAGGCGTACATCCCGGCTTGGTCCTTCTCCTCATGGCGAGGGTCGTACAGTCTCGGAGAGCCCAGCAGAGGGTGCGGGAGAGACGAAAGAGAAGCGGCCTCGCACGATGGATCCTCCCCCTTCTCCTCAGCGTTGACGTTTTTGAATGATGGTTTTGTTTTAGGAATGACATTTTAGGCAGTTAATTTAAGTTATGTTTTGATTTTAAAAAAACTTTGTTAATTTAAATATGTTTGTTTTGTTGGGAAAAAATGTCGGTTTATCAGTGTGATCGGTTTTGCTTTATGAATAAAATGTTTATGCTTTTTTAGAAAAAACATGTTTGCTTGTGTTGTGAATGTTACAAATTTATTGCGAATGTGTTTGGAAGAAATGGTTATATAACACATGTTGGCAAAATCATTATGAACTTGATTAAAATGAAAGATGATTAATTAATTACATACATTTGTGAAAGAAACGTTAATAGTGGTTAAATTTTGATTACAAAAAATGGTCAAGTACTCGTGTTGGCAAGTAATTATTAAATTTATATGCATGCAATGAATGGATCGTTCTTCCTGAATAGAGTCTGGCAACATTCATACCATGATGTATTATTGTGAAGAAAAATGTCGTAAAACGAAAATTTTGAAAAACAGAGATTTTTGGCCAAGGGGGAGAGTCAACCGCATGCCCTACCCGCAAGGGGTAGCCGTACGGTTGGGAGCCAGCCGTACGGTTGGTAGGCTAGCCGTACAGTTGGCAGCCAGCCGTGCGGTTGGCACCCAGCCGTGCGGTTGGCCTGTGCATTTTTACTATAAATAGAGCGCGAATTTGTCCCTTTTTCCCATTAAAATCACTATTCACTCTACCCTTCTAGCCTAAAAGTAGATCATCTTTCTTCTGCCAACATGTCTATATTCCGTACCAATGCTGCATTTTCCCTCTTGTCCGAATTTGTGTCTTTGGCCGAGGCCGACTGCGGCTTCAACTGGGGCGACTTGAGCCACCTTCACCATTGGTGCTCACACGAGATCAACTATTCGGTCCTGCTTGGTTTGGCTGAGTTCTGGGATGCTGAGGATCATTGCTTCCGTATCGGGTTAGACGAGCTCTGTCCGACGATCGAGGAGTTCACTTTCCTGATGCGTCAGGACCTCTCATGGCCGTTGGCGTCTTTGCGGGATGCGAGGAGGCCTCGGGTTATACTGTCGGAGTTTTTGGGACTGCGGGAGAGTGAGTGCCGGTCCATGATTGTAGATGGACGACTCCACTTACGTTGTCTGTGTGACTTCTTCCTGAAGCATGGCGATGATCCGGCTTACTTTTCAGGTCGGACTGTTGCCTGTATGATCTTTGCTTTTTCCCAGATGCTTTTAGTTACCGATGATGCGATTATGGTTGACCCTCTTATTATCCGGGTTGTATCTGAGGCTAGATACGGCCATTTGGTGACTCCCATCTTACTGGCGGAGACACTGAATGGTCTGGATGCCGTGGTTCAATGCCGACTTAGCCACTTTCGGGGTAGCCCATATCTGCTGTATATGTGGGTTACTGAGAGGTTTCGGTATTTGGGGATCCGACTTCCCTGGGATTCCCAGCACTTCTTTCTTCGTCCCGATTATGCCCTGATCCATCGTTTGTCCTCCTTCGACTGGGCTATGCGTTTTTCTGAGTCTTCTTCGTCTATTCGTTGGGATATCCCATGGTGGCGCATGAGGACCATGATCATGAGTATGGGTGGGCAGAACTACCTCAGATTCCGTGGTTTATGAGAGACCTCCTTCTACATACCTAGTCGGTTGACTAGACAGTTCGGTCTTCCTCTGAGTATACCCCTCCCCCTGAGAGATTTTTCTTCAGTTACGCTGCCTATTATCCCGAGGCTGGAGACGACTTTACGAGGTCTGTGGTCTACTCGTTTTGTTCGTCGATTCCATGGAGGAGAGCTTGGCATTACCCAGGTGACCCGGTCTGACGTTGTACTGTATGTTTGGCGTCGAGTTCGTCATACCATCGAGCACGAGCCTATGATGATGAGGTGGTTTAGGTTTGCGGACTCACGGGTGACGGAGGAGACAGTGCTTGCTTCGTATCAGACTATGGACCGAGAGAGGATTTTGTACTCCGCTTCTGACTGATGGTTTTGATGTTTAGGTTAGGTTTGGTTACACTGCTTCTTTTATGAAAGCTTTTTGTATGTAGGTAGGTAAGTCTGTAGGAAAGGTATGTAGGAGCTTGGTGTATGTAAGTGTGTAGTAGCCTGACTGTGATTATATATATATGGAAAATCTCTTTCTGTCTCCCTTTTCGCTTTCAAATGGATGAATGTTATTATAATGAATAGACCGGGCCTGATTTCAGGTTGCCTACGTTTCCCCAGATTTTTTTTTAATTTTTTTTTGGGGCTCAGGTCTTCGTAGTTCATGAATACAATCTTACTGGTAGTATTTCTTCAATCGATCCAGGTTGACTGGTAAGTTTAACTCTTGGCCATCGATGTCGGTGAGAAGCACGGCGCCCCCAGATAAGACTTTGGTAACAATGTAAGGGCCTGTCCACTTTGGCGAAAATTTTCCTCGTGGGTCTCGGGCTGGTTCACGGATTTCTTTGAGTACTAAGTCTCCCACTATGATGTTTCTGTCTCGAATCTTTTTATTAAAGGCTTTAGCAACACGTTTTTGATACCCCTTATGTTGATATGAAGCCCTCAGACGGTTTTCATCAATCATTGCCAATTCCTCATATCGCACTTTTATCCAATCGGTTTCATCGACTTGGTTTTCCAAGACAACCCGTAAAGAGGGTATTTCCATTTCCACTGGTAAGACTGCTTCCATTCCATAGGTAAGGGAAAAAGGTGTTGATCCCGTAGAAACCCTCTCAGTAGTTCGATATCCCCAAAGAGCATATGGGAGCTTTTCGGGCCAATCTCTGCCGGATCTGATCATCTTACTAATAATGTTCTTTAAATTCTTATTAGCAGCTTCAACGGCCCCATTAGTTTGCGGACGATACGGAGAAGATTTGAGGCGTTTGATGCCATATTCTTCCATGATTTCGTTGGCTTCACCCTCAAAATGCGTCCCATTATCGGATATGATCTCATGTGGCACCCCGTATCGGCATATAATGTTATGACGGATGAATCGAGCTACTTTTCGGGCATTCAAATCTTTGTAAGACTCAGCTTCAACCCACTTGGTGAAATAATCAATGGCTACCCGAATATATTCATGCCTGTTGCTTCCTTTTGGCGAGATCTTACCAATTATGTCGATACCCCAGATGGAAAATGGCCAGGGAGATGTCATGGGATACAACTCTTTCGGTGGGAGTTTCTGCGCCTTGGCGTATATTTGGCATTGGTGACACCCTTTTACATAGTCAAAATAATCTTTTTGCATCGTTAGCCAGTAATACCCTTGCCGCACTATTTTACGTGCCAATGTATGACCACTCATATGCAGACCACATTCCCCACTATGAATTTGTTCCATCATTGCTCGGGCTTTTTCTTCATCAAGACATTGAAGGTGTATGCCATCATCATTTCTTCGGTACAATTTTCCCGCACAGACGATAAACCGGGATGCAAGTCGGCGAAGTGTGACCCGAGTACTTTTGTCGGTATTAGGCGGGTATTCATTATGCTTGAGCAATCGCCAGATATCATAATACCAAACGTTCTTATCAATCTCATTTCCACTTTCAACGTCGAGTGATAGGCAGAATACTGGATTTATCCGCTTCTGAATCTGAATCTGAATTTCTTCTCTTTCTCCCGGAATTTCAATCATCGAGGCCAGAGTAGCTAAGGCATCAGCAAAGTTGTTCTGTGTTCTCCGGATATAGAAGAATTCAATACAGTCGAATTTCTCAGAGGTTTCTTCAAGTTGGGCTAAGAATGGAACAAGTTTTTCCTCTTTGATCTTCCATTTTTTCAAGATCTGATGAATAATGAGGGCGGAGTCTCCGAATACCTGAATCTTGCGAACCCCCTTCTGCAAAGAAATTTCTAACCCGACAATGCAAGCTTCGTATTCCGCGATATTATTAGTACAAGGAAATTCCAGGCGAAAGGACATAGGGGCATGGGTTTGATCTGGAGAAATTAACAGGATCCCGATTCCATTCCCATTTCGGTTGCAAGCCCCGTCGAAATACATTTTCCATTCATCATCTTTCGTAATTTCCATGATACCTTCGTTAGGAAATCCAAAGTCCTGTAAGTCGGTGTCAATAATAGGATTACCAGCTAAGTCGTCTGCTATGATTTGCCCTTTGACAGCTTTTTGAGTTACATAGGAAATGTCGAACTCTGAAAGTAGGAATACCCATTTAGCCATTCGATTAGTCAACACTGGCTTTTCGAACAAGTATCGCAAAGGATCCAGTCGGGAAATTAAGATCACTGAAAAGACCAACATATAATGTCGCAATTTCTAGGTGGCCCAAACCAACGAGGCACAAGATTTTTCTAAAGCCGTATAATTTTGTTCCCCCGGAGAAAACTTTTTGCTGAGGTAGTATATTGCTTGTTCAGTTCTTGTTTTCAACAAATGTTGTGCTAACATGGCCCCAACTGATGAGTCATTGACTGACATGTATAGTATCAACGGGGTGCCTACCTGAGGAGGCGCCAAGACTGGCGGTTTGGCCAAATATAGTTTAATCTTATCAAATGCTTCTTGGCATTGCTCGTTCCACTGCCCATCCGAGCTCTTTTGGAGTAGCTTAAAAATTGGCTCACATGTTCAAGTCAACTGTGAAATGAATCTACTGATGAACTGTAGTCTCCCAAGGAAACCCCGTATTTCCTTTTCGGTTTTAGGGACTGGCATTTCTTGAATAGCTTTAACCTTTGCTGGATCCACCTCGATTCCCTTTCTGCTGACTATATACCCCATCATCTTGCCTTTGGTGACCCCGAATACACATTTCTGAGGATTCAAACGCATTTGAAATTGCATAAGCCGTTCGAAGAAGACCCGAAGAGTTTCCACATGACTTGCCCGATCTAATGATTTGATGATCATGTCATCGACGTACACTTCGACTTCCTTATGGATCATATCATGAAATAGAGTAGTTGCCGCTCGTTGATACGTGGCCCCGGCATTTTTCAACGCGAATGGCATGACAGTATAACAATAAGTACCCCATGGCGTGATAAAAGCCGTCTTTTCCTGATGATCAGGATGCATTTTGATTTGATTATATCCAGCAAACCCATCAACGAATGATTTTAAAGCATGATTTGCAGTGTTGTCGACAATGAGATCAATGTTTGGTAGTGGAAAATCATCTTTTGGACATGCACCATTTAAATTGCGATAATCAACGCAGACCCGTACTTTGCCATTAGCTTTTGGTACCGGCACTATGTTGGCCAACCAAGTAGGGTATTCAACGACCCGTATGAATCCAACATCCAATTGTTTTGTGACTTCTTCTTTTACTTTGAGCGACCACTCAAGTATTAGTTTTCTTAACTTTTGCTTGATAGGTTTACATTCAGGTTTAGTGTGAATTTCATGCATCACAATGTTGGCGTCTAAACCCGGCATATCAGCGTATGACCAAGCGAAAACATTAACAAACTCTTTCAACAAATTTTCCAAGTCTGTTTTTTCATCATGGCTTAATTCGGCCCCAATTTTTATCTCTTTTTTGTCATCAGTTGTTCCCAAATTTATTATGACCGTGTCCCCTTCAATGGGTTGTATTCTTTGTTCATCATTCAAATTTTCATTCATAACTTCAACATCACAAGAATCAAAGTAAGGGGAAAGATTGTCAATTTTATTGATAGAAACATCATTTGGCATAGATAGCATACATTCTAAATTTTGTACATTTCTATCAACATTTTTCTCTCTCTTTTTCTTCTTTTCCTCTTCAACAGGCCGTATGAGATGTACAGGGTCATCGATATAGTCTTCTTCCTCAATTGCCATAACCTCAAACATGTCACCCAACATATCTTCATCTTCCAGTGGCTCGGCAGGTGGCTTGGTTATTTTCAGCTTTGATGAGAAGGTATGAGTAAAACCTTTGCTTACATACAGGTCTTCTTCGAAAAAGATTTCTAATCCTGGCTGGCGCTTTCCCTCTTCATTTACCCATGGTTCTTGAAATCCGCAGTAAGGGAAGTCTTCACCCTCTTTCACGAACCACCCATTTAACGATCTATCCGTGAATATAGCGTTCTTTGTGCAGTTATTATCTCCCGTATATCCCAAACCAGCAAGAGGCTTTGGTTGTTGGTATGGTTCAATCATCTGTGCAATGCCTGCTTTATATTTTCCCAAACCAATTCCCGGTAAGAATTTCATTTTCCTCATCATCTGTATCACTTGCGCCTTCATTGTTGCCATGTCATCGGGGGGCAGATAATTCACGGTCTGTGTGGTAAGAGTTTGTACCTTCGGTTCATACGAAAATCCCCCGAGTTGGACATCTTGGCTCCCGATTCCTAATACGGGTGAGTTTTTCAGCGTTATTGCCCTTTCAAGATCTCCTTTAACGATAATGATGTCGCCGTTGAAAGGTATTTTCATTTTTTGATGAAGTGAGGAAGGGAGTGCCCCAACCTCATGTAGCCAAACTCGTCCCAATAGCAAGTTGAAGCTTGAAGGAATATCAATGACTTGGAATTCAGTGGTAAACGTGACCGGCCCAATTTCCATACTTAGCATGACGGAACCCAATACTTCTCTCTTGGTATTGTCATATGCCCTAACCGTGACTGGCGATTCTTCCAATGTAGTTAAGTCGATACCCAAACGAACAGCGGTTTTTAGAGGACACACATTAATTGTAGAACCGTTATCCACAAGAACATAAGGTATAGACATCCCATAGGCCACGACGGTGATGTGTAGGGCTTGATTATGATCCCGACCAAGCGGTGACAGATCTTCATCGGAAAACCCAAGTACTTGCTTTTGTACCCCCATTGAAGCGATCATTGCGGTTAACTCATTTGGGGTGGATTCCAGAGGAATAACTTATTCGTCTAACATTTTCATTAGGGCCATCCGGTGTGGTTTAGACGCTACTAAGAGTCCCCAAATTGAGATTTGGGCTTGTCTTTTCTTCAAATGTTCAACAACTCGCCCTTCTTCTGGATCTTTTGCGGGCTCTTTAGGAGCAGAGGCATCGGTAGGTTGCTTGGTACTCGGCGGTTGGTAAATTCTCCCCGAACGGGTCAACTGTTGAACCCACGTTGCAACTGGATCATTTGCTTTTTCAGTTATCTCAACGGGGGTCGGAGGCGACTTTTCCTCGGTTTGCAAAACTTTGCTCCAATCAAAAGAAATCATGTTTATTTTTGAGGAATATGCACGTTGATGGGTGTCTCTTTTTACTGCTTTTCTTCGGTTATATCCGAGCCCTTGTCGCCTCGGATTGCCACCAAGTTGTGGAAAGTGGGCGATCCCTTGATTTTGTTTGCCAAGCCCAAGACCGGGTATAAACTTCATTTGTTCCATCCAGCCCCTAACCTTTGGGCTGAATATCTCTTGTGACCGAGTGGTTCGAGTTTCATCAACACATAGTCCCAATAAGGTTTCATCTTCGGTATCTTTGACGATTTTTTGGGACTTTGGGGGAAGGCATTCGGTGACTGCGGGTGAAGGCTTTAAACAGCCAAATTTCAACACTTCAACATTGTCTGTATTCACGGCAGGTTTAATCAGGAATACAGGATCTGGTAAGTCTAAATCCTCTTCGATAGCGTTGATTCAGTGATTAGGAAGAGGATTCCTGGCAACATTCGGGGCTGACGGATCTAGAATTCTCTTGCTATCGATTAGATTTTGGATAGCATGACGTAGAGCCATACAGCTATCAGTAGTGTGCCCAAGCCCTTGGTGATATTCGCACCGCTCATTCATGTTCCAATGAGGCGGTATCTGTTGCGGTAGAGGTCTCGGATTCATGGGATACATGATTCCTGCTTCTTTCAGTTGCTCAAAAACTTTTCCCAATGGTCCCGGTAATTGCGAAAAGTGTCGATCCCGTGAGCGGTTCTGATCAAATGCCCGGGGGTTGTTATTATTGTTGTTGCAATACCCCGGTGTAGGATAATCCCCAATGTTTTTCACAGAGCTTTGACCATAAGGGTTGTTGGAGTATCCTCTACCATAGGACCCATAGGACGTTACTTGATTGACAGCGGATGTAGAAGTCTTTTTATATTGAGAGGCAGACTTCTTGATTTCGGCCTGTTTGGCCAGGTCCTCCTCGATTTCATTACCCACGTGGAGTAGAGCCTTGAATCTGCTAAAGAACTGATGACCCATTTGAGCCCGAATTTCGGGTTTCAAATTTTTCACTATCATTCCCAACTGTTCTTCTTCATCTAGGAGCTCCACCATTTGAGCAGCCAATTCTCTCCACCTCGTAACGAATTCGCTGATGCTCTCATTCTCTTTTTGTTTAACCATCTCCAAATGTTTTCTTGTGACTTTAAGCTCTTCATTGGTTTTGTACTGTGCCACGAACTCTTGGACGATGGATGGCCATGATCTAACCGGATGTTTTTCGAGGTTCAAAAACCAACTCTGGGCCGGCCCAGCTAGCGTAAGATGAAAAGAATTAGCTAATTCAGCTTCCCCAACATCATAAATTCTCATGGAGCGGACATATGATTTCAGGTGGAGTTCCGGCGGTGTAGTTCCTGTAAACTTTGGAATCGACGGTATCTTAAATCCCACCGGATAATGAGCCTCAGGGTACAAATTGTAGCTCTGTAACTGGGTCAAATCATTTGAACTTTCGGCGACCTTCTGGGTAAGGGCTTTCAGTTGCTCCTTGAGTTCCGATAAGTCTTTGTCCCCCCGGTAACCTTCCACTGGTGAGGGGCCTTCCCCTTGGATACTCATGGGCCTCCTTATCGGTTCATAATATGGATCGTGATAAGGTTCGTGGGCCGGTTGCAATTGTGGAGGGGCTTGATTGATAAGATCTTGGTGTAACCAATTACCAACTGGATCATGCATGTGTTTGGGTTGGTTCAACTGTTCGAACGGCAGTGGTGCTTCTGTATGAACTGAAAGTGCCGGCGGTGGTGGTGGAGGAATAATCGGAGGTTCCGCGAAGCGGCCTTTAGCCAACTCGTCCAACTTGGCACGAGTGTTTTGATTATCGCTTAGCAACATGGCCATGCTTTGGTTCAGGTTCATTAATAGCCGATACATGTCCTCGGGGTTTGGCAACGGAGCGTTCATGTTTTCGCTTGTACTAGGCAAGTTTAGATCGGCATTGATAGATGGGGCGTGATGTAGTGGCTGACCCCCAACGGTATTGTTCTGTGGCATTCCCGGGTTTGGGTAAAATGGACCGGGCGGCGGATCCGCTGCACTGTTGTATTGGTTGTTCCCACTTCGATTCGGAGTATTCTTATCCATATTGTCAGCTGAGTCTGGTCTGATGAGTCTACCGGTGCTATCTCTTCCGGCCCACGCAGAGGCCAGTGTGAATGTCTGATGCTGAAAAAGGGACAAATTCGATAGCGCACATTCCCCCCGGAAAACAACAATATATCAATTAGAACTTGCCGGACTCTATCCAGAAATACATCGATCGGGACAAAAGATAAACACACAAAAGATTTTCTTTATGTGAGATCAAAACAGACCGACGGCAACAACTTGAGAGTCCCGTATAGAGATAGGGTAGGAAAAGAATTCCATGGGTTCCCTGATCGTATATAGTTTTGAAAAACCATTTCAAAAAAAAGAGTTTTAGAAAAAATCATTTGGAAATCACGGGAGATTCTCTCTTCATGAGTCGCTTTATTCATGGAATCAGCATTAGGAAAATTGCGAGGATTCAGTCCTCGTGAATTTTTACGGCGAAGGTTGGACAGCCTCCGGCCGTACCTGTCTGAACCGTCATAGTATAAATGGCAGGGCCTTAGCTGGTTTAGATTCTCACGACTGTCGGTCATTAAAACGACGCTAAAATCTTTGTGTCCTAGGCTGACTCCCCTATATGCAAGCGTGGTTGAAGAGGGTAAGGTTTAAGGCTCCCTCCTATTTGGCAGGTCTTACGATATACCTCAAGAGCGCAGGTACGTGTAAGGACCTTTTGATATACATCCCGGGTACGTGAGTGTTCTCGTCACTCTATATACCTCGGTAAGTACTTGGCCAAGGAGAGTGGTCCCAAGCGCTTTTGGCTAGTGCAGACCCGCAAGTCCACGGCCTAATCACGACTCTGATCCCGAGGTTGATAGGGTAAATTCACACTCGCGAAAATGCATGATAGGACGTGAGTGTGTGCAAAATAACAATATTGCGGTTAATTATTGGTTAATGCTTTATGGTTTGTTGCAGTATTTTACAGAATTTTAATTATGAAAAAGATTTTCCTCACATAATTAGCAAATAAAGGCATCAGGGTATCCACCTAGATCGCTTCTATGTTATCCTAGGACTAAGGCTTGTGAGACCTAAATCTAATGAATAATAGGAATTAAATATATGATCCATTATTCAAGAGCCTAGTTCTCTCAGTAGTCCCCAGCAGAGTCACCACTGTGAGAATCCGGACCCGCGCGCGACCCGAGAGGGGGCAGTCCTCGTTCTCGGTTTTATTTGAAAAACGTGTTTTATAGAGTCGCCAGTTTGTTTTACGAGAAAACAAACAAAAGATCGTACGAAGAATAATTCAAAAATGAACTATCTTTCATACGTTTGAAACCAGAGATTTATTTTGAAAATTGACTTTGCTAGGGTTCGGGAACTACGTTACGAATTGGGAAGGTGTTAGGCACCCAATTCGCCCTTTCGGTCTCTTAATGGATCATGCATCTAATTCCTATTTTCGATATCTTGCAAGTAGTTCAAATGGTTTTCAGAATAGTCCTTTCCAAATAAATTCGGTTTAAAACAGTATTTTGAAATCAGACTCGAGCTTTGCGAGCGCCTACGTATTCATTCGTAGAATGAAATCAGAGTCTCGTAGTTCCATTTTTTCGGAAACTATTTTTGTATTTTTGTTTTGTTTTGAAAACGTGTCAAAACGGATTTTAAATTTCATGTAAAACTTAGAAAGGATTTATTTGAAAGCAATGAACTTCTTTGCAAGTTACCTAATTTTCTGTATTAAAAAGGAATTTAAATGCAGTATTGAAATTAAGGAGGGTTGTAGAGAATATACTTGATGCGCCTGACGAAGAAAAATTACTTGCCTTGATTGCTCCTTACTTGCTTCTTTCTCTCTCTAGACTTTCTCTCTCTAGAACCTTCTCTCTCTAATTTTCTCTCTCTAGAATTTCTCTAAAAATAACTTTTCGATAATTTTGACAGAGTTTCTACTTACTAAAAAATACTATTGAGTGTTGATGATCCCAAGGGTCCTATTTATAGCACAAATTCCGCCAAAAACGCTCTAAAGGAGGCCAACCGCAGGGGGTAGCCGTAGAGTGTGCGGTTGGGGCGTGCGGTTGGGGCATGCGGTTAGGGCGTGCGGCTAAGTGCCAACCGCACGGCTTGCAGCCAACCATACAGTTGGGGCGTGCGGTTGGGGGCTGCGGCTGGAGCACAAAACTGCACAGGAATACTCGAAAAAAAACCCGATTTCTAACGAGGCGCTGCCCCGCACCCCGCGACCTGACCGGGCAGGTCGATCCCCGTCCTAGTAGGCGAAGAGGCAACAAAGGTAATATCAAACTCCTAATGAGGCCGGAATTGGAGTCTTTCCTATCAGTCTTCTACATGCATGGTGACTCATGATAAAAAGTAAGATGCTCGTTTTGTAAGAAAACCAGTGTTCGCACGAGAGTCGTGAATTGGGGTGTTCACAGTGAGGATATCCAAACTTCCTTCAATCGATATACTCCCATCTTCGACTTTTTTTCCAATTCAAGCTACAAGACAGTTTAGCAAGATGATATATTACACTTCAATACAAAATATAAACACTTACATGTTTAATATAATTGAAGCACATTAAAACTCACCATATCCTCAACAACTTTCTTAGTGGCCGTGTGCGCATACTCGCCACTTTTTCTTTGTTGAGCTCTTCTCCACTTTAGACTTCTCTTTTCTTTATAAGAAGAACCCATCTCTTTTTTCTAGTAGCAAAATATAAACCACAAAAAAATTATGATATTAAAAAACATGCATTTAGCTCATGATAATAATAAACAATTGTAAGTTTCAAATTAAGCATACCATCTCTTCTCCAAGGCCAGCATAACCCTTCTTACTTAGATGGTGGTCATATTTGTTCATCCTTCGCCTTTCACTTTGAATTTTGCTATGAACCTAGAAACATAAATACATATGCACAAAAATTTACTTATCGGATACTTGTAACTGTAAATTATAAGATTATTTATATATTTATATATACCAAAAATTTCTCGGATAGCCTGTCTTTTACAAAGTCATCCCACACTGGCTGAGTGATAAACTTCCTATACTTTTTTGGGGGATGTTTGATAAGCTCCGGCTTTTCTTTGAAACGCAGTATCCATAATTGGGTAAGACGTGACTTGAATCCTCTCCAACTTGCAGCCATAGCGGATAACACTAACTTTTGGCTTTGCGGATCCATATCAATCTTAACCTGGAATAATGAAATAAAAGTCCTATATTAGCACAAAAGAATAAAGTAATTGCATAATATAAATAGTACATTAACAAGCAAAAGGTTACTAGATAAATACTTGCAACGAACGCCGTAAGTTCTTTTTTAATGATTTTGGCACTTGATGCCAATCTTTAATGTTTATTGGCACAAGTGACTTCACTAATAAACCTGAATAACTAGATAAATCTATTTTACCATCACCAATTGGCTGTCCATATTCATTGTACATAACCTTCACTCGTTCCTCATTATCTTTAATTTTAGTCAACTTTTTTAGCGTTGCCGACTCTCGACCATTTTCACTATAGAAATGCTTTGGTGAAGACCTCTTTTTCTTAAACTCTATGCCCATAATGACTTGCTCAATACATGGAGTTTAACTAAGTAGAAATGCAAAAGAAAAAAAAAAGAGAAGAAACAACCTTAGCTATAACAAAGTAGAATGTCATTAAAATATACCTTTATTAAAGAATATTATGATTCATTCTCTCACGGCCCAAGATCCAAAAATGGCAACTCGGTCAAATTGACTAAGAATGCTGAAAAAAATAAAATCAAAACATAACAATGTTAGAAATCATAGCATCATTAAGATTAAAAAAGTTCGGGGCGAAAATGGTACTTAATTGTATTTAGTACATACAAGGTAAAATTCAATACATACAAACTAATAAAAAATCATTTGTATATAATCACAACTCAAATATATCAATAATGGAGTTTAAGAGTCAAAAAAATAAAATGCCCAAACTTAGCACTAATTTCAAACATAATAGTATTGATTTTTAAGATGTTGCATCATAGTTAACCCAAGTCCCTTCAATATCTTCTCGAGAATATGTCGACGTAGATCCATCAACCACATCAAATAAATTCACATCGAGCAATACATTAACGCTAATCTCACTTCCATTGAGGCCATCAACGAGCTCATAACTATTGCCTTCATCATAATAGTCCCTTTGTGGAGTTGATAGTACAAATGACCATTTAGAGTCCAATTGATCAGGAACGTGAAAAACTTGTTTTGCCTGAGAAGCCAAGATGAAAGAACCCGACTTGTGACCAATTCTACCCAGCTCGACCAATGTGAAACCAAGTTCATCCACCTTAACACCTTTTGTGCTGTCAACCCAATCGCACTTAAATAGCGGAATCTTAAAGACATAATAATCTAGCAACCAAATCTCCCGAATCACACCATAAAACACTAAATTTGTAACCACGGGATTCTTATCCTTGGATCCAGCAACCTGCATTGTCTTCGCTACTATGCTGACTCCACTATTTTGGTTAACTTTTGCATCATCACGATCCTTCGTTTGAAAATGAAAACCATGAATTGCGTAACCTGAATATTTCATTACATCTTTGCGAGGCCCTTGAGTTATCCATCTTATAGTGTTTGAGACATTATTATCTGGGAGATTTTGCTCAGCTCCAACCTAATTGTTAATAAATTGTTAGTCATACATGTTATAAAAAATAGTACATAAACATATTTTTTTCATTAAACATACCTGCGACAACCCGCGTCCTTGACACCCGGGGGTCCTCGTGGGCGACGATTCCGTTTGTTGATTTGGAAATCAATTTTGAAAAGAATAAGAGTCGCCAGTTTGTTTTACTAAACAAACAAAAAGGTTTGTGTAAAAGAGACTTATTTATGGACTAAATATCCTCTTATACACAATATATGCGAAACCAATTGATTCGATGGTTCGGGGATTAAGTTACGAATCGGGAAGGTGTTAGGCACCCAATTCGCCCTTTCGGTCTCTTGAGTAGGATATGCGTGTGTTATAATTCAATTATTGCATGCTATTGCTATTACTTTATAGCTTTTCGTGCTTGCCTTAGAAATCGGGATTTTGGGGTTGGGATGAAAACGATGTGTTTCCTAGTTCGCCCATGATTTTAAAAATAAGTGTGTGTGTGTGTGTGTGATTTAAAAAAGAGAGTTTAATAATAATAGATGCAATGAAACAAGTGATTTTATAAAACATTGGGCTTTTCGGAAACTGATTCAATGTGGAATCTTATACTCGATATGATATGAGGCGAGTTAACCGATCGTATACCATAGTCTATTGATTAAACCAGTATAGATGGCACCAATGCTCTCATAATCGAGAATTTATCACATACCCACCGTAATCTATGAGTTAGATTGGATATATAGCGATTTTCAATTCCTTCGTATAACAACACTGCTAATCCAGGCTTTTGAAAAAGTAAGAAAGTAATAATACTATTTTGGAATTGGATTAGGATTTATTATACGCCTTTGGTTTTGAAAAACAACTTGAAAAGGGGTTTTGAAAAGCTATTAAGTGACAGAAATTATGCAGACAAGAATATAAATTATAAAACTGACGAATAAATAAGAGAAGAGAGAGAAAATTATACCTGAGCCTCCTTGGATGGAGAGAATAAGGATCTCTTGGTGTATACCACGAAATTCCCTTGATTGTTGATGAAAATAATGAATGGAGGGGGGTCTATTTATAGTTGAAGAAAATACTTGGAGAGCAAGAAAAGAGATTGCAACTAGGACTCTTGAAAATTATCGCAAAATCTTCCCACCGTTGGATCATCCTGATTTTTAGATATCTGTTGGAAATAGAACTATTATAGATTGTGTAAAAATTTCAGGTCGATCAGATTTTGGGAAGGTTCCCTTTCGTTCTGATTGGTAAGAAGAGCTTGTGTCCGCGTAGGAAAGGTACTTGTTGTAGACAAGGTCCCTTGTTTGCACGACAAGTCAGGTTCTAACCGTTTGATCATGCTAAATTTTGTATATGTATTTCCAATATAAGTCTTATAGACTCTGTAAAAAATTGGAGACGATCAGAGTTCGGGAAGGACTCGGTCTCCTTGGCTTGGTACTAAGAGTTTGTCCCGCGGAGGAAACGTACTTGCGTACAACAATCTCGACAATTAAACTTCCAACCGTTGGATTATACTGATTTTATGATATGTTTTCCCTCATAATGTTTTATAACTTGTATCCAAATTTGAGGTCAATCAGAATTCGGGAAGGCCGCTATTTATTTTAGCTACGAAGGACATTTCGACTAGAATTGCACGGTAGACAAATTGATTCTTGAGGATTCCATGTCCAACAAAGCTGAAATTTTAATATGTTCTTCCTCATAATAAGACCTATATACTGACCAACTTTAAAATCATTTTAACTTCGAGAAGGCCTCTATTTGACCACCCAAAATAAACTCGTGATTTTCTGAATTTTCGGAGATCCGACTGTCGGATTGAGCTGATTTTCGAGTATGCTACTCCTCATAATAATGTCTAACAACTCTCAATGTTTGAGGATGATCCGAAATGTGTAACTCTCCTTTCACAAGTTTTCAGGAGTTTTGACGGTTTTCGATTACGACAATTTTCGATAATTCTGTAACTCCTCATCCGGGGTTCTTTCGGCTTTCTTCTTTGACCTGTATCACATATACATAGTATGTGTGCATCTAATAATGCTCGTGCATGCATGTATGTTCATTTCTTTAAAAATTAAGATTCTTGCGGGGGGTCGCAAAATGAGGTGTTCACAGACTCTCTCGGCCTGGGTTCTTTGTGAAGCAAAGAAACCAGGACGATAACGAGAACGCATCATTTTGCGGCACTCGCATGAATCACAGATGATATTTTGAAAACAATGCAATGCAAATGATGCCATGCTATGCTGCTTATCTCTTTTCTTGGGATGGATGGGCGATTTATGGGCTGTTTGGGACATGTCCTACTCTTTACTCTGATTTTGATTTGGCTGATGAGCATCTGTATTCTCACTGGTAGAGATGGTTCTTGTTAATAAGTCTCTCTTGAACTAACATATATCTATGGGCAGGGAAGGTTTTGTACTCCCACAGGCAGGGTTGTGCGCCCACAGGCAGGGATGATTTTGAATTCTCGTAGGCAGGGAAGGTTTTGTACTCCAACAGGCAGGGACGTACTCCCTTAGGCAGGGATGATTTTGAATTCCCACAGGCAAGGAATGTTTTGTACTCCCACAAGCAGGGACGTACAGGCAGGGAATGTTTTATACTCCCACATGCAGGGATGATTTTGAATTCCCACCGGCAGGGAATGTTTTGTACTCCCACAGGCAGGGATGATTTTGAATTTCCACAGGCAGGGAATGTTTTATACTCCCACAGGCAGGGATGATTTTGAATTCCCACAGGCAGGGAATGTTTTGTACCTCCACAGGCAGGGATGATTTTGAATTCCCACAGGCAGGGAATGTAATACCCGTGGTATTTGCATTTGCATTTGCATTTGAGCATGAGCATCCTTGTTTTATACCTTTATATGAGTTTAATTTTTTTTATTTTATTTTGATATTTGTCATACAAATTTTATTAGTTGGATGTGATTTGAGATTATGTTCGGGTTTGATTACCGTGTTCCCATTTTTTTTACACTCTTTATTGTAATTCTCTTTATTTTATTCATCTTAGTCCTTATTCGGATACATTTAACCTATTCTAGATACCTACATGTTTAGCCTACAAATTATAGAGATATAAAAATATTTTAGACAATTGTGCAGTGTTACCATTTCGATCATATCTTTTCGTTCAGAACTCCGGTTTTGGCGTTCTTTATATCGTTAGAAAGAAGACTCGAAGAGCTAAAACTTCTTCCTACTGAAAAGTTTCCAGTTCGGACACTTACTAGCCTAAAATTAGCTCCGAAGCTACCGGTCACGCACAGTGACGCGAAAACAGGGGCATTTTGGTGATTTTTCTTTTATTCCATTTATACTCTTCTCTTCTACACACTTCTCATTTTCCCTTCTCCAAACTCACGAAAAACAGAGCACTTCTCTCTATTTCTCTCATCTTAAAACCTTGATTCATCACAAATTAAGCCACTAAATCCATTCTACTACTAGAAATCACATGCTAGCAACATCATCAACAAGATTTCATCATCCTCCTCCTTTGAATCATTCAATTCATTCAAGGATCCTTCAAGTTCTTCATACTCAACTACTTCAATTCTTCATCAATCCTTTATTTGAGGTGGGAACATGGGTAAACTTCTCTTCTCTACTCTAATTTTCATGTTTTATACTTTATATTGTTAATTTTGAGTTATATCAATATGAACCTTAGATTTGCTATTTTAGAGAAGAGATGATTTTCTAAATTGCTATTAATTGAACTATGAAGTTGTGATGATGGTATTTGATATATGAATTTGCAAGATTGATTGTTATATGGGTTTTAAAGTCAAGTTTTGATGATGAACAGTGAATTCGTCATAGTATACCTTGCCCATAAATTATTTGTATAATTGAATAAGTTTACTTTAAAAATTAATTATGGAATTTCCTTTAGTGTTGGTACTTAAACTTGGTTTAAAGACACATTTAATGTAAATTGTGTATTGTATGGATATTGTACTTGTGTTTGTATTTGTGGTTGGTTTGTAAGTTGGGACGGAGAGCCCCTCGGATGAAAAGACCGGAAACCGTGCACGAAAGCAAGGAAGAGGTGCCACCGCCACGGGGTGAGGAGCCCCCGGAATGGGGACCACCACATTAGCATTTACGGAGTAACCATTCATTATGTATGTGTTACTAGTTTATCCGAAATTTATATTCGGTTACTTATCCTCAATACAAATAAAATTAAATGTGTCAACTTTATGATTTATGTATTCCTTAACAAAGTACCAACATTGTTTATGATTCTTATATGAGTTTAATGAGGTATGATTATTTTCTTTGTTGAATTCCATTATACTTTGGAGCCACATTTATTAGGCTTGTTTACAATTTTAATAGTTGAATTACTAGTTTCATTTTACACTCTTGTTTCCATTGGGCTTTTTAACTCACGTTTTCCTCCACAGGTACAAAATCTGATCGTGTAGTAAATGACAAGGGAAAGGGGGAAAAGATGAGGTTGCATGCGATAGAGTAGATCCTTGATACCAACTAGACCTTGTGTAGTCTTCATGTAAAAGACTTTGGTTTGTTTCTTTTGAGTTTTATTAATAATATGTTGTGGTTATGTAATATTAGTGAATAATATTTTATGGAGTACTTATGGTTTTATGTATATATGACTTTTATTTATATTTAATGAGTTTGATAATGGTTTATGATTTGGTCTACAGTTTGTATCGTATAAGTGCGTCATAATTTTCAGATTTATATTTACGAAATTTTTGTTGGTCTTATGTGCGTCCATTATCCAAATTTATATCCGCCATATAGGTGGATACCGTAGCGTCCCCGCTACCCCGGGGTGTGGGATTCGGGGCGTTACAGTGAAGGTTTTGTACTCCCACAGGCAGGGACGTACTCCCACAGGCAGGGAATGTTTTGTACTCCCACAGGCAGGGATGATTTTGAATTCCCACAGGCAGGGAATGTTTTGAATTCCCACAGGCAGGGACGTACTCCCACAGGCAGGGAATGTTTTGTACTCCCACAGGCAGGGATGATTTTGAATTTCCACAGGCAGGAAAAGTTTTGTACTCCCACAGGCAGGGATGATTTTGAATTCCCACAGGCAGGGAATGTTTTGTACTCCCACAGGTAGGGACGTACTCCCACAGGCAGGGATGATTTTGAATTCCCATAGGCAGGGAATGTTTTGTACTCCCACAGGCAGGGACGTACTCCCACAGGCAGGGGATGATTTTGAATTTCCACAGGCAGGAATGATTTTGTACTCCCATAGGCAGGGACGTACTCCCACAGGCAGGGATGATTTTGAATTCCCATAGGCAGGGACGTACTCCCACAGGCAAGGATGATTTTGAATTCCCACAGGCAGGGAAAGTTTTGTACTCACATAGGCAGGGACGTACTCCCACAGACAGGGATGATTTTAAATTCCCACAGGTAGGGAAAGTCTTGCACTCCCACAGGCAGGGACATACTCCCATAGGCAGGGATGATTTTTTTAACAATTCTGATTCGGCTAGCTTTGACAGGGTGAGGGCTGGTGGTCTGGTGGGAATATGATGGTTGATGGTCTACTGAAGACATTGCTTTGGTTACAACTTATGGTCTGGTAGAGATATGATGATTCATGGTCTGCTAGAAAAGGTTGGTGATCTATTGAGGATGTGATGGTTGATGGTCTGGTGAAGAAATGAGGATTCTTACTGGCTAGGATAAAGGTTGCAGGTTGACGAGCTACTAGGGAGGTAACTCCTACTGGCTTGGATAAGGGCTGATGCGGGAGTTGGTGATCTGCTGAGGCAATCAAACACACTACATTACATTTTTCATGCAACTAAATTCTAGGCAATTCAATTGCCGGTAGCTTATTTTCTTTCCATACAAATTCCACGCTTGCAATCAAACGCACCCTTAATGAAAGTGGTACACAAATAGAAGAGATAAAGCATTTATGCTGATCTTTCAAAGTGTAACGACCCGGTCCCACCTCAGTACGATATTGTCCGCTTTGGGCGAGTGCGACCTGCAACTCCTCAGGGCCAGTCCATCTACTCCCCTCACGGATTTGTTTCTGGGAGCTCACGACCAGCGTCCCAGGGGGTCACCCATCCTGGGATTGCTTTGGCTGCCTACTCACTTAACTTCGAAGTTCTTATGGGATCTGAAGCCAATGAGCCCTCAAAAGGCCTCGTACTTAATTAGGGAACAACTCTTACTTATATGGGTCTCAAGGATCTCCCCCATCTGTCGACACATCGTACTCAGCGGGGTCCGCTCTGATAGGTCGTCACCTCAGTACGATATTGTCCGCTTTGGGCGAGTGCGACCTACAACCCCTCAGGGCCAGTCCATTTACTCCCCTCACGGATTTGTTTCTGGGAGCTCACGACCAGCTTCCTAGGGGGTCACCCATCTTGGGATTGCTATGGCCGCATACTCGCTTAACTTCGGAGTTCTTATGGGATCCAAAGCCAGTGAGCACCCAAAAGGCCTCGTACTTAATTAGGGAACAACTCTTACTTATATGGGTCTCAAGGATCTGCCCCATCTTCCGATGTGAGATGCCCCCTTTGAGGTACTTTTCTTCCTTCCAAGGGAGTACTCCATCACTCGCAGGGCGTCACACAAAGACCCAACCTCTTTCTCATTTATAAAGTTTAATTACATGTAGAATGGCGGTATACGGTGATTGGCAAGACCATGTCCATTTTCTTCTTACCCTGCATCATGACGGTTTTCATTGTCACTACCATGATCAATACCATTGTCTTAGTCAATGTAATCTCAAGATTAGTACTCAGATTTAGTTACATGATCAATATGGTTACTAGCTAGCACCTGTCGTATAATAAATGCCATTGAGGCTTGGGGGAATAGGCGAAACAAGTTGGTTTATGTTGTTGTTCGTGCCACCTAACTCCTGCCTATAGAATGGCAGTGAAGGGGAAGTGACATTCGGGGAATAAACAAGCTAAACCTTAAGACAGTCGTTGTATTGGGGATTACACCATGTCATCAGTGGTGTTCTACATGGACCGATAAACATCAAAATTTATCTCCTTAGGTTCATAACAAAATCAAAATCAACTATCCTAATGTACACATGCATCAAATTAGCTAGGGAAACATCCAAACAAGCACCTCACAAATTTCAAACTCTCGTCATCATTAATTTAATGCACAAAAAATTATAGTATTACAACCTACATGATCTGGGGTTCTACAAGTTATCTTCAAAGTGGACGACGTGCGGTCAAAACCTAGAGTATAATAAATTTAACAGGCTAATAGTTCGTAGGTAGTGCCTTTTATGAACATAATGCCCTTTTTAAGTCCTCCATAATAGCTCAAACCTTGTACTCCAATAATCATCTCACCGCCCCAATACAGGAAAAAAATCGGATGCTTTCTACCCTCCATTATCGACTTTCATGATAATAATTCAGTTTAGTCCAAATGCAATGATATTAAATTTAAAAAACAAGATTCTCTAACTAACGCGGAAAAAATATCGCGTTGTGGTAGCCCAAATGTAGGCCCATCAAGCTGTAATAAAATCTCGAAAGTCTGAGTATTGATCCGTAGGGATAGGTGGAAAGGAATGAAATGGATTACGAATTTACGGTTTTTCTAATTTGGTAAATTGGTTGGCTGTAGAACAACGAAAAAGTAAAAACGGTTGTTAAAAGTAGTAAGAAAGCACTAAGATACGTGGAAGTTATTTACGATATAAGAAACGGCGATTATCATCTTATACATAGATTTCAATACAAAATTCTAGGGAATGGAAAACATAGTGCTTTCCTCAATAGTAAAGGGTGCGAAGCTAAGCAACTCATTCTCTAATTTAAGCTATATCGAGAAGGAAAAGAACTAAGTTCCACCATACATTAAGTTGTCGCATCTATCTCTTAGCAACGGATATGAAGCTAGGAAACCCATTTCCTATAAAGCTAATTCGAAATAGATATGATAAATTCATCATAAAAAGGTTTAATATGAAGCATGTATTAGAAATCTCATGATTTAAATGAATGAAAAATAGATAGTGAATCCTTACAATGAAACGAAACAAAGTTTGTGGACTAAATTCATTAACTAATCGATTATCACTTAAGTAAGACAATATGGAGTCTAAATATCACATAAAGTGTACGAAGCACTCAAAATATCATTAAGTAAATCAAAGATTAGCATAACAAATTTATGTATCATCTATGGATTTTCAAGAACTCTAAATAATCTCTAAAGAGAGATGAAAGATCCATAAATGGATAAAAGTAGCTACAAGCTTTCTAAAACTACACAAGTGTATAATATTATCATTTATACATAAGAACTGAGCACATAAGGCATATGAAGTATAATCATTAAATAAAAAATAACTATAAAGCTTGTAGAATGAAAGAATAAAAAGAAAAAGATTCGCAATTATTTATCAAACTTTAAACATGAATTGAGAAATTAATTACAGAAAATTATGTCGCAATTAACTTCCATAACCTTAGTAAAAGACTACTTCATAACAATTAAGACAAGAATTGTAGAAGAAAGATCCATAAATGGAGAAAAGTGGATACAAGCTTTCTAGAACTACACAAGTGTATAATATTATCATTTATACATAAGAACTAAACATACAAGGCATATGAAGTATAATTATTAAATAAAAATACCTAAAAAGTTTGTAGAATGAAAGAATTAAAAAGGAAAAAGATTTACAATTATTTATCAAACTTTAAACATGGATTGAGAAATTAATTAAAGAAAATTATGTCTCAATTAATTTCCATAACCTTAGTAAAAGACTACTCCATAATAATCGAGACAAGAATTATTGAAGAAGTATTCATTTCCTTAAATAAAAGTGAACTTACAAGAGGATGAAAGAAATTACAAAGTATTGAGCTCTCATTTCTCTCTTGTTCTTGTTAGAAAACTAGATATCTTAGGCTCTAAGTTACAAATTATAATATATAATATGAGATTGCAACATATCTAACATAAATATCTAATAAAGCTTGAACCTACAAAAATAGCCCAAAGTGGGTGTGAAAAGGCCAAAAGACAGGGCCATGATCGATCAATGCATGATCGACTGCCTAGGCAAAACTTCCATGATCGATCATGGAATACCCATGATCAATCATAGAATAGGGATTTCTTCAATTTCAGCATTTGGTCTCCTCAAATCTTGCTTTCAATCAATCAAATAGAGGCTATTGCATCCCAAACCTACTAACACATTTAATACTACAAAAATACACAAACTCAAGTCATATTAGATATGCAACATGTTAAGGCACTAATCGCAAGATAAGTTGCATTCTCGGGAAAGTTATCTCAATAAACGCATTAAGCAACTCCAGGAAAGAATGTATACATGACAATATTATGCGTTTATCACTAATTGACACTGCAAAAGTATCGCGTTGCAATAACCCAAGTGCAAGTTTGTCAAGTTCTAATATTACTCAGTAAGTCCAAGTGTTGAACCACAAGGATAGTTGGAAAGACATGGGACGAATCACAGGTTAATGGATTTTTCTTCTATGTAAAGTAGTTTGATTTTAGAATAGTAAATGTAAATTAAAAGTTAATGTCATTAACAAAGTTCGAGAATGGGCTATCCAAATCGATTTGCTAGCAAAGTTAAGTGAGGATGATCCCATACATAGTTTCGAAATGAGATTCCTAAATGGATAGCTTATTACACTTCTCTAAAGTAGGAGTGCAAACCAAAAGCAACACATTCCCTTATAATGCCATACCAAGAGAGTGTGTAATCAATACTCAACCGGGCATGAATTTTTAATTCTTATATAGTAGCAAAGGGTGCGAAGAAAGTGCAACTAATTCCTGTATAATGCTAAAACAAGATATTGATAAGAAATTCACTAAATAAAATATATAACATTAAGTAAGCATCTGAAAACTCATAGTTAGTTTTCCTTCTAGGCAATTGACTTGTGTGAGATAATGGTAAACTAAAAAGTCAACTCAAGAATCTTCATAGTACCTTTGTCTATGGTAAGAAAGTCTAGTTGGAGACAAAGTCAACCGATTTATACTTGTTTGATAAATATATAATAAATCCTTGATTAGTGGCGTGGTGTTGTTTATGACATAAACTTAAAGATCCTCCTTGGTCACACCTTAAGTAAGAAGATAATTAGTCTAAAACATCACATAAAGTGTGTAAAACAATCATCATATAATTAAGAATATCAAGGATTAGAATCCCAAATTTATGGTTATTTATAAAAGTGAAGAACTCAATATACTTGATATAAATAGGCAAATCTTTCATACATGGGATTAACACAACCTTTCAAGCAATATGCAAGTGCATCATCTCCCCATTTATGCATAAGAATTGAACTAATATACTAGGTATATAAAGTTAGATTATCATATGGGGATATCTTGTAAGATTGTGAAAAAGGTTGATTAAATGGAGAAGAAGAAGGATTCATAAATACTTAATAACACTAACCAAGAAATATGATTAAACTTACATAATAATCATCTTGCAACTTCATCCTTGGCCTTAGCAGATAATTTACTTCATAATAGATGTAGAAACAAATTATGGAAATGAATGAAATTACCTTCAATATGGAAATTTGCGAAGCTTAAAAACAAATTAAAATGAGTGCATGAGGGGTCTCTCACTCTAATCTAAGCTTTTAAACTAAGAGAAATTAACCCTTAAACAAGTGGGTAATGCTATGCATTTTACAAAATATCTCCCTTGAGATTGAGAATAAATTACTAAAACTATCTCCTAAAACCAACCAAAAATGGAAAGGATGAAAGTAACATAAAGTAGAAAACAAGGAGCTAGATTGATCATGGGGTCTTAGTGTGGGGGATAGAATATTTTTACCCATGATCGATCTTGGGGAAGGCTAGATTAATCTCAAAAGTATTCTTCCATCACCTAGATCGATCTAGGGATAAGCTAGATTGATCTAGCCCCTTGACTTTTGCTAACTTTCAACCTTAAAAGTCCATTTTTGCTTATCTGATCATTATTTTCTTGTCAACTGTAGTACCCGAGATCTAAAGGCACAAAATAACAACAAAATGTGCCTTTCCAAGCAATGTTAAATACAAAACATGCTATGGGACTAATCATACAATAAGATGGTAAAACAGGAAAGTTAGTGAAATAAATGTGTCAAACGACTCTGCGTTTATCACTAGCTTAACAATAACTGAACAAAAATTACCATAAATACCTAAAGTAGTAAAAGAAGTACCTGATATGAGGGCCACAAAGAACATTAGAAAAATAAGTTTCATGTTAAGAACTTTGTCATATTCAATAATGTGAAAAGGAGACATAAAACTAAGAAAAGCAATGCTATACTTACTGGGTATTCTTACCACCTATTCTTACTAACATGCATTAAGTGGGTTGTACCTTGACACGAAAAATGCACGTGCAAGACATGTATAGAGTTATTTTTGGTATTTCTGAATCAATCTCCGACTTCCATTATTCTCCACTTGATGCCCTCACCCTAATGAATGGCCTTGCTTCACTAATTTTTCTAATCGAAACCTCGAACATCTCCAATGCCTTCATTGAAAGAGATATGCCCTCAGACTACTCATAAGTTATGATTTGTACTTGGATATCTATTACTTATTATTATTACCAATAAAGTTTATTTCATTTAACTTTAGATTGTTTTATAAATAATATGTATTAATACTAGTTCATCAAGTACGTGACTTGATTGTGGGATGCTAGTAAACAAATAATAATATTATTTGTCCCTAATCATATGTCAATAATCTAGGACCATATTGATATAATGATTAGAGTATGAGTTAGCTAATGACTATGTTCCACAAGTCATTGATATGAAGTTTTCAAGCTGAACACACTGATACTTGTTAGGGAACAGTGTATTGGACTAACCCGCTTTGGGGCACTACGAGGAGTGTTATATAATCTCATCAGTGATGTTCCCCATTAGTGATATCATATTATCCTCAGACCTGAGATCGTCATGGTTACCAGCATGGGGATTGGTATGATGGGCATCATCAAACCTTACTCTTGACCGAGTAATTATAAAGATGATGATCAAGCATGCTATAAACTATGTAGAGGTATGTGATTGATCAAGATGGGATTTGTCACTCTCATATAACGAGAGATAGATATCTTTAGGCCCTTTGATGAGTATGATTAATGTTTGCATGGCCATGCACAAATTAGGTGTCATAGGTATAAGATTAATTATACTTAAAGATCAAGAAATAAAGATTGAACTATACAAGAATGACACTTGCCTAACTCTTGTATTCAATCTAGATATCGGTAGACAAAAGGAATTAATGTGTGGCATGTCATTTAAGATTGTGTCGTTTTGACCTTTATACCCTTTGGAAAATAGTAATATCTTACTAGAGACCACTTACTATTTGTATAATTAAAACGGGCTTTTAATTGCACTGCTAAAAGAGTGTAAACCTACAGGGTCGCACACCAAAATGAGTAGGATCAAAAACGAACTGGGCTTGGCCCTAGTTGGACTCGGGCCTAATTCATTTTATTACTTAGGGTTTCTTGTGACGCCCTGAGTGATGAGTACTCCCTTGTGTGGAGGAATGGTAGCTCGAGTGATGAGTACTCCCTTGGGTGGAGGAATGGTAGCTCAAAGGGGGCATCCCACACCGAAAGTTGGGGGATCCTTGGAGACCCATATAAGTAAGATATGGTCGCTAATTAAGTAGAAGGCCTTTTGGGTAGCTCACTTGCTTCGGATCCCATGAGAACTCCGAAGTTAAGCGTGCTTGGGCAAGAGAAATCCCAGGATGGGTGACCCCCTGGGAAGCTGGTCGTGAGCTCCCAGAAACAAAGCCGTGAGGGTAGATGTCCTGGGGCTGAGGCCTGTCTAGGACGCTACTCAGAGCGGACAATATCGTACAGAGGTGGGACCGGGTCGTTACATTTCTCATTAGGGTTTCCCTTTAAAAGGAAAACTATTAGTCTCTTTTGTTTCATGTGAAAAAGAGGCAAAATAGAGAAAACCCTAAAAATTGTGTGTTAGTACACCAAGCAAGGATCCGTTCTCGTTCGTGTGTGCATACCGTAGAGGGGTTGTACTTTCTACGTTAAGACGACAACAACAGAAGGATTTGATCCACTGTGTTCAAAAGTATGTTTTCTATCGATTATTATTGAACAGTATAGATCTTAGGGTTTAATGATTAGTACAGTTTATTGTGTATGTGATGCATGTTCATTGCCCTAATTCTCTAAAGTGGTATCAGAGGGAGGTTACTGTTCTTTAATTTTTGATTAAATTAAATAGTTGTTTTAAAGCATGAATATTCGTTTTGTTTTGGCATTCGAATTATAGTATTCATGCTAGGATTTGTTAATTTCGATTAATGGGTTAATCATTTTTATAGCATCCTTATTATTTTCGATAATCAGTTTATATATCTTATGTGTAGTTTATATATGATCTGATTAGGGTAGATCTGATATGTGAAAACGTGATTATTATGTGACGATAATCAACGTGCTTATGATTGTGCTTAAACAGTTTAGTATGGCATGTTATTTGAATATGGTTCATATACTGTCATGATTTTAATTCCGCAACTATCATGTTTAGCATGTGAAAATCGTTCTGTTTGGTTTTATGTAGCAATTGGATTATATCAGACCTGATAAGATCACGTGTGTAGGGTTCTTCGCGTTAATATGATTAACAAGATTGAATAAATTAATGTGATTAATTTAGATGAATATGTCTAATAAGATTAGACGCGTTTCTGGGAAAATTAGATTGAAATCGTTCAAATTTCCCACGGTGGCAGAAGTGTGATTTCCTTAGAGGTAATATATCCTATTTGCACATTAATATGTTATATGTGTATATAATATATTGTATTATGGGATAATACTAACTTGCAAGATTGTAATTAAAATAGTGATATAGTATGGCTAAACTAAATACGGCATGCGTGTCGTCTTGTATTTTTGTAATATCAAAATATGGTCTGCGTGTCGTCTTGTGTTTTGCAATGTAATTTTATATTACTATTCTCTTGTATTAGGCTGTACAATTTTTGTATATTACCTCGCATAGAAGATGGATAATCCCTTATCACAAAAGAAGATGGCCAAAGCTACAAAGGATGGAGAACAAATGTTAATTAATAGCTCAATACCTTTAGCCATACTATATCACACAATTTATTTCTTTATTCTTGTTTAAATATTCTATTGTATTCTTATGAGAATGCATGATTATGTCCCTAGAACAAAAAGAAATTATTTGTGCCTTTTCAACAATGATAACTATTAATGTTATGATTATTATAGAAGATGCCTGCCAAAGCGGGGTTATCTTAGACCAACATAATTTAATAGTATGGAAGTCGGACATCCATAAGTCATAAAAGTGTTGGTTTGATTTCACAAGGCCATCAAAACGGTTTTGGGCTTTGAGGCAAAGTGTTGAGAAACCGAAACATTAGATATAAAAACTCAACAAACCAAGAGTTACATAAGATGTAATTAGCAAGAGTTGTTTACCTAATTAACAAAGTTTAAGTGAAAAGCCAAAGCTTTCTTAACGTTTTGTGAAATATGGATCTTGGACCTACTATGTCCTATTGGGACAATTGCATGTTAGACATAGTAGGAGATTTTAAGATGATAAGCATATTAAAACATTTGCATATGTAATTTTATTGTAGATTAACGATGAACAATAACACAACCACCTTTTCGTTGCGATCTGTCCTTGAGAAGGAAAAGCTAAATGAAACCAACTTCCTAGACTGGCTTAGAAACCTGAGAATTGTTCTCAAGCAACAAAGGAAAGATTATGTCCTCAAAAATGCTATCCCTAAAGAAGAACCTGCAGCTAAAGCCCCTCGTGCACAAAGGGATATGCATATCAGAAGCACTTAAATGATGATTTGGAGGTTTCATGTCTCATGCTTGCTAGCATGAATGTTGATATGCAGGAGCAATTTGAAAACATGAATGCTTTCGATATGGTTAAGGAACTGAAGAGTTTGTTTCAGAAACAAGCTCGAGTCGAACGCTACGAGACTACTAAGTCTTTGTTTTCATGCAAACTTCCTAAAGGAAGCTCAGTCTATCTCCATGTACTCAAAATGATTGGGTACATTAATAACTTAGAAAGGTTGGGGACAGCTACTAGCCAAGACTTGGCCACTGATGTCATTCTCTAATCGCTGCCTGAGTCATATGATGGTTTCATTATGAACTTCAATATGCACAGCCTGGAGAAGACATTAACTAAGCTAAATGGAATGCTAAAAATAGGTGAGCAGAACATTGTTAAGAAAGGTAAGAATAATGTTCTGATGGTTCAAAAGGGAAAGAGTTTCAAGAAAGGTGGAAATAGCAAAGGAAAGTCCAATGCCAAAGGCAAGGGTAAAGCTCCAGTTAAGAACTGGAACAACAAGAAGACAAATTATGAGCCCAAGCCTAATCCACAAGTTGAAATGATATGTTTTCACTGCAATGAAAAGCGTCATTGGAAGAGAAACTGCAAGAAATATCTTGACGACAAGAAAAAGGGAATGGTTTCATTTACTTCAGGTACTTATGTTATAGAAGTAAATGTTACTTTGGCTTCTTCTACTTCTTGGGTATTAGATACTGGAAGTGCATCTCACATTTGTGCAAGTATACAGGGACTCAAAAGGAGTAGGAAGCTACCCAAAGGAGAAGTGGACCTACGTGTTGGAAATCGAGCAAAAGTTGCTGCCCTAGCTGTAGGAACATTTGAGATTCCTTTACCTTCAGGATTGATTTTAGAATTAAATAATTGTTACTATGTGCCTGCTTTTAGCAGAAACATTATTTCTATTTCTTTGTTAGACGAGGAAGATTTTGAATTCAATTTTAAGAATAAAGGTTGTTCTTTTTCTTTGAATGATATGCACTATGGTAGTGGACAATTATTAGATGGTCTTTATATTCTAAATCTTGAGATACCTGTTTATAAAATAAGTAACAAAAGAATCAAGTATGATGATTCGAATCCTACTTATTTATGGCATTGTCGTTTAGGCCATATAAATGAGAAAAGTATTAAGAAGCTCCATAAAGATGGCCTTCTGAATACATTTGACTTTCAATCTTTTGAAATTTGTGAATCTTGTTTGTTGGGAAAGATGACTAAGAGCCCTTTCAAAGGTAACAATGAGAGGGCAAGTGATCTTTTGGCCCTCATTCATACTGATGTATGTGGACCACTGAACATAATCGCTAGAGGAGGATAACAGTACTTCATCACATTTACTGATGATTTCAGTAGATATGGTTATGTTTACTTGATGAAACATAAATTGCAGTCCTTTGAAAGGTTCAAGGATTTTCAGAATGAAGTACGAAATCAACTTGGTAAGACTATTAAAGCTCTTCAATCAGATCGAGGAGGAGAATACTTAAGCCAATAATTTGATGATCATCTTAGGAGCTGTGGAATTGTTTCACAGCTTACTCCACCAGTAACACCACAATGGAATGGTGTATCTTAGAGGAGAAATCAAACTCTGTTAGACATGATTCGATCGATGATGATTAGACATCTTTTCCAATATCGTTTTGGGGATATGCTCTTGAAACTACAACGTTCACACTAAACAGAGCTCCATCTAAGGCTATAGAAAAGACACCTTACGAGTTATAAATGTTCCAAGTCTGTCTTTTCTAAAAATTTGGGGTTGTGAAGTTTTCATCAGACGACTAATCACAACTAAATTGGAACTCAAATCTGATAATTGCTTCTTCATAAGATATCCTAAGGAAACTAAAGGATATTATTTTTACAATCCAACCGAGAACAAAATGTTTGTAGATCGGAATGGAGTTTTCTTATAAAGCGAATTATTTTTCAAAGAAAACAGTGGGAGCACGATACATCTTAAAGAAATTCGAGATGGTAGTGATGCACTTAATGAAGAGCCTCAGCAAAATATGCAAGTAGTTGCAGAACCTCCTGAAAAAGTAACAATCTTACGAAGGTCAAATAGGCCACATCGCGAACCTGGGAGATTAGCACTTTTTGTCTCAGGTGACCAGGATGTAGTGTTGTTAGACAACAATGAGCCATTGACTTTCAATGAAGCAATGGAGAGCTCTAGTTCTGAGAAGTGGCTAGAAGCCATGAAATCCAAAATGAAATCCATTATGACAATCAAGTATAGGACTTGGTTGATATACCGAATGGCTGTAGAGCCATAGGTGGAAAATGGGTTTTCAAAATTAAGATTGATAAGGATGGCAAGATTGATGTCTATAAGGCTCGATTAGTGGTAAAAGGATATCGACAAATTCATGGTATTGACTATGATGAATCCTTTTCTCCAGTTGCCATGTTTAAATCAATCCGGATCCTTTTAAGCATTGCTGCATATTATGACTGAAATATGGCAAATGGATGTCAAAACCGCTTTCCTTAATGGATATCTCGAAGAGGATGTGTATATGACACAACCTGAAGGTTTTGTTGATCCAAGGAATGCTAATAAGGTATGAAAGCTTAAGAGAGGCATATATGGTCTTAAGCAAGCATCTCGAAGCTGGAATCTTCGTTTCAATAAAACTGTCAAAGAGTTTGGTTTCATAAAGAACGAAGAGGAACCTTGTGTCTACAAAAAGACTAGTGGGAGCGCGATAGTTTTTCTGGTATTATATGTGGATGACATACTACTCATTGGAATGATATTCATATGGTTGAATCTGTTAAGACCTGGCTGAGGAAGTGTTTCTTAATGAACGATTTGGGCGAGGCAACTTACATATTAGGGATTAAGAAAACTAATAGGACTGAGTCAAAGTAACTACATTGACAAGGTCTTCCGTAGGTTTAACATGCAAGACTCTAAGAGAGGATACTTGCAAATGACACATGGCACAACACTCAGCAAGACTCAGTGTCGTCAGACACAAGATGAGCGAGATCGCATGAGTAGAATCTCGTATACTTCAGCTATAGGTTCTATCATGTATGCTATGTTATGCACTCGTCCCGATGTAGCATGCGCATTGAGTGTGGCTAGCAGATACCAATCAGATCCTGGCGAGAGTCACTGGACTACTGTCAAGAATATCCTTAAGTACTTAAGAAGAACTAGAGATATATTCTTGGTTTATTGCAGGGAAGAAAAGTTGGTTGTAAATGGTTACATTGACTCTGGGTTTCAGTCAGATAAAGATGATTTCAGATTATAATCTGGTTTTGTGTTTTGTCTCAACGGCGGAGCTGTGAGTTGGAAAAGTTCTAAGCAAGCTATAATTGTTGATTCTACAACAGAGGCTGGATTTGTTGCTGCTTCAGAAGCAGCAAAGGAAGCAGTATATATAAGGAAGTTTATCACTGAACTTGGTGTCATTCCTAGTAACACCACTCCAGTGGATTTATTTTGTGACAACAATGGAGCCATTGCTCAGGCTAAAGAGCCAAGGTCGCACAAGAAATCCAAACATATTTAGAGATGTTATCATATCATTCATGAGTTTTTCAATAATGGTGATGTAAAGATACGCAAAGTCCCCACAAATGAGAATGTAGCTGATCCTTTGACTAAGCCACTTTCTCAGTCTAAGCATGATCGTCATTTTTAGTACACTAGGTATTAATTTCATGAATGAATGGTCCTAGTGTAAGTGGGAGACTGAAAGAGGTATGCCCTAGGACTATTCATAAATTATGATTTGTACTTGGATATCTATTGCTTATTATTATCAATAAAGTTTATTTCATTTGACTTTAGATTATTTTATGAATAATATGTGTTAATAATAGTTCATCAAGTACGTGACTTGATTGTGGGATGCTAGTAAATAAATAATAATATTATTTGTCCCTAATCATATGCCAATAATCTAGGACCATATTGATATAATGATTAGAATATGAGTCAAATGATGACTATGTTCCACAAGTCATGGATATGGAGATATCAAGCTGAACACACTGATACTTGTTAGTGAACAATGTATTGGACTGACCCGCTTTGGGGCACTGCGAGGAGTGTTATATAATGTCATCAGTGATGTTCCCCATTAGTGATATCATATTATCCTCAGACCTAAGATTGTCATGGTTACCAGCATGGGGATTGGTATGATGGGCATCATCAAACGTTACTCTTGACCGAGTAATTATAAAGATGATGATAAAGCAAACTATAAACTATGTAGAGGTATGTGATTGATCAAGATGGGATTTGTCACTCTCATATAACGAGAAATAGATATCTTCGGGTCCCTTGATGAGTATAATTAATGCTTGCATGGCAATGCACAAATGAGATGTCATTTGTATAAGATTAATTATACTTAAAGATCATGAAATAAAGATTGAACTATACAAGAATGACACTTGCCTAAGTCTTGTGTTCAATCTAGATATCGGTAGACAAAAGGAATTAATATGTGGTATATCATTTAAGGTTGTGTCGTCTTGACCTTTATACCCTTTGAATAGTAGTAATGTCTTACTAGAGACCGCTCACTATTTGTATAATTAAAATGGGCTTTTAATTGCACTGCCAAAAGAGTGTAAACCTACATGGTCGCACACCAAAATGAGTAGGATCAAAAACGAATTGGGCTTGGCCCTAGTTGGACTCGGGCCTAATTCGTTTTATTACTTAGGGTTTCTCATTAGGGTTTCCCTTTAAAAGGAAAACTATTAGTCTCCTTTGTTTCATGTGAAAAAGAGGCGAAATAGAGAGAACCCTAAAAATTGTGTGCTAGTACACCAAGCAAGGATCCGTTCTCGTTCGTGTGTGCATACCGTAGAGGCGTCATACTTTCTACGCTAAGACAACAACAATAGAAGGATTTGATCCACCATGTTCAAAGGTATGTTTTCTGTCGATTATTATTGAACAGTATAGATCTTAGGGTTTAATAATTAGTGCAGTTTATTGTGCATGTGATACATGTTCACTGTCCTATTTCCCTACATTCATAACAATAAAACTGATTGAATTGAGAGAGGGCATTGAGATAAGTTGAAGTTTTAATGGGTTCGCCAATAATATATGTGACGCCCTGCGAGTGATGGAGTACTCCCTTGGGTGAAGGAAAGGTAACTCAAAGGGGGCATCCCACATCGGAAGATGGGGGATCCTTGGAGACCCATATAAGTAAGAAATGGTCGCCAATTAAGTACAAGGCCTTTTGTGGGCTCACTGGCTTCGGATCCCATAAGAACTTCGAAGTTAAGCAAGTAGTGGACCAGAGCACTCCCAGGATAGGTGATCCCCTGGGAAGATGGTCGTGAGCTCCCAAAAACAAAGCCGTGAGGGCAGGTCCGGGGCTGAGGCCTGGCTGGATGCTGCCCAGCGCGGACAATATCGTACTGAGGTAGGACCGGGTCGTTAAAGTATATTACATGGATATTGATATATAACATAAATTCCTGCCATTTTTCGTTAAGTATAAACCAGCGAAAAAAAAATGAATTGTATGGTATAACACAAAGAAGAGTGAGTGAACTTAGAAAAACAAAAGGAGGCTATATATATTTGCTTCTAAAACCATAGAATCCCAAACTTAACCCCAAATCATTGTTTTTCCTCTTCACCTTCTGGTGAAAATTCACTCTCACTGTCAAAATTAAAAGGTGGAGAAACATTAAATTGGCCATTTTCAGGGAACAAATTCGGAGTCGATAGATGGGATGAATTGAAAGAAGCGTTCTTAGGATTCAATTTGAATTAGAGATTTTATGAGTGTGAACACCCCAATCCACGACTCTTGTGTGAATTTGGTTTTCATACAAAACGAACATTCTACATTAAGTCTTGAATCATCATGCATATAGAAGACCATTAGGAAAGACCCGACTTTAGTTTGAGGATTTAACATCCCCGAATCTGTTGGGAATCTACCATGATTAATGTTGCCACTTCACTTACTAGGACGAGGATTGACCAGCCGCAGGCCCTAGCTGTACGCCCCAATCGCATGCCCCAACCGTATGCCCCAGTAGCAGGCCCTAGCCGTACCCCCTGCGGCTAGCCTCTTTTGAAGTGTTTTTTGGCAAAAAATTCTTTATAAATAGGACCATTGGGGTCTCATTTAGATCATCAACACTCAAGAGAGTTTAGAGAGAGAATATTCTGTCAAAATCATTATAGAGAGTTTTAGAGAGAGAAAGGGGCTAGAGAGAGAAAGTTCTAGAGATAGAAACCTCTAGAAAGAGAAAGAAGCAAATGAAGTAATTATGGCAAGAAACATTTATTCTTTTCAAGCGCATTAGGAATGCATTTCTATAACCCTTCTGAATTTAAATACTGCATTTGAATTACAAATTTTAATACAAAAAATTATATAGCTTGCAAAGTAATTCACTGTTTTTAAAACAAGTCCTTTCTAAGTTTTACAAGAAAACTAAAATTCGTTTTGACAATTTTTCAAAATAAAACCAAACGCAAAAACAGTTTTCAAATAAATGGAACTATGAGACTCTGATTTCATTCTAAGAATGAATACGTAGGCACTTGTGAAGCTCGAGTCTGATTTCATAAATACAATCTTCAACCGAATTTATTCGAAAGGACTATTTTGAAAATAAGTCAAACTATTTGTAAGATATCTAAAGTAGGAATTGAATACATAATCTATTAAAGAGACCGAAAGGGCGAATTGGGTGAATAACACCGTCCTAATTCGTAACGTAATTCTCGAACCCTAAAAAATCAAGTTATTAAATAAATCTCTAGTTTAAAAGGTATGAAAGATAGTTTGTTTTCGGATTGTCTTTTATACAATCTTTTGTTTGTTTTCTTGTAAAACAAACTGGCAACTCTAAAAACACGTTCTTCCTCAAAACAAAAATAAGAGATTTTGGGTCGAAGATCTGGATTCTCACAATGAGATACGCTAATTCAAATTCAAATCAAATTCGAAGGACCCAACAGAAAGCCACACCCATCAGTAGCGTTGCTAGTGGCGCAATTTCAACAGCCAGTGAAGTTGTTAGTAGTGAAGGATTTGACGAAGGAATTTGGTGTTAGAAGGTGTGATTTTTTATAGCTAACAATTAATGGGTTTTTTATTATTATTTTTTAATATGGATTTTGGATTTTGGTTTCTATGGTTTGTATCATGTTGTTTTAATTTGATCTTGAGAGGTGAAGAAGAAGATGACTGAAGTGGAAACCATTTCATTAATGCCATTGATGTCCGACGTTAGAGTGACGTTGTGAGCTCCAGCAGTGAAATTGGTGATATATTTATGTATATTGGTAACAAAATGTGTGACCTAGTTTTTACGCCAATGGGTTGAACTATTGGTGACGAAATTGTTTTTCACCAATCATGTTATTGAAGGCACCCCATTTGGTGACCCTACTTAACCAGACTTATTTGTCAAACTTCACGATCTAACCTAGAAACATCAAAGATCTTAGAGAATTTACTTAATGGATATCCCCATCATTTCATGCGTAAAACTTCTTCTGATCATCCACTAATGCATTTATGCACTAGGTTGGGAATTCACAACACTTCTGGGAGTATTCATGGGAGTCAGTACATAAGTACATTCATCATATTGTCATTCATATCAATCATTCATGCGTCTCCATAACATTTACAATAATTCCCATAATTGCATAGAAAACATCTTTATGTCATTTTATGCGCCAATGTTATACCGGATCTAATGGCCGTGCATCACAATATTTTTAGAACATTCTCGAGAATCATATTCCTATGAGTATTCGCATTCTCGATATTTAAACCATATCGAGGTTTGTGGCTAAGTGGAAGATATGTTACCTATCCTAGACTAGATGCAAGAGGTTCATTTTCAAATTCGCCAATTTATTTTTACAAGAAAATAAACAAAAAGTTTGTGTAGAGAGAAAGCCTAAGGATAAGCGACATTTCTTACCAATTTTGTCTGTGAAACTAGTGTTCTAGGGTTTAGGAACTAAGTTATGGATTGGAAAAGTGTTAGGCATCCAGTCAGCCATTTATCTCTTAAGTGGATTACGCGTTTTATTCTATTTAGGAATTTGGATGCTTTTATTAGTGTTTTATTTCGTTCGAAAAATACCATTTAAAGCTCTAAGGACGGGGATTGGGGAAGGGATAAAAACCATTTATTCCCTAATTCACCGGTGTTTTGTTTGTTAAACTTTCATCATGTTTGAAAAAGTGATAAAAAAAAACCAATTTCTTTGGAAAGAATTGATGATTTAATGTAACTTTCTAAATAAAGTTATATCAAGTATCATTTTGCTATCTATTTAGTAAATTTATGAAAGCTTATTGCTTTTTGGGAGTGAATTCACTTTGGAATTTACCTTCGAAATGGGTGACGTAGTATAAAATAATTTACGTAGAAAGTGAATATATCTATATAGTATTTCTTTGTATAGCCAAGTATACTAATCTGGAGTTTTGTAGTAATTACAACCCGAATTTTAGTAGGAAAGGGTCACTGTTTCTAGATATATGCCTTTCATTTTGGAAAACAAATTTTGCTATCGAAAGGACATATTTTGATAGCAATTTAACAAGGACAACTTGCTTAACAAGTAATCTAAAGAAAATGAAGTATGAATTATTAAGGTACGAGTAGTTTAGAAATGCACCTCTTCAGAAGCACTAATTATAAAAGCATATGAGGAGAGAACAATTGGATTTTGTTAAACATCACTTCATTTCTTATTTCTAGGACACTTTCGTGAGGTAGAACTTCGCTGGTGTATCATGGAAACACTTCTTATAAGCCTTCCTCTATTTCTAAAGCTTCTCCTCTATAATTTCTCTTTAAAAATATCCCCTTCTAAGGTTAAAATGGGAGCGCTATTTATACCCGACAGGAACTTGTAGCACGGCCAGTACCCTACCCGAAAAGTTCTTCTGAACATGTCATATGAAAACTAACAACCTCAAAAACTAAGCAAAAAGATCCCAAACTAGTTGCATGAACCAAACTCCCAATGACGAACCTTCCCTAGACACGTAACAACCTTATAGGTTATGCTGCAAGTGTTATATCTTATTGGTTCTAAATAACCATAAACCCTAGAATCGTTTATGTCGTATCACCAAGAATCAATAAATTAATGTGCAAAAGCATACTTGAATCCATAGAGTGTATTTGTAGCCGAGTGGTTGGCCTTCCAGATCAACGCGTATTTCTTTAGAGAATCCTGTATGCCTTCTCTATGCTCTCTGTGATGATGGGGGCTCAATAAGAACAAGATACGTACGTGTGATATGGGGACCATAACCACAATATATATAGATAGTACACCCTACTATCTATTTAGTATTTCTATTTTAGCCCATCATAAAAATAGAATTACTCTTAAGTATCTACACATTAAAGGCCCACACCTTATTAGATACATTTAAGCCCAAATAACTTAAACCTTATTTGATCACTTTTAAAGTGGGCTTAACCATTCGACAGTCCATAACACATAATTATTTCACATATAAGCCCAATGTTGGAATAAGGATCCAACAGCAAGTCTAATGACTTGGCGCACGACAGGTTCTACCTCTGCAAGATGGGCAGAACCAATTCCTTATTGGCCTGGATGCATGTAGAGCCTTACAAGATACTTCTGAAAATACTATATTAGGTTTTGAAGCCCAAAATGCAATTGCAGTTTGAATATCGATTCTTACGAGGGTCGCGGATTATGGTATCCACAATTCCAATCTCTCACACAAGAACCCTAGAGAAAACATGAGGTTAAAATTATTCCTGGAAAGTTAAACATCATCAAAAAAAGCTAAAAACATGTGTCTGGCCAATTGGTGGTACAACCCCAATTCTATTGGGACGCAAACCCCAATTCAAACCCTAATTTCCCCGGCCCCTATAAATAGAAGGCTTTGTATTCTCATACGAGAATGCCATTTTGATGGGAGAAATGGTGCCAAAATTCTCTAGAGTCAACAAAGCACATAAATATACATTAAACACTATTTTTTACTCATTGAGATAACAAAATTTGGGAAGATTTAGGAGGGTTTGAAGGAATAAGCTTCAATTGACATGATTAGTTGGTCGATTCCTCCCAGCCCCAGCCTTTGCTTTTGGATTGGGTCTCCTTGTTGTCTCATAGGCTCTATCAATATAATAATTAGACATGGGTGTGTCTTTATCATTGCCAGTGTGAAGCACGTAATATTACTTTTAAAATCTTCTCTCGTGCGCTACACGATCTTGCCAACGGATCTCTATTTTACAATACATATGTTTATAGCTTATAAAGATGTTGAGGTACGCTATCTGATGCATCATATTATTCACTACACCACATTTAAGTTCATTAATTTACCATTAATTAAATGTAGTATTTGGCTCTTTTATTCCACTCTCATTTAGAAAATACAACATTATTTTGTCTAATTTTTTTTATAGTTCTCTCTGGAGCATGCCTGGAAAAATGTAAGATCAAATAAGTGCGGCAGTAAAGTTATATTTGGTGGGAGCTACTTAATTTTGGGGGAGATATAATTAAGTTGTTGTTTTTGACAATAAAGTATATGTATCATATGTTAAAATTTTATATCCACAAAAACTAAAAACCAAATTTTTTTTTTTAATTAGGTTAATAGTTTTAAGGTTAAAGTGTATTTCTGGAACATGACTGTTATTAAAAATGTTTGAGTTTTCAACTAAGGAATGAAAATAAAGAACATCCCCAACAATATTGCATATTTGTGTAACTTAACATCGAAATGTTTGTCTCCGACAATTTTTTAAATTTTACTTTTCATACAAAACGGATGTGTAAAATACATTCCAATTTAGATTATCGCATCAACTTTCTCTCTGTTCAATTTATAGTTTCTTTTTTTTTTTTTTTTTTGTAAAATCTTAAAATGTGATATCTTTTAGTAAACGTAAATTTGTGTAAAAAATATACTCATCAACACTAATAAATTAAGATCAAGTGTCTTTTATATGATTATGGTTACATAAATTTCAAGAAAATAAGAATAAATAATTCGTAAAAATGCATCCAATATGTGTTCATATGTTTTTTATGGTTCTTTCAAATTTCAGGCCAAAGTTAATTAGATCAAGTACCATTTGAACGCATTTATTCTAGACTTTAGTCTTTGTGTAAAAGTGACTTAACACGTAGGATTTACATATCAAGTTTTATATAACAGCTAGAGATACTCTAAATATTAAAAGTTGTTGGTTGTTTACTAGCTTCAACTTTTGCAAGGGACTAAAAATTTAAATCCCCAAGTTTTCGAAAAACACATTTGAGGAATGAATCAGGAGACTTCCTAAAGTTTGACAATTAGGGTTAGTGATAAGCACCCAAAACTGTTATTTATATTTTCGCAAATGCCTAAGTTTAAGTGTCATAAATTGCATTATATTATCTAATGTTGACATTTAGTTGTTTTGCAAGTCCTAGTCTTAATTGGTGTAGTTAAATGCTTAACTTTGTTGAATTTGTGAGACATGATAGCTAAAATGAAGATGATTTCGAGAGCTACAATTTTTTAGTTCAGCACATTTCCAAATTCAGCCATCTTGGGGCCTGAAATTGCAGTGCAAATTCCTGCCGAAAAAGGAAAAAAAATCCAAAAGTGTGTGGGGGCACATTCTTATTGTAATGCCCGCCCATCCAGGGCAATAAAAAACAGGATAAATAGAATACAACTGGTCATTAATTACAATGATTACAAAATACAATGGAAAAACCTCAATCTGAACTACAACAATCCTACGAACTCTTACCGTCCCATCCCGCGTTGTCACATCCGTCCCAGAGACCCTATGAAAATCTCACAGTCGAGGTGGACTAATAATAGCTTATAATCATAACTTCCAAATATAAAACTTTAATAACTTGCACAAGCAGAAAAACATTTGGAAATAAACATCACTTTGATTTATTACCCATCCTGTAAGTCGCTTATATAACCACCATCATCAAAAGACACATGTAAATACAATTCTCAAATATTTACAATACACATTAGGGTTACATATTGTTAGAGTGATATACTAAAAGCCATGATTTTATTATTATTGGTTTTGATATGTTATATAGACTCGATTTCGCTATTTTAATGAGAATCTTTATGGGCTATGGTTGCGTTATATTATTTATTTAAATATTGTGCATGTGTGTGTCTTTTATTCCATATAGTAGATGATTTGGTGTGTAGAGTATAGCTTAGACACAGAGGATCATATCATCAGTTCTTGTGGAATATAAGTTTATTGGTTCACAGTCTTAGATGGAATTGGACAACCATCGGTAGGATTGTAGCACAAGTTTTAGTAGTTTATCTTGACTACAGAAAACGGTACAGTTTTAACTCATTGTGCTAGTACAACTTGTGTGTATTGAATAAGACTAGTTTGGATTAATTGTTTTTATATTGACAATATAAAACAATTTAAAATCTCATGGCTATTATGATTACTTATGCTCTTAATCTTGAAATAATTAATAGACATATATATATATGTAGTGTTTGTTTTTTGACTCATTAAAAGTGAGATTCATTTATGGATCAATAATCTTCGTAAATTGGATCACGACACTATATGTATGATGAATATTAATTATTGACAAAATACACGTCCCGGTATAGGGATTGATGATAACCCCTTGAGAAGCTCATAAGTTTTGATCATGTCAAACCCTGCAGGTGGATTATGTTAATCCAACATGTCAAACAAGTTAAGTGGTACGCTCAAGGATTAAGAAGTCATTTAAATATAATTGTCAGTAATTTAATTTTAAATGACAGTTATCTGAAATCTTAACGTGGGGAGAATAATAAGTATTTAATAACAAGGAGCTCGAAATACAGTTTTGAGATAAGGACGGGAGTGCAATTATAATTCTTTAGTGGCGTGAATTATAATTTATGGAAGGAATCAATTCTTAATCAAGTTAGGATTACGATTTTCCATAGTAAGCCCAAACACTTATTTCTCCTTAGGGTCCCTATCGTAGCCTTATATATATGCCAGCCTTGCCTCTTCTCTCGACACAATAATTCTCACGAATTTAGGGTTTGTGCCGTAGAGAGTAGAGAAGGAGATCTTGGTGATACTGCAGCCCACACTTGGTACAGGATTACACGGCGAAAGGAATACGATAGAAGATCTTGAGGTTCTATCGAGCCCATGTTCTCGATTCGTCTCCACCAACCCCTGTTCGTGCTGAAATGAGATCAAACCAGAGAGATCTCGAAGGTAAAATCCGATTCCGCACTAGGGTTTTACATAAAAAAAATTCGTTCGGTCTATACGCAATATTAACGATTCTGGAACTAAGTTTCCATCACATGTAACATTTTACCATATTTATACAAGATATACAAAGTTTATACAACTCCAAAAATATTTATACATCTTCGAAGCACCGTCTAGACCTTAGCAGTGGACAACCTTCTTTTCTACCTGGAAGGAAATTAAACAACGTAAGCACAAAGCTTAGTGAATACACTACTCACACACCTAAGCAATAAAGTATATATATATTCGTCTCCCACAAAGCCTGAGACTCAAGGCATTATAAACAACAGCCTCCCAAAAGACCGAGACCCAAGGCATTATATAAATACTCCGGTCTCCTACAAAGCAAAAGACCCAAAGGCATTAATACACTAGCCTCCCACAAAGCCCCTAGGCCCAAGGCATTATATACAATAGTCTCCCATAAAGCCTGAGATCCAACGCATTCATAATTTATATATATATAACTCCATAAACATATATAAATATAATCCACGAGAGGTAGTACACTCACCTCAAAAGTTCAAACTAACCAAATGTAAAAATCTACTTCCGTTGAGCCATAGAATTAGTAGTTTCTTCACCCATCAATCCAAACCGATTAGTAATCTTGTCTCACCTCAATGTATATATGCAAAATTCATTTCCACAAGTGCAGAATGAATAATACTTATGCACAATTTCATTCACAATGCATTTTAACCATTCCAAATATGTGCAGTCTCAACAAAGAGCTCAAACAGGGGAATTCCTGTGGTCTGATCATCCCCAAATTTTTTAAAGTAGTTGTAAAACATGTATATGAACAAAATCACAAAATTTTAGCATAATCCAACAATCAGATTAAGAGATATTCACAAAATAGTGTAATAAAAACTTGATGTCCAGATTATACAACAGTGGAAACGGGTAAACTTTGGTGATTAAACTTTACTAATTGGCTATGAACTAGGTTATGAGCAATAAATTTCTAGAAATCTCAGTGTGTCTACTTTCAAACGCAATTTATAGTTAGCAATTCGGAGTTTTGTACAAAGAGTTATACCAATTATAATACAGGTGCATAAAGTTGTCTACTAAAAGCAACTTCAAAGATTTCAACTTCTCTTTGATACAAATCAAACATAAAACCATTATAACTTTAAACCAACATCATTTAACTATTTTCCAACATGTAGAACATCTTTTCCACCACTTAAAATTGACTTAAATCAAGTTGAATCAACTTCACCATGAAAACCCTCAAAATACACCGAGAACACACCCATACATGTATGTTCTTCTCTTCTAATCCAACTTTTCAACATGTAAATCATAAAAGCATATAAAATAAATGAAGAAAACAAAAAGAACATAATTTACTAAACAATTATTGATTTTCTATGATTTTTCTTCAATTTTCTCTTCTTTTTTCTTCTTCATTTTCTTATCCTCTCTATTTTCTCAATTTTTTTGGTAAATAATTAGAACTTTGGGAAGAAAATAGTGTACAATATATATTATTGCTGAGCAAAGCACCTCAATTTGCCTTGTCATTCTTAAATGAAAATGAAGGAAAATGAGACACCTAGCACATGCTTGCAAATTTACACATAAGCACCACTATCATTTTGTTTTCAAGTTTCACTCCATTTCTTCTACTTCTTTACACATGTAAGCACCTCATACTTTCTCATATGAAATTCAAGCTTGTACTACCACTTGTACATAACATTCAACAAATGAAATGCACACATAAAGCATGAATAGAACTCTCCAGTTCAAATATATTTACACTTAGCATTAAATAACCGCTAAATGTAATGATGTATAATGCACACTAATCATGCTTAATTAAATAAACTATTTTTAAGGTCTGGGGTTGTAGACACCCCGATCGGTGACCTCCGCAAAAACCCAAACGACCTTCGAAAACTACTGTTTTTGGGTCCGGGACCCACCCGAAACTACCCCGAAAGGGTTTGTTGGCCAACAAACCTATTTTTAAAGAGAATTGTCACACGACAAATGGATATGTCGCGCGACAATCCCACTATGTCGCCCCACAATCCCTCCTGACACCAGACCATCCACTCTCTGACACATCAGTCTGTCAGAAAATCACTTTAGCCGTTTGTCGCGCGACATTGGACACATTGTCGCACGACATATGTATATGTCGCGCGACACTTGCCCTTTCTGGAGGAATGTCGAGCGACAATCTTCCTTGAGCAGTATAAATAGGCCAACACCCCCAAGGGTTAGGGAGGTCAACTTGGGATTGATGAATTCTAAGCTTTAAATCTGATTTTCTAGTCTTTCATCAAGCATTCTCTATTATCGTCTTATTTCTGAAGAGTTATCGAATCTATTCCTGACACTCGACATGTCCCGTCTCTGGAATCGAATTCTCGGAAATATCTGAAGAAGGAAAATATTATTATCGCCGAAAATCTCTCCGCCGTATTATATTTTCTTTCTTATTATTATTATTCTCATTAGGAAGGTAAAGAAAGTCCCTTCTAGTATTTAAATTAAATATTTGTGTACTTGTTTTACTTCTGTTGTTCTGTCCACGTTTTATTTGAATAAACTTATTGCCAAGTTATAAATAGTCTACCATTTTTAAAACAAAGGACCTTGATAAAACCATTTGCAAAACCAGAAAAGTAAGTATATTACCATCCAGATAAAATCCTGTTTTCAAAACCCGGACCTGTAAAACTTAGGAATTAAAAACCCGGTATATCCTATATGTTTCATAGATTGTGATGCATCTGGTAGAACTCCCCTCAAGAGTTCTAATTCCACATTGAATTAGTTCTGATATAAGATCCAAACTTTTTCCAAAAACAAGTTAAAACCAGAGAAAAACCGTCATTATCTGAGAAATAATACGGGAAACTCCCTCTCTAAAGAGAAACCCACTTTTGTCACTTGTACTTTCATCCCTCAAAACTAAACCTTGGATCCTGGAATACAAAGGTTTTTCACGCCATTTCCCATTTTTCCCATAAATTAAGGTTTTCACTTAGAAAGTAGTAGACTGTCAGTAAAAGCATCCAAATTTTTCAACATAGAATAAACATATAAAAGACCACTAGAGACTGAAAGGGAGGAATGGGTGCTTAACACCTTCCCAAACCGTAATATAGTTTTCGAACCCTATAGAATCTTGGTTTCGTAAACAAACGCGTAAAGAAAGGCTTGTCTATAGCCTTTCCTCTTACACGACCCCTTTTGTCCGTTTTCTCGTAAAACGTACTCGCGACTCTGAATGAACCCTTTTGCATCTACAAATAGAACATAGGGACATGTTACACGAATTATCAAAAATACTCCAGGAAAAGGAACGACAAAATCCGTTCCGACGTTTCAGACGCCCAACGAACGGGGACGAGACCCGGGGGTCGCATTTGTGGATTCTCACAGTGGCGACTCTGCTGGGGACGGTTAGAAAACTAGACTCTTATATGTGGAATTTTGTTTATCTGTTGAATATCTGCTTTTATTGCTTTCCCTACTTGTGTTGACTGATTGAGAATAAACCTTTTTCTAAAAATGGGAGTTTTTCAAAAATACGTAATAAATATAATGATATTTGTGAAACCAACCTTTCGAACTTTACATGCACTTTCACAAAATCATGCATTAGTTCTCCCAGTGTGAATTTACCCCAAACCCTCGGAAGTATTATAAGTGAGTAGGGAGTTAGCTTGCTTGGGCCAACATAAACCGAAAGCATTTACTTCCACTCTCCTTGGCCAAGTACGCCCCCGAGGTATATCGAGTGACGAGAACACTCACGTACCCGGGAAGTATATCAAAAGGCTCTTGCACGTACCCGCCCCTGGGGTATATCGCAAGGTCTTGCCAAATAGGAGGGAGCCTGAAGCCTTAACCGTTCGTACACCTACGCTGCATATAAGATTGAGTCGGCTAAAACACTTGTCAAACAGCCGTAGGGGATGTACCACCTTACAGCTTACTTTACAATACCTTTTTAAAACCCGAGTCTTTTCTCGGCAATTTTTAGTGGTTCTTTTGGCAAAAATCGAGTCGCATCATAGTCTTCCTTCATCTTCGCCACGTGGTTTCGTCTACAGCCGTAATACAACGACAGAATGGAAGGTTGGGCCGGTAGAGATCATACCAAAAGACTAGTAAGACCAAGCACACCCGAAATGGCCGATGGACACGAGAATCAAGAGACAGATCAGAGCCTAGCCAAGGCGTCTGCACCTCAGCCAACTTTATCCGAGATGCATCGTTTGCTAATGACCGTCAGCATGAATCTGGCAAACCTCATGAACGAGCAATAGAGTACCCGAGTCCGTGTAGAAGAGTTGTCAGCCGGACGGGCCGCACCACTGGGGTTTGAACGACTACCACGAAATCGAGATCAGAACCAAGGGTAGTCTTCACAAATGCTTCCCCCGGTCCAAGGAACCAACCCACCACCAACAGGCCCTGTCATGGTCGGTCCCGTTCAAACTGACCCCAACAATCAGAACCAATGGGCCCCGAATTCAGGCTCCACTTACAAACAACAAGAGCCACCCATTATCTGGCCGCAACCTCAGCAAGGCCTTGATCCCCAATACCAACCATGGCCACAAATCCCCACAAGACCTATTCCACCACCGGCCCCAGTAGCCCCTCCTAATGAGTACCCAGACATCAACCGACTTCGGGCAGTGTATGCAGAATCGGTTATAGCTCGGGAACAGCCCGATGAGGTGTCAAGAGAGAATGAAGAAATGAAGAAACTGAAAGAGCAGATGAAGGTTCTGCAAAGGGGGATTTCTCTGATAAAAGGGGCAGACGAGATCACATATATGAACCACACGCCTCAAAACCCAGGGATTCAAGCTCCCTTCCATCACTAAATTTACAAGAACCACACGCCCCAAAACCCATCTTCAATCCTACATCAGATCCATACAAGTGTCCGGCTGTGGAGAGCCGGAGTTGGCTCAGGCCTTTCACATGACTCTCTCGGGGGCCGCCTTGAGATGGTTTTTTGATCTGGAGAGACACCACATGAAGACTTGGGGAGATATCGTCAAGGAATTCATGACCAAATACGGGTCCAACGAGGATTTGAAAATTACTCGCAAACACCTGAAAATGGCCAAGCAAAGGCGAGAAAGAAAGCTTCAGCGATTTTGTCACACGCTGGAGAGAGATGGCCTCCCAAATGTCCAAACGGCCCGATGAAGAAGAACAGTTGGAGATCATACAGAAGAATTTCACTCCAGTTGTACTGAGTTACATGGGAAAACATGTATTCCCACACTTTAGAGCCCTGTTGAGTATGGGGTCGCAAGTAGAGGAAGAATTGGCCAAGAAGGCAGAGACTGATACCAAGAAAGCCTCATACACCGGGAAAAAGACAGTCACTCCAGTCGTAAACCAACTAAGCTCATACCCATATCAACAAAACCCATTCCAACAGTCGCAACAAGCCCCTCCGATGAGTTGGCCTGCACAAGGAAACTCTTCAAGCGCCGAGGCCAAGAAAAGGGGAAACTTCTGCACCCTTCCCACTACGCTGGTCAAAAGCCTAGAACTACTCCGAAAGGCCGAACTGATCACCCCACTCAACCCACACCCCCCACCAAACCCTATTCCTAGCACTTGGAGAATGAATAAGAACTGTGCATACCATCAAGCAGCAGGCCATGACATGGAACGCTACTTGGCTCTTCGCCATCGTATCCAGGACTTCATTAAACCCGGAACCATCCCCGCACCCGGCGGGCCCAATGTTACCAACAACCCCCTCCTTAACCATGCTCCACCTGCGGGGATTAACGCCTTAACCACTGATGAAGAAGGCTTTGATCCCGTATGAGTCAATCGAGATGACCCAGCCTATAAGGCACCCGTTGTGTTTCCAGCAGAAGCTCAAGTCTCCCCAGGCCTCAATCCAATAATCGACCAGTGGATGACTAAAATGAACTTCCTACCCGAGTAGGGTTTGGGAAAGGCGAATCAGGGGATCTCACAGCCACTTACAATCAAAACCAATCCCAGAAAATCTGGGATAGGATGGACCCAGGATAAGAAGAAACAACCGTGGAAGGCCCGAGGCCTTTCCAAGGAGACAATCTGTATGACAGAAACCTCCCCCAGAACTTTCAGTTGGTTAGCAGAGCCAGAGTCGTCGGAAATCCTAGAAGGATCAGATCCAACATCTCTTTGGATACAATAAATTACCCGTTCAGGAAGGGTATACCAACCACCGCCAATGGATACCGAGAAATCATCACCTCCTAAGGAAATAGGAGAAGATCGAGTACTGGAACAGTTGAAGAAAACCCAGGCAAACATCACCATTTGGGGCCTCTTGGTTGCCTCCAAACCTCACAGGACCGCATTCATCAAACTTCTAGACGAGGCCATCATATCACCAGACTCCACACCCGAACAACTACCAAACATGATCGGGTCGCTTATAGTCCAAAGAAGTCTGTCATTTTCAGATGAAGACTTATCTCCATTGGGAAGAAAACACAGCCTGGCCCTCCAAATCGCCGTCCGGATCCGAGGAAAAATCCTGCTACAGGTACTCATCGACAATGGGTCAACTATAAACGTCTGCCCCCTGAAGACCGCCAGATGCCTGGGTATATTAGGCTCAGAACTTTCCCCGTCAACTGTGACCGTTAGAGCCTATGATAACACTAGAAGGGCCGTTCTGGGTTCCCTAAAGCTCGATCTCATGGTCGGTCCCGGAAACTTTCCAGCCGATTTCCAAATCATAGATATTCCCTCCAGTTTTAACCTCTTGTTGGGAAGAGCATGGCTGCATGACATAGGAGCACTCCCCTCCTCCTTACACCAGAAGATTAAGATACCGTTCGAAGGAAATATAATCACCATCCAAGGAGATCCTGAGATGACCTTAGAAGATCTGAAATTACCCATCTTAGGCATTAGGAGCTAGAGCATATAGCTGGGAGGCTTTTCTTACGAGCCTCAAGTGCAAGCCCTCATCACCCAGAGAATCGAGTACCTTCCCCCTCACAATATCCTTGGTCTCAGCACCAAGATCATAAATATGCTGAGAATGATGAAATACTTACCTGGAGCTAGTCTGGGAGTGGGGCAGCCGGGATTACTTTAAGCCTTGGAACCAGTAACGAGGTACGAAAGGGAAGGTTTGGGGTACCAGCACACCGAAGAAGACAACCAAGAGAAAAAGAGCCGAGGGCATCAGTATTCGAGTTTTAGCTCTCTGAATGGGTTTTTCGTCAGGGAAGGAGATGACTTCCCCTTTTGCGGCTTTCAGGAGCCTTGGGGAAACAGCGATGAAGAGAACCTTCCAGGATGGGAAATCTTCTATGAAGAGGACCTTTACATCAAGGAAAACGTTATGCACAGTTTCTCTACCAAGTTGACGATCGGACCGAGGGAAGAAAATGAAGAGGAAGAACTAATCGTAGATCTCTTCGACATCATGGCCCTAGGGGATGACGAACCAAGAGACGATCCTGTACACTTGATACACGCTGATCCGGATTACCAAGAAAAAGGGGGAAAGAGTGAATTTGTAAGGGTGAGAGATAAGAGTGAGGGTAAGGCTAGGGAGGAGTCACTCCTAGATTTACTTTTTAAACTTGTACCTGTAAACACTATTATCAATGAAGACGAATCTGTTTTCCGATATCCTATTAATTTTAATTCTGTAATTGCTTATATGGAGTTGGAAAGACTAAACGAACACCCTGAACGGGGGGAGCAGCGTATACAGAGCGAGGAATGAGACACTCTTATAGTTATTCTCGGGACGGAAGAAGACAAGAAAAAGGTCCGTATTGGGGCAAGTCTAAGTGAGACAGAAAAAGAGGAATTCACACAAAATCTGAATGAGTACGTGGATATCTTCGCCTGGTCTTACGCAGATATGCCAGGTTTGAACAACCAGATAGTCATGCATGAGATACACACCAAACCGGAATTTAGGCCCGTCAAGCAGATAGTCGTGCAATAGCTATCTTCCACGACATGATTCACAAAGAAGTAGAAGTGTATGTGGACGACATGATAATCAAGTCGAAAGAGAGGGAAGGCCATGTACCAGCCTTGCGAGCCTTCTTTGACCGGCTCCGCCAGTATCTGATGAGACTCAATCCGCAGAAATATGTGTTCGGGGTAACCAAAGGAAAGCTCCTGGGCTATGTCGTCAGTAAAAAGGGAATCGGGGTAGACCCTGCTAAGGTTCGAGCTATCCGAGAAATGCTCGAGCCTCGTACTAAGAAAGAAGTCCGGGGATTTTTGGGTAATTTGCAGTACATCAGCAGGTTCATCTCTTAGCTTACTCAAACTTGCGAACGTATCTTTAAACTCTTGAGAAAGTCTTCACCAGGAGAATGGGACAAGTAGTGCCAGGAAGCTTTTGACAGAATAAAAGACTACCTCTCCAAACCCCCAGTGTTAGCCCCACCACAGACCGAACTGCCACTAATTCTATACCTAACCGTCATTGATTCGGCTGCAGGGGCCATGCTGGCCCAACACCTAACCGATACACAGAAAGAGCAGGCCATCTACTGCATCAACAAGAAATTGTCCCCATTTGAGATAAACTACATGCCATTGGAGAAATCATGCACCCCTCTCGTCTGGGTAACGCAGAAATTATGGCACTACATGCTGGTTTTTTCGGTCATCCTGGCATCACGAGTCGATCCGTTGAAATACCTCTTCGAGAAACCAGCTCTTTCGAACTGTATGGTAAAATAGTTATTTCTACTCTCCGAATTTGATATCACCTACATGACCCAGAAGGCAGTCAAAGGCAAGATCATAGCTGATTACCTGGCCCACAATCCAATACTGGGGGACATGCTAGAAGAAGCCGAATTCCCAGATGAAACTATCATGAATGTCGAGATCGATGAAGACTGGAAATTGTACTTTAAGGGGGCCGCCAACCGAAAAGGAAACAGGATACGCATCCTATTAGTCTTTCCAGACCAAACTCACTCCCCTGTATCGTATCATCTAGACTTCTTCTGCACCAACAACATGACTGAGTATGAAGCCTGTATAATCGGGTTAGAGATCGCGCTCCAAAAGGGTATAAAGAGAATACAGGTATATGGAGATTCAGCATTAGTGGTCCACCAAGTTCTGAAGGAATGGAAGATCAGAGATGAAAAATTAGTCCTTTACCTTACCCGACTAGAAGATGTCGTAGAAAGATTTGAGCACTCGGAGTTTTACTATGTCCCCAGGTCACAAAACAGTTTTGCTGACGCACTAGCAACCTTGACCTCTATGATCGATATCCCGAAGGGGATGGAAGAAATAACTCTTATAATACAGAGGACATCAGGACCATCACATTGCATGGCCCTTGAAGTAGAGAATAAAGGGAATAGGGACTCAACCACTTAGTTTTATGACATCTAGAACCTGTTGAAAAATCATCAGTACCCCGAGCAAACAGACAAGAGAACACGGGTCACACTCAGAAGATTAGCATCAAGATTCATACTTTGTGCCGGAAGGCTATATAAGAGGAACTACGAAAGGACCCATCTCCAATGTCTCACTGAAGAAGAATCTGTCAAAATGATGGATCAGATACACGGGAGCAATTGTGGACCACACATGAGCATCCATACACTTGCCCGTAAAATCATCAGGCAAGGATATTACTGGTCTACCCTGCAGAACGACTACGTTAACCACGTGCGCCGTTGCCACAAGTGCCAAATCTATGCTAAATCTCAAAAACTTCCTCCGAAAGAGTTGTAGAACATGACTGCTCCCTGGCCTTTCGCAACCTGGGGAATTGACATCATTGGGAAGATTTCACCCAAAGCCAGCAATGACCATGAATTCATACTAGTGGCCATCGACTACTTCACCAAATGGGTAGAAGCCAAGTCTTTCCAAACCCTTGACGCCAGAAAGGTTGCCTGATTCATCAGACGGAATATCATCTGTCGGTATGGGGTCCCACACGAGATCATCTCGGACAACAACACTCACTTCGAAGGAGAGGCTAATTCCGTCATGGAGGAATACGGTATTACCCGACACAGATCTTCACCGTATAGACCACAAACCAATGGGGCAGTTGAAGTCGCCAACAAGAATCTAAAGAATATCCTAAGCAAGATGACCGACACCTGTAGTGACTAGCCAGAGAAATTACCATACGCATTGTGGGGATACCGCACCACCGAGAGGGTCTCCACCGGGGCTACCCCATTTTCTCTTACATACGGGATGGAAGCAGTCCTCCCTGATGAGTTAGAGGTTCCCTCTCTCACAGTAATGCTAGAGAATCAAGTCAATGAACTGGAGTGGGTCCAGGCACGTTATAACGAGCTGGCCCTACTTGATGAAAAAAGATTGAAAGCGGCGTACCACCATCAAAGGTATCAGAAGAGAATTGCTCGAGCATTTAACCAGAAAGTGAAGACTCGGGGTATCAATGAGAACGACATCGTATTGAAAGAAATTCGAGAGCCAGCCAGGGACCCAAGGGGAAAGTTAGGGCAAAACTGGACAGGTCCATACATTGTCAAAGAGATTGATATAGGAGGCACCGCCAAACTCACTAACTTGGACGGACAATTACTACATTCACCAGTCAACATGGACCGACCGAAGAAGTATTACCAATAGATGTAACATCTATAGATAAGAACTACGTAAACCTGAGCCCCCCAACTCAAATTTGTGTTTTTGAAAAATCAAAAAGGGGAACATAGGCAACCTGAGAAGTGACTTCAAGCCCAGTTTAAACATTGTAAAGAAATTTATTTCCCATAAACAGTCCTTCATATATTATTAAAAGGCGCTTCAGAACACCGAAAGTTACAAAGGAGATACAGCATACAGAGGAAACTAATCCCTAGGGGTTGGCCACACTAGGTCCTCAGTGGCCAAATCAATGCGAGCCTCGTCCAGGATCTGATACGCAAAGACAATGTTATTATCAGTGGCCCCAATATCCATGAATCGGAACCACTTTATTTGAAAGGGATCATCAATCAGTTCTCCTTTCAGAGATTGCCAACAAGAATGGATAATGTCAGCCCGGAGGGGCCGGGTAATACGAAAACGAGCATAGTTGAACTGACGAGCTAGTCGGGCACGCCACATCCTCTCTACCGATAAAGAAACATGCGGGGTCACAAACTTGGACTCAGAGGAGAAATTGTTCAGAACAAGGGGAATGTCCTGAGGAACGTTGAATTGACGAAGAAGGCATCCTGGGAGATAAAAGGAAGTAAACCAGAGCCCTCAGAGCCGAACATAGTTCTGACCCCTGTACTAAGCACCATCGCCTTCAGCTTCCACTAAGGAATGTTCCACCGGATAGCCCAAAAGTTCTTCGAAAACCACACCGTCCAATCAGAAGAAGACATGGTCAAAGCCCCAAAGAGGGACGACAGAAAAAGTGCGTCGGGTTGTCAAGCCGCACCCCATTGAAACCCACCGATCGAAAACGCTCCAGCAGCCACATATATTGCAAACGCGGGCTTCCCCTAAGGAAGGGTGAGGCTCCCCTTTGAAGATCATCTAGGCCATTCAAAGTCTCTGCAAGAATGATCGGCACTATGGACTCCCCATTTTTAGCCTGGTAAATCAGACTCAGAATAGTCGGATCAACACGGGAAGAGCCCGTCACCAGTAGCATATCAGAAACAAGACAGATCAAGGCTGCCACAGTACGCCCCACGCCATAAGAAGCTCTCTCTTCGTAACGATGAAAGAACCTCACCATTTTATGGAGGTGAAAAAGTCCGTCAATAATAAAACCATCACAGGCCGCCTGAGGTATGGCCAACAGAGCAATCAGCATGTCTCGAGAACCAATTTCTTCTATGGGAACTGCCATCAGGAGACGGATATCAGAGCGCAATAGCCAGGAAAACTCCTCATAAGTCGGACAGAGCTCATCTAGTCCAAAGCAGAAAAGATGATCCGCAAGACTCCAGAAATACAAAGCACCTAACAAAAAGGAAAAATCTTCAGGACGATGGCACCAGCCCTCTAAAGGGCTAAAAACACCGAAGTTCAAACCATTCTCAGAAGATATCAGAGCATCTCGGGTTCCGACATAAGAAAAATCAGAATTTGTGCGATAAGAAGACAATTTTGGAAGGTGTGGGGATGAAGGAAGGAAGATGGGTGTATTTATAGCAAAAAAGAGGGTCCTGTGCCTGTTTGTCGCACGACAAACCCATGTCCAGGAGGGATTGTCGCGCGACAATCCCCTTTGGTGTCACCCTATTTTTGCTTTTCTTACACATAAGAGTCATTCTTGCCAAAAGAATCACTTCTGGATGCATTTTGTGCTCACTTTATTCTTTTACAGGAACCCTAAGTACTGCCACATCACAAAAGGTATGACTCCTGAATTATCGATTCATATAATCATTATCTTTTCATCAATAGACAGAGAATAAAAGTATATCATCAGACACAAATAAAGATTTTTCATAAACCCAATAAAAGAACAGTTTTCTAAATGTCTAAATAAATACATATCTATCGGAACTAACTAAATGCAGGAAAAAGAAAGCTAATCTATCCTAGCGCGCTTCGACACGCTACCACTATCTCCAGAACCCTCCTCTGGCATAGGATCTACCGCTGGGACACCCGGGTGAGAAGGAACTGCTGCCTGAGAAGGTCCCGTCGACTGGACCGGAGCCGTAGGATGAATCACCGAAGACCGAGATCGCCTAGAGGTCCGACTGGTACTCCGCCGAGACTCCGTCCTAGCACGAGAGGAAGACAAAGGGTCATTCGCCCGCAGGAAAACATCGATCGCCCTCGGATAGTCGCGCATATAAATCGTAGGGTCTCTACCAACGTACTGAAGCAGGTTCCAGCTATATAGATACTGGGAGTGCCAAGCTCTCAGATTCGCCACATGCACTCTCACTCGTTGTAAAAATGAGAAAAGAAGGAATCAACACAGTAAAGATAAATGAACAAGGATATGAAGAGATGTTAAGGGAAAATAAAACATATACCTTATCATCAGAACGACCACCCAAGTAATCGAATGTATCCTCAGGAAGAGGATACTCAGGCACCGTATATAAACAGAGACAAGCGCCAATATAAGATATATCTAGAGGAAGTGGCGGCAGGTCTATCGGATGAACAGACGAACCCGCCGGTACAGCAGCAGAAGTGGACACACCCTCCTCGAGGATCGGGAACAAGGGAGGCCGAGAAGAAGAACCCTCAAAACCTGGAGATCGGGCCAAAGGGCCCATAGCAGTCAACGGAAGAGGAGTCAGTGTGGCGAATGTACGGACGCCCGGAGGATCCACAACGGCCGCCGCTCTCAAAGGCGGGACCCCGCCAGAAGTGGTCACAGCAGCAGGAGGGGTCCGCCCGAACTGCTCCTAATCGACCCCAAAGTCCGTAGGCTCCCAGGACCACTCTGAAGAATCTTCTGCACTGTAACACCCGGTTTTCTTATCGCTTGCAAATTGCGGCCCATATCGCGTATAAGGCTGAATTTGGCTCCGAGTAACCAAATTGGGTTCTGTAAAGGTTGGTATGGTTTGGAAACTTCCAACAAGTCATATTAATATATTTAAGTATTTTATAATGACCATAAGTTGTTTCGGGTGGCTCGGACGGAAATCGGCTCGAAAATCACAAGTTTGGAACCTACGCGATAAATTATTTTTACCCAACTTTGGATGACCATAACTTCCTCATATGAACTCCAAATGAGTTCCCATTTTTGGCTGCGCCTTCATTTCAATTCCCCCTACAACTTTCGTGTTTTGACCGAGACCCAATTCCAACTCCTTGATGCCCAAAAGTGCATGAGAAGTCAAGCTATTGACCAAAAACTGAATGAGGCAGAACTTACCTCATGTAGTCGACTCCATGAACAGTGAGGAGTCGACTACATCGCGCTAGAGAGGTTTTTTATATATTTATTCTTCTCCTTTCTTCCCCATTTCACCCCACCATTGGAGAGCCTTTAGAGAGAGAAGTGAGGAGGGATTTGAGGGGAAATTGAGAGATCAATCCATGTGTATTATTCCCCACCAAACCATCGTCATCATCATCATCTCCATCATCATCTTCATCTCCTTCTTCACCTCCATCCACCATAGCTAGGGTTTTTGTGCTTAAATTGGGGATTTTCGCATATGTGCGGTTGTGGCTCGATTCTTCCGCAATACTTCGAGGGATTGACCCTCTTAAGGTGGGAACAATAGTATTTAAACTTATTTTCAAGTTATTATAACATATTTAAAACAAATGAATCTAAACCTAGGGTTTTTACTCAAAGTTTCATGTTCATGGGGGTTTGGGCTAATTTCTCTTGATTCTTTGCTTGATTTGAACTTAATACATATATAAATAGTGGATTTTATTATAAGCCCTAATTTCTATACTGTTTTTGGTAAGATTTGTACAAAACCCTTATATACGGATATGGTTATGAACTATATGCTATGATACGCATACATACGACGCGATACATGATTTTAAAAGTATATTTTGTACAAAGTTACATATATTGGTGGTATTGTTGTTGTGTTTTAAGCTATGAACCACATTTATGAGATTTTCTACTTACCTAGCCAGTCCGTAAGTATGCTGGTCAAATACATAAATATGTTTTGAATGAATAAAGTCTTTAAATCATATTGGGAGGCTAATTGGGAACTAATACACCTTGTTTGAATATATTAGACTTGGCCTAGGGCCAAATTGATGAAAAATATAAAACCTCCCAAACTGATGATTTTATGGTTTCCTTTATTAACCGACGGACTTGGCGGATCTTGTTCAATCTCAACAACAATATCATTATGTGTTTTATAAAGTGTATAAGTACCCATATCATGAATGGCTATATATATATACGAGTTATACGAATATACGTGAAATATATGTATTTACATATCTGTACATGTTGGATCCTATATTCTTATGATTTCATTGATTTGATGTATTTATGATTATTTGGTATTGATTATTGGATGGCCACATCGTTCGTACTAGATAGATGGTGATTACCGGTAGCATATAGCCTTAGTGGCTATATGAGTATTATTGTAGCGTGCGCATTTATGGCGGCGTGAGGTAGCGTATGCATGTTTGACTGCGAGAGGTAGCGTCTAGGTGGACCTGGTAGGTGGTCCCTGCCTTGGGCAGAAGAAACCGAGTTGCCGACTATCTCTGTGCACAGTAGATGTATGAAAATCCTAGACGTGAGTTTGATATATGTGATTGATGTGATAGATCTAGTCGCAGTGTTGTGGCATACACTATATGATGATGTATATATATATACTTTGCTTTTCTTTTACTTTGGGTTGGGGACATTATATATATACATATATCACGAAAGGTTTTCCGTGCATTGGCTACTTTAGAAATATAGTATATATATTTACACTTGTACATACAAATGAAATGTATTTTACTCAGAGGTGATTCTTTATAGGGAAGCAGCTCATAAACTATTTTCATTATAATACATGGCATGGCATGCATGGGTTTTAAAGCTATTTTCCTATACAAACTCTTATAGTTTCCACTGAGCCCGTTTGGCTCACTCCTATTTTCCAAATCAGGTTTTGCAGGCATTACCCGGGGAATGGTACGCCATCGAGTCTAGATAGCTCTGAAGATTGGATTACCAAAGTCGTTAGGAAACGACTTGTGTACTAGTTGTTTAGTAAATATTTGTTTATGTATTGTAATGATGTATTTTGAGATATAATTTATTAAGATTGGGACCTCAGTTGAGGCTTTTTATAAATGACTTTTCTTTAAATGTGGAGTATCTACTGAATATGAATTGTATGTAAATTCTAACAGGTTTTGGTATTGCTTTATAAATAAACTCCACATGCCAAATTTCTTTTAAAATTTCTTTTATTACTTAAACATGTTTGTGGTATAAAATTCTAAATTTTACACCTGATCACCTGTCGTCGCTTACGACTCCGTGGCTAACCGGGTCCCAGAGGTGAAATCCTCTAAACGGGATTTTGGGGCGTCACATGCACCTCCCTCAGCAGCCTCAACAGCCTAAAAAACTACCCCCGGAGATACCGATGGACCAGTAGGGAACTCAAAACCCTCGGCAGGCTGCTTCTATCTAGGTATCGTCTGAGAAGGCTGCTCAGGAACAGCCGTTGCTTCACCTCCCTCACCGCCCTCAGGCCTATCATCACCTCCCTCAGGCCTATCATCGCCTCCCTCAGCAGGGATGTCCGTCTCTCCCTCAGGATCATCATCATCAGAGTCCAAAATGTTGTCCCTCTGATCAGGGACATGCAGTATCTGACCGGGAACTGTCCGAGACAAATGAGCCTGTCCTCGTATATAGTTAGGATCACCTCCCAATGCCCGGTACCTCTCATAGAAGACCCGTCCCCGAGTCCCCTTCGGCTCCCTCATCAAGTAACGGGCGGCGAAGACAGCTTAATCTCCCTCCTCGGTGAACGTCTAAAAACTGAGCCCGTCAACCAACGCCTGCACCATCACCGGGTCGATCTCGTCCGTCTGCCTCATCAGAACTGGCGGGAATGAAGGAACTCTAGGCCACTGGGCCGGTGTATGCTGGCGAATAACTCTCTCACCTAAGTAGAAGTGGAGGCCGTACTCATCCCTGATAAGCCGCCTGGTCCTCGAGGCGGTCAGAGCACGGCCATATCCGAAGTGGGGGCCCAGATCACCCTAGGGGGCCCACTCAATTTGAACAAAAACAATTTTTTATCTTCAGTGATTTATATTTTATTTACCATTTATCTATTTCAAAAGAAAAAATACTAAGATCTTTACCTGCTCCTCCAACAGGTCATGGACGGCAGCAGCTCCGGTCTCCCGGGTCCGATATAGATAGGGAGCCCTGTAGTTCCCCGCGATGAATAGGCGGAGAAAGGGAAACTGATCCTCATTCTCAATGAGGAGATCCACCTGGGCGCGACCCAGACGGGTATACGCCATGAACCAACTCTGAAGAGGAAACATAAAGAATATCAGCAAACAATCAACGGATAATATGTAAAGGACTGAAACAAAGATAAGGGAACAAAAGTGTATACCTCCCATAGCAAAGAAAAGCCCTTGAGATTCAGGGCTAAATGACGAGAAACCGAGTCCATAGCGTCTTATAGAACAGCCAGAATAAAGCCCTCCCAGTCATAATCAAATATGATGCTGAAGTCTCTGAGATAGGGCATCCACCAGAGATGGGCCGGCTCCCCCTCACGAGCCTCGAACTAGTCATGGAGCATCAGTAACAGGAGGACGCGGTCATACTGACGCACCTCCAGGCGGGTCATCGGCGCTCCCGAAGCAATCAATTTGGCTCTCTCTGTCGCTAGGCGCGTGACCAAAACAGCCCGAGGAATTGTATCACCGAAGCTCCGTCGCTCAAAAAACCATCCTAGAGCACCGACGATGCCCTCCGCCGTCAGACGCAAGGGGACGTCAATCTGGATAGGGACACCCCCTGAGGGAATCCCGGTCAAAGCAAATAAATCGAGGGGGTCATTGTCATCTCCCCCCAGCTCCAATGAAAGGTACGGGTGGTGTCCCACCAGTGACAGGCCCGAGCCGACACCAACATAGCTGCCCTAGATACCAGCTCCGAAAGGGCATCGAAGAAAGAACCGAAAAGAGTCGTAAGGAGTGTAACACCCGTAGGGTAAATGTACCACATTTTATGTCCGAGACGCGAGAGTGTGATGGGCCGTATCCAAATGTAGGAAATACTTCCGCACTATTTTAGAGATGTTATTACATTCATCTTTTAAGTTGGAAAGGGTTATGTAGAGTACTCGAGTCGAAATTTGCAAAACCTCACATTTTAAACTTACCCGACAAACTGACCTTTAGTCATTCAAGACATCATAACTTTTTCATTTTAGATGAAAATAGGACCTAATTTTTGTCATTGGAAAGGTATATCAACTTCCAAGAACTTTCATGTTTTGCCCGGAACCCAATTCCCACTTCTCGTTGGTCAAAATAAGGTTACGAGATCAGTTGGTGGCAAAAACAAGCAATTATGGGCATGAACAAAAATCCAGTACCATGGAGTCAACTCCATGGGGTTTAGGGAGTCGACTCCCCTTCACTGTAGCGGTCAAAAATGATTTTTTTTAAGCCTTGACCCGATTTTTATACACTTTTAACCCCACCTTCTTCTCCACTTCGACCAGAGCTCAGGGAGAGAGTGAGAGGAGTGTAGGAATCATGGAGGATAGTTCATGAGTGTAATTTTAACACATATTACCACCCAAATTAAGGATCAAACTCATCATCTCCATCATCTTCTTCCTTTCTTCACATCCACCAAGCTAGGGCACAAAAGCCAACCATGGTATATTGCGCCTCCGTTGTTTAGAGCTCGATTCGCGGCTCAAGTGGTGAAGGTTTAACGCTATCGAGGTAGGAACACTAGTATTAAAACCTATTTTAAGAGTTTATGCACCCAATCACCATTTTTATACAAATTTGGGGATTTTCTAGGTATACACCTATTGCTGCGTATATATACATTTTGGGCCTATAAATTATGAAGGAAATGGTTGATTATTACTTTTAAATCATAGTATATTATGTTTCTCCATGTATCTCTTCCATTTCCTTGATTTATGACAAACCCTTGTTCCTGGCCTCTAGTGCGCAGGTACTTATCAGTCCGCATAGTAAAATAAACTTATGATACGCACTTTATATCACTTGATACTCATGAAATGGACTACTATACCTTTTTACATGATGTATATGATCTTATAATTGTGATTGGGAAAAATATGATTGTCCTTATACAGAGTAGTCAACACCGCTCGTACCAGGTAGATGGTTATTGCCAGTAGCGTATACCCTTAGTGGCTACGTGAGATTATTGTAGTGTATGCCTTTGTGGCTGCGTGAGGTAGCGCATGCCTGTGTGGCTGCGTGAGGTAGCGTATGCCTGTGTGGCTGCGTGAGGTAGCGTCTAGGTGGACCTGGTAGGTGGTCCCTGCCTTGGGCAGAAGAAACCGAGTGCCGGCCATCTCTGTACAGTAGATGTGAAAAATCCTATACGTGAGTATTATACATGGTTGATACGATGTAGGCCTGGTCGCGGTGTCTTGAGACTATGTAGATATTACATTGTTTACATACATATTTATGACTTATGTATACGGAGTAATTGCAAACTCACTTTATAAAGCCTCTCCTACATATACATGTTTTTCTCACAACTCCTATAGTTCCTACTAGGCCCGTTTGGCTCACAGTTTTTCCTACACAGGTACTTCTAAGGATGGGACGGGACGAGTTGATAAGGGAAAGGTCGACAAGTCTTAGTCTCGTCTGATACTGTAGTGTGAGGGCCTTTCACTACTGAAAGGCCATGTTATCTATCTTATTGTAGCCATGTTTGTATTATCTATGTAGCCTACTTGAGCTTATGGAGACTGTATTGTGTATGACTATTTTGTGACCGTTATGTATTGCTAATGTATGTATTTTGCGGACATTTACTTTTCTTTAATTTTTTTCTTTTGGTTATTGTATAGTGGGTTGGAGGAACATGTCTATGGTTGAATGTTAGCCTAATGTGGACAAGTGACTTACATTTTAGTTAACCGGTGCGCAACGGTACAGACAAATCTGTAAGGCACGAGTTAACAGGAGGGGAAGCTACAGTTCTAGCATGTTCCCAGTTGATTTTGTTTTATCTTCTAGACCTTAGCATATTTGCCTTCCTCGCTAGAGTTATTTTATTTTTGACTCACTTCCGCCGTCACGTACGGCTCCGCGATCAACCGTGTTCCAGAGGTTCTCCCTCCGAACGGAACTCGGGGCGTCACAAGTTGGTATCAGAGGAATTAGGTTCTCTTTCTTCCTTCGCCGGAGTGTGCGTAGACTAGGATATCGTCCTTTCCATTATAACCTATCTTTATGCTTGGATTTTGTGAGTTGACTCTGTTATTTTGTAGAATTCCGCCTAAGCGTAGAGGCAAGGCTCCTGCTCAACAAACTTCCCTTCCGGAAGGTGATCATGAAACCGAAGGGGGAGATAGCTCTAGACTCCTCACAGCTATGAACAAGATGATGAAGGACTTTATAGGGGAATTGTCGGGAGTCCTAAAGAACAGTCATGGGTCTACTAGTGGAGCTGGTGCAAAGAAGGACTGAACCCAAGAGGAACTAGTCATCGTGGAAAACCCAGAGGAGGATCCCGAACCTCAAGGAGGGGAGACGGATGAGATTACTTACCTACGAGAATTCACTCGTCTTTAACCTCCAATGTTTGATGGAACTAAAGGACCCGAGGATGCAGAGGGTTGGCTTTTTGTAATCAAAGAACGATTGGAGGTTATTAGAACTCCCAAGAAGATGTGGGTCAAGTTTGCGACTACTAGGCTCTCTGGGAATGCTCATCGGTGGTGGAAAGTTATTAAGCAATCCGAGGGAATCCGTAAGTGGCGAGATTTTAAGACTGCCTTCCTAAGATAATTTATTTCGGACGCCGACCGCCGAGCTAAGAGAGATGAACTGCGTAGCTTGGTCCAAGGGGAGATGTCGGTGGAGGAGTATCGACTGAAATTCGAAGAGCTTAGTGTGTATATGGATACTTTTACCCTAAGTGACCAAGAAAAGATGGAGATGTTCTTCCTAGGACTCAAGGATGAATATAGGTGTGCTATGGGATTCTATGAGTTCACCTCGTTCAAGCAGTTGGTTGAAGCAGCTTTAAACCTTGACAGTCAGTACGCTCAAGCTCGTCGTTCCTCATTTTCTTCTGATTCGAGCCGAAAGAGAGACAACGTGGGGTATCGTAAAGGTAAATGGGGTAGAGACAAGAAATCCCGTTCTAGTTCAGAGTCTTCAGGAGAAAACTATACCAGCAGTGGGAGTAGTAGTGGACGCACAGGTGGTTGTTATCTATGCGGGGACACCGGACATGTTATCAAAACTTGCCCCAAAAACAAACAAGTCCCTGGTAGGTCAGGTTTTCGAGGAAATCGGGGTGGTCGAGGAAGAGATTATCGAGGTGGTCGTGGTAGAGACAATTATGGACGTCAGAACCAATATGGTAATTATGGTGATTATACAGACCAAGGTTCTTCGCAAGGCCAGAGTCAGTCAGTTAGTGGAGGCTACCAGCAATCCAACTACCCGATCCAGAATCAATTTCAATCCAACTATCGCCCTATTCCACCGCAAACGCAAGGGAGCTCTAGAGGCCGATTCTTTTCACTAAACCCAGCTGGAGACCAGGAAGATCACACTGTTATGGAAGGTACCCTCATTCTTTTCTCGACTGGAATTAGAGTTTTATTCGACACTGGTGCTTCACACTCCTCTATTTCGTTCAACTGTGTATCAAGTTTAAAGTTGAAAACTAAGAGGCTTGTTTTCCCCGTTAGCATTAGTTCTCCTATGGGTAGTACAACGAACCTAAACCAATATTGTACCGTGATTATTACCTTGCATCAGAATTGTCTTATAAAAGATGATTTTATAGTCATGGAGATGGAACAGTATGATCTCATTTTGGGGATGGATTGGTTGACAAAATATTATGCGGTGATCGATTGTCATGCCAAGCGAGTTACTATTACCCACCATTGGGGAGAAACGGTTGTTTTCTTTGGCGAGAGATATAATTTATACCCGATATTGTATGCTACTAAGAATGAACAGAGGGATTATGTTGGCTGGCTTTGCAACGTTGTGAGTGATGAAGTTCCACTTCTTACACCACAAGATGTGCCTGTTGTTAAGAAATTCTTGGATGTTTTTTCGGAGGATTTACTTGGTTTACCGCCGCAACGTGAAATCAAGTTCTCAATTGATCTAATTCCCGGAACTGCCCCTATTTCTATTACTCCATACCGGTTGGCTCCTGCAGAACTCAAGGAGCTTAAGACCCAGTTGGAGGATCTTTTAGCCAAAGGTTTTATTCGCCCTAGTTCGTCACCATGGGGAGCACCTGTGTTGTTTGCCAAGAAAGCTGATGGATCATTACGCTTGTGTGTGGATTATCGCCAACTAAATCGAGTGACGATCAAGAATAAGTATCCTCTTCCACGAATTGATGATTTATTTGATCAATTACAGGGAGCTCATTTCTTTTCCAAGATCGACTTAAGATTAGGATACCATCAGTTAAGGGTAAGGGAAGAAGATATTCCTAAGACAGCTTTCCGGACACGCTACGGCCACTATGAATTTCTAGTTATGCCATTTGGATTAACGAATGCACCAGCAGCTTTCATGGATTTGGTGCATCGTATCTTCTGCCCATTCTTAGACAGATTTGTTATAGTGTTTGTCGATGATATATTGATTTACTCTTCTTCAGAGGCGGAGCATAGGAAACACCTTTTCACAGCCCTGCAGTTGCTAAGAGACCACCAACTCAACGCCAAATTTTCCAAGTGTGACTTTTGGAGAGAATAAGTGAAATTTCTTGGACACGTTGTCTCACGAGGTGGTATTTCTGTAGACCCAACTAAGGTGGAAGCGGTGTTGAGTTGGCGCCGCCCTACTAGTGTGACAGAAATTTGAAGTTTTTTGGGTTTAGCTGGTTGTTATAGAAGGTTTGTTCAAGATTTCTCCCGTATAGCGTCTCCACTTACTCACCTTACCCAGAAAGGTGTGCCATTCGTTTGGGATAGTCACTGTGAAGAAGCTTTTAATGAGTTAAAGTATCGTTTAACTACCGCTCCCGTCCTAGCACTGCCAGAAAGGGGCCTAGGCTATGTGATATATTGTGATGTGTCTCACTTGGGACTTGGCTGCGTCCTAATGCAGTTGGAGCATGTTATAGCCTATGCATCACGCCAGCTGAAAGCTCATGAGAAAAATTATCCTACACATGACCTAGAGCTAGCCGCAGTAGTTTTTGCTTTGAAGATATGGCGTCATTACCTTTATGGAGAGAAATTCGAAGTATTTTTGGACCACAAAAGCCTCAAGTACATCTTCACGCAACGAGATTTGAATTTAAGACAACGTCGTTGGATAGAGTACCTTGAGGATTACGACTTCACGCTTCAATACCATCCCGGCAAGGCGAACATGGTCGCCGATGCTCTAAGTCAAAAAACACCCGGTTCAATGGCAGCTTTGAGGTACCGAGAGTGGAAACTCATAGAGGAGCTTCAACGGTACAACTTAATCGTATGTCGAAACGAAGACATTGCTTTCCTTTCAAATCTCGTGGCCAGACCATTACTGCAGGGTCAAGTAATTGAGAGCCAATGGTATGACGATGAGTTAGCAAAATGCCGAGATCAACGTCAATCTGGAAATAAAGTGGAAGGTTTCATATTAGGTACTGATGGTGGATTGAGATATAAAGAGAAACTAGTTGTGCCAAGGTTTAACAACGAACTTAAAGAAACGATCATGGCCGAGGCTCACAATTCAAGATTCTCTATTCATCCAGGAGGCACTAAGATGTACCGAGATTTAAAACGTACTTATTGGTGGCAAGGAATGAATCAAGATGTGGCTCAATTTATTTATCGCTGCTTAACTTGTCAAAGGATAAAGATTGAACACCAGAAGCCTGCGGGTCAACTTCAACCTCTTCCTATTCCGGAGTGGAAATGGGACAATATCACAATGGATTTTCTGATGGGTTTACCAAGTACGCAGCGGAAGCACAATGCAGTTTGGGTTATTGTGGATCGACTTACCAAGTCGGCTCATTTCCTACCAATTCGGGAGACCGATTCCTTAGAAAAGTTGGCAAAACTCTACATTAACGAGATCGTTCGACTTCATGGCATCCCAGTTTCAATAGTGTCTGACCATGATTCTAGATTCACTTCACATTTCTGGGAAGCACTTCAGCATTCGTTAGGCACTCGATTGGATTTTAGTACAGCTTTTCATCCGCAGATTGACGGACAGTCTGAGCGGACAATCCAAATCCTTGAGGATATGCTACGAGCCTGTATACTTGATTTTTGTGGAAATTGGGATGAGTACCTACCACTCGCCGAGTTTGCCTATAATAATAGTTTCCAAGCTAGTATTGGAATGGCTCCATTTGAAGCATTATATGGAAGACCATGCAAATCTCCCGTTTGTTGGATTGAGGCAGGCGAAGCAGCAATTTTAGGACCGCAGTTAGTGCAAGACACTACAGAGAAGATTAAACTTATCAAGCAACGGTTACTAACTGCCCAAAGCCGACAAAAGAGTTACGCTGACAAGAGAAGACGACCACTTGAGTTTAAAGTGGGTGACTATGTATTTCTTAAGGTCAAGCCTCGACATGGTATTGTCCGTTTTGGTAACAAGGGAAAGTTAGCCCCTCGGTATATAGGACCGTTTGAAATCATCCAGCGTGTTGGTTCAATTTCATATCGCCTAGCATTGCCCTCACAGTTACAGCGAATCCATGATGTATTCCATGTATCCATGCTTCGGAGGTATATACCTGATCCTTCACATGTAACTCTGGTCGAGGAACTTGAAGTTAATGAAGATGTGTCATATGAGACTCATCCAGTAGCAGTGGTAGACCGGAAGGAACAAGTTCTTCGTAACAGGGTTATCCCACTCGTCAAGGTAATATGGCAACATCACGGGACGGAAGAAGCTACGTGGGAGATGGAATCAGAGATTCAAACTAAGTACCCATACTTATCACAACGAGGTAATATCCTTTCCTTCTATTTTAATTTCGAGGACGAAATTTCTTAAGGAGGGGAGGTTGTAACACCCGTAGGGTAAATGTACCACATTTTATGTCCGAGACGCGAGAGTGTGCTTGGGCCGTATCCGAATGTAGGAAATACTTCCACACTATTTTAGAGATGTTATTACATTCATATTTTAAGTTGGAAAGGGTTATGTAGAGTACCCGAGTCGAAATTTGCAAAATCTCACATTTTAAACTTACCCAACAAACCGACCTTTAGTCATTCAAGACAACATAACTTTTTCATTTTAGATCAGAATGGGACCTAATTTATGTCATTGGAAAGGTATTTCAATTTCCAAGAACTTTCGTGCGTTGCCCGGAACCCAATTCCCACTTCTCGTTGGTCAAAATAAGGTTACAATATCAGTTGGTGGCATAAACAAGCAATTCTAGGCATGAACAAAAATCCAGTACCATGGAGTCGACTCCATGGGGTTTAGGGAGTCGACTCCCCTTCACTGTAGCGGTCAAAAATGATTTTTTTTAAGCCTTGACCCGATTTTTATACACTTTTAACCCCACCTTCTTCTCCACTTCGACCAGAGCTCAGGGAGAGAGTGAGAGGAGTGTAGGAATCATGGAGGATAGTTCATGAGTGTAATTTTAACACATATTACCACCCAAATCAAGGATCAAACTCATCATTTCCATCATCTTCTTCCTTTTTTCACATCCACCAAGCTAGGGCACAAAAGCCAACCATGGTATGTTGCGCCTCCGTCGTTTAGAGCTCGATCCGCGGCTCAAGTGGTGAAGGTTTAACGCTATCGAGGTAGGAACACTAGTATTAAAACCTATTTTAAGAGTTTATGCACGCAATCACCATTTTTATACAAATTTGGGGATTTTCTAGGTATACACCTATTGCTGTGTATATATACATTTTGGGCCTATAAATTATGAAGGAAATGGTTGATTATTACTTTTAAATCATAGTATATTATATTTCTCCATGTATCTCTTCCATTTCCTTGATTTATGACAAACCCTTGTTCCTGGCCTCTAGTGCGTAGGTACTTATCAGTCCGTATAGTAAAATAAACTTATGATACGCACTTTATATCACTTGATACTCATGAAATGGACTACTATACCTTTTTTACATGATGTATATGATCTTATAATTGTGATTGGGAAAAATATGATTTTCCTTATACAGAGTAGTCAACACTGCTCGTACCAGGTAGATGGTTATTGCCAGTAGCGTATAGCCTTAGTGGCTACGTGAGATTATTGTAGCGTATGCCTTTGTGGCTGCGTGAGGTAGCGCATGCTTGTGTGGCTGCATGAGGTAGCGTATGCCTGTGTGGCTGCGTGAGGTAGCGTATGCCTGTGTGGCTGCGTGAGGTAGCATCTAGGTGGACCTGGTAGGTGGTCCCTGCCTTGGGCAGAAGAAACTGAGTGCCGGCTATCTCTGTGCACAGTAGATGTGAAAAATCCTAGACGTGAGTATTATACATGGTTGATACGATGTAGGCCTGGTCGCGGTGTCTTGAGACTATGTAGATATTACATTGTTTACATACATATTTATGACTTATGTATACGGAGTAATTACAAACTCACTTTATAAAGCCTCTCCTACATATACATGTTTTTCTCACAACTCCTATAGTTCCTACTAGGCCCGTTTGGCTCACAGTTTTTCTTACACAGGTACTTCTAAGGGTGGGACGGGACGAGCTGATAAGGGAAAGGTCGACAAGTCTTACTCTCGTCTGATACTGCAGTGTGAGGGCCTTTCACTACTGAAAGGCCATGTTATCTATCTTATTGTAGCCATGTTTGTATTATCTTTGTAGCCTACTTGAGGTTATGGAGACTGTATTGTGTATGACTATTTTGTGACCGTTATGTATTGCTAATGTATGTATTTTGCGGACATTTACTTTTCTTTAATTTTATTCTTTTGGTTATTGTATAGTGGGTTGGAGGAACATGTCTATGGTTGAATGTTAGTCTAATGTGGACAAGTGACTTACATTTTAGTTAACCGGTGCGCAACGGTATAGACTAATCTGTAAGGTACGAGTTAACAGGAGAGGAAGCTACAGTTCTAGCATGTTCCGAGTTGATTTTGTTTTATGTTCTAGACCTTAGCAAATTTTCCTTCCTCGCCAGAGTTATTTTATTTTTTAATCACTTCCGCCGTCGCGTACGGCTCTGTGATCAACCGTGTTCCGGAGGTTCTCCCTCCCAACGAAACTCGGGGCATCACAAGGAGCAACTCCTGGACAGGGGCCGGTGCCTGTCACCACTCTAAAGAAATAGTGTTGGGAGAACCCCAACCTCGGCCGACCCACTGCAGACAAAGCGAATAGATGAGAAACCTGAGGGTACTTTTGTGTAATTATGAGAGATATAGGGCTATAAGGGTAAAATATGTAATTTTCCAAACCTAAGGGTACTTTGGTATAATTATGAGAGATATAGGGTTATAGGGGTAAAATATATAATTTTCCAAACCGGAGGGTACTTTGGTGTAATTATGAGAGATATAGGGTTATGAGGGTAAATTATGTAATTTTCCAAACCATAGGGTACTTTGGTGTAATTATGAGAGATATAGGGTTATGAGGGTAAGTTATGTAATTTTCCAAACCTGAGGAGTACTTTGGTGTAATTATGAGAGATATAGGGTTATGAGGGTAAATTATGTATTTTTCTAAACCTGAGGGTACTTTGGTATAATTTTGAGAGATATAGGGTTATGAGGGTAAATTATGTAATTTTCTAAAACCCGAGGGTACTTTGGTGTAATTATGAGAAATATAGGGTTATAGGGGTAAATTATGTAATTTTCCAAACCTAAGGGTACTTTGGTGTAATTATGAGAGATATAGGGTTATGAGGGTAAATTATGTAATTTTCCAAACCATAGGGTACTTTGGCGTAATTATGAGAGATATAGGGTTATGAGGGTAAGTTATGTAATTTTCCAAACCTGAGGAGTACTTTGGTGTAATTATGAGAAATATAGGGTTATAGGGGTAAATTATGTAATTTTCCAAACCTGAGGGGTACTTTGGTGTAATTATGAGAGATATAGGGCTATAAGGGTAAAATATATAATTTTTCAAACCTGAGGGTACTTTGGTGTAATTATGAAAGATATATGGTTATGAGGGTAAATTATGTAATATTCCAAACCTGAGGGGTACTTTTGTGTAATTATGAGAGATATAGGGTTATGAGGGTAAATTATGTAATTTTCCAAACCTGAGGGTGCTTTGGTGTAATTATGAGAGATATAGGGTTATAAGGGTAAATTATGTAATTTTCCAAAGCTAAGGGTACTTTGGTGTAATTATGAGAGATATAGGGTTATGAGGGTAAATTATGTAATTTTCCAAACCCTGAGGGTACTTTGGTGTAATTATGAGAGATATAGGGTTATAAGGGTAAAATATATAATTTGCCAAAACCTGAGGGTACTTCGATGTAATTATGAGAGCTATAGGGTTATAAGAGTAAAATATGTAATTTTCCAAACCTGAGGGTGTGAGAATCCAGACCCGCGCGCGACCCGAGAGGGGGCGGTCGTCGTTCTCAGTTTTATTTGAAAAACGTGTTTTGTAGAGTCGCCAGTTTGTTTTACGAGAAAACAAACAAAAGATCGTACGAAGAATAATTCAAAAATGAACTATCTTTCATACGTTTGAAACCAGAGATTTATTTTGAAAATTGACTTTGCTAGGGTTCGGGAACTACGTTACGAATTGGGAAGGTGTTAGGCACCCAATTCGCCCTTTCGGTCTTTTAATGGATCATGCATCTAATTCCTATTTTAGATATCTTGCAAGTAGTTCGAATGGTTTTCAGAATAGTCCTTTCCAAATAAATTCGGTTTAAAACAGTATTTTGAAATCAGACTCGAGCTTTGCGAGCGCCTACGTATTCATTCGTAGAATGAAATCAGAGTCTCGTAGTTCCATTTTTTCGGAAACTATTTTTGTATATTTGTTTTGTTTTGAAAACGTGTCAAAACGGATTTTAAATTTCTTGTAAAACTTAGAAAGGATTTATTTGAAAGCAATGAACTTCTTTGCAAGTTACCTAATTTTCTGTATTAAAAAGGAATTTAAATGCAGTATTGAAATTAAGAAGGGTTGTAGAGAATATACCTGTGCATTTTTGCTATAAATAGAGCGCGAATTTGTCCCTTTTTCCAATCAAAATCACTATTCACTCTACCCTTCTAGCCTAAAAGTAGATCATCTTTCTTCTGCCAACATGTCTATCTTCCGTACCAATGCTCCATTTTCCCTCTTGTCCGATTTTGTGTCTTTGGCCGAGGCCGACTGCGGCTTCAACTGGGGCGACTTGAGCCACCTTCACCGTTGGTGCTCACACGAGATCAACTATTCGTTCCTGCTTGGTTTGGCTATGTTCTGGGATGCTGAGGATCATTGCTTCCGTATCGGGTTAGACGAGCTCTGTCCGACGATCGAGGAGTTCACTTTGCTGATGCGTCAGGACCTCTCATGGCCGTTGGCGTCTTTGCGGGATGCGAGGAGCCCTCGGGTTATGCTGTCAGAGTTTTTGGGACTGCGGGAGAGTGAGTGCCGGTCCGTGATTGTAGATGGACGACTCCACTTACGTCGTCTGTGTGACTTCTTCCTACAGCATGGCGATGATCCGGCTTACTTTTCAGGTCAGACTGCTGCCTGTATGATCTTTGCTTTTTCCTAGATGCTTTTAGTTACCGATGATGCGATTATGGTTGATCCTCTTATTATCCGGGTTGTATCTGAGGCTAGATGCGGCCATTTGGTGACTCCCATCTTACTGGCGGAGACACTGAATGGTCTAGATGCCGTGGTTCAGTGCCGACTTAGCCACTTTCGGGGTAGCCCATATCTGCTGTATATGTGGGTTACTGAGAGGTTTCGGTATTTGGGGATCCGACTTCCCTCGGATTCCCGGCACTTCTTTCTTCGTCCCGATTATGCCCTGATCCATCGTTTGTCCTCCTTCGACTGGGCTGTGCGTTTTTCTGAGTCTTCTTCGTCTATTCGTTGGGATATCCCATGGTGGCGCATGAGGACCATGATCATGAGTATGGGTGGGCAGAACTACCTCAGATTCCATGGTTTACGAGAGACCTCCTTCTACATACCCAGTCGGTTGACTAGACAGTTCGGTCTTCCTCTGAGTATACCCCTCCCCCTGAGAGATTTTTCTTCAGTTATGCTGCCTATTACCCCGAGGCTGGAGACGACTTTACGAGGTCTGTGGTCTACTCGTTTTGTTCGTCGATTCCATGGAGGAGAGCTTGGCATTACCCAGGTGACCCGGTCTGACGTTGTACTGTATGTTTGGCGTCGAGTTCGTCAGACCATCAAGCACGAGCCTATGATGATGAGGTGGTTTAGGTTTGCGGACTCACGGGTGACGGAGGAGACAGTGCTTGCTTCGTATCAGACTATGGACCGAGAGAGGATTTTGTACTCCGCTTCTGACTGATGGTTTTGATGTTTAGGTTAGGTTTGGTTACACTGCTTCTTTTATGACAGCTTTTTGTATGTAGGTAGGTAAGTCTGTAGGAAAGGTATGTAAGAGCTTGGTGTATGTAAGTGTGTAGTAGCCTGACTGTGATTATATATATATGGAAAATCTCTTTCTGTCTCCCTTTTCGCTTTCAAATGGATGAATGTTATTATAATGAATAGACCGGGTCTGATTTCAGGTTGCCTACGTTTCCCCAGAATTTTTTTTTTTTTTTTTTTTTGGGGCTCAGGTCTTCGTAGTTCATGAATACAATCTTACTAGTAGTATTTCTTCAATCGATCCAGGTTGACTGGTAAGTTAACTCTTGGCCATCGATGTCGGTGAGAAGCACGGCGCCCCCAGATAAGACTTTGGTAACAATGTAAGGGCCTGTCCACTTTGGCGAAAATTTTCCTCGTGGGTCTCGGGCTGGTTCACGGATTTCTTTGAGTACTATGTCTCCCACTATGATGTTTCTGTCTCGGATCTTTTTATTAAAGGCTTTAGCAACACGTTTTTGATACCCCTGATGTTGATATGAAGCCCTCAGACGGTTTTCATCAATCATTGCCAATTCCTCATATCGCGCTTTTATCCAATCGCTTTCATCGACTTGGTTTTCCAAGACAACCCGTAAAGAGGGTATTTCCATTTCCACTGGTAAGACTGCTTCCATTCCATATGTAAGGGAAAAAGGTGTTGATCCCGTAGAAACCCTCTCAGTAGTTCGATATCCCCAAAGAGCATATGGGAGCTTTTCGGGCCAATCTCTGCCGGATCTGATCATCTTACTAATGATGTTCTTTAAATTCTTATTAGCAGCTTCAACGGCCCCATTAGTTTGCGGACGATACGGAGAAGATTTGTGGTGTTTGATGCCATATTCTTCCATGATTTCGTTGGCTTCACCCTCAAAATGCGTCCCATTATCGGATATGATCTCATGTGGCACCCCGTATCGGCATATAATGTTATGACGGATGAATCGAGCTACTTTTCGGGCATTCAAATATTTATAAGACTCAGCTTCAACACACTTGGTGAAATAATCAATGGCTACTAGAATATATCCATGCCCGTTGCTTCCTTTTGGCGAGATCTTACCAATTATGTCGATACCCCAGATGGAAAATGGCTAGGGAGATGTCATGGGATACAACTCTTTCGGTGGGAGTTTCTGCGCCTTGGCGTATATTTGGCATTGGTGACACCCTTTGACATAGTCAAAACAATCTTTTTGCATCGTTATCCAGTAATACCCTTGCCGCACTATTTTACGTGCCAATGTATGACCACTCATATGCGGACCACATTCCCCACTATGAATTTGTTCCATCATTGCTCGCGCTTTTTCTTTATCAAGACATTGAAGGTGTATGCCATCATCATTTCTTCGGTACAAGTTTCCCGCACAGACGATAAACCGGGATGCAAGTCGGCGAAGTGTGACCCGAGTACATTTGTCGGTATTAGGCGGGTATTCATTATGCTTGAGCAATTGCCAGATATCATAATACCAAACGTTCTTATCAATCTCATTTCCACTTTCAACGTCGAGTGATAGGCAGAATACTGGATTTATCCGCTTCTGAATCTGAATCTAAATTTCTTCTCTTTCTCCCGGAATTTCAATCATCGAGGCCAGAGTAGCTAAGGCATCAGCAAAGTTGTTCTGTGTTCTCGGGATATAGAAGAATTCAATACAGTCAAATTTCTCAGAGGTTTCTGCAAGTTGGGCTAAGAATGGAACAAGTTTTTCCTCTTTGATCTTCCATTTTTTCAAGATCTGATGAATAATGAGGGCGGAGTCTCCGAATACCTGAATCTTGCGAACCCCCTTCTGCAAAGCAATTTCTAACCCGACAATGCAAGCTTCGTATTCCGCGACATTATTAGTACAAGGAAATTCCAGGCGAAAGGACATAGGGGCATGGGTTTGATCTGGAGAAATTAACAGGATTCCGATTCCATTCCCATTTCGGTTGCAAGCCCCATCGAAATACATTTTCCATTCATCATCTTTCGTAATTTCCATGATACCTTCGTCAGGAAATCCAAAGTCCTGTAAGTCGGTGTCAATAATAGGATTACCAGCTATGTGGTCTGCTATGATTTGCCCTTTGACAGCTTTTTGAGTTACATAGGAAATGTCGAACTCTGAAAGTAGGAATACCCATTTAGCCATTCGATTAGTCAACACTGGCTTTTCGAACAAGTATCGCAAAGGATCCAGTTGGGAAATTAAGATCACTGAAAAGACCAACATATAATGTCGCAATTTCTGGGTGGCCCAAACCAACGAGGCACATGATTTTTCTAAAGCCGTATAATTTTGTTCCCCTGGAGAAAACTTTTTGCTGAGGTAGTATATTGCTTGTTCAGTTCTTGTTTTCAACAAATGTTGTGCTAACATGGCCCCAACTGATGAGTCATTGACTGACATGTATAGTATTAACGGGGTGCCTACCTGAGGAGGTGCCAAGACTGGCGGTTTGGCCAAATATAGTTTAATCTTATCAAATGCTTCTTGGCATTGCTCGTTCCACTGCCCATCCGAGCTCTTTTGGAGTAGCTTAAAAATTGGCTCACATGTTCGAGTCAACTGTGAAATGAATCTTCTAATGAACTGTAGTCTCCCAAGGAAACCCCGTATTTCCTTTTCAGTTTTAGGGACTGGCATTTCTTGAATTGCTTTAACCTTTGCTGGATTCACCTCGATTCCCTTTCTGCTGACTATATACCCCAGCATCTTGCCTTTGGTGACCCCGAATACACATTTCTGAGGATTCAAACGCATTTGAAATTGCATAAGCCGTTCGAAGAAGACCCGAAGAGTTTCCACATGACCTGCCCGATCTAATGATTTGATGATCATGTCGTCGACGTACACTTCGACTTCCTTATGGATCATATCATGAAATAGAGTAGTTGCCGCTCGTTGATACGTGGCCCCGGCATTTTTCAACCCGAATGGCATGACAGTATAACAATAAGTACCCCATGGCGTGATAAAAGCCGTCTTTTCCTGATGATCAGGATGCATTTTGATTTGATTATATCCGGCAAACCCATCAACGAATGATTTTAAAGCATGATTTGCAGTGTTGTCGACAATGAGATCAATGTTTGGTAGTGGAAAATCATCTTTTGGACATGCAACATTTAAATTGCGATAATCAACACAGACCCGTACTTTGCCATTAGCTTTTGGTACCGGCACTATGTTGGCCAATCAAGTAGGGTATTCAACGACCCGTATGAATCCAACATCCAATTGTTTTGGGACTTCTTCTTTTACTTTGAGCGACCACTCAGGTATTAGTTTTCTTAACTTTTCCTTGACAGGTTTACATTCAGGTTTAGTGTGAATTTCATGCATCACAATGTTGGCGTCTAAACCCGGCATATCAGCGTATGACCAAGCGAAAACATTAACAAACTCTTTCAACAAATTTTCCAAGTCTGTTTTTTCATCATGGCTTAATTCGGCCCCAATTTTTATCTCTTTTTTGTCATCAGTTGTTCCCAAATTTATTGTGACCGTGTCCCCTTCAATGGGTTGTATTCTTTATTCATCATTCAAATTTTCATTCATAACTTCAACATCACAAGAATCAAAGTAAGGGGAAAGATTGTCAATTTTATTGATAGAAACATCATTTGGCATAGATAGCATACATTCTAAATTTTGTACATTTCTATCAACATTTTTCTTTCTCTTTTTCTTCTTTTCCTCTTCAACAGGCCGTATGAGATGTACAGGGTCATCGATATAGTCTTCTTCCTCAATTGCCATAACCTCAAACATGTCACCCAACATATCTTCATCTTCCAGTGGCTCGGCAGGTGGCTTGGTTATTTTCAGCTTTGATGAGAAGGTATGAGTAAAACCTTTGCTTACATACAGGTCTTCTTCGAAAAAGATTTCTAATCCTGGCTGGCGCTTTCCCTCTTCATTTACCCATGGTTCTTGAAATCCATAGTAAGGGAAGTCTTCACCCTCTTTTACGAACCACCCATTTAACGATCTATCCGTGAATATAGTGTTCTTTGTGCAGTTATTATCTCCCGTATATCCCAAACCAGCAAGAGGCTTTGGTTGTTGGTATGGTTCAATCATCTGTGCAATGCCTGCTTTATATTTTCCCAAACCAATTCCCGGTAAGAATTTCATTTTCCTCATCATCTGTATCACTTGCGCCTTCATTGTTGCCATGTCATCGGGGGGCAGATAATTCACGGTCTGTGTGGTAAGAGTTTGTACCTTCGGTTCATACGAAAATCCCCTGAGTTGGACATCTTGGCTCCTGATTCCTAATACGGGTGAGTTTTTCGGCGTTATTGCCCTTTCAGGATCTCCTTTAACGATAATGATGTCGCCGTTGAAAGGTATTTTCATTTTTTGATGAAGTGAGGAAGGGAGTGCCCCAACCTCGTGTAGCCAAACTCGTCCCAATAGCAAGTTGAAGCTTGAAGGAATATCAATGACTTGGAATTCAGTGGTAAACGTGGCCGGCCCAATTTGCATACTTAGCATGACGGAACCCAATATGTCTCTCTTGGTATTGTCGTATGCCCTAACCGTGACTGGCGATTCTTCCAATGTAGTTAAGTCGATACCCAAACGAACAGCAGTTTTCAGAGGACACACATTAATTGTAGAACCGTTATCCACAAGAACATAAGGTATAGACATCCCATAGGCCACGACAGTGATGTGTAGGGCTTGATTATGATCCCGACCGAGCGGTGACAGATCTTCATCGGAAAACCCAAGTACTTGCTTTTGTACCCCCATTGAAGCGATCATTGCGGTTAACTCATTTGGGGTGAATTCCAGAGGAATAACTGATTCATCTAACATTTTCATTAGGGCCATCCGGTGTGGTTTAGACGCTACTAAGAGTCCCCAAATTGAGATTTGGGCTTGTGTTTTCTTCAACTGTTCAACAACTCGCCCTTCTTCTAGATCTTTTGCGGGTTCTTTAGGAGAAGAGGCATCGGTAGGTTGCTTGGTACTCGGCGGTTGGTAAATTCTCCCCGAACGGGTCAACTGTTGAACCCACATTGCAACTGGATCGTTTGCTTTTTCAGTTATCTCAACGGGGGTCGGAGGCGACTTTTCCTCGGTTTGCAAAACTTTGCTCCAATCAAAAGCAATCATGTTTATTTCTGAGGAATATGCACGTTGATGGGTGTCTCTTTTTACTGCTTTTCTTCGGTTATATCCGAGCCCTTGTCGCCTCGGATTGCCACCAAGTTGTGGAAAGTGGGCGATCCCTTGATTTTGTTTGCCAAGCCCAAGACCGGGTATAAACTTCATTTGTTCCATCCAACCCCTAACCTTTGGGCTGAATATCTCTTGTGACCGGGTGGTTCGAGTTTCATCAACACATAGTCCCAATAAGGTTTCATCTTCGGTATCTTTGATGATTTTTTGGGACTTTGGGGGAAGGCATTCGGTGACTGCGGGTGAAGGCTTTAAACAGCCAAATTTCAACACTTCAACATTGTCTGTATTCACGGCAGGTTTAATCAGGAATACAGGATCTGGTAAGTCTAAATCCTCCTCGATAGCGTTGATTCGGTGATTAGGAAGAGGATTCCTGGCAACATTCGGGACTGACGGATCTGGAATTCTCTTGCTATCGATTAGATTTTGGATAGCATGCCGTAGAGCCATACAGCTATCAGTAGTGTGCCCAAGCCCTTGGTGATATTCGCACCGCTCATTCATGTTCCAATGAGGCGGTATCTGTTGCGGTGGAGGTCTCGGATTCATGGGATACATGATTCCTGCTTCTTTCAGTTGCTCAAAAACTTTTCCCATTGGTCCCGGTAATTGCGAAAAGTGTCGATCCCGTGAGCGGTTCTGATCAAATGCCCAGGGGTTGTTATTATTGTTGTTGCGATACCCCGGTGTAGGATAATCCCCAATGTTTTTCACAGAGCTTTGACCATAAGGGTTGTTGGAGTATCCTCTACCATAGGACCCATAGGACGTTACTTGATTGACAGCAGATGTAGAAGTCTTTTATATTGAGAGGTAGACTTCTTGATTTCGGCCTGTTTGGTCAGGTCCTCCTCGATTTCATTACCCACGTGGAGTAGAGCCTTGAATCTGCTAAAGAACTGATGACCCATTTGAGCCCGAATTTCGGGTTTCAAATTTTTCACTATCATTCCCAACTGTTCTTCTTCATTTAGGAGCTCCACCATTTGAGCAGCCAATTCTCTCCACCTCGTAACGAATTCGCTGATGCTCTCATTCCCTTTTTGTTTAGCCATCTCCAAATGTTTTCTTGTGACTTTAAGCTCTTCATTGGTTTTGTACTGTGCCACGAACTCTTGGACGATGGCTGGCCATGATCTAACCCGATGTTTTTCGAGGTTCAAAAACCAACTATGGGCCAACCCAGCTAGCGTAAGATGAAAAGAATTAGCTAATTCAGCTTCCCCAACATCATAAATTCTCATGGAGCGGACATATGATTTTAGGTGGAGTTCCGGCGGTGTAGTTCCTGTAAACTTTGGAATCGACGGCATCTTAAATCCCACCGGATAATGAGCCTCAGGGTACAAATTGCAGCTCTGCAACTGGGTCAAATCATTTGAACTTTCGGCGACCTTTTGTCCCCCCGGTAACCTTCCACTGGTGAGGGGCCTTCCCCTTGGATACTCATGGGCCTCCTTATCGGTTCATAATATGGATCGTGATAAGGTTCGTGGGCCGGTTGCAATTGTGGAGGGGCTTGATTGATAAGATCTTGGTGTATCCAATTACCAACTGGATCATGCATGTGTTTGGGTTGGTTCAACTGTTCAAACGGCAGTGGTGCTTGTGTATGAACTATCATACATAATGTCTGATGGGGCGTGATGCAGTGGCTGACCCCCAACGGTATTGTTCTGTGGCATTCCCGGGTTTGGGTAAAATGGACCGGGCGGCGGATCCGCTGCACTGTTGTATTGGTTGTTCCCACTTCGATTCGGAGTATTCTTATCCATATTGTCAGCTGAGTCTGGTCTGATGAGTCTACCGGTGCTCTCTCTTCCGGCCCACGCAGAGGCCAGTGTGAATGTCTGATGCTGAAAAAGGGACAAATTCGATAGCGCACATTCCCCCCGGAAAACAACAATATATCAATTAGAACTTGCCGGACTCTATCCAGAAATACATCGATTGGGACAAAAGATAAACACACAAAAGATTTTCTTTATGTGAGATCAAAACAGACCGACGGCAATAACTTGAGAGTCCCGTATAGAGATAGGGTAGGAAAAGAATTCCATGGGTTCCCTGATCGTATATAGTTTTGAAAAACCATTTTAAAAAAAAGAGTTTTAGAAAAAATCATTTGGAAATCACGAGAGATTCTCTCTTCATGAGTCGCTTTATTCATGGAATCAGCATTAGGAAAATTGCGAGGATTCAGTCCTCGTGAATTTTTACGGTGAAGGTTGGACAGCCTCCGGCCGTACCTGTCTGAACCGTCATAGTATAAATGGTAGGGCCTTAGCTGGTTTACATTCTCACGACTGTCGGTCATTAAAACGACGCTAAAATCTTTGTGTCCTAGGCTGACTCCCCTATATGCAAGCGTGGTTGAAGAGGGTAAGGTTTAAGGCTCCCTCCTATTTGGCAAGTCTTACGATATACCTCAAGAACGCAGGTACGTGTAAGGACCTTTTGATATACATCCCGGGTACGTGAGTGTTCTCGTCACTCTATATACCTCGGTAAGTACTTGGCCAAGGAGAGTGGTCCCAGGCGCTTTTGGCTAGTGCAGACCCGCAAGTCCACGGCTTAATCAAGACTCTGATCCCGAGGTTGATAGGGTAAATTCAGACTCGCAAAAATGCATGATAGGACGTGAGTGCGTGCAAAATAACAATCTGGCAGTTAATTATTGGTTAATGCTTTATGGTTTGTTGCAGTATTTTACAGAATTTTAATTATGAAAAAGATTTTCCTCACATAATTAGCAAATAAAGACATCAGGGTATCCACCTAGATCGCTTCTATGTTATCCTACGACTAAGGCTTGCGAGACCTAAATCTAATGAATAACAGGAATTATATATATGATCCATTATTCAAGAGCCTAGTTCTCTCAGTAGTCCCCAGCAGAGTCGCCACTGTGAGAATCCGGACCTGCGCGCGACCCGAGAGGGGGCGGTCCTCGTTCTCGGTTTTATTTGAAAAACGTGTTTTGTAGAGTCGCCAGTTTGTTTCACGAGAAAACAAACAAAAGATCGTACGAAGAATAATTCAAAAATGAACTATCTTTCATACGTTTGAAACCAGAGATTTATTTTGAAAATTGACTTTGCTAGGGTTCGAGAACTACGTTACGAATTGGGAAGGTGTTAGGCACCCAATTCGCCCTTTCGTTCTCTTAGTGGATCATGCATCTAATTCCTATTTTAGATATCTTGCAAGTAGTTCGAATGGTTTTCAGAATAGTCCTTTCTAAATAAATTCGGTTTAAAACAGTATTTTGAAATCAGACTCGAGCTTTGCGAGCGCCTACGTATTCATTCGTAGAATGAAATCAGAGTCTCGTAGTTCCATTTTTTCGGAAACTATTTTTGTATTTTTGTTTTGTTTTGAAAACGTGTCAAAATGGATTTTAAATTTCTTGTAAAACTTAGAAAGGATTTATTTGAAAGTAATGAACTTCTTTTTAAGTTACCTAATTTTCTGTATTAAAAAGGAATTTAAATGCAGTATTGAAATTAAGGAGGGTTGTAGACTTTCTCTCTCTAGAACCTTCTCTCTCTAATTTTCTCTCTCTAGAATTTCTCTAAAAATAACTTTTCGATAATTTTGACAGAGTTTCTACTTACTAAAAAACACTATTGAGTGTTGATGATCCCAAATGGGATCCCAAGGGTCCTATTTATAGCACAAATTCCGCCAAAAACGCTCCAAAGGAGGCCAACCGCAGGGGGTAGCCGCAGGGCGTGCGGCTGGGGCGTGCGGTTGGGGCGTGCGGTTAGGGCGTGCGGCAAAGTGCCAACCGCACGGCTGGCAGCCAACCGTACGGTTGGGGCGTGCGGCTAGGGCGTGCGACTGGGGCGTGCGACAGGGGGCTGCGGCAGAGGGGCCAACCGTACGGCTGGCAGGTAGCCGTACGGTTGGGGGCTTGCGGCTGGCTCTCTAAAAAACGTACAAAAATGCTCGGAAAAAAGGTAATATCAAACTCCTCACGCAGCCGGAATTGGAGTCTTTCCTAACGGTCTTCTATATGCATGACGACTCAACACTTAATACAAGATGCTCGTTTTATAAGAAAACCAGTATTCGCACGAGAGTCGTGGATTGGGGTGTTTACAGAGGGTACTTTGGTGTAAATATGAGAGATATAGGGTTATAAAGGTAAAATATGTAATTTTCGAAACCTGAGGGTACTTTGGTGTAATTATGAGAGATATAGGGCTATAAGGGTAACATTATGTAGTTTCCTAAAAACCTAAGAGGTATCACAGGTAAAAGTATGTGTTCGCTAAATCAGATGTTATTTCTAGGCAGACATGCATACTAACATTGTTCAAAAATATATGCAGGAAACGACAGAAATAATAGAACAGATAAAAACACGAAAAGAAGACATACTAGAGACCGTCGACAGATCTCGTGAGAAACAGGCTCCATCAAGAGCCATGGAACGTCCGAGACCGGAGTGGCCCGGGTAACGTCTCGGTAGACCACCGCCCGACCGCGGTCTACCCCATCCTCACCGTACCAATCAAGGTCCTCCCAGTCATCATGGTGAGGGCTGCACCGGAGAACGCCCTGAGCGTTGGTAAAGGTGACCTCATCCTGGTCACCCTCTAATCTATCTGGCTGTGCAGGATCCATCTGAGTGTAAATAGAGTATAAGAAAAATCGGAAAAATCAGAAAAGCGGCAGGGCTTCCGCACTTGTGAGAAGAGAGAAAGAGAGCTAGAGAGAGAATGAGGAAAGAGAGAATGAGGTGGAATGAGCTCAGCAAGGGGCTTATATAGTGGAGCAGTTTGTCGCGCAACAAATGGACACATTGTCGCACGACAATCACTTCCCTCCCCTGATTTTGTTGACATTTGTCTCATTTTATCTCCTGCAGGGGTACTTCAGAGAAGCAGTTTTCGAAAAAATTGCTAAAAACCGCACACCCAGGATGAAAATTCGAGGAAGACTTCCAAATCATCTCTCCGAAAATGCGAGACCAAATACAAACGGTTAAAGTAGTCTCTGATCTCCCAGAAAGGACCGAGACCATCAATGAGAGAAAGCAAAATATCAAGATAAGACGGGAATAGAAAAAAATTGAAAGAGTAGAAAAGAGAAAGAACCCGCATGAGCGCCCAAAGCGAGTGAGAGAAACATAAATGCAGAATGACAGGGAGAGTCACACCAAAAGTGACAGCTAGGCCAAAACTAGCTCATGGCTTCGTTTTGGGTGAGTAAGGCTCCTGATGACGACAAAGGGATAAAAAGACGCCTGGTTAAAAATAGAAAAGGCCAGGAAAAGTTTTTCCCAAAAAGAGGGAGAAATAAGGGTACCGAAAAAAAGAATACGATGGGGGCCCACCAAAAGAGAAAAATAAGAAGAGAACAGAGATCAGAGATTGAACTTTCAAACAAATTTTCTTTTCAGCACGTTACAGAAAAGATGGTTTGAAAAAAACCTCGGACCATCACTCTGCGGAGAGCAAAAGAAATCTAAAAACCACCTTCTGAGAGAAGTATTTTCACTCGAGAAAAACATGAGAGTAAAGTTTAGAAAGATACAGGAAAACGGACATCCAGATAAAGATTAGACCTCGAGAAGCTCTTTTCACCCTCACTAAAATTCCTCTCTCTCACTCTAGCAGTCTAAGAGATGCAACAATTTAAATTCACCAGAGTACAACACAAGCCCATTTTCGGAGGCAAATCACAAGCCCTCGCCAGAGGCAAATCACGAGCACAAGCCCTCGTCAGAGGCAACAAACTACTCACGAAAGCCCTCCCAGAGGCAATTTTCTTTCTTCTTACAAATCCAAGCCCCCCCCAGAGAGGCACAGTGTAGCAAATGGTAGTCCTCCCACCTGAGGCGAGAAGATCGGAAGCCCTCCCAAAGAGGCACAGTGTAGCAATGGTAGTCCTCCCACTGGAGGTGAAGCCCTCCCAGAGAGGCACAGTGTATCAATGATAGTCCTCCCACCTGAGGCGAGAAGATCAAAAGCCCTCCTAGAGAGGCACAGTGTAGCAATGGTAGTCCTCCCACCTGAGGCAAAGCCCTCCCAGAGAGGCGCAGTGTAGCAAATGGTAGTCCTCCCACCTGAGGCGAGAAGATCAGAAGCCCTCCCAGAGAGGCACAGAGTAGCAATGGTAGTCCTCCCACCTGAGGCGAAGCCCTCCCAGAGAGGCACAATGTATCAATGGTAGTCCTCCCACCTGAGGCGAAGCCCTCCCAGAGAGGCACAGTGTAGCAAATGGTAGTTCTCCTACCTGAGGCGAGAAGATCAGAAGCCCTCCCACAGAGGCACAGTGTAGCAATGGTAGTCCTCCCACCTGAGGCGAAGCCCTCCCAGAGAAGCACAGTGTATCAATTGTAGTCCTCCCACCTGAGGCGAGAAGATCAAAAGCCCTCCCAGAGAGGCACAGTGTAGCAATGGTAGTCCTCCCACCTGAGGCGAAGCCCTCCCAGAGAGCCACAGTGTAGCAATGGTAGTCCTCTCACCTGAGGCGCAAAGTGGAACAAAAGGTAGTCCTCCTATCTGAGGCTAATGGAGCAATGGTAGCCCTCCCATCTGAGGCAAGTGGAGCAAATGAAAGTCCTCGAAAGAGGCAATAAGGTAACACAAGCCCTCTCTGGAGGCAAAACACCAAACACAAAGCCCTCTCCGGAGGCACTCACGATCACTTTTTGCATACACACACATTCTTAGAATTCTTGCGGAAGCCATGGATCATGGTCGCTTCCAGTCGCCTCAAATCCTTGCAAGCAAGGAGCTTGAGTCGAGAGGGTTTGTAGACACCCCGATTCGTGACCCCCGCAAGAACCCTAACGACCTTCGAAAACTACTATTTTTGGGTCCGGGACCCACCCAAGCACCCGAAACTACACCGAAAGGGTTTGTTGGCTAACAAACCTATTTTTAAAGAGAATTGTCGCATGACAAATGGATATGTCACGCGACAATCCCACTATGTCGCGCGACAATCCCTCCTAACACCAAACCATCCACTCTCTGACACATCAGTCTGTCAGAAACATCACTTCAGCCGTTTGTTACACGACATTGGACACATTGTCACACGACATATGTATATGTCGAACGACACTTGCCCTTTCTGGAGGAATGTCAAGCGACAATCTTCCCCGAGCAGTATAAATAGGCCAACACCCCCAAGGGTTAGGGAGGTCAACTTGGGATTGAAGAATTCAAAACTTTAAATCTGATTTTCTAGTCTTTCATCAAGCATACTCTACTATCGTCTAATTTCTGAAGAGTTATCGAATTTATTCTTGACACTCGACGTGTCCCATCTCTGGAATCGAATTCTCGGAAATATCTGAAGATGGAAAAGATTATTATCGCCGAAAATCTCTCCGCCGTATTATATTTTCTTTCTTATTATTATTATTCTCGTCGGGAAGGTAAAGAAAGTCCCTTCTAGTATTTAAATTAGATATATGTGTACTTGTTTTACTTCTGTTGTTCTGTCCACGTTTTATTTGAATAAACTTATTGCCAAGTTATAAATAGTCTACTGTTTTCAAAACAAAGGACCTTGATAAAACCATTTGCAAAACCAGAAAAGTAAGTATATTAACATCTGGATAAAATCCTGTTTTCAAAACCAGGACCGGTAAAACTTACTTAGGAATTAAAAACCCGGTATATCCTATCTGTTTCATAGATTGTGATGCATCTGATAGAACTCCCCTCAAGAGTTCTAATTCCATATTGAATTAGTTCCGATATAAGATCCAAACTTTTTCCAAAAACAAGTTAAAACCCGAGAAAAACCATCATTATCTGAGAAATAATACTGGAAACTCCCTCTCTAAAGAAAAACCCACTTTTGTCACTTGTACTTGCATATCTCAAAACTAAACCTTGGATCTTGGAATACAAAGGTTTTTCACGCCATTTCCCGTTTTTCCCAGAAATTAAGGTTTTCACTTAGAAAGTAGTAGACTGTCAGTAAAAGCATCCAAGTTTTTCAACATAGAATAAACATATAAAAGACCACTAAAGACCGAAAGGGCGGAATGGGTGCTTAACACCTTCCTAAACCGTAATATAGTTTCTGAACCCTATAGAATCTTGGTTTCGTAGACAAACTTGTAAAGAAAGGCTTGTCTATAGCCTTTCCTCTTACACGACCCCTTTTGTCCATTTTCTCGTAAAACGTACTGGCGACTCTGAACGAACCCTTTTGCATGTAGAAATAGAACATAGGGACATATGACATGAATTATCAAAAATACTCCAGCAAAAGGAACGACAGAATCCGTTCCGACGTTTCAGACGCCCAACGAACGGGGACGAGACCCGGGGGTTGCATTTGCAAATTCTCACAAGGGTGTCACACGCGTCCTCGTCGCTTGTAGTTGTAGATGAAAAACATGTAATGGAAGTACACCGTATACAGAGGATAAAAGACTACCACAGAGATATATTAACAATAACAACGACTGCACATGTTCGTATCAAATAACATACACGGCATCATACCCGGTTCTCTCATGGCTACATGCTAAGTACCACAATACTAATCCTTACCTCACCTCACCCATGCCCTCTCAGCAAACATTGCAAACCAGGTTGTTGGATCTTGGCTAATCCCGACAGGTGTATTTAAACATGTACGTACCAATGAATCACCATGGCACTATAGCCAACACAAGGACCAACAAAGCCAACAAACATAACACAGAGCCAAAGAATACACAATACGAGATTAATACAAGAATCAGAATAACAAGCTGGAATGTTCTAGAGCGTAACGGAATGCATAAAAAATACTTTCCATACCTCAATCCATAGAAATCACGCCATGATCAAAGTTCCAATCAATGGAAATTTGTTAACTTTACTCCGCTTCACTCCTCCCGTTCCCCGAGACAATCTTCCCTAAACACAAATCATGTTCCCAAAGCGTTCCGGAGGTGAAAATGTATAGAGAAAGTATAGAGAAGAATGAGAGAAATCTTTCTCTCAACCAGGGGTGACATATATATAAAGGGAGAAAGAAGGGTCTGGAACCCTTTAGAATATCACAAACTGACCTAACAACAAGCTATCCATTCTCAATACAATGTATAGTACTCCAGGCTGGTCGTGGCCTACCTGGCAATATTATTTATACAACAAAATAGATTCGTATCAGTATCTCTAAATCGTCCCCATCCCGTCGCATCCTTATCCTCATTGGATTCCTAGACACCTATATTATTTTAAAAAAATGAGGGGAGCTATTTGCTCAGTAGGGGGACAAGGGATATTGCGATTCAGAAACATAATTAACAATTTGATAATAATTTATACTTCAACCATTAATTTAGTTAAATACCATGACTTCATTAAACAATGCATGCTCATGCAAATGTAGGTTACCTCCTCTGAACACCTCATTTTTCAACCCTTGCAAGAATCCCAAAATCTAAAAAGATGAACACGCATACATGCACAAGAATTCATAGATGCATACATATGCTTGACATGTGTTACAGGTCAAAGAACGAGTCGAAAAGAGCATTCAGATTGAGAGTTATTAGAATTACCGAAAATTGCCGAGATCGGGAACTGTCAAATCGCCTAAGAAAATGAAAATGATAGTTCCTGATTCCTGACCTTTAAGGTTATTAGAGAATAATATCAGGAGTAGCATACTCAAAAATTAGCTTGTTTTGACATCCGGATTTTCGAAAATTTAGAAAACCGAAAATTCACTTCGGGTATTTGAACGGAGACCTTCCCGAAGTCCAAATGAGCCCAAAATTGGTCAAGAGATAGGATATATTATGGAGAGAGACATACCAAAAAATAAGATGTCTCGTTTGCCCAGAATCACAAAAACCATCGCAAGTAGATAACATATGTCGCCAAGACAAATGTTCTAAGGGTTTTTGTTTGAGGGACTTACCAACCTCCTAAAATCATGAAATTTTTCAGAGACCTAGGGAATAATACCAGGACTAAGATATTAAAAAATCAGATCGATCCGAAGGTCGAATCTTCAGGAATCCGAGATACCGGGAATTTGGCCTTCCTGATGTCCAAAAATTCCGAAAATTGTGCAATAGGTGGTTTTTATCATGGAGAACATGTCAAAAAATCAAGTTAATCTGCTGTATCGTTTGTCCAAAACCACAAAAACCGTCTGTGGCAAAAAATGCTTAATCTTTGTCTTGGCGATAGATGCTTAACAACTGTCTTGGCGATAGATGTTTCTTTCTCTCTCCTCCAGCTATAAATAGACCCCTATTTCTCCACTTTTGATGCTTGATTCAAGGCTGAAACTTCGAAAAAGGTGCTCCAAAATTATCTATTTTCATTTTTGAAGATTTGAGGTAATTTTCGTCGCAATCTGAATTATTATTTTTTATCAATGTTATTTTCAATTAATCGCTTGTAGACACTGTTATTCATCTCCAAATCAGTCCAAATTTAATATTTGATCTTTATTTCCAATACCAAAATTTTAGAATGAGTTAAAATAATTTTTTGGATATAAATTTTTATTAGTTAATTATTGTCTTATCAGTCTCAATCTGATGAGCAATTAATTAATTTATGTATCCAATTCATCTCCAAATCAGTCAAAATTTTATATTTGAGCTTCATTTTCAAAACTAAAGGTGTGGAATAAGTTAAAATCATTTTTTGAACATAAATTTTTATCAGTTAATTAGCAATTTATCAGTCTCAATCCACTGAGGATTTAATTAGCAATTATGTCCGGTTTAATCTATAAATCGCGATAGCTTGCTAAATATCCAACATGAGAGTTCTGAATTCATCAAATGCCAATTTAACCAATTAAATTGTGATAAATTATTTGACGAATAAATCTCAAGGATTACCGAATATTCAATTCCAAATCGAATTAGCTGCGTGATGTTATAGGCACCCCAATTTTGTAGCCAAAACACCAATGTATCCTTAACACCGCAATAATGATCATGGCAACCATATGGTGACACCTCAAATTTAAGCACCGAGTCGGTGTCTTGTTGCCAAATTTCGACATTCGATTTGGTAAGCTTCTACCGACTTAACATTTGACAAAGTTTGGCCGAGTCAATTTTTAGAAATATTTCACTGACATTTGATCTCGGCAAAAGGTTACCGAATTTTAACTTCTAACTCGGTGAATTGCCACCGAATGTTGACCTTGAAGTCGGCAACATGCTACCGACTTAGATGTTTTGTATTTGGGCAACCAACCCCGTATGGTGACACCACAAATTTAAGCACCGAGTCGGTGTCTTTTTACCGAATTTCGACATTCGATTCGGTAACCTTCCAACGACTTGACATTCGGCAATTTTTGGCCGAGTCAATTTTTAAAAATATTTCACTAACATTTGATCTCGGTAAAAGGTTACCGAATTTTAATCTCAAACTCGATAAACTGCCACCGAATGTTGACATTTAAGTCGGCAACTTGCTACCGACTTGTATGTTCTGTATTGGGGGCACCAAACTCCTAATTTTTAGCCACAACACCGAATGGTTAATATTTTGGTTGCCCTTATAAAAAACAATCTTATTTCAAATTTGTGGTGTTCTGGCTACAAAAGAGGGGTGTGTATAACATCACCCAATTAGCTTCCAAAAACTCCTGAATTTTGCTAAAAACAGTTGTTTTATTATCTATCATTCTCAAAACTCATTTTTAAATTATACACACACATACATTGATGTCTAAAATCGTCAGGGCAAAATACGAAGTATATGTCTTCAATCCCCACCCTAAAATCCCGATTTTCTAAAATTATGGGTTGATATGCACTAATATTAGTAAACATGCGAATATTTGATTATAACTACACGCAAATTCTTTTTAAAAGACGGAAAGGGCGAATTGGGTGCCTAACACTTTCCCAATTCATAACTTAATACCCGAACCTTCAAAGCACCTGGTTTCACAATAATTGTGTTTAAGAGGTCATTTAATTCATAAATGTTCCTCTTTTACACAAACTTTTTTTTGTTTAGTAAAACAAACTTGCGAGTCTAAATTTTTTCCTATAAACCGTTATATTTTGAAATAATAAAGATATTTTTCCAAAATTAATCAAAAAATCGAAGGAATCGTAGCCACGGGATCCGGCGTCAAAAAACGCAGGTTCTCATAGTGGCGACTCTGTTGGGGATCTTTTTAAGAGGATTAGACTCTAAAAAAAGTAGAATATGCGTGTATTAATCATTTCGATTTATTTGCATGTTTTTCCTTCGCCCTCAGTTTTAGGATAACATAGATGCGATTTAGGTGGATACCCTATTTCCTTCTTTGTTTATAATTGTTTGAGGAAAATCTTTTCATAAATAAAATTTGAAAAATACTCGAACAAATATGAAAGCTCTCTTCATAATATACCTCCATAATTATTATTTTGCATGCACGCACTAATATCATGCATTATCGCGAGTGTGAAATTACCCCACTTAATCCAAAAATATTGCTTAGTAGGTAGGGAGTTGACTCGTCTGGGTCAACATAAACCGAAAGCTTTTATTTTCACTCTCCTTGGCCAAGTACCAACCGAGGTATATCGAGAGACAAGAACACTCACGTACTCGGGGCGTATATCAAAAGGTCCTTGCACGTACTCGTCCCTGGGGTATATAGCAAGACCTAGCCAAATAGGAGGGAGCCTAAACCTTACCCATCAAACCACGGTGCATATAGGATGAGTTAACCTAGTACACGTGATTTCTACATTTATTCTTACCATTAGTCGTGAGAATTAGTGCATAAAAGGCTTTGTCATGCATACCAATCCTTGGTTCGACAAGTACGACCGATGGCTGTCCAACCCCGCCTGTAGAAATTCTTCACTAAAAATCATTAGTAAGGATTTCCCTGTCACTATTTCCATGAAAAAGCAATTCTAATAGGAGAGAATTTTTCGACTTTTCGAAATATTTTCCAAAAAATGAGTCATTTTTCAAAATGAATTTTTCAAAATGAATTTTTCAAAAATTACTTTTAAAAATCGGAAGGTTATAAGGGCACCCCAGGAATGTATATTCCTACCCTAAACCTTTCCACGGGGCTCTCAAGTTGTTGATGTCGATCTGTTTTCGCCTAAACACCAAAAAGTGGTTTTCGATTTTATTTTTCTATCGAGTCATAGTGTTCCGAGAATTATGCAACCCATGGCAAAATATTGACTTTTCGGGCAATCCCCGATTTTTTTCTCCCCATTCTTCTCCCCTTAAGATTATCTACTACTATCACCGGTTGGCTGGTAGAGATCAAACCAGACGATTCACGAAATCAGACTCATGACCGATCATGCCTCCTAGTTGTAACACCGAGCTACTGATCGATCAAACTGAGGTCAATAATACTGAGGGTAATCATAGCGAAGCCTCTCATGCAGCGGATCTGCCAGCTGGTCCCATTCTCCCAGAAACTAAGGGCGGTGGCTTAACCCTTGAATATCTCTACCATCTAATCTATGATCTGACCCAATCTATGGTCATCATGAAGAATCACCAAGCTACCACCCAATCTCGTCTTGATGCCCTAATCGCTGCCAGAACACCTAATGAACCAAACCAACCCAATCCAAATCCATACCCAGCCGAAGACAATCAAGCCCACGGCCCGAAAAATCCACCCAATATTCTCCAACACATTCCCCTAATCAAACCCCGGCCTACCTCCTATGGCCCCTGCCAACATCAATGTACCACCAGTGCAAGATCCCGAACACAATTAACCCCTTAAATGCTATAATCCTCAAGCCATCCACGATGGAGATCCAAACAAATGCCAATACCCTAAGACTGCAATCAATCGAACCAAAGAGAATAAGGCCATTATCACGCTTAAAGATCAGACGAAAGCCCTAAACCAGAGGGTTATCGAAAAAGCTGACGACATCACCAATCCCCAAGACCTGTCTCTCTACCCAGATGCCCATTTACCGATTGGGTTTAAACTCCCTCATATCAAAAGTTCTCTGGGAACACTCCACCCCACCTGCACCTCAAAGCCTATGTCTGAACCATGCAATTGTACGGATTGAAAGAAGACCATTTGTCCCAAGGTTTCCACCATACTCTCATCGGACCAACCCACAGTTAGTTTTTGAGTTTAGAAAAGCACCGGGCAGCTGATTAGAAATGTATATTGAAGATGTTTATGGAACATTATCGGTTTAACGAGTAGCTCAAAGTAACCCGTAAGAATCACGAGATGACGAAACAAAAGAAAATACAAGAATGTTAGTGACTTCATCACTCATTGGAGGGAGTTAGCATCTCAAATGGTTGACAAAATGCCCGAGGAAGAGCAGTTAGGGATAATTGTCAAGAATTTCAAGCCCGAGATCCGAAGCGGCATAGGTCACCAATATTTCGACCGATATAAAGCCTTGATGCATGTAGCAAATGAGATTGAGGAAAAACTTGCCCAAGCTGCTGAGGCTGAGAAAGCATCTTCTCAATACAAAAAGATCACCCCGGCCATCAATCAAGTTTGGTCCTATAAAAGCTCGAGTCCTCGTCAACAAACCAGCTTCCATTATCCACAAGAGCAAGGGCCAAAAAAGCAGAACATTAGAAAGAATAATCGCCCCTTTTCTTGCCTATCGACTTCACTGAGTCAAACTTTAGCCATGCTACAAGCTGAGGGTATTCTACAGCTGCTAGCTCCTCATGAACCCCCCAACCTAGCTCCCCCTGGCTAGAATGCCAATGAACGCTGCACTTACCACTAAGGATTTGGACATAAAACTGATAATTGCTTCGCTTTGAAGCATGCTATCCAAGACTTGATTGATTTTGGGAAGATTATGCCCCGTTGATGCACTAAATATTAAATGAAAGAAGCCCTAAGAAAAGGCAAACATCATTGATCCAGTTTACCTAAACATCTTAGAGATAGAGGAAATTGAGAGAGAAAGTGAGCAAATTTGTAAAGGTTAAAGGTAGAATGAGGAATTTCTTATCAATTTACCCATTCATTTCATTAATAAAATTGAATCATTTCTTTTGAATATCTTTAATTCATGATTGCCTCTGTTTAGACTCAATAATATTCTTGAAAAGACAGGGTTAGCGAATCTAAAGCGAAGAGAATTGAGCCACATTAAAAACGCTGAGGGTACCGAGGGTATATACATTGTGGGGGCCAAAATGCCGAGGGTACATACACTGAGGGTGCCGAGAAAACGTACGCTAAGGATGACGACAAGAAGATTCCAACAGCTCCTCGAAGATTAGCCCCACCATCATCATACAGACACATTGAGGATGCCGAGGATATATGTACTGAGGGTGTTAACAAGAAGACCTGGACAACTCTCTAAAGACTAGCCTCTCCATTCCTCATTCGCACTGAGGGTACTCTATCCACACCATCAAGACCTCGTAGTCATCCCATAAGTAATACCAGAAATTTCACCTTTGAAGGTGAAATCAAGTCAATGAAATTAGTTGGTTATCAATTGAAGGCGCCTGGATAATCCACACCCACTCGTGAAAATATAAAACATCGGTAATTCTCCTGAGACTGAGGGTATGAGCAAAGGCAGCAATGCCAATGGATTATGATAGGCCCAAGAACAAAGAAGTAAAAAGTAACTTATCAAGACAAAAGCATAACACTGGATCAGCAGAATCCCAAAACGGAAGCACGCTATTTTTCTTGTCACCTCTCATTCGCTAATTGACCACAAATCAATATTTGTTTTTTCAGTGTTGTTATGTTCTCGAAAAATTATCAATCTTACATGCATACATTTGCATTTAGATAATTTCGAGTAAGCATAACATACTTCATAAATCAGGCAGCTCAAGATTCACGACCTTTCCAAAATCAAGTTTTCAAAATGATGGTGCAATGATTTAAGAAGTATGCGAATACTTGAAATTTAGGAAAGCATGGCATAAGCATTTGCATAGTGCATACACATGACCACTTGCATAAGTGTACCACACACCAATCTAAGAACAAATAAGCACTAGGCTCACAACCTACCAGACAAGCTTCACCATCGCATCCTAGTGTATAATTAGTCACACCACCATTAAAATGCCAAACAACGCACACCAGATCAACACAATCATTTCACCAGCCCTCCTAAAGAGGCACAACACAATTGCATGTCATCCCAGAGAGGCGAATCATTTCACAAGCCCTCCCAAAGAGGCACAACACGATTGCATGTCCACCTAGAGAGGCGAATCACTTCACAAGCCCTCCCAAAGAGGCACAACACGATTGCATGTCCTCCTAAGAGAGGCGAATCACTTCATAAGCCCTCCTAAAGAGGCAGAACACATGTCCTTCCAAAGAGACACAACACGATTGCATGTCCTCCTAGAGAGGTGAATCACTTCACAAGCTCTCCCAAAGAGGCACAACATGATCACATGTCCTCCCAAAGAGGCAAATCACTTTGCATGTTCTCCTAGAAGAGTTAAACCACGTCATAAATCCACCCAAAGAATCGAGCACTTCATAAGCCCTCTGCGGAGGCATGATGAGATAATAAGCCTTCTGCCGAGGAATGATGAGATAATAAGCCTTCTGCAGAGGCACATTGATAAGACAAGGCCTATGTAGAGGCACAATGAGATGATGCACTAACCAAGGCCCTTTCAACAGGCAAACCCAAGCCCTTTCTACAAGCAAATCTCAAAGCCCTTTCAATAGGCACGAACCAAAGCCCTTTCTACAGGAAAACCAAAGCCCTTTCAATAGGAAAATCCCAAGCCTTTTTAAAGGTCGTTTTAACAGGCAAAACTCAAGCCCTTTTTACACGCACGAACCCGAGCCCTTTTTACAAGCAAACCCAAGCCCTTTCAACAAGCAAAACCCAAGCCCTTTCTACAGGCAAATCTTAAATCCCTTTCAGCAGGCACGGACCAAAGCCCTTTCTATAGGCAAATCTTAAAGCCCTTTCAACAGGAAAACCAAAGCCCTTTCAACAGGCAAATACCAAAGCCCTTTCTACAGGCAAACCCAAGCACTTTCAACAGGTAAACCAAAGCCTTTTTTATAGGAAAATACCAAAGCCCTTTAACAGGCAAAGCCAAGCCCTTTTTACAGGCAAAGCCCAAGATCTTTCAACAGGAACGATCCAAAGCCCTTTCTACAGGCAAACCAAAGCACTTTATGTGAGAATCCTAACCTCCGACCCATTCTCCTCTCAGAGTTTCTTTTACTTTTCTTAGTTTTCTAAAGGAAAACATGTTTTGTAGAGTCTCTAGTTTGTTTTACAAGAAAACAAACAAAAGGTCGTATAAAAGACAATTCAATAATGAACTATCTTTCATACATTTGAAACCAGAAATTGATTTAAAATTACTTTGCTAGGGTTCAGGAATTACGTTATGAATTGGGAAGGTGTTAGGCACCCAATTCACCCTTTCGGTCTCTTAATGGATCATGTATTTAATTCCTATTTTAGACATCATGCAAGTAGTTTGAATAGTTTTCACAACAGCCCTTTTTGGATAAATTTAGTTTAAAACTATATTTTAAAATTAGACTCGAGCTTGACGAGCGCCTACGTATTCATTCGTAGAATGAAATCAAAGTCTCGTAGTTCTATTCTTTTGAAAACTGTTTTTGTATTTTTTCTTTTGTTTTGAAAACGTGTCAAAACGGATTTTAGATTTCTTATAAAAATTTAGAAAGGACTTGTTTTGAAAGTGATGGATTTCATTGCAAGTTATCTAACTTTCAATATGAAAACTCATTATTCAAATGCAGTATTGAAATATAGGAGAATTGTGGAGAAATGTACATGATGCGCTTGAAGAAGAAAGGTTGCTTGCTTGCTCCTTCTCTCTCTAGAACTTTCTCTCTCTGAAATTCTCTCTCTAAGACTTTTCCCCTTAAAAACATTCCCTTTCTTTAGATTTTCTTTCTATCTAGAAATTCTCTAAAAAAAAGACTCTCTAATAATTTTGGCAGAGCTTCTCCTTACTAAAAACACTATTGAGTGTTGATTCCCTAAATGAGAGTCCAAGATTTCTATATATAGCGAAATTTTTGCCAAAATGCTCCAAAAGAGGCCAGTAGCAGGGGGTAGCCACAGGGGGTGTGGCTGGGACTTGCGGTTGGGAGGCCTAGCCGTACTGTTGGCAGGAAACCGTGTGGTTGGGAGGATGTGGTTAGGGGGCCCAGCCATACAGCTGGCGGGTAGCCGTGTGGTTGGGGGGCTGCGGTTGGCATTTTAAAAATGCCTCGAAACACCTAAAAATACTTAATTTTTCTAACGGGGCACTGCCCCGCACCCAACGACTTGATCGGGCAGGTCGATCCCCGTCTTAGTAAGTGAAGTGGCAACAATGGTCGTATCAAACTCCCGGCAGATCCAAAGTTAGAGTCTTTCCTAACAGTCTTCTATATGCATGATGACTCAAGTCCTAATAGGAAATGCATGTTTTATGAGAAAACCAATGTTCACACGAGAGTCGTGGATTGGGGCGTTCACACTTTCTACAAGCAAACTCAAGCCCTTTCTACAGTCAAACCAAAGCGCTTTTCTACAGGCAAAATCCAAAGCCCTTTTTACAGGCGAACTCAAGCCCTTTCTACAGGTGAAACCAAAGCCCTTTCTTTAAGCGAATCCTAAGCCCTTTCAACATGCATGAACCAAAGCTCTTTCTATTGGCAAATTCCAAGCTCTTTCCATAGACACATACTAAAGACCTTTCTATAGGCAAACCCAGGTGTGAGAATCCGGACCCGCGCGACCCGCGAGAGAGAGCGAAGTCCTCTGTTCTCAATTTTCTATAGTTTTGAAGGAAAACGTGTGTTTGTAGAGTCGCCAGTTTGTTTTACGAGAAAACAAACAAAAGATCGTACGAAGGACAATTCGTAAACGAACTATCTTTCATACGTTTGAAACCAGAGATTCATTTAAAAATATTTACTTTGCTAGGGTTCGGGAACTACGTTACGAATTGGGAAGGTGTTAGGCACCCAATTCGCCCTTTCGGTCTCTTAATGGATCATGCATCTAATTCTTATTTTAGATATCTTGCAAGTAGTTCGAATGGTTTTCAGAATAGTCCTTTTCGGATAATTTAGTTTAAAACAATATTTTGAAATCAGACTCGAGCTTTGCGAGCGCCCACGTATTCATTCGTAGAATGAAATCAGAGTCTCGTAGTTCCATTCTCTTGGAAACTGTTTTTGTATTTTTGTTTGTTTTGAAAACGTGTCAAAACAGATTTTAGATTTCTTGTAAAACTTAGAAATGACTAGTTTTGAAAGCAGTGAACTTCTTTGCAAGTTATCTAATTTTCTATATTTAAAACGGATATTTAAATGCAGTATTGAAATTAAGAAAAGTTGTAGAAAGACGTACCTGATGCGCTTAAAGAAGAAATGAGAACCTTGCCTTGATTGCCTTGCTTGCTGCCTTCTCTCTCTAGAGCTTTCTCTCTCTAAAACTTTCTCTCTCTAGAAATTCTCTCTCTAAAACTCTCTCTCAGAATTTCTCTAAAATGACTCTCTGAAGATTTTGACAGAGTTTCTACTTACTAAAAAACACTATTGAGTGTTGATGATCCCAAATGGGATCCCAAGGGTCCTATTTATAGCACAAATTCTGCCAAAAAAACGCTCCAAAGGAGGCCAACCGCAGGGGGTAGCCGCAGGGCGTGCGGCTAGGGCGTACGGCTGGCAGCCAACCGTACGGTTGGGGCGTGCAGCTGGGGGCTGCGGCTGGCTCACAAAACAGCACTGAAACACACGCGCCCGGAATTGGAGTCTTTCCTATCAGTCTTCTACATGCATGATGACTCCTGATAAAAAGTAAGATGCTCGTTTTGTAAGAAAACCAGTGTTCGCATGAGAGTCGTGAATTGGGGTGTTCACAGACCCTCTCGTCCCGGGATTCTTGCCTGCAAGAATACTGGGACGATAAGAAGACAACGATTCACGATTCTCGGGCGAATCTCAATGAGATGATAATTGAATCAGAATGTACCTTTTCTAGCTTATGGATCTCGTTGTGCTTCGAGGCGATGTAATTCACGAACGTCCCTTTCCTTTTGGCCGGGCGACACGATACATCAATCTTTTACCCAGTCCACCCTCAGTGGTATGTTACCCTTAGTGCCACACCATCCTCAGTGTATAGTGACTTTATGTGAGGAGTTTTGATAACTCGTTGGGTCCAAATGATCGTATCGGAAAAGTGCTTTAAAGGTTTTCCTTAGGGAAAAATGAAAGAGTGTTTTAGGTTTTATGATATATCCCTTCATGGGGATCAGGAGTAAGAAGAAATTAATATCTTTTGAAAAATTTGAAAAGTCCCATCGTGGGGAGTGTGGGGGCAAAGTTATTCCCTTCGTGGGGAATGCACGGTAAAGGTTATTTCCCTTCGTGGGGAAAGGGGATCGGAAGAAATTCCCATCGTGGGGAATGCGAAGAATTCCTAACTCAGAGGAATCCGAAAAAAACTCCCTTCTTGGGGAAAGGGGTTTCGAAGAAATTCCCATCGTGGGGAATGCGAAGAATTCCTAACTCAGAGGAATCCGAAAAAAACTCCCTTCTTGGGGAACACGTGGAGTCGTTATTTCCCTTCTTAGGGAAAGAGGTTTCGGAGAAATTCCAATCGTGGGGAATGCGAAGAATTCCTAACTCAGAGGAATCCAAAAAAATTCCCTTCTTGGGGAACACGTGGAGTCGTTATTTCCCTTCTTGGGGAAAGGGGTTTCGGAGAAATTCCCATCGTAGGGAGTGCGAAGAATTCCTAACTCAGAGGAATCCGAAAAAATTCCCTTCTTGGGGAACACGTGGAGTCGTTATTTCCCTTCTTGGGGAAAGGGGTTTCGGAGAAATTCCCATCGTGGGGAATGCGAAGAATTCCTAACTCAAAGGAATCCGAAAAAATTCCCTTCTTGGGGAACACGTGGAGTCGTTATTTCCCTTCTTGAGGAAAGGGGTTTCGAAGAAATTCCCATCGTGGGGAATGCGAAGAATTCCTAACTCAGAGGAATTCGAAAAAATTCCCTTATTGGGGTACACGTGGAGTCGTTATTTCCCTTCTTGGGGAAAGGGGTTTCGTAGAAATTCCCATCGTGGGGAATGCGAAGAATTCCTAACTCAGAGGAATTCGAAAAATTCCCATCTTGGGGAACACGAAGAATTCTTATTTCCCATCGTGGGGAAAGGGAAACGAAAAAATTCCCATCGTGGGGAATGCGAAGAATTTTTACTTAAAGAATTCGGGAAATTCCCATCTTGGGGAACCTGCGGTAAGTGTTATTTCCCATCGTGGGGAAAGGGAAACGGATAAAATTCCCATCGTGGGGAATGCGAAGAATTCTTACTTAAAGAATTCGGGAAATTCCCATCTACTGTCTCGTTGCCATGGTTACTCAGACACTGCTTTGTTGATTTAAAAATAATATGCTAGAGAGAACTGCTTCGCAAGTTGGAGTGCCTTTTCTTTCCCATTCCTTTCTACCCTCAGTTTTGACCTTTGGCGTTATCGGGAATCAGAAGTTTGAATCAACTTTTCCTAAAAACTTCGGACCGGTGTGCAGGGATTTTGGGATCTGACATTTCTCTACCCTCAGCCTTCCTCTCTTTGGTCATGGGGATAGAATTTCTCTTGGATGTCTCAATTGTCCTTAAACTACCCTCTGATTTTCTACAGGAAAGATGCTGGTCCTGTATCGTTTTCTGTTTTTCGATACCCTTATTGCTCCCTCTTTTGATTATTCGGCCTTTTCATTTTGGGCTTTCGGACTTTCCTTGCCTTTTATTTATTGGCTTTTTCCAAAACAGGAGCCTTACTCACCTAAGATGTAGCCCTCCGCCTTTTGGCACAGCTGTCACTCTTAGTGTGGCTCTCCCTGTTGATTTTCTTCATTTCTATTTTTTCTCACTTTTTCTCTCTTGGACCAACGGAATTTTACCCTTTTCTACTCTTTCAATTTTTTCTGGTACCCGATTCTTCTTTTACACCTTCCCTGTTTATCTATCAGATTCGAGCCTTCCAGATAATAGATCGATCCTTTTGAATTTCGGTTCCTCCACAGACTTTGGAGTGTCAAGCTTCGGGCATTGATTAGTCATCTCGTGCGTGTGTGTGAGTCTTGGTCCTCTTGTGTTGGAAAAAGGTTGATTCAGAACTTGTCTTGGCCCCCCTTTTTTTTTTTTTTTTTTTGGTCAAAGTGGTCAAAAATGAGGGTAGCCGCACGGGGTAGCCGCAGGGCGTGCGGCTGGGAGCATGCGGTTGGGGGTAGCCGCAGGGTTTGACCCCCCAGCCGTACGGCTGGGAGCCAACCGTACGGTTGGGGGCCAGCCGTACGGTTGGGGGCCAGCCGTACGGCTGGCTAGCCTGCGGCTGGCTTTGAAATCCTATAAATAGGCCACTGTTTGACATATTTCTCACCACTTCTTCTTGCAATCTCTCTCTCTAGCATACAAATATCCAATTTTCAAAACGTTTTAGCGAGTGTCTTATACAAAGTGAGTGATGGCGTTTGCGAGGCTACTATCGATTTTTGTTTTTATGATGATGGGGTACCCACCGGAGGGCGGGGAGGTGCCGGAGGTACTCCCGGGCGACGAGGTGGATTCGATTATGGCAATGATGGATGGGCGACTAGTATGCGCGAGACACCATGATGATTGGGAAGGGGTGGCCTGGGAGGGGCCACTGGGGGCAGATGGGTCGCTGCAGCGAGCGATGTATCGTGACGTGCCCTTGATCACGCCGGGAGAGGGGCGAGAGTGGCTGCTGATGGAGCCTGCCGCACACGAGATCCGACGCCGTACTCGGGTATATTTTGATTTTTAGTATTTACATTATGTGATTTTTCAAAAAAATGCAATGAAACGATATGCATGAAATGTGATAAATTTAATAATTACTTGCCATCGTAAACATACTTAACATAGCTTATATTTTTCTTAAAATATGTATTATCCAGTATTAACTTAAAAAGGCGAGTTCTAAAATTTAAAACATGTGATGTGACAGAGGAGTGGACGTTGCCGCGGTATCACGCGTGCCGCGCCCGAGCTTCGGGATCAGCTACCCCCATTGGTGAGGGCCTATTTGAGTGCGACCCCGTTCAGAGGGTTCATCGAGGTGCTTCCTGGCGGAGAGTTCCAGCGATCAGTGAGTCTGCCGACAGTATTGGGAGAGAGATGGTGGGACACGACGCACACCTTCCATTGGAGTTGGGGTGAGATGACGTTGACCTCAGAGGACGTGTTCGTACTGACGGGGCTACCATTTGGAGGAGAGGCTCTGGCGCCAAACCCTCGGTTGCGAGTTACTCTAGATGGGATGGGTGCGGCACTAGGTTGGAGGCCGAGTCGGATCGTGGCAGACGGGATACCCCACACTGCGATGGTTCATCACATCGAGGCGGAGAGCGAGAGGTTTGGGGATGGACTGATGACACGGCAGGAGGTCCGGCAGCTGTCTCGGTGCTTTATACTGCTATTGATACACGACTTCTTCTATGCACGCGGCGGCGACAACCTACGGCTATGGTGGCTGCCTTACTTGCGGTTCTTCGATCAGCTGTACGCATTTGCCTGGAGAGGTTATGTACTGGCAGTGCTGTACGAGTCGATGGACTTGGTGTGCCGGCATATGGAGCTCAACCATCGTGGACTGGTCGCGCTTTGGGAGGTAATTACTTAAATTAAAAACTCAATTATCTTTAGAAAAAAACGTGTGATTATTATATAAAAACTGACGGTTTTATTAATTGTGATAATTTGTGACAGATGTGGTTCGTTGCGCATACCCATCAGGGTATTGGTCAGATCCATCTGCACTCAACCTTCGCAGATGAGTTCCCGCTCTTCAGACGGTATTACAGTGGGAACATAGTTGGGGTGTATCGGTATCTGACCCCGGACGTCAGTGCGGGCGACGTCTCAGGCCTCCAGCTAGACCGGGTATGAGATTGACTTAACTGAGATTTAAATTATATTTTGAAAAAGAAAGATGAGTTATTCATTAGCGTATATTTGATGTGGCAGGTGCAGTGGAGCCCATGGCCCGCATTCGTCACGCAGTAGTGGGGGTATGCGGATGCGTTGGCGGCGGCCCATTCGAGGCGGCTGTTTTTGCATGAGTATGGTGCGGCTTTCTACTTGGGAGAGCGCGTGGTGCGGCAGCATACTCCCGGGCTAGGATTTAGAGTTCCGGCCTGGCCTCCAGCGACGATGAGACGGCCGGGCGTGCTATCTGGAGAGGAGCGGACTTTGCTCTTGGGAGGCGTCCCGATGGAGGGCTTACTGGTGGAGTGGGAGTACGGGACGTTCGCGCACCGCTATTTTATGAGGGAGATGAAGGGCGTGCGCGGCCGGGTGATATACGCTAGGTATGCTGCCATCGGGGGAGATCCATTGATCATCCGGGGGCAGTTGTTTATCTCACAGCGGGTCCCTCATCAGCCCGCTCCTGCTCCGAACAGGAGGGCGAAGGGGATTGCAGATTCAAACGATGAAGATCCGCATGGCGAGAGGGATGCGGAGCCGCTGCAGATGGAGGAGGAGGACAACGACGAAGGGGGGTCGGAGGAGGTGCCTTTGAGAGGAGGCAATGGCGGGTCGCCCGCGGTTGGGTCAGGCGGAGGAGGGGTCGAGGGGCCGATTGCTGCGGTCTCACCCAGGCGAGGTAGGGCTACAAGGGGCGGGAGGAGTCCTCTCGGAGGTAGGAGTCCCGTATCGAGGCCGCCCATTCCACCGTCGATGGTAGGGAGGACACCTCAGTTGTCGTCGGAGGATATGCGACAGATGCTGGAGGCAGTGCAGACACCCAAGAGACACGGGTCGATGTCAGGGTCATCGCCTGTATATGGGTCCGGCGACATGGATTGGGCTCAGCACGTATCCTTCTCGCCGTTGCTGTGTACCCCCGTGGGGTCGCCAGGCGCTGGATCAGTAGGGTTGAGGCCCTATTCGTTGTCTACCCCTTCCTCAGGAGCGGCTCGTGGTCTAGTTTTCCGGGAGTTACGAGAGAGGGAGGTTCAGCTGGGAGTGGAGGCGGGCATAGGTCAGACCCCGACGGGTGGAGGTGGCGACAAGGGGAAGGGCAAGGCGGTGGCGCCCGAGGCGGAGATAGGAGAGGATACCGGGGAGGACACACCCCCGGCGGGCGGCGCTGGTGGAGCTGGTCCGTCACAGGCTGGTGGGGCGTTGACGTCCTACTCGATCCCGGAGTATCTGCGGGACATTCCCTACCTGGATCTCGGTCTACCGAAGAGCTACCGGATCCCTGAAATGCCTGTGGACGATGAGCGGATGGGGGCCCTAGCGCATGTCTCGGATGGGAGGTGAGTTATCTTTTAAAAAGTGGGTACATGTATTGGTTATGAATGTTATTGACTGGTAATTTTGGTTTTGGCAGAGGGGCTCATTCCTGCTTCGCGAGGTAGCTGAGTTGCTGAGGAGCTACTTTAACATGTATGGTCTGCTGACGTTCGCGGCTCCCTTCCCTACGGAGTACATGGGGCGGTACAGCAGGCGTTTGGCGGGCGATACGACCGCCACCTACCATCCTTCACGCTCGCGGTCCCGATCGGCGGCGCCGTCTCAGTCGGTCCAGCAGTCAAGGCGTACATCCCGGCTTGGTCCTTCTCCTCATGGTGAGGGTCGTACAGTCTCGGAGAGCCCAGCAGAGGGTGCGGGAGAGACGGAAGCGAAGCGGCCTCGCACGATGGATCCTTCCCCTTCTCCTCAGCGTTGACGTTTTTGAATGATGCTTTTGTTTTAGGAAAGACATTTTAGGCAGTTAATTTAAGTTACGTTTTAAAAAAACTTCGTTAATTTAGTGGTTAATTTAAATATGTTTGTTTTGTTGGAAAAAATGTCGGTTTGTCAGTGTGATCGGTTTTGCTTTATGAATAAATTATTTATGCCTTTTTTAGAAAAAAACATGTTTGCTTGTGTTGTGAATGTTACAAATTTATTGCGAATGTGTTTGGAAGAAACGGTTATATAACACATGTTGGCAAAATCATTATGAACTTGATTAAAATGAAAGATGATTAATTAATTACATACATTTGTGAAAGAAGCGTTAATAGTGGTTGAATTTTGATTACAAAAAATGGTCAAGTACTCGTGTTGGCAAGTGATTATTAAATTTATATGCATGCAATGAATGGATCGTTCTTCTTGAATAGAGTCTGGCAACATTCATACCATGATGTATTATTGTGAAGAAGAATGTCGTAAAACGAAAATTTTGAAAAACGGAGATTTTTGGCCAAGGGGGAGAGTCAACCGCACGCCCTACCCGCAAGGGGTAGCCGTACTGTTGGGAGCCAGCCGTACGGTTGGTAGGCTAGCCGTACGGTTGGCAGCCAGCCGTGCGGTTGGCCTGTGCATTTTTGCTATAAATAGAGCGCGAATTTGTCCCTTTTTCCCATCAAAATCACTATTCACTCTACCCTTCTAGCCTAAAAGTAGATCATCTTTCTTCTGCCAATATGTCTATCTTCCGTACCAATGCTGCATTTTCCCTCTTGTCCGATTTTGTGTCTTTGGCCGAGGCCGACTGCGGCCTCAACTTGGGCGACTTGAGCCACCTTCACCGTTGGTGCTCGCACGAGATCAACTATTCGTTCCTGCTTGGTTTGGCTGAGTTCTGGGATGCTGAGGATCATTGCTTCCGTATCGGGTTAGACGAGCTCTGCCAGACGATCGAGGAGTTCACTTTGCTGATGCGTCAGGACCTCTCATGGCCGTTGGCGTCTTTGCGGGATGCGAGGAGCCCTCGGGTTATGGTGGCGGAGTTTTTGGGACTGCGGGAGAGTGAGTGCCGGTCCATGATTGTAGATGGACGACTCCACTTACGTCGTCTGTGTGACTTCTTCCTGCAGCATGGCGATGATCCGGCTTACTTTTCAGGTCGGACTGCTGCCTGTATGATCTTTACTTTTTCCCAGATGCTTTTAGTTACCGATGATGCGATTATGGTTGATCCTCTTATTATCCGGGTTGTATCTGAGGCTAGATGCGGCCATTTGGTGACTCCCATCTTACTGGCGGAGACACTGAAGGGTCTGGATGCTGTGGTTCAGTGCCGACTTAGCCACTTTCAGGGTAGCCCATATCTGCTGTATATGTGGGTTACTGAGAGGTTTCGGTATTAGGGGATCCGACTTCCCTGGGATTCCCGGCACTTCTTTCTTCGTCCCGATTATGCCCTGATCCATCGTTTGTCCTCCTTTGACTGGGCTGTGCATTTTTCTGAGTCTTCTTCGTCTATTCGTTGGGATATCCCATGGTGGCGCATGAGGACCATGATCATGAGTATGGGTGGGCAGAACTACCTTAGATTCCATGGTTTACGAGAGACCTCCTTCTACATACCCAGTCGGTTGACTAGACAGTTCGGTCTTCCTCTGAGTATACCCCTCCCCCTGAGAGATTTTTCTTCAGTTGCGCTGCCTATTACCCCGAGGCTGGAGACGACTTTACGAGGTCTGTAGTCTACTCGTTTTATTCGTCGATTCCATGGAGGAGAGCTTGGCATTACCCAGGTGACCCGGTCTAACGTTGTACTGTATGTTTGGCGTCGAGTTCGTCAAACCATCGAGCACGACCCTATGATGATGAGGTGGTTTAGGTTTGCGGACTCACGGGTGACGGAGGAGACAGTGCTTGCTTCGTATCAGACTATGGACCGAGAGAGGATTTTGTACTCCGCTTCTGACTGATGGTTTTGATGTTTAGGTTAGGTTTGGTTACACTGCTTCTTTTATGAAAGCTTTTTGTATGTAGGTAGGTAAGTCTGTAGGAAAGATATGTAGGAGCTTGGTGTATGTAAGTGTGCAGTAGCCTGACTGTGATTATATATATGGAAAATCTCTTTCTGTCTCCCTTTTTCCTTTCAAATGGATGAATGTTATTATAATGAATAGACCGGGCCTGATTTCAGGTTGCCTACGTTTCCCCAGAATTTTTTTTTTTTTTTTTTTTTTTTTGGGCTCAGGTCTTCGTAGTTCATGAATACAATCTTACTGGTAGTATTTCTTCAATCGATCCAGGTTGACTGGTAAGTTTAACTCTTGGCCATCGATGTCGGTAAGAAGCACGGCGCCCCCGGATAAGACTTTGGTAACAATGTAAAGGCCTGTCCACTTTGGCGAAAATTTTCCTCGTGGGTCTCGAGCTGGTTCATGGATTTCTTTGAGTACTAAGTCTCCCACTATGATGTTTCTGTCTCGGATCTTTTTATTAAAGGCTTTAGCAACACGTTTTTGATACCCCTGATGTTGATATGAAGCCCTCAGACGATTTTCATCAATCATTGCCAATTCCTCATATCGCGCTTTTATCCAATCACTTTCAGCGACTTAGTTTTCCAAGACAACCCGTAAAGAAGGTATTTCCATTTCCACTGGTAAGACTGCTTCCATTCCATAGGTAAGGGAGAAAGATGTTGATCCCGTAGAAACCCTCTCAGTAGTTCGATATCCCCAAAGAGCATATGGGAGCTTTTCGGGCCAATCTCTGTCGGATCTGATCATCTTACTAATGATGTTCTTTAAATTCGTATTAGCAGCTTCAACGGCCCCATTAGTTTGCGGACGATACGGAGAAGATTTGTGGCGTTTGATGCCATATTCTTCCATGATTTCGTTGGCTTCACCCTCAAAATGTGTCCCATTATCGGATATGATCTCATGTGGCACCCCGTATCGGCATATAATGTTATGACGGATGAATCGAGCTACTTTTCGGGCATTCAAATCTTTGTAAGACTCAGCTTCAACCCACTTGGTGAAATAATCAATGGCTACCAGAATATATTCATGCCCGTTGCTTCCTTTTGGCGAGATCTTACCAATTATGTCGATACCCTAGATGGAAAATGGCCAGGGAGATGTCATGGGATACAACTCTTTCGGTGGGAGTTTCTGTGCCTTGGCGTATATTTGGCATTGGTGACACCCTTTGACATAGTCAAAACAATCTTTTTGCATCGTTAGCCAGTAATACCCTTGCTGCACTATTTTACGTGCCAATGTATGACCACTCATATGCGTACCACATTCCCCACTATGAATTTGTTCCATCATTGCTCGGGCTTTTTCTTCATCAAGACATTGAAGGTGTATGCCATCATCATTTCTTCGGTACAATTTTCCCGCACAGACGATAAACCGGGATGCAAGTCGGAGAAGTATGACCCGAGTACTTTTGTCGGTATTAGATGGGTATTCATTATGCTTGAGTAATTGCTAGATATCGTAATACCAAACATTCTGATCGATCTCATTTCCCCGTTCAACATCGAGTGATAGGCAAAATACCGGATTTATCCGTTTCTGAATCTGGATCTGAATTTCTTCTTTCTCCCCCGGGATTTCAATCATCAAGGCCAGTGTAGCTAAGGCATCAGCAAAGTTGTTCTGTGTTCTTGGGATATAGAAGAATTCAATACAGTCGAATTTCTCAGAGGTTTCTTCAAGTTGGGCTAAGAATGGAACAAGTTTTTCCTCTTTGATCTTCCATTTTTTCAAGATCTGATGAATAATGAGGGCGGAGTCTCCGAATACCTGAATCTTGCGAACCCCCTTCTGCAAAGCAATTTCTAACCCGACAATACAAGCTTCGTATTCCGCGATATTATTAGTACAAGGAAATTCCAGGCGAAAGGACATAGGGGCATGGGTTTGATCTGGAGAAATTAACAGGATCCCGATTCCATTCCCATTTCGGTTGCAAGCCCCGTCGAAATACATTTTCCATTCATCATCTTTCGTAATTTCCATGATACCTTCGTCAGGAAATCCAAAGTCCTGTAAGTCGGTGTCAATAATAGGATTACCCGCTAAGTGGTCTGCTATGATTTGCCCTTTGACAGCCTTTTGAGTTACATAGGAAATGTCGAACTCTGAAAGTAGGAATACCCATTTAGCCATTCGATTAGTCAACACTGGCTTTTCGAACAAGTATCGCAAAGGATCCAGTCGGGAAATTAAGATCAGTGAGAAGACCAACATATAATGTTGCAATTTCTGGGTGGCCCAAACCAACGAGGCACACGATTTCTCTAAAGCCGTATAATTTTGTTCCCCCGGAGAAAACTTTTTGCTGAGGTAGTATATTGCTTGTTCAGTTCTTGTTTTCAACAAATGTTGTGCTAACATGGCCCCAAGTGATGAGTCGTTGACTGACATGTATAGTATCAACGGGGTGCCTACCTGAGGAGGCGCCAAGACTGGCGGTTTGGCCAAATATAGTTTAATCTTATCAAATGCTTCTTGGCATTGCTCGTTCCACTGCCCATCCGAGCTCTTTTGGAGTAGCTTAAAAATTGGTTCACATGTTCGGGTCAACTGTGAAATGAATCTACTGATGAACTGTAGTCTCCCAAGGAAACCCCGTATTTCCTTTTCGGTTTTAGGGACTGGCATTTCTTGAATAGCTTTAACCTTTGCTGGATCCACCTCGATTCCCTTTCTGCTGACTATATACCCCAGCATCTTGCCTTTGGTGACCCCGAATACACATTTCTGAGGATTCAAACGCATTTGAAATTGCATAAGCCGTTCGAAGAAGACCCGAAGAGTTTCCACATGACTTGCCCGATCTAATGATTTGATGATCATGTCGTCGACGTACACTTCGACTTCCTTATGGATCATATCATGAAATAGAGTAGTTGCGGCTCGTTGATACGTGGCCCCGGCATTATTCAACCCGAATGGCATGACAGTATAACAATAAGTACCCCATGGCGTGATAAAATCCGTCTTTTCCTGATGATCAGGATGCATTTTGATTTGATTATATCCGGCAAACCCATCAACGAATGATTTTAAAGCATGATTTGCAGTGTTGTCGACAATGAGATCAATGTTTGGTAGTGGAAAATCATCTTTTGGACATGCAGCATTTAAATTGCGATAATCAACACAAACCCGTACTTTGCCATTAGCTTTTGGTACTGGCACTATGTTGGCCAACCAAGTAGGGTATTCAACGACCCGTATGAATCCAACATCCAATTGTTTTGTGACTTCTTCTTTTACTTTGAGCGACCACTCAGGTATTAGTTTTCTTAACTTTTGCTTGACAGGTTTACATTCAGGTTTAGTGTGAATTTCATGCATCACAATGTTGGCGTCTAAACCCGGCATATCAGCGTATGACCAAGCGAAAACATTAACAAACTCTTTCAACAAATTTTCCAAGTCTGTTTTTTCATCATGGCTTAATTCGGCCCCAATTTTTATCTCTTTCTTGTCATCAGTTGTTCCCAAATTTATTGTGACCGTGTCCCCTTCAATAGGTTGTATTCTTTTTTCATCATTCAAATTTTCATTCATAACTTCAACATCACAAGAATCAAAGTAAGGGGAAAGATTGTCAATTTTATTGATAGAAACATCATTTGGCATAGATAGCATACATTCTAAATTTTGTACATTTCTATCAACATTTTTCTCTCTCTTTTTCTTCTTTTCCTCTTCAACAGACCGTATGAGATGTACAGGGTCATCGAGATAGTCTTCTTCCTCAATTGCCATAACCTCAAACATGTCACCCAACATATCTTCATCTTCCAGTGGCTCGGCAGGTGGCTTGGTTATTTTCAGCTTTGATGAGAAGGTATGAGTAAAACCTTCGCTTACATACAGGTCTTCTTCGAAAAAGATTTCTAATCCTGGCTGGCGCTTTCCCTCTTCATTTACCCATGGTTTTTGAAATCCACAGTAAGGGAAGTCTTCACCCTCTTTCACGAACCACCCATTTAACGATCTGTCAGTGAATACGGCACTTTTTCTTTGGTCATCATCCCCCGTATATCCCAAACTAGCAAGAGGACACGGTTGTTGGTATGGTTCAATCATCTGTGCAATGCCTGCTTTATATTTTCCCAGACCAATTCCCGGTAAGAATTTCATTTTCCTCATCATCTGTACAACTTGTGCCTTCATGGTTGCCATGTCATCGGGGGGTAGATAATTCATAGTTTGGGTGGTGAGAGTTTGTACTTTCGGCTCATATGAAAATCCCCCGAGTTGGACATCTTGGCTTCCGATTCCCAATACAGGCGAATTTTTTGGCATTATTGCCCTTTCAGGATATCCTTTAACGATAATGATGTCGCCGTTGAAAGGTATTTTCATTTTTTGATGAAGTGAGGAAGGAAGTGCCCCAACCTTATGTAGCGAAACTCGTCCCAATAGCAAGTTGAAGCTTGAAGGAATATCAATGACTTGGAACTCAGTGGTAAACGTGGCTGGCCCAATTTGCATATTTAGCATGACGGAACCCAGTACTTCTCTCTTGGTATTGTCGTATGCCCTAACCGTGACTGGCGATTCTTCCAATGTAGTTAAGTCAATACCCAAATGAACAGCGGTTTTCAGAGGACACACATTAATTGTAGAACCGTTATCCACAAGAACATAAGGTATAAACATCCCATAGGCCACGCCGGTGATGTGTAGGGCTTGATTATGATCCCGACCGAGCGGTGACAGATCTTCATCGGAAAACCCAAGTACTTGCTTTTGTACCCCCATTGAAGCGATCATTGTGGTTAACTCATTTGGGGTGGATTCCAGAGGAATAACTGATTCGTCTAACATTTTCATTAGGGTTATCCGGTGTGGTTTAGACGCTACTAAGAGTCCCCAAATTGAGATTTGGGCTTGTGTTTTATTCAACTGTTCAACAACTCGCCCTTCTTCTGGATCTTTTGCGGATTCTTTAGGGGCAGAGGCATCGGTAGGTTGCTTGGTACTCGGTGGTTGGTAAACTCTCCCCGAACGGGTCAACTGTTGAACCCACGTTGCAACTGGATCATTTGCTTTTTCAGTTATCTCAACGGGGGTCGGAGGCGACTTTTCCTCGGTTTGCAAAACTTTGCTCCAATCAAAAGCAATCATGTTTATTTATGAGGAATATGCACGTTGATGGGTGTCTCTTTTTACTGCTTTTCTTCGGTTATATCCGAGCCCTTGTCGCCTCGGATTGCCACCAAGTTGTGGAAAGTGGGCGATCCCTTGATTTTGTTTGCCAAGCCCAAGACCGGGTATAAACTTCATTTGTTCCATCCAGCCCCTAACCTTTGGGCTGAATATCTCTTGTGACCGGGTGGTTCGAGTTTCATTAACACATAGTCCCAATAAGGTTTCATCTTCGGTATCTTTGACGATTTTCTGGGACTTTGGGGGAAGGCATTCGGTGACTGCGGGTGAAGGCTTTAAACAGCCAAATTTCAACACTTCAACATTGTCTGTATTCACGGCAGGTTTAATCAAGAATACAGGATCTGGTAAGTCTAAATCCTCCTCGATAGCGTTGATTCGGTGATTAGGAAGAGGATTCCTGGCAACATTCGGGGCTGACGGATCTGGAATTCTCTTGCTATCGATTAAATTTTGGATAGCATGCCGTAGAGCCATACAGCTATTAGTAGTGTCCCCAAGCCCTTGGTGATATTCACACCGCTCATTCATGTTCCAATGAGGCGGTATTTGTTGCGGTAGAGGTCTCGGATTCATGGGATACATGATCCCTGCTTCTTTCAGTTGCTCAAAAACTTTTCCCAACGGTCCCGGTAATTGCGAAAAGTGTCGATCCCGTGAGCGGTTCTGATCAAATGCCCGGGGGTTGTTATTATTGTTGTTGCGATACCCCGGTGTAGGATAATCCCCAATGTTTTTCACAGAGCTTTGACCATAAGGATTGTTGGAGTATCCTCTACCATAGGACCCATAGGACGTTACTTGATTGACAGCGGATGTAGAAGTCTTTTTATATTGAGAGGCAGACTTCTTGATTTCGGCCTGTTTGGCCAGGTCCTCCTCGATTTCATTACCCACGTGGAGTAGAGCCTTGAATCTGCTAAAGAACTGATGACCCATTTGAGCCCGAATTTCGGGTTTCAAATTTTTCACTATCATTCCCAACTGTTCTTCTTCATCTAGGCGCTCCACCATTTGAGCAGCCAATTCTCTCCACCTTGTAACGAATTCGCTGATGCTCTCATTCTCTTTTTGTTTAGCCATCTCCAAATATTTTCTTGTGACTTTAAGCTCTTCATTGGTTTTGTACTGTGCCACGAACTCTTGGACGAGGGCTGGCCATGATCTAACCCGATGTTTTTCGAGGTTCAAAAACCAACTCTGGGCTGGCCCAGCTAGCGTAAGATCAAAAGAATTAGCTAATTCAGCTTCCCCAACATCATAAATTCTCATGGAGCGGACATATGATTTCAGGTGGAGTTCCGGCGGTGTAGTTCCTGTAAACTTTGGAATCGACGGCATCTTAAATCCCACTGGATAATGAGCCTCAGGGTACAAATTGTAGCTCTGTAACTGGGTCAAATCATTTGAACTTTCGGCGACCTTCTGGGTAAGGGCTTTCAGTTGCTCCTTGAGTTCCAATAAGTCTTTGTCCCACCGGTAACCTTCCACTGGTGAGGGGCCTTCCCCTTGGATACTCATGGGCCTCCTTATCGGTTCATAATATGGATCGTGATAAGGTTCGTGGGCCGGTTGCAATTGTGGAGGGGCTTGAATGATAAGATCTTGGTGTAACCAATTACCAACTGGATCATGCATGTGTTTGGGTTGGTTCAACTGTTCGAACGGTAGTGGTGCTTCTGTATGAACTGAGAGTGCCAGCGGTGGTGGTGGAGGAATAATCGGAGTTTCCCTCGGAGGTTCCACCAAGCGGCCTTTAGCCAACTCGTCCAACTTGGCACGAGTGTTTTGATTATCGCTTAGCAACATGGCCATGCTTTAGTTCAGGTTCATTAACATCCGATACATGTCCTCAGGGTTTGGCAACGGTGCGTTCATGTTTTCGCTTGTACTAGGCAAGTTTAGATCGGCATTGATAGATGGGGCATGATGCAATGGCTGACCCCCAACGGTATTGTTCTGTGGCATTCCCGGGTTTGGGTAAAATGGACCGGGCGGCAGATCCGCTGCATTGTTGTATTGGTTGTTCCCACTTCGATTCGGAGTATTCTGATCCATATTGTCAGATGAGTCTGGTCTGATGAGTCTACCGGTGCTATCTCTTCCGGCCCACGCAGAGGCCAGTGTGAATGTCTGATGGCGGAAAAAGGGACAAATTCGATAGCGCACCTTCCCCCCGGAAAACAACAATATATCAATTAGAACTTGCCGGACTCTATCCAGAAATACATCGATCGGGACAAAAGACAAACACACAAAAGATTTTCTTTATGTGAGATCAAAACAGACCGACGGCAACAACTTGAGAGTCCCGTATAGAGATAAGGTAGGAAAAGAATTCCATGGGTTCCCTGATCGTCTATAGTTTTGAAAAACCATTTCAAAAAAAGAGTTTTAGAAAAATCATTTGGAAATCACGGGAGATTCTCTCTTCATGAGTCGCTTTATTCATGGAATCAACATTAGGAAAATTGCGAGGATTCAGTCCTCGTGAATTTTTACGGCGAAGGTTGGACAGCCTCCGGCCGTACCTGTCTGAACCGTCATAGTATAAATGGCAGGGCCTTAGCTGGTTTAGATTCTCACGACTGTCGGTCATTAAAACGACGCTAAAATCTTCGTGTCCTAGGCTAACTCCCCTATATGCAAGCGTGGTTGAAGAGGGTAAGGTTTAAGGCTCCCTCCTATTTGGCGGGTCTTACGATATACCTCAAGAGCGCAGGTACGTGTAAGGACCTTTTGATATACATCCCGGGTACGTGAGTGTTCTCGTCACTCTATATACCTTGGTAAGTACTTGGCCAAGGAGAGTGGTCCCAGGCGCTTTTGGCTAGTGCAGACCCGCAAGTCCACGGCCTAATCACGACTCTGGTCCCGAGGTTGATAGGGTAAATTCACACTCGCGAAAATGCATGATAAGACGTGAGTGTGTGCAAAATAACGATCTGGCGGTTAATTATTGATAAATGCTTTAGGATTTGTTACAGTATTTTACCCAATTTTAATTATGAAAAAGATTTTTCCTCACATAATTAACAAATAAAGGCATAAGGGTATCCACCTAGATTGCTTCTATGTTATCCTAAAAATAAGGCTTGCAAGACCTATATCTAATAAATAACAGAAATTAAATATATGATCCATTATAATAGAGCTCAGTTCTCGACATCCCCAGCAGAGTCGCCACTGTGAGAATCCGGACCCGCGCGACCCGCGAGAGAGGGCGAAGTCCTCCGTTCTCAATTTTCTATAGTTTTGAAGGAAAACGTGTGTTTGTAGAGTCGCCAGTTTGTTTTACGAGAAAACAAACAAAAGATCGTACGAAGGACAATTCGAAAAAGAACTATCTTTCATACGTTTGAAACCAGAGATTCATTTAAAAATATTTACTTTGCTAGGGTTCGGGAACTACGTTACGAATTGGGAAGGTGTTAGGCACCCAATTCGCCCTTTCGGTCTCTTAATGGATCATGCATCTAATTCCTATTTTAGATATCTTGCAAGTAGTTCGAATGGTTTTCAGAATAGTCCTTTTCGGATAATTTAGTTTAAAACAATATTTTGAAATCAGACTCGAGCTTTGCGAGCGCCTACGTATTCATTCGTAGAATGAAATCAGAGTCTCGTAGTTCCATTCTCTTGGAAACAGTTTTTGTATTTTTGTTTGTTTTGAAAACGTGTCAAAACAGATTTTAGATTTCTTGTAAAACTTAGAAATGACTAGTTTTGAAAGCAGTAAACTTCTTTGCAAGTTATCTAATTTTCTATATTTAAAACGGATATTTAATAGCAGTATTGAAATTAAGAAAAGTTGTAGAAAGACGTACCTGATGCGCTTAAAGAGGAAATGAGAACCTTGCCTTGATTGCCTTGCTTGCTTCCTTCTCTCTCTAGAACTTTCTCTCTCTAAAGCTTTCTCTCTCTAAAACTTTCTCTCTCTAAAACTCTCTCTCAGAATTTCTCTAAAATGACTCTCTGAAGATTTTGACAGAGTTTCTACTTACTAAAAAACACTATTGAGTGTTGACGATCCCAAATGGGATCCCAAGGGTCCTATTTATAGCACAAATTCCGCCAAAAAAACGCTCCAAAGGAGGCCAACCGCAGGGGGTAGCCGCAGGGCGTGCGGCTGGGGCGTGCGGCTAGGTGCCAACCGCACGGCTGGCAGCCAACCGTACGGTTGGGGCGTGCGGCTGGCTCACAAAACAGCACTGAAACACACGAAAAAAACCTAATTTTCTACATGCATGATGACTCATGATAAAAAGTAAGATGCTCGTTTTGTAAGAAAACCAGTGTTCGCACGAGAGTCGTGAATTGGGGTGTTCACACCAGGCCGTCTCCACAACCAAAAAATCCCCCTTTGAAGAGACATAAGAGAAAATTAAAGAAAGACGGATTGGAATGAGAAAATCTTATAACTGATACTTCGGGAGCCGAACCCCGCAAACGGACCTTTGGTTTAGTTGCTTATCTCCCAAGATGTCTTCAAGGTACGCTCTCAAAAGTTCTCAGACCGAAAAACACAAACACAACACGACTATGTCAAATGCGAACTTCAAAAGCAAACATTCTCAAATCGCAAGGACGATGATGCTCAGAAAACCTAATAATGTGAGAAGGAATAAAGTGGGCACAAGAAAAAAATGAAATAGTAGAAAAGAGGATAAATCCCACAATGCCAAAAGAAAAGTGTATTGAAAATAAAAAAGGCAAAATACGGCAACAAGAGCCACACCAAGAGTGACAGCTAAGCCAAAAGGCTCAGGAATACGTCTTGGGTGAGGAAAGCTGCTGAGCACAAAAAAAAACTTACAAATAAGCAAGGAGGAATAAAGGCATCAAAAAACAGAAAATGGTGCAGGCACAAAAATTCCGCACCATGGTGACACGAGAAAAATGCCATGGCTGCAAAGCAAGAGGAAAAGTCCAAAAATCACGCACAAGGTTCGAGAATTGAGAGAATGTAACTTGATCTTTTCTCAAGGAAAAGAAGAAGCCAATCAAAGGTTCTTGCTTCTCCAAAAAAGATAAATCATATCAGAATTTTTTCTCTATCTCTCTATGTCTTCTCAGAGACTCTCATCCTCCAGCTGACCATCAACCCCCAGCTTTTATCCTAACTAGTAGGAATTCTCATTTCTCCAGCAAACCATCAATCATCTATCACCAACCCTCCATAAAATAAACCAATATCTACCAGTAAACCGTCAATCATCATATCCCTAGCAGTTCATCTGCCATCACCTTCAGTTCAACAGAGTTGTTAACAAAACTGTCCCTACCTGTGGGAGTACATCTGTTTAACAAGGCATAAAATCGTTGATGGGACCATTTTAACCAGTGGAAGTACATTAGTTCAACAGATTTGTAAACGAAACTGTCCCTGCCTGTGGGAGTACATCAGTTTAATAAGATAGCAAATCATTGACAGAACCATTCCAGCCAGTGGAAGTACATCAATTCAACGTTAGAATCAAAATTGTTAACGGAACCGTCCCTGCTTCTGGGAGTACATCAGTCTAACAAGACAGCAAATCGTTAACGGAACCATCCCCACCTGTGGGAGTACAACAGTTCAACAAACCATCTCAAAATTGCTAACAGAACCACCCTTATTAGAAGAAGTACAATAGTTTAGCACATCATAAAGCACAGGGCGTGACCTGAACAATCCCAAAATCACTCATTCATCCAGAATGGAGATTAGCAGCATAACACAACATCATTTGCATGGCATTATTTTCAAAACATGATGTGGGATTCATGCAAGTGCAGCAAAATGATTCGTTCTCGTTCTTATTATCGTCCTAGTTTCTTTGCTTTACAAAGAACCTAGGCCGAGAGGGTCTGTGAACACCTCATTTTTTGACCATCGCAAGAATCCTAAACTCTAAAAAGATGAACACGCATACATGAAAAATCATTCATAGATGCATATATATGCTTTACACGTGTTATAGGTCAAATAACGAGTCGAAAAGAGCATTCAGATTGAGAGTTATGAGAATTACCGGAAACTGCCGAGACCGGGAAGGGTCAAATTGCCTGAGAAAATGAAAATGATAGTTCATGATCCCTAACCATCCTCAAATTTTTAAAGTTCTTAGTGAATAATATCAGGAGAAGCATACTAAAAAATTAGCCCGTTCCGACCGTCGGATTTTCGGAAATTCAAAAAACTGAGAGTTCACTTCGGGTATGTGAACGAACACCTTCTCGAAGTCCAAATGAGTCCAAAATTGGTCAGGAGATAGGATATATTATGGAGAGAGACATACCAAAAAATCCGATGTCTCTTTTTCCCAGAATAGCAAAAACCGTCGCAGGTAGATAACATTTGTCACCAAGATAGATGTTCTAAGGATTTTCTTTTGAGGCACTTCCTAACCTCCTAAAATCTCATGAAATATTATTGACACCTAGGGAATAATACTAGGAGAAACATATTAAAAAATCAGCTCGATCCGATGGTCAGATCTTCGGGAATCCGAGATACCGGGAATTTAGCTCAGAAAATAAAATGAAGGCCTTCCCGATGTCCAAATATTCTGAAAATTTTTCAGTAAGTGGGTTTTATCATGGGGAACAACATGTCAAAAACTCAGGTCAATCCGATGCACCATTTGACCAAAAACGTAAAAACCGTCAGTGGTGACAGGTGCTTAACAACTGTCTTGGCAACAGATGTTTCTTTCTCTCTCCTCCAGCTATAAATAGACCCCTATTTCTCCACTTTTAAGGAATGATTCAAGGCTGAAAATTTGGGAAAGGTGCTCCAAAATTATCTATTTTCATTTTTGAAGATTTGAGGTAATTTTCGTTGCAATTTGAATTAATTTTTTTATTAGTATTATTTTCAATTAATCGCTTGTAGACACATCTATTCATCTCTAAATCAGTGCAAATTTCAAATTTGAGCTTTATTTCGAATACAAAAATTTTAGAATTAGTTAAAATAATTTTTTGGATATAAATTTTTATTAGTTAATTATTGTCTTATCAGTCTCAATTTGATGAGCAATTAATTAATTTATGTATCCAATTCATCTCCAAATCAGCCCAAATTTTATATTTGAGCTTCATTTTCAAAACAAAAGGTGTGGAATGAGTTAAAATCATTTTGAACATAAATTTTTATCAGTTAATTACCAATTTATCAGTCTCAGTCCACTGAGGAATTAATTAGCAATTATGTCCGGTTTAATCTACAAATCGCAAGACCTTGCTAAATATCCAACATGAGAGTTTTGATTTCGTCAAATGCCAATTTAAAAAATTAAACTGTGATAAATTATTTGACGAAGAAATCTCAAGAATTACCGAATTTTCAATTCCAAATCGAATTAGCTTCCAAAAAGTCCTGAATTTTGCTAAAAGCACTTGTTTTATTATCTATCATTCTCAAAAATCATTTTTAAATTATACACACACATACATTGATTTCTAAAATCGTCAGGGCGAAATACGAAGCATATGTCTTCAATCCCCACCCTAAAATCCCGATTTTCTAAAATTATGGACTAATATGCGATAATATTAGTAAACATGCGAATATTTCATTATAACTACATGCATATTCTATTTAAGAGACCGAAAGGGCGAATTGGGTGCCTAACAACTTCCCAATTCGTAACTTAATCCCCGAACCTTCAAAATTTCTGGTTTTCATAATAATTGTGTTTAAGAGGTCGTCTAATTCATAAATGTTCCTCATTTATACAAACTTTTGTTTGTTTAGTAAGACAAACTGGCGACTCCAAAATTTTTCCTATAAACCGTCATATTTTGCAATAGTAAACATATTTTCCCAAAATTAATCGAAAAATTGAAGGAATCGCCGCCATGTGATCCAGCGTCGAAAAACGCGGGTTCTCCCACCTCCTTTATGTCAACCATTATGCTAAGTCACCAGAACATTAATAAAGCTAAAACATAACAAGATATGGGCCTGCTCGCTTGAGATCGTAACCAGTCCTTGTCAAGAGATATTAAAGTTGAATTGAATCATAAATCATAACAATAACAGTAGGCCCGACCGCTCGAAAGAATAATCTGTATATGATCAAAACATGGACTTTCCATCTCAGGTGAATATCAACAGATAACAAATAACTGGACCACAGTCCAACAATATCATATCTATAGAACACTATCACAACAACTGACTTATTAGTGTATTGCCATTGTCTAAATTTTCAGACTTCTCACCGTTGGCTCTAAATAGTCGACGATTTGATGCCCCTCCAGATGTTTAGGGATTTTCAACCAAAGAGGACAAGGCCTTACTTAATTCCATACCAGTAAACACTAACCACGTTCATTCACTTCACAGTCAAAAGGCCATAGTAGATAAAACAATCGTGGGTAGGGGCGTGCACGGTCCGGTTAACCCGACCGGTTAGCTTTGGACCGGACCGGACTGTACCGGACCGTTAACTTCGGTCCTACAATTTCACGGACCAGACCAGACCGAATTAACACCTTAGACCAGACCGGACTGGACCAATTTAAACGGTCCGGTTTTGGTCGGTCCAACCGATTTGGGCTTTTTTAATGGGTCCAATTTATTTGGGCTTATTGGCTATTTTTTGTACACCTATTCAGCCCATTTTCAATGCAATATATATATATATATATATATATATATTAAACCCATTTATTAATTGCTCATTTATCACAACAATTGAACCCATTCAAATCAAAATAAAAATAAAAATAAAATATAAAATAAGTAAATATTTAAAAAAAATTATATATATAAGTATAACCGGTTCGGTCCGGGTTTTTTGTAGGCTGGACTAAAAACTGGACCAAACAGTATCGGTCCATTAAATTTTGGACAGGACCGTTGTATTTATAAAACCCGAAAAAAACTCTATATTTCGGTTCGATCCGGTCGGTCCATTAGGTCTGGTTCGGTTTGTGCACACCCCTAATCGTGGGTAACACTTCACCGTATAACATAGTCGAAAATATATCTCACACAAATGACAAGTTCCCGAAAATAATAATCAACAGTTCCAGAAATGTCGATATAAGCATAGAAAGCTCTCAATCGTCATAGATATGAGATTTAACCTCCTAAGAAATAGATAACATGCCATATGCCATGAGAGTAGTCTGAGCTTGTCAAGAATATCGCCAAGAATGCTGAGTTGACACATTAGTAATGCATAACATGCAATTCATGCTTCAAATGAAACTTGAAACAACATATGCCATACAAACCCTATTAAACATCGGTCATTGTCTCTAGGTGTACACAAGAATCATTTGTTAATTCATTTTCATGAAGCCATCAACTATACACCTGAAGGACATCCCGTAGACATTAAATACTACGTGAATATCGAGTTTAGATGGCATATCTTGCTTCATTTCATGGAATCATAGTTCAAACATGCATAACTTAAGAAAATCAAATAATTCAGTTTTTATATTACATATACATGTGTAAAAAAACATTCATCTCTCATTTTATAAAATCATATTATCGAGTTTGAAAACATTTAAACCCCTACCCCAAATATTCAAGCTCAAAAGAAAGGAGAAGAGTGATAATCGGAGCCCCGTCTAATGAAATCTCAAAATTCCTATGTCACCTCGATCACCTCAACTCGTAAAACGAGTTTCCCTAAGGCCGAATTAGAACCCGAAATGCCGATATTAGTGTAAATCTAGAGAGAAGTTTGTAGGGGAGAAAGAGCTCTCAAAGATGGTGGCTTTTGGGTGAGAAATGACAAAAGAAAGCTCTAGAGCTCTTTTAAAACTTTTAAACCGATATAGAAATAGGCGCTTGGCCCCAACAGGCGCCTATTGGACAAGTAACAGGCGTCTGTTTTCTATAAATAGGTTCTTGTCCAACACCGAACCTAAAATGCCACAAGCCTAACCCCCAACAGTAGCCTGTTTTCCATAAACAGGCGCCCGTTTTCTATAAACAAGCTCCTGTTGGCCCAAAATCTGCAAAAAGAGCTCAAAATACGAAAAACTCAGGGCATGGGGTGTTACACTTATTATCTTAAAATCTCTCTTTCCAGCATCAACACTCAACCCCTTAGACAACACTCCACTCCTTAGACAATTTTTCACCATTTTACCCTCGCACACTCCATCCCCATCACCCTATTGCCTACTTTTTTACTACACTTCTCTTTTATTTCTCACATATATTCATTCATTTTGGCTAATAGTAAAAGGAGAGCTTGGAGGTAGAAAGAAAAAATAGAGGAAATATTTAACTGCTTTATATTTTTCATCATCATGTATTATTGTTTTAATTAGTGAACGAGATAAAATTTGTAATATTGATAGAAATTATGGCATCACTTTACTAACATACATGGAGATATTTACGGAGCCATTTTATTATTTGTTTTGTTCTTCTATCTTTATGGAAGGTCAATCTCCATAGCAATCAGTGGGGCATGTGACGCCCGAATCCCGTTCCGAGATTTTTACCTCCGGGACCTAGTTAATCACGGATGCCGTGCGCGATGGCGGGTTAAAATATTAAAATCACAGCCTCTTTAAAATCTTTTTCTTGGATAAAAATTGATCCATTTGAAAAACCCATTTTATAAAATTTCGGCATGAGGTGTTCGTTTGAACAACAATCCGCCCTGTAAAATTTGAAACAATTTTCAAACAAATAAAATTTCCAATCACAATTCCTCTAATGAGGTCCTAATTCAAGTTAAAATACTTTATACCATTTTGAATAATTATACATATAATCAACTTGAAGCTCAATTATACAAACGATATTTGAAACTATTAAAGGACAAGTCGTTTACGGACAACTATACATATCTAAGGTGATCAGAGGTCCTAGACTTCACAATCATGCCATCCGCCGAGATGTACTTGGAAAACTAGGTTGAAAAATGGGAGTGAGCTAAACATGGGCTCAGTGAAAAATATATAGATTGTATATATAAAAATATATGTTGCGAAAGAATGCGTGTGAGGTGTAGTAATGAAAGTAATTTCATTTATAATAAAAATCATATTATGACATGCCTGCCAATGCTTTCCCATCCCCGAAATATCATAAGATATACACTCAATAAAAATAAAATTGAAAACTAGCTACAAACTCAAAATAGCTATAAGCCCATCCATACGGTGAAAGAAACATCGTTCAGATACAAATAACCTTTAATAAGAAATATATATATACAAGAATCCATTAGCTAGTTTATACAGCGTGGCATCATAATTGTATCATCTAAAAACCTCTCACTGATAAACACCCAAAATTGTCATTTATAATTCCCCAAATGCCTAAATTTAAGTGTCAAAAATTGCATTATGTTATCTAATGTTGACATTTAGTTGTTTTGCAGGTTTCAATTGATGTAATTAAATGCTTCACTTTGTTAAATATGTGAGACAGGACACCTAAAGTGGCTTGGATAGTTTTTAAAGCATAACTTTTTTCTTGGAACTTTGAATCATATGTTTCTTGAGCCTAAAATCAATAGAATTTCGAGAGCTACAACTTTTCAGTTCAACACTTTTCCAAATTCGGCCATCTTCTGATTCGAAATTGCATTACAAAATTTCGTCAGCAAAAGAAAAAAGAGAGAAAAATATCCCGAAAGTGTGTGTGCCCACTCTCATATTTTTAATCACTCAACCCATAACCCAACACACCACTACCTAGACAATATCCACATTATTCTCTTACACACTCCACTTCCTAGACAATTTCTACAAAAATTCTCCTACACACTCAACACCCCCTCACCCCATTGTCTACTTTCATCATTAATATTCTCTTCCATTTCTCACATATATTGATTCATATTTGTCCAAGAGAGAGAAGAGCACCATACGAGAGTTTTGAAGAAAAGAGGAGAGCTTGGAGAAAGAGAGTTTGTTGTAGAGAGAAAATATTTGAGTGCTACATATTTTTCTTCTTCTTGTATTATTGTTTCATTTTGTTGAAGAAGACAATATTGTAGAGTGTTGAGAGAAATTCTTTTACTCACATATTTGGAGATATTTAAGGAGCTAATCTTTATGGAAGGCTAATCTCCCTTTCAAGAGGAGAGATGAAGCCTCTTTTTTATTTGTGATTTAGAATTTTATAATATTGCATAAATATACTCATTTGTGATTTTTCTTAAATAAGATCTTTGGATTACTCTACACACCATAGGTGATCCTATTTTGGTTTTTATACTTGACTTAAGAGATGAGCTACATACCATAGGATTTTCTTAAGTTCATTTGATTTTCCAAATTTATCTTCTAGTTCTTGAGTGTTAATGTGAGTGAGTGACAACCTTATATTATTATTATTTCTAAAAGAAGAAAATATAGATCTTGAAAGGAAAAATCTCTTATAAACAAATAAATTGTCAAATACTATTTGGTTAGCTTTTGGGTTCACTCTACATACCATAGGTGATTCCATTTAATCAAACTAGTATAGAATTTATTTTGGATATATATGTGCAATAATATATTATTCTAGATCCATTGATAAATTGGTGGTGGATTCTTAACTCTTGAAATCCCTACACTTTATTTCTCCAAAACAACTTTCTCCACTTTTATTACATTTTATTAGTATTAAAATTATTCTTAAGAAAAGTAAGCATTTCTAAAAATAAAAAAAATGGTTTTTATTCTAAATTTATTATTTTCTCAATTTTGTTTTCATTGATTCTTAAACAACTCTCGTGGATTTGACCCCTTACTACTATTATCTACGTTACTAATATATTTTGTAGGTACATAAGTGTTTTTGATTAAGCTATTTTTAGCGATGAAGATAGCTCCCTATCACTCGCTCTCTCGGCAATCATCTCAACAACTCGCAGTTATCCAAGCGTCCGCCAGGTCTGCATTTAGTGGCCTTTCACCCACGCGGCAATAGGGCCTCTCATTCATTTCCGTGCACGATTTTGGGTCTTTCACCCAGGGGCACTTAGTCCTAACTTACAGCCTTAACCTTTAGAGACCAACCTTGGACCTACCATGGACTAGCGCAATAACACATATATCTATATATATGCAACTTTGTATTAGCTCAACCGATGAACCACTATGTCAAATAACTAATGTAACGGTTCATATCGAACCCATCAACTAGCCAACTGTTAGTAAATTAGGGCAGTAATCATGCATCGCATACACTAATTTACGCACTAATCATTGAATCCTATGATCTATGCAGTTCAATAAAATCGACAGATGACATACCTTAATCGAGATTTGATGTCAATGAAACGAACAGGATGGATCTGATCCTTCTGTTGTTGTCGTCCTTAGCGTAGAAAACACGACGCCTCTACGGTATGCACACACGAACGAGATGAGATCTTGCTTGGTGTACTAGCGCCCTCTAGGGTTCTCTCTGCTATTTCGAATTTTCTTACCTCTCTCAATTTCGTTGACAGCCAAGAAGAACAAAGGTTCCCTTTTATAAGGGAACCCTAGTGAGAACCCTAACCAACAAACGAACTGGGCCCAAGTCCAACTTGGCCCGTTTTAATTCGTTTTGATCCAACTCGTTTTGGTGTGCGACCCTGTAGGTTTTACACTCTTTGGCCGTACAATTAAAACCCGTTTTATTATACGAACAGTAAGCGGTTTATAGTAAAACATTACTATTATCCAAAGGGTATAAAGGTCAAAAACGACACAACCTTAAATTGATATTTCACACATTAACTCCTTTTGTCAATCGATATCTAGATTGAACACAAGACTAGGCAAGTGTCATTCTTGTATAGTTCAATCTTTATTTCTTGATCTCTAAGTATAATTAATCCAAAACAAATGACATCTCATTTGTGCATGGCCATGCAAATATTAATTACACTTATCAAGGGGCCCAACGATATCTCTCTCAATATATGAGAGTGACAAATCCCATCTTGATCAACCACATACCGCTACATAGTTCATAGTATGCTCGGTCATCATCTTTATAATTACTCGGTCAAGAGCAACGTTTGATAATGCCTGACGTGCTAATCCCTATGTTGGTAACCATGGCGATCTCAGGTCTGAGGATGATACGATATCACAAATGGGGAACATCACTGATGACATTATGTAACACTCCTCGCAGTGTCCCCAAAGCGGGTCAGTCCAATACTTTGTTCCCTAACAAGTATCAGTATGTTCAGCTTGATATCTCCATATCCATGACTTGTGGAACATAGTCATCAGCTGACCCATACTCTAATCATTATATCAATGTGATCCTAGGTTATTGATACATGATTAGGGACATCTAAACAATATTATTATTACATTACTAGCATCCCACAATCTAGTCACGTACTTGATGAACTAGTATTAATAAATATTATTTACAAGAGATTATAAAGTAAAATAAATAAACTTTATTAATAACAATAAGCATAAGATATCCAAGTACAAATCATAATCTATGAATAGTCCTAGGACATATCTCTTTCAGTCTCCCACTTGTACTAGGACCATTCATTCATAAAACGAATGCCTAATGCACTAAAATGACGATCATGTTTAGTTTGAGAAAGTGGCTTAGTCAAAGGATCAGCTACATTCTCGTCTGTGGGAACCTTGCATATCTTCACATCACCATTACTGATAAACTCACGAATGAGGTGATAACGTCTCTGAATATGTTTGGATTTTTGGTGCGACCTTGGCTCTTTAGCCTGAGCAATAGCTCCATTGTTGTCACAATACAAATCCACTGGATTGGTGCTACTAGGAATGACACCAAGTTCAGTGATAAACTTCTTTATCCATACTGCTTCCTTTGCTGCTTCTGAAGCAGCAACATATTCAGCTTCTGTTGTAGAATCAGCAACTGTGGCTTGCTTAGAACTCTTCCAACTCACAGCTCCACCATTGAGACAAAACACAAAACCGGATTGTGATCTGAAATCGTCCTTATCTGATTGAAAACCAGAATCCGTGTACCCATTTACAACCAACTCTTCTTCCCCACCATAAATCAAGAATATATCCCTAGTTCTTCTTAAGTACTTGAGGATATTCTTGACAGCGGTCCAGTGACTCTCACCTGGATCTGACTGGTATCTGCTAGTCACGCTCAATGCGCATGCTACATCAGGACGAGTACACAACATAGCGTACATGATAGAACCTATAGCCGAAGCATACGGGATTCTACTCATGCGATCTCGCTCATCTTGTGTCTGAGGACACTGAGTCTTGCTTAGTGTTGTGCCATGTGTCATTGGCAAGAACCCTCTTTTAGAGTCTTGCATGTTGAACCTACGTAAAACTTTGTCAAGGTAATTACTTTGACTCAGTCCTATTAGTTTTCTTGATCTATCTCTATAGATCTTGATCCCTAATATGTAGGCTGCCTCGCCCAAATCTTTCATTGAGAAACATTTTCCAAGCCAGGTCTTGACAGACTCAAGCATAAGAATATCATTCCCAATGAGTAGTATGTCATCTACATACAATACCAGAAAGACTATCGCGCTCCCACTAGTTTTCTTGTATACACAAGGTTCTTCTTCGTTCTTTCTAAAATCAAACTTTTTGATAGTTTCATCGAAACGAAGATTCCAGCTCCGAGATGCTTGCTTAAGACCATATATGGATCTCTTAAGCTTGCATACCTTGTTAGCATTTCTTGGATCGACAAAACCTTCAGGTTGTGTCATGTACACATCCTCTTCTAGGTATCCATTAAGGAAAGCAGTTTTGACATCCATTTGCCATATTTCATAGTCATAATATGCGGCAATGCTTAAAAGGATCCGGATTGATTTAAACATGGCAACTGGCGAAAAGGATTCATCATAGTCAATACCATGGATTTGTCGATATCCTTTTGCAACCAATCGAGCTTTATAGACATCGATCTTGCCATCTTTATCAATCTTGATTTTGAAAACCCATTTGCAACCTATGGCTCTACAGCCATTTGGCATGTCAACCAAGTCCCATACTTGATTGTCATCCATGGATTTCATTTCGGATTTCATGGCTTCTAGCCATTTCTCGGAACTAGAGCTCTCCATTGCTTCTTTGAAAGTCGAGGGCTCATTGTTGTCTAACAACACTATGTCTTGCTCATCTGAGACGAAAAGTGATAATCTCTCAGGTTCGCGACGTGGCCTACTTGACCTTCGTAAGACTGTAACTTCTTCAGGAGTTTCTGCAACTATTTGCATACTTTGTTGAGGCTCTTCATTAAGATTACTATCATCTCGAATTTCTTCTAGATGTATAGTGCTCCCACTGTTTTCTTTGGAAAGAAACTCTCTTTCTAAGAAAACTCCATTCCGAGCTACAAACACTTTGTTCTCGGTTGGATTATAAAAATAATATCCTTTTGTTTCCTTAGGATATCCTACGAAGAAGCATTTATCAGATTTGGGTTCCAATTTAGTTGTGATTAGTCGTCTGACGAAAACGTCACAACCCCAAATCTTTAGAAAAGACAGACTTGGAACCTTTTCAGTCCATAACTCGTAAGGTGTCTTTTCTACAGCCTTAGATGGAGATCTATTTAGTGTGAACGCTGCGGTTTCAAGAGCATATCCCCAAAATGATATTGGAAGAGATGTCTGACTCATCATTGATCGAACCATGTCTAACAGTGTTCGGTTTCTCCTTTCAGATACACCATTCCATTGTGGTGTTCCTGGTGGAGTAAGTTGTGAAACAATTCCACAACTCTTAAGATGATCAATGAATTCTTGGCTTAAGTATTCTCCTCCTCGATCTGATCGAAGAGCTTTAATAGTCTTGCCAAGTTGATTTTGTACCTCATTTTGAAATTCTTTGAACTTTTCAAAAGATTCCGATTTATGTTTTATCAAGTAAACATAACCATATCTACTGAAATCATCAGTAAATGTGATGAAGTACTGATATCCTCCTCTGGCAGTTGTGTTTAGTGGTCCACATACATCAGTATGAATGAGGGCCAAAAGATCACTTGCCCTATCATTGTTTCCATTGAAAGGGCTCTTGGTCATCTTTCCCAATAAACAAGATTCACATCGTTCAAAAGACTGAAAATCAAATGAATTTAGAAGACCATCTTTATGGAGCTTCAACATGCGTTTCTCATTTATATGGCCTAAACGACAATGCCATAAATAAGTAGGATTCGAATCATCAGACTTGATTCTCTTGTTATTTACGTTATAAACAGGTATTTCAAGATTTAGAATATAAAGACCATCCAATAATTGTCCAATACCATATTGCATATTATTCAAAGAAAATGAACAACGTTTGTCCTTAAAATTGAATTCAAAACCTTCTTCGTCTAACAAAGAAATAGAAATAATGTTTCTGCTAAAAGCAGGCACATAGTAACAATTATTTAATTCTAAAATCAATCCTGAAGGCAAAAGAATCTCAAATGTTCCTACAGCTAGAGCGGCAACTTTTGCTCGATTTCCAACGCGTAGGTCCACTTCTCCTTTAGCCAGCTTCCTACTCCTTTTGAGTCCCTGTACATTTGTACAAATGTGAGATGCACTACCAGTATCTAATACCCAAGAAGTAGAAGAAGCTGAAGTAACATTTACTTCTATAACGTAAGTACCTGAAGACGAAGGGGCTAGTCCCTTCTTTTTGTCGTCTAGGTATTTCTTGCAGTTTCTCTTCCAATGACCCTTTTCATTGCAGTGAAAACATATCATTTCAGCTTGTGGATTAGGCTTGGGCTCAGAATCTTGCTTCTTGTTCTTCCAGTTCTTAACTGGAGCTTTACCTTTGCCTTTGGCATTGGACTTTCCTTTGCCATTTCCACCCTTCTTGAAACCCTTTCCCTTTTGAACCATCAGAACATTATTCTTACCTTTCTTAACAATATTCTGCTCAGCTGTTTTCAGCATCCCATGCATCTCAGTTAATGTCTTCTCCAAGCTGTGCATATTGAAGTTCATAATGAAACCATCATATGACTCAGGCAGCGACTGGAGAATGACATCAGTGGCCAACTCTTGGCTAATAGTTGTCCCCAACCTTTCTAGGTGATCAATGTACCCAATCATTTTGAGTACATGAGGACTAACTGAGCCTCCCTCACGAAGCTTGCAAGAAAACAAAGACTTAGTAGTCTCGAAGCGTTCGACTCGAGCTTGTTCCTGAAACAAACTCTTTAGTTCCTTAACCATGTCGAATGCATTCATGTTTTCAAACTGCTTCTGCAGATCAGCATTCATGCTAGCAAGCATGAGACATGAAACATCTAAATCATCATTCAGATGCTTCTGATATGCATCTTTCTGTGCACGAGGAGCATTAGCTGCTGGTTCTTCAGGAATAGCATTTTCGAGGACATAATCTTTCCTCTCCTGTTTGAGAACAATTCTCAGATTCCTAAACCAGTCTAGGAAGTTGGTTGTATTTAGTTTTTCCTTCTCAAGGACAGATCGCAACGAAAAAGCGGTTGTGTTATGGTTCGTCATCTATCTACAGCAAAATAACATATGCAAACATTTAATATGCTTATTTGTAAAAAATTCCTACTATGTCTTACACACAATTGTCCCAATAGGACATAGTAGGTCCAAGATCCATATTACACAAGGTATTAAGAAAGCTTTGGCTTTTCACTTAAACTTTGTTAATTAGGTAAGCAACATTTGTTAATTACATCCTATGTAATTCTTGGTTTGTTGAGTTTTACATCTTATGTTTCGGCTTCTCAACACTTTGCCTCAAGGCCCAAAACCGTTTTGATGGCCCGTGAAATCAAACCAACACTTTTCTGATTTATGGATGTCCGACTTCCATACTATTAATTTATGATGATCTAAGATAACCCCGTTTTGGCAGGCGTCTTCTAAAATAATCATAAAATTAATAGTTATCAGTATTGGAAAGGCACAAATAATTTCATTTGTTCTAGGGACATGAATATGCAGTCTCACAATAATACAACAGAATATTTAAACATGCATCAACCAAAAAATATGTGATATAGTATGGCCAGAGAAATAAAGCTACTAATTAACTATGCTCTCCCATCCTTTGTAGCTTTGGACATTCCAAAGTTCTTGGCTATCTTCTCTTGTGATGAGGGATCCTCCATCTTCTATGCGAGTTAATTATACAACAATTGTACATCCTAATACAAGAGACTAGTAATTGAAACTAGTAATTGAAATTACATTGCAAAACAAAAAAAACGACACGCAGGCCGTATTTATATATTACAATAAAAACAAGACGACACGCAGGCCGTATTTAGTTTGGCCATACTATATCACTATAAATAATAACCCTGCAAGTTAGTATTATCCCATAACACAACACATTGCATACTTATAATAACCCTGCAAGAGAATCATACTTCTGCCACCGTGGAAAATTTGAACGATTTCAAATTATTTCCTCCAGAAACGTGTCTGATCTTATCAGACAGATTCGTCTAGACTAATCACATTAATCTTCCCTATCTCGTTAATCAAATCAACGTGAAAGAACCCGATAGCTGTGATCTCATCAAGTCTACCAGATTGCGTAAACCCTAAACGAACGATTCTGAAAACGCTAAACATGATAATTGCGGAATTAAAATCATAACAGCATATGATGAACCCTAATCAAAAACGACTTAACAGAATCATGAACATGTCGATAACAGTCATACAATAATCACGTTTTTGACATATCAGATCTCTATTAATCAGATTATAAAGGGACATATCGTATATGTAAACTGATTAACGAAAACAGAAACATGCTACAGAAAACGATTAACCCATTAATCGATATTACTAAAACCTAGCATGATTCTAAAATCCGAATATGAAATTAATCGAAAATTTTTAAACGAGAACAGATCTTCAAGTTATAAAACGATTATAATCATGATCGAAATTAAAGAACAGCAATAACCTCGCTCTGATACCACTGTTAGTAAATTAGGGCAGTAATCATGCATCGCATACACTAATTTACGCACTAATCATTGAATCCTATGATCTATGTAGTTCAATAAAATCGACAGATGACATACCTTAATCGAGATTTGATGTCAATGAAACGAACAGGATGGATCTGATCCTTCTGTTGTTGTCGTCCTTAGCGTAGAAAACACGACGCCTCTACGGTATGCACACACGAACGAGATGAGATCTTGCTTGGTGTACTAGCGCCCTCTAGGGTTCTCTCTGCTATTTCGAATTTTCTTGCCTCTCTCAATTTCGTTGACAGCCAAGAAGAACAAAGGTTCCCTTTTATAAGGGAACCCTAGTGAGAACCCTAAGCAACAAATGAACTGGGCCCAAGTCCAACTTGGCCCGTTTTAATTCGTTTTGATCCAACTCGTTTTGGTGTGCGACCCTGTAGGTTTTACACTCTTTGGCCGTACAATTAAAACCCGTTTTATTATACGAACAGTAAGCGGTTTCTAGTAAAACATTACTATTATCCAAAGTGTATAAAGGTCAAAAACGACACAACCTTAAATTGATATTTCACACATTAACTCCTTTTGTCAATCGATATCTAGATTGAACACAAGACTAGGCAAGTGTCATTCTTGTATAGTTCAATCTTTATTTCTTGATCTCTAAGTATAATTAATCCAAAACAAATGACATCTCATTTGTGCATGGCCATGCAAATATTAATTACACTTATCAAGGGGCCCAACGATATCTCTCTCAATATATGAGAGTGACAAATCCCATCTTGATCAACCACATACCGCTACATAGTTCATAGTATGCTCGGTCATCATCTTTATAATTACTCGGTCAAGAGCAACGTTTGATAATGCCTGACATGCTAATCCCTATGTTGGTAACCATGGCGATCTCAGGTTTGAGGATGATACGATATCACAAATGGGGAACATCACTGATGACATTATGTAACACTCCTCGCAGTGTCCCCAAAGCGGGTCAGTCCAATACTTTGTTCCCTAACAAGTATCAGTATGTTCAGCTTGATATCTCCATATCCATGACTTGTGGAACATAGTCATCAGCTGACCCATACTCTAATCATTATATCAATGTGATCCTAGGTTATTGATACATGATTAGGGACATCTAAACAATATTATTATTACATTACTAGCATCCCACAATCTAGTCACGTACTTGATGAACTAGTATTAATAAATATTATTTACAAGAGATTATAAAGTAAAATAAATAAACTTTATTAATAACAATAAGCATAAGATATCCAAGTACAAATCATAATCTATGAATAGTCCTAGGACATATCTCTTTCACCAACAAGAATAAAAGTGATGAAAAGCTATCTTTAGTTCAACCATATACTTAATGCACCCATACTTGTGTAAAAATCATAATTATCGCTTACAACATCATAAAATATTGAAAATCCTCATACTTGACTCAAAGATGCGTTCAACATGTATATAAATCAAAATACATATATACATATATACATATATATATATATATATATCAAACTTACTTTTCCAAATATCACATAAGTTATGTCTCCCAACGACGACTCATAGCTCACGTAGCCACCAAGGCTATACGCTACAGTAATTACCAAATGGTATGATATGGTGTCCAAATTCATGTAAATAAATATATAAGAAACCTCAAACAATGCATAACAAATCTCATTCATATCTAAATAATAGAACCTTGTCAAACTTACATAAACCATGAATATAAATATGTTCCAACATATACGGTTATGTCAAATATATATATATATATATATCTAGTGAGTATATATATACCATAGATTAAAATGTTTTATCTATGTTGTAATTAAACTCACTTCGCCCAGTCCGTTAACTATTAGCTTAATAAAGAATACCATCCTAATGGGGAGTCTCATAGAGTGTCATCACATAGGCTCCAAGTTGGGTATAATATATTTTACAAACTTTAAGTTCAATATAAACTTTCCCATATGTTTACTGTATTTAGTTTACTCAAAATAAATTTATAAATCTGCCCAGCAAAGTTACGGACTGGCGAATAGTTAGAAAATCTCATAAATAAGAGGATAATAGTCAAAGTACAGCAATAACATCGCAAACATAAGTAATTATACCCATATCATACTTTTAATTCTATATATATAGGATCTCATATATATATATATATCAAAGTTACTACTCACTATCGTACTCGCATAAGTGGGTCGTATGCGAAACATGCTTAAAACTCGCTTGAAATTGAGGCTTTTGGTATAAACATCATAATCAAGTTATAGAAAATGAAAATCAACTAAATAATCAAAAGACAAGAACCCAAACCCCATGAACATGCTAATTTCAAAATTCAAGTTAAAAGTTCAAACTTTGGTTTGACTCTTAGCCAATAATATGTAAAACTAAAGAAATGAGTTGGTATACTATTGTTCCCACCTATTGAGGGTTAATCCTTCGAAGAATCGCAGCCAAAACGAGCTGGGTCCAGTGAATCGTGAGTTTCCTGCATTCACAGCCATGGAAGAATGGTGGAGAAAGTGAGGATGACGATGAATAGTGTGTGGAGATGGTGGATGATGATAGAGCTAGTGTCGTGATCTCAAACCAAACTTAAAACTCCCAAAATCACCTCTCCTTTCTCTCTCTATGAGCTCTCATGGGTGTGTGAAAAAATGAAGAAGGAATGGAGAAGCTATGTATATATACACTGTGGGTTTAATTTTCGGGCACTGTTCACGCGCGTGGGGCTTGCAGCGCTGAACTTTGGACTGCCATAACTTCTCGTTCGGATATCCGATTGAGGTGATCTTTATGTCCACTAAAAGATTATTCGGAGCTCTACAACTTCCTAGAAGGAAGTGTTTCCAAATTCTGTATAGATAATTTTAAGAAATTCGACGAAGTCGACGCATTAATGTTACCGAATGAACAACTGATAGCGATTGACCTATTTCGTGCTCAGTTTCGACCTAGTAGAAGTCCGAATTTGCCTTTGGCCAAAACATGAAAGTTGTAAATTGCTTAAAAATCTAGGGTTTTGTGCCAACGGAAACTCAATCTGATGAGGAACGAAGGATTTATGCTTCCTCCAAGTTAACCAAAAATTATGAAGTCTGGTAAATTGAAAACTTGCAATCTACATTCAGATTTTGACTCGAACCACCCGAAATGACTTACCATTATTCTAACATGCTTAAATATACTAATGTAGCTCGTCGGAAGCTTCGAACCATTCCGATCCTTTTAGAGCAAAATATAGCTATCCGAAGTCTACGTTTGCCTTACACGCGACTTGTATCTTGATTTTTGATAAATGGAGGCATCGGGTGTTACAATGCATATTTTTTCTAATACTAAGGCCGCATTGCAAGGAATTATGAATCATGGTAAGTTACTTGCCAAAAAAAGGGCAGCTAATATTGATATTCTTCGTTTCATTTCTGGGTTCATGCTTCCTCTTTGTAGTGGTGAGTTTCTCCTTTCTAAATGGATTTCTCCTCCCTCGGGTCGATTAAAACTAAATAGTGATGGGTGTTCTAAACGGAATCCAGGTAAGAGTGGAGGTGGTAGTATATTGAGAGATAACAATGGAAAAATCTTGTGGGCTCAAAGTGATAGCTATGGTATTATTACACATGGTGGCAGAGGCTAGAGCTCTACTTCAAGGGCTTCAATTATGTGAGTCCAACGGAAGCAATTATATAGATATTGAGGTGGATTCTAAGATTCTAGTTCAAGTACATTTTCCAACGAAAGTAGTACTCCTTGGTCCATTGCTTATGAGGTGAGGGAGATTCAACATTCAATGCAGGTGTTGAATGTTAGATTGCAGCATACTTACACGAAGAACAATATGGCAGCTGACTTCATGGAAAACTTGGGGTGTAACATGTTCTATAAAAATGATATTCCTAGGAAGCTTAGGGGCATTGTAAGGACTGATGGCTATGGGCAGCCTATTATTAGGTTGATCAAAGTGTAATTGTTTCTTCTTTTTATTAATAAAATTTAGGGGCTTTGCGGTTTCTTTTGAAAAAAATAATATCCCTTTCAAGGGGAGATGATGAAGCCACATTTTTTTTGTGATCTAGAATTTTAGAATATTGCATAAATATACATATTTGTGATTTTTCTTAAATAAGATCTTTGGATTACTCTACGTACATACCATAGGTGATATAACTTTGGTTTTTATATTTGACTTAAGAGATGAGCTACATATCATAGGTTTTTCATAATTTCATTTTATTTTTCAAATTTATCTTCTAGTGCTTGAGTGTTAATGTGAATGAGTGTCAACCTCATATTATTTTTATTTCTAAAAGAAGAAAATATAGATCATGAAGGGAAAAATATCTTATAAACAAATAAATTGTCAAATATTATTTGAATAGCTTTTGGGTTCACTCTACATACCATATGTGGTTTGATGCATGTGATCAAACTAGTATATAATTTATTTTGGGTATGTATGTGCAATAATATATCTTTCTATATCCGTTGATAATTTGGTGGTGTATTCTTAACCCTTGAAATCCCTACACATTGTTTCCACAAAACCACTTTCTCGACTTTCATTTCATTTTTATTAATATTACATTGTTCTTAAGAAAAGTAAGCATTTCTCATACACACAAAAAAATGGTTTTTATTCTAAATCTACTGTTTTCTCAATTTCATTTTCCTTGATTCCTAACCAACTCCTGTGGATTTGACCGTCTATTACTATATACGTTACTAATATATTTTATAGGTACATAAGGGTTTCTCATCAAGCTATTTTGAGCGACAAATATAGCTTCTCATCAGTTAGCCTTCGTGGATGTAAAATTATAGTTAGGATTTGGATGAGAAGACAAGATATAGTCATTTTAGTTCAGTATTTGACGGGTTCAAGATTACTTCAATTAATAATTAAAATGAATTCAAGTAAAAAAATCATGAAAAAATATTATTTTTTTTTCGTAAGTTTATCCCAATAAGTGGGCAAACTGAAAAGAAAATGTTTTTTTTTTGGGTCTACAAAAGAATATGTTGATTAACAAACAACTTGCCAAAGCTGCATGAGCTTACAAATTTCAAGGGTATTCAAAATCAACTTAATTCACTTATATTATATTGTAAGATTTACTAGTATATCGATCATGTTCCAAAAAAGAAATATAATTACAAATTTTAGACATCCTAAAAATAAAATTGTGACTACTATTTGACGCGGAGGAAGTACAAAATGTATAGAACAAAATGCTAATATCATATTTTAATATGCAATCATATATAAATGCATGGGTGTCTATTGGATATAAATATAATCCAGCAAGTACGGATCGAATGCACGAGAACTTCAATTTAACTTCTTATTATATTTCAACTAGAACGAAGATTTGACTCGAAGATTTCAATTTGAAAATTTCCAATTAAGCTATATTAAAGAAAAAAAATAAAGAATTTCACAGTTCGATGCAGATGGTGCTAGAATATCATATTCAACTTTATAATGCATATGAGTTTGTAATTATATATATCTATTTAAGTTTCCAATAATTCTCTTTTCTATAACTTGCTCAGAACCCCTAAAATCAATTCAGAGTTTGGGAAGATAAAAATTTCATGTCTTTTTTGTAAAATCAAGTTTATAATTCCCTCTGTTTTTCAAAAGAATGTAATTTAATTTCAAAATAATATACTTATCAATTAGTAAGCATATACCATCAAAGAACTTAACCTAACCTAAGCATATACTTATCAATTAGTAAGCATATACCATCAAGACATTACAATTATACAATAATTATATGATTTGTACATATCATATCAAGGCCAATTATTTATCTATCAAAAGAAAAAAAGGAGATTTGGAAGGAAAAAAATTCAAAAATCATAAACATCCTTGCAAAAAGCTTAAGTTAGAGATAATCTCGACTACTGTGAACAATCTGGCAAAGTAGTAGTCTTAAAAAACAAGCTAAAAAACAGATTGTAGTGGCACGAGTTTGGATTTAGGAATTCATAGATGCTAAAACACCACATTCATAAAATTTCTAAGCACACTATTCAATAGCAATCATGCTCTTCTTTTAAGTGCATGTGACATTGGGAATTCATAGAGGCTAAAACACAACATTGATAAATTTTCCAAGAATATTATGTTTTTTTTAATAAAAATCGCACTCCTATTTGAAGTTGACTTTGCTGCTTTTTCAAAATCAGGATAAAAAATGACGCATGTTGTCAAGAATTGAAATTGTAACTTCAAAGATTGCATATGAATATTCTTTATTATCGCTTTTGCAAAGCAATTTTTATTATATTTACCTCTTCTTTGGCTTTTTAACTAAAAACCAAGAATATAATACCCAACTACTAAATTAAAGGGACTAACAAATATAAATTTGGGGTGCTCAAAGTATTATAAACTTTGTTTATCAATGAAGTTTATACAATCAACATTTGTAAGTGCAGTCGCAAGTAGGTATTGGGTATTCATCACCACCCCCTTAGAATCGCAGGTTGCTTTTGGGGCATGTTTGTGCCTTCTCCTGCAAGTTCTCAGGCAATGCATAGAGAGCTTGTCCCATCTATTCCTACATGTCTCATCATACCAAGAATCTAGTCCATACCACAAGAGAAATACCCTCCGGCAACAGCATTGAAGGGAATCACTATTCAAAATTCATGGAAACAAAGAAAACAAATATTAATTAGTAACTGTGAGAATCCGGACCTGCGCCTCGAGAGAGAAGAGTTCTCGTTCTCGGTTTTATTTTGAAAACGTGTTTTATAGAGTCGCTAGTTTGTTTTACAAGAAAACAAACAAAAAATCGTACGAAGAATAATTTGATAACGAATTACTTTCATACGTTTGAAACCAGAGATTTATTTTGAAAATTTACTTTGTTAGGGTTCGGGAACTACGTTACGAATTGGAAAGGTGTTACGCACCCAATTTGCCCTTTCAATCTCTTAATGGATCATGCATCTAATTCCTATTTTAGATATCTTGCAAGTAGTTCAAATTGTTTTCAGAATAGTTCCTTCCGAATAAATTCAGTTTAAAACAGTATTTTGAAATCAGACTCAAGCTTCGCAAGCGCCTAAGTATTCATTCGTAGAATGAAATCAGAGTCTCGTAGTTCCTTTCGTTTGGAAAATATTTTTGTGTTTTGTTTGTTTTGAAAACGTGTCAAAACGGGTTTTAGATTTCTTGTAAAATTTAGAAAATATTTATTTTGAAAATAGTGAATTTCTTTGCAAGTTATCTAATTTTCTGTATTAAAAAGGAATTTAAATGCAGTATTAAAATTAGTAGAGTGGCAGAATGACGTACCTGACGCGCCTGAAGAAATAAGAACCTTGCCTTGCCTCCTTCTCTCTCTAGAACTTTCTCTCTCTAAAGCTTTCTCTCACTAACTTCCTCTCACTAGCCTTCTCTCTCTCAAACTTTCTCTCAAAATTTCTTTAAAAATGACTTTCTAAAGACTTTGACAGAGTTCGTACTTATTAAAAACACTATTGAATATTGATGATCCCAAAATGGGATCCCAAGGGTCTTATTTATAGCTAAATCCGCCAAAAAACGCTCAAAAAGAGGCCAACCGCAGGGGTAGCCACATGGGGTGCGGCTAGGGCGTGCGACAGGGGTGTGCCAACCGTACGGTTGGCAGGTAGCCGTACGGTTGGGCGTGCGACAGGGGGGTGCGGCTAGGAGGTGCCAACCGTACAGTTGGCAGGTAGCCGTATGGTTGGTGTGTGCGACTGGGGGGTGCGGCTGGCTCACAAAAAATGCGCAGGAACACTCGGAAAAAACCAAATTTTCTTTACTATCGAACAGATCAACGATGAGGCAACAAGGGTTATCTTCAAATTAAATTATCGAAATCACAAATTCAGATTCACTGGCTGGCTCGAAGATTGCGATTCAACAAATTAAATTAATAATTCCTCGAAATTCTTTACTATCGAACAGATCAACGATGACCCAGAAGTGAATTTTCTCTATGAGAGAGAAAGGTAATAAAGGGGGTGGTTTTGGATTAAATGGGGGTAATTAATTTGGCTGGGGATGAAGGTGAGAGGAAAGTGGGTAGTTGCGTGCGAATTTTAGGGATTCGATTTGCAATGAAATCAGAGCCTCTCTCACATGTAGACAAGACAAAGACAAAGACAAAGACAGTGTAATGAATTTCTGGAATTTTTTTTTATTTTTATTTTTTTGGGTGGGGGAAACTAGAAAGAGAAAGATGCTCCTAGTACCTCCCTCCGACTCTCGTAGATAGACCTCGAGCCGGAGAAAATATCGTTAACCGTGATTTTATTTTTATTTATTTTTGTTTTTCTAATACCGTACATCTTTTTTGTATAGTATTACTTTTATTTATTTATAGATAAAAATATGTGAATAAATTTCAAATTAAAAAATGGTTTTCTTACTAGGTCGATCCTCATCCTAGTAAGCGAAGAGGCAACAAGGGTTATCTTTAACTCCCCGGGTGTCCGGGATTGGAGTCTTTCCTATCAGTCTTCTACATGCGTGATGACTCATGATTAAATGCAAGATGCTTGTTTTATAAGAAAGCCAGTATTCGCACGAGAGTCGTGGATTGGGGTTTTCACAGTAACATGACTAAAGGATAATTGAGGTGTATTTGTGTATTTTTCTTTTCACGTGGCTGGATAGGCCTATAGTAGTGCACGCTATTTATGTGTCCATGCGCATGCATAAATGCACTAGTAAGCATATTATCGAAATCACAAACATACGAAAATGACTAGATTACGAACTTCCACAATAGAGAACGTAGAAGGACAGAGAAAACCAAATCAAGAAAATCATGGACAAGAAATAATATTGTTTTAATTAAGTCCTAGTTTTACTTCAAAAGAAGAGAGAGTGGGGGAGGGGAGCGGTTTGATAAACGCATAATATTGTCATTCATACGGTCCTTTACGGAGTTACTTGACGCGTTTGTTGTATTAATTTTGCCTAATTATCCACTTATACCGAAATTAGTGCCTTAGCGAGTTTTGTGTCTAATATGGCCCAAGTTGGTGTTTTTGTGTAGTTCTTATGTTTTTGTAGGTGTGAAAATCATCGGCCCTTCAAGAATTGATCAAAAGCTAGTTTAGAGGAAAGCTAAAGTGCTGAGTGAACAAATCCCAAACCCATGATCGATCATGGTATTAGCTCATCGATCATGGCCCTGGGCAACTTGCTCATTTCACACCCAAAATGGGATATTTTTGTGGTTCAAGTTATTTTAGATATTTAAATTAGATATTTTGTAACCTTTTAGTATATATTATTTTACTTAGCTTCTAGGCTAAGTTATCTTAGTTTTTACCCATAGAAGTTCTAGAGAGAAGGGAGAGCTCAAGTTGTATCTTTTCTTTATTTTCTCTTGTAACTTTTTGTTTTGTAAGAATGATTTCTTCTTTTATAATATTTGTTCTTGCATTTATCATGGAGTAGTCTTTTACTAAGGTTACGGAGGTGAATCGCGATATAATTTTTGGTAATTAATTTCTCAATCCATTTTTAAAGTTTGTCAAATATTTGTGAATCATTTTCCTTTCTAAATCTTTCATTCTACAAGCTTTCTAGGTATTTTCATCTTAAGATTAGACTTTTCATGCCTTGTATGCTTAGTGCTTGTTGATTAATGAAAATACAACATATCTTGTAGCTCACTTCCCTCATCTATGGATTTATGTTCCTTTTTGTAGAGATTACGAAGAGTTCTTAAATTTCATAGATGATTTCTAAATTTGTTAATCTAGTTTTTGAATTACTTAACGATAATTTGAGTGCTTTGTACACTTTATGTGTTATTTAGACTCCCTATTGTCTTTCTTATATAATGATTAGCTAGTTGGTGATTTTATTCCTCAAACTTCATTCCGTGTCATTGTGATGATTCACTAATTAATTTTCGTTCTATTAAACCATGAGATTTCACACACAATGCTTAATATAAAACTTTGTTACAATGAGGTTATCATCTCTACCTCGAATTGCTTCATAGGGAATGGGTTGCCTAGGTTCACACTCGTAGCTAAGAGATAGATATGATGACTACATCTTTGGTGGAATTTTGTGATATTCTCTCTTTATATAGTTTCAATCCGGGAATGAGTTGCCTAGCTTCGCACCCTTTGCTATTGAGAGTTATCATAATGTTCCCCATTTTTAGAGAACTTTGTTTTGAAATCTTTGTATAAGAATGCAAATACCGTCTATTTTATCGCAACTAACTTCCCAATAACTTAGTGCTTTCTTATCACTTTCCACAACCAATTTACATTTTCGTTGTTTCACAACTAATTCAACTTACAAAAATCAGAAAAATCGTATCATCCGTAATCCATTCCATTCCTTTTTAATTATCTAGTGGTTTGACAATCGGACTTCCGAGACTATATTATTACTTGACGTGCCTGTACTTGGGCTAACACAACGCGATATTCTATCGGCGCCAAGTTTTTGGCGCCGTTGCCGGGGATAAGGCAAAAGGAGGATTTCGGGTTTTGTATGAAACCATTTTGTAAGTATCTCTCCATTTATTTCATTTATTTTTCTCTCTTATTCTTGTTTTATTTTGTAGAGTTTTCGAGGAGTTATTCGAACAGTTTTCTAAGCCTATGCAAGGGCAATTGTTTGTAGAAATTCGAATTAGCCCTCCCCCGTCACCAAGAATGGCAAATAAAGGTAGAGCAACTGACCACGAGAGCGATAATGAAGGAGAAGGTGCTAACAATGTTCCTCCGGTTAGGACAATGATGGATTATCTTCAACCCCCTCGGACGACTTTCAACTCATGCATCGTGTTTCCCATCAGTCAAGCAGGCGCTTTCTCTTTCAAACTGGGTATGCTTTAACATATTCTTTCTTTTCATGGTATGGAGTCTGAAAACCCATATTTGCACTTGAAAGACTTTGAAGAAGTCTTCTCCACATTATGCGATTAAAACTCTTTCCTTTCTCCTTAAAAGATAAAGGAAAAATTTAGTTAAATACTCAAAAACCGCAATCAATTCTATCTTGGCAAGAGCTTCAAACGGAGTTTTTAAAAAAATTCTTTCTCGTCCACAGAACTAATGCTTTAAGAAGGGCGATATCCAATTTTTCACTAAAAGATAACGAAATTTTTTATAAGTGTTGGGAAAGATACAAAGAGCTTTTAAACGCATGCCCTCACCATGGTCACGAAACTTGGAACCTTGTTAGTTTTTTCTATGAATCTCTCACCCCTGAAATGCATACATTTGTCGAGTCCATGTATAATGGTAAATTTTTGAGCAAGAATCCTGATGAGGCTTTATTGTGTTTTAATGAACTAGCGGAAGGTGCCCAAAATTGGAACACCTATACCAATGAACCTCTGACGCCCTGAGTTCCGTTGGGAGGGAGAACCTCCGGAACACGGTTGGTCACGGAGCCGTACGCGACGGCGGGAGTGAGTATAAATTAAATAATTATGGCGAGATAAGCAAATATGCAAAGGTCAAGAACAAATAACACTATCAAATGGGAACATGCTAGGACTGTAGCTTATCCTCCTGTTAACTCGTGCCTTACAGATTAGTCTGCACCATTGCACACCGATTAACTAAAATGTAAGTCACTCGTCTACAATCGGATAGCATTAAACTATAGACATGTTCCTCCGATCGACAATACAATAACCAAGAGAACAAGATTAAGGAAAAGTAAAGGTCCATAAAGTACATAAATAAGTAATACACAACGGTCATCAAATAGTCATACACAATAAAGTCTTCACGACTTCAAGTCAGCTACATAGATTATACAAACATATCTAAGTAATCATAAGTCAAGTTATGTTATAACAAGATTTAGTAACATAGCCTTTCTGTAGTGAAAGGCCCTCACGCTACAGCATCAGAGGAGACTAAGATTTGTCGGCCTTTCCCTTATCAGCTCTTCCCGTCCCATACTTAGAAGTACATGCGTAGGAAAAAATGTGAGCCAAACGGGCCCAGTAGGAACTATAGGATTTATGAGAAAAAGATGTATATGTAGTGTATGCCGTTATAAAGAGAGTTTTTGACTAGTCCATATTTGTAAGTCAAATATATATATAAATAATGTCATATATACGATCTCAAGACACCACGACCAGGTCTATATCACATCAATCATGTATAATACTCACATCTAGGATTTTTGACATCTATTATGCACAGAGATAGCCGACAACTCGATTTTTTCTGCCCAAGGCAGGGACCACCTACCAGGTCCACCTAGACGCTACCTCACGCAGCCACGAAGGCATACGCTACAATAATCTCACGTAGCCAATAAGGCTATACGCTACAGGTAATAACCATGTACCTGGTACGAGCGATGTTGACTACTCCGTATAAGAAAATAATTAATATCCCGATAATAATTATAAGGTCATATACATCATGTAAAAATATATAATAGTCCATTTCATGAACATCAAGTAATATAAAGTGCGTATCACATGTTTACTTTACCATACGGACTAATAAGTACCTGCACGCTAGAGGGCAGGAACAAGGGTTTGTCATAAATCAAGGAAATGGAAGAGATACATGGGGAAATGCTATATACTACGATTTATAAGTAATAATCAACCATTTCCATTATGATTCATAGACCCAAAGTTCATATATGCACAGCAATAGGTATATATATAGAAAATCCCCAAATTTGTATGAAAATGGTGATTGGATGCATAAACTCTAAAAATAGGTTTTAATACTAATGTTCCTACCTCGATAGCGTTAAACCTTCTCAACTTGAGCCGAGGATTGAGCTCTATAAAACCAAAGCGCAAGATACCCTTGTTGAGTTTTGAGCCCTAGCTTGGTGGAAGTGATAAAAGGAAGAAGATGATAGAGATGATGTGTTTAATTCTTGGTTTGGGTTGTAAGATGAGATAAAATCACTCTCATGAATCCTTTTCCATGATTCCTCAGTTGTCTCAAACCCTCTCCCTGAGCTCTCAATGAAATGGAGAAGAAAATGGTGTGTATGGTATATAAAAATCGGGTCCAAGCTTAAAAATACAATTTTTGACCACTACAGTGAAAGGGAGTCGGCTCCTTTACTGTTCATGGAGTCGACTCCATCATGGAGTGGGCTCCCTAACTCCATGTAGTTGGCTACATGGTTCTGGGTTTTTGGTCCATCCTCAGATTTGCTTGTGTATGCTACCTACTAATCTTGTACCCTTATTTTAATCAATGAGAGGTGGGAATTAGGTTCCAGGCCAAACATGAAAGTTCTTGGAAATTGAAATACCTTTCCAATGGCATAAATGAGGTTCCATTTCGATATAAAATAAAATATTTATGATGTCTCGTATAACTAAAGGTCGGTTCGTCGGGTAAGTTTAAAATGTGAGATTTTGCGAATTTTGACTGAAACACTTAAGATGGATCTTTCTAACCTAAAAGATGAATGTAATGACACCTATAAAAGAGTGTGGAATCATTTCCTATATTCGGATATTGTCCAAGCAACCACTCCCGCAATGTATTTAACTTACGGGTATTACAGAACCTAAGGTCAAAAAACTGGGAAAGGGTGGGTTGTACCAAATTTCTAATAAGGATGACATGGGGGCAAGGTTGCTCTAATTGTCTAGGAAAGTGGAGGCAATAGAGGTAAGTAAGCATAGAGTAGTCAACATGGTGTCGCCGGGTCAATTGTGTGTAATTTGGGACAACACGGGACACACCACTGAGGATTGCCCTACTGTGAGAATCCAGACCCCGGCGCGACCCGAGGTAAGAGGAAGAGTCCTCGTTCTCGGTTTTATTTTAAAAATGTGTTTTGTAGAGTCGCCAATTTGTTTTACGAGAAAAGAAACAAGAGATTGTACGAAGGATAATTCGAAAACGAACTATCTTTCATACGTTTGAAACAAGTGTTTAAAATATACTTTGCTAGGGTTCGGGAACTATGTTACGAATTGAGAAGGTGTTAGGCACCCAATTCGCCCTTTCGGTCTCTTAATGGATCATGTATCCAATTCCTATTTTAGATATCTTCCAAGTAGTTCGAATGGTTTTCAAAATAGTCCTTTTCGGATAAATTCAGTTTAAAATAATATTTTGAAATCAGACTCAAGCTTCGCGAGCGCCTACGTATTCATTCGTAAAATGAAATCAGAGTCTCGTAGTTCCTTTCTTTGGAAACTATTTTTGTGTTTTTGTTTGTTTTGAAAACGTGTCAAAACGAGTTTTAGTTTTCTTGTAAAGTTTAGAAAGGATTTATTTTGAAAGTAGTGAACTTCTTTGCAAGTTATCTAATTTTTTGTATTAAAAACGAATTCAAATACAGTATTAAAATTAGTATAGTGGCAGAATGACGTACCTGCGCGCCTGAAGAAGAAATAAGAACCTTGTCTTGATTGCCTTGCTTGCCTCCTTCTATCTCTAGAACTTTCTCTCTCTAGATTTTCTCTTTCTAAAATTCTCTCTCAGAATTTCTCTAAAAATGACTCTGTAATGATTTTGACAGAGCTTCTACGTACTAAAAACACTATTCAGTGTTGATGATCCCAAAATGGGATCCCAAGGGTCCTATTTATAGCTAAAATTCTGCCAAAAAATGCCCCGCACCTCGCGACCTGACCGGGCAGGTCGATCCCCGTCCTAGTAAGCGAAGAGGCAACAAGGGTTATCTTTGACTCCCAACGCGTCCGGAATTGGAGTCTTTCCTATCAGTCTTCTACATGCATGACAGCTCAAAATGCAAGATGATTGCTTTAAAAGAAAATCAGTATTCACACGAGAGTCGTGGATTGGGGTGTTCACAGACTCTCTCGTCCCGGGATTCTTGCCGGCAAGAATACTGGGACGATAAGAAGACAATGATTCACGACTCTCGGGTGAATCTCAAGATACTTGAATCAGAGTATACCCTTTCTGGCATGCGAATTTTGTTGTGCTTCAGGCGACGCAATCCACGACTGCCCCTTTCTCTTTTGGCTGGGTGACACGATACATCAACCTTTTCTTCCGCGTACCCTCAATGATACATTACCCTCAGTGGCACACCACCCTCAGTGTGTAGGATTTCACGGGGGGCTTGGCATTTTGCCGAATTCGAATGATAGTAGTGAAAAGGTGTTCTCAAAGCATTCCCATTTCTTAGGGAGAAGTGAGAGAATGTTCTTGGTCTTGTGGTGTATCCCTTCGTGGGGCGTGGTGTTTAAAAGAAATTTCCTATCTTTGGAAAATGTGAACTAGATTCCCTTCGTGGGGAATGTGTGAAGAATTCTAATTTTGAAAAAAAGATTCCCATCGTGGAGAATGTGTGGATAAAGTTATTTCCTTCATGGGGAATGCGCGGTAAAGGTTATTTCCCTTCGTGGGGAAAGGGGATCGGAGGAAATTCCCATCGTGGGGAATGCGAAGAATTCCTAACTCTGAGGAATCTGGAAAAATTCCCTTCGAGGGGAACATGTGGAGTCGTTATTTCTCTTCGTGGGGAAAGGGGGTTCGGAGAAATTCCCATCGTGGGGAATGCGAAGAATTCCTAACTCAGAGGAATCCAAAAAAATTCCCTTCGTAGGGAACACGTGGAGTCGTTATTTCCCTTCGTGGGGAAAGGGGTTTCGGAGAAATTCCCATCGTGGGGAATGCGAAGAATTCCTAACTCAGAGGAATCCGGAAAAATTCCCTTCGTCTGTCTCATTGCCATGGTTACTCAGACACTGTTTTGCTTTTTTTTCCAAAAATGATATGTTAGATTTTTCTCCGGTCGGTTGACGAGGCAGTTCGGCGTTCCCCTGAGTATACCTCTTCCACTGAGAGATTTTTCTTCAGTCGCTCTTCCTATTACCCCGAGATTGGAGACGACCCTGCGAGGTCTTTGGTCCACCCGCTTTGTTCGGCGATTTCATGGAGGAGAGGTTGGTATTACCCAGGTGACTCGTTCTGATATTGTGCTACATATTTGGCGTCGAGTTCGTCAGACCATTGAGCATGAGCCTATGATGATGAGGTGGTTTCGGTTTGCCGATTCGCGAATAACAGACGAGACAATTCTTGCTTCTTATCAGACCATGGATCGAGAGAGGATCTTGTACTCTGCTGATGATGGTTAGGTTAGGTTTGGTAGGTGGCTTCTTTATGAAAGTTTTTTTGGGGTTAGATATGGTAGGTGAAATATATAGGGAAAGTATGTAAGAACTGATGTAGTTATGTTTGTAGGTTATCTTGTACGAAAGAAGTTTTGATTATATATATATGGAAAATCTCTTTTTGCCTCTCTTTTTACGTCCAAATGAATGAATATTATTACAATGAATAGACCGGGCCTGATATTTTAATTCAGGTTGCCTATGTTTCCCCCCTTCTTTTTTTTTTTTTTTTTTTTTTTTTTTTGTTTTGGGGCTCAGGTCTTCGTAGTTCATTTATACAATCTTACTGATAGTATTTCATTAATCAGTCGAGGTTGACTTGTAAGTTTAACTATTTGCCATCAATGTCGGTAAGGAGAACGGCACCCCCGGATAGGATTTTAGTAACAATGTAAGGGCCTGTCCACTTTGGCGAGAATTTTCCTCTTGGGTCTCGGGCTGGTTCACTGATTTCTTTGAGTACTAAGTCTCCAACTATGATGCTTCTGTCTCGGATCCTTTTATTAAAGGCTTTGGCAACACGTTTTTGATATCCTTGATGTTGATATGAAGCCCTCAATCGCTTTTCATCAATCATCGCCAATTCCTCATATCGAGCCTTTATCCAATCACTTTCAGTGACTTGATTTTCCAAGACAACCCGTAAAGAGGGTATTTCCATTTCTACTAGTAAAATTGCTTCCATTCCGTACGTGAGGGAGAAAGGTATTGACCCCGTAGAGACCCTTTTAGTAGTTCGATACCGCCAAAGTGCGTACAGGAGCTTTTCAGGCCAATCTTTACCGGATTTAACCATTTTACTAATGATATTCTTTAAATTCTTATTGGCGGCCTCAATAGCCCCGTTAGTTTGCGGATGGTATGGGGAGGATTTGTGACATTTGATTCCATAATCTTCCATAAGCTCGTTGGCTTCTCCCTCAAAATGTGTCCTATTATCAGATATTATCTCATGCGGCACCCCGTATCAGCATATGATGTTATGTCAGATGAATCGAGCTACTTTCTTGGCATTCAAATTTTTGTAAGACTCAGCCTCAACCCATTTGGTGATGTAGTCGATGGCTACTAGGATGTATTCGTGCCCATTGCTTCCTTTTGGCGAGATCTTACCAATTATGTCAATACCCCAGATGGAAAACGGCCAAGGGGATGTCATGGGATACAAATCTATTGGTGGGAGCTTCTGCGCCTTGGCGTATATTTGACACTGGTGACATCCTTTGACATATTCAAAACAATCTTTCTGCATTTTCAACCAATAATACCCTTGACGAACTATATTTCGTGCCAATGTATGACCGCTCATATGTGGACCGCACTCTCCACTGTGGATTTGTTCCATCATTGCTCGGGATTTTTCTTCATCGAGACATTGAAGGTGTACACCATCATCATTTTTTCGGTATAATTTTCCCGCACAAATGATATACCGGGATGCAAGGCGGCGAAGTGTGACCGAGTGACTTTGTCAGCATTTGATGGGTATTCATTATGCTTGAATAATTGCCAGATATCATAATACCAAACATTCTTATCGATCTCATTTTCACGTTCAACATCGAGTGATAGGCAAAATACCGAATTTATCCGCCTCTGAATCTGAATCTGAATCTGAATTTCTATGTTCGCCCCCGAAATTTCGACCATTGAGGCTAGAGTGGCCAATGCATCGGCAAAATTGTTCTGTGTTCTCGGGATGTAGAAGAATTCAATACAGTCAAATTTATCAGAAGTTTCTTCGAGTTGGGCTAAAAAGGGCACAAGTTTTTCCTCTTTGATCTTCCATTTTTTCAAAATCTGATGGATAATGAGAGCGGAGTCTCCAAACACTTGAATTTTGCGAACCCCTTTCTGCAAAGCGATTTTTAACCCGGCAATACAAGCTTCGTATTCCGCGATATTGTTAATACAGGAAAATTCCAATCGAAAAGACATAGGTGCGTGTGTCTGATCTGGCGAAATTAACGGGATCCCGATTCCATTCCCGTTTCGGTTACAAGCTCTATCGAAGTACATTTTTCATTCATCATCTACTGTAATCTCCATGATACTTTCATCGGGAAATTCAAAGTCCTGTAGCTCAGTATCAATGATCGGATTGCCCACTAAGTGATCCACTATGACTTGCCCTTTGACAGCTTTTGAGTGACATAGGAAATGTCGAACTCTGAGAGGAGGAATACCCATTTAGCCATTCTATTAGTCAACATTGGCTTTTCGAACAAGTACCGCAAGGGATCTAGACGAGAGATTAAGATCACGGAGAAAACCAACATATAATGCCGCAATTTCTGGGTAGCCCAAACCAATGAAGCACATGATTTCTCTAAGGGTGTGTAATTTTGTTCCCCCGGAGAGAGCTTTTTGCTGAGATAGTATATTTCTTGTTCAGTTCTTGTTTTCAACAAATGTTGTGCTAACATTGCCCCAACCGATGAATCATTGACTGACATGTATAGTATCAATGGAATGCCCACTTGGGGAGGTGCTAAGACTGGCGGATTAGACAAATATTGCTTGATCTTATCGAACGCTTCCTGGCATTGCTCATTCCATTGCCTATCCGAGTTCTTTCGAAGTAGCTTAAAAATTAGTTCACATGTTCGAGTCAATTGTGAAATAAATCTGCTGATGAACTGTAATCTCCCGAGGAAACCCCGAATTTCTTTTTCAGTTTTAGGGACTGGCATTTCTTGAATAGCCTTAACCTTGGCCGGATCAACCTCAATTCCTTTTCTGCTGACTATATACCCTAGCATCTTGCCTTTGGTGACCCCAAATACACATTTCTGAGGATTCAAGCGCATTTGGAATTGCATAAGTCTCTCAAAGAAGATACGAAGAATTTCCACATGGCTTGCCCAGTTTAAGGATTTGATGATCATGTCGTCGACATACACTTCTACTTCCTTGGGAATCATATCGTGAAACAGAGTAGTTGCGGCTCGCTGATATGTGGCCCCGGCATTTTTCAACCCAAATGGCATGACGGTGTAACAATAAGTACCCCATGGTGTGATAAAGGCCGTCTTTTCCTGATAATCAGGATGCATTTTGATTTGATTATACCCGGCAAACCCATCGACGAATGATTTTAAAGTACGATTTGCAGTGTTGTCGACAATGAGATCAATGTTTGGTAGTGGAAAATCATCTTTTGGACATGCAGCATTTAAATTGCGATAATCGACACAACCCCGTACTTTGCCATTGGCTTTTGGCACTGGCACTATGTTGGCCAACCATGTAGGGTATTCAACAACCCGTATGAATCCGACATCCAATTGTTTTATGACTTCTTCCTTTACCTTGAGCGACCACTCAGGCATTAGTTTTCTTAACTTTTGTTTGACATGTTTACATTCGGGTTTAGTGTGTATTTCATGCATCACAATGTTGGCATCTAAACCCGGCATATCAGCATATGACCAAGCGAAAACATTAACAAACTCTTTCAATAAATTTTCTAAGTCTGTTTTCTCATCCTGGCTTAACTCGGCCCCAATTTTTATTTCTTTTTTATCATCGGTTGTTCCCAAATTTATTGTGACCGTGTCTCCTTCAATAGGTTGTATTCGTTGCTCGTCATTCAAATTCTCATTCATGATTTAAAAATCACAAGAATCAAAGTAAGGGAAAAGATTGGCAATTTTATTGATAGAAACATCACTTTGCACAGATAACATACATTCTAAATTTCGTACATTTCTATCAATATTCCTCTCTCTCTGCTTCTTATTCTTTCCTTCGATAGGGCGTATAAGGTGCACAGGATCTCCGAGGTAATCTTCCTTAATTGCCATTACCTCAAACATATTACCCAGCATATCTTCCTCTTCTAGCGGCTCGACAGGCGGCCGGGTAATCTTCAACCTAGACGAGAAGGAGTGAGTAAATCCTTCACTGATACATAAGTCTTCTTCAAAGAAAATTTCTAATCCCGGTTGTCTTTTCCCCTCTTCATTTACCCATGGTTCCTGAAACCCGCAGTAAGGAAAGTCTTCACCCTCTTTTATAAACCATCCATTTAACGAACTATCGGCGGATACGGCACTTTTCATTCGGCTAACATCTCCCATATATCCCAACCCAGCAAGAGGACTCGGTTGTTGGTATGGTTCGATCATTTGGGCAATGTCGGCCTGATATTTTCCCAAACCAATCCCCGGTAAAAATTCCATTTTCCTCATCATCTTTATTACTTGCATATTCATGGTCGACATATCGTCAGGAGGCAGATAATTCACGGTTTGCGTGGTAAGATTTTGCACCTTTGGCTCATACGAAAATCCCCCGAGTTGGACATCTTGGCTTCCGATTCCCAATACTGGTGAGTTTTTCAGCACTATTGCTCATTCAGGATCTCCCTTAATGACAATGATATCTCCATTGAAAGGTATCTTTATCTTTTGATGAAGGGAAAAAGGAAGTGCACCCACCTCATGCAAACAAACTCGTCCTAGTAACAAATTGAAGCTCGACGGGATATCGATGACTTGAAATTCGGTGGTAAACGTAGCTGGTCCTATTTGCATACCTAGCATGACGGAACCCAATACATCTCGCTTGGTATTGTCGTATGCTCGAACCGTGACTGGTGATTCTTCCATGTCAGTTAAATCAATACCCAAACGGACAGCGGTTTTTAAAGGGCACACGTTGATTGTAGAACCGTTATCCACAAGAACATACGGTATAGACATCCCACAAGCCACAATGGTAATATGCAGACTTGGTTATGATCCCGACCGAGTGGTGATAGATCTTCATCAGAAAACCCAATAACTTGTTTTTGCACCCCCATTGAAGCGATTATTGCTGCTAACTCATTCAGGGTGGATTCAAGAGGAACAATCAACTCGTCTAACATTTTCATTAGTGCCATTCGATGTGGCTTGGATGCTACCTGAAGTCCCCAAATTGAAATTTGGGCTTGTGTTTTCTTTAACTATTTAACTAGACGCCCTTCTTCCGGATATTTTGCCGGTTCCTTGGAAGGAGCGATATCACTAGGTTGCTTGGTATTCGGCGGTTGGTACACCCTCCCAGAACGGGTCATTTGTTGGACCCATGTCGCGACCGGATCACTTGCCTCTTCAGGTGTTTCAACTGGAGTTGGAGATGATTTTTCGTCGATTTTCGAGACTGTGTTCCAGTAGAAGGCGATCATGTTTATCTGTGAGGAGTACTTTCTTGGATGGGTGTCCTTTTTTATTATTTTTCCTTGGCTGTATCCGAGCCCCTGTCGCTTTGGGTTGTCTTTAAGCTGTAGAAAGTGGGCGATCCCATGATTCTATTTACCGAGCCCCAGACCTGGTATAAACTGCATTTGTTTCATCCAGCCCATAACTTTTGGGCTAACTATCTCTTGTGACTGTGTGGTGCATGTTTCATCGACGCATAACCCCAATAATGTTTCATCTTCGATCTCTTCGACGGATTTTTGGGGCTTCGGGGGAGTGTGTTGGATGATTGTGGGCGAAGGCTTTAGACAGCTAACTTTCAACACTTCAACATTTTCTGTATCCATGGCGGTTTGATCAAGAATTTCTGTATCCATGGTAAATCTGAACCCTCCTCGATAACATTGATTCGATGATTGGGAAGGGGATTCCTTGCGACATTCAAGGCTGACGGATCGGGGATTCTTTTGCTATGAATTAAGTTCTGGATAGCATGCCGCAGGGCCATACAACTGTCGGTGGTGTGTCCAAAACCTTGGTGGTATTCGCAATGTTCATTCATGTTCCAATGAGGTGGTATCGGTTGTGGTAATGGCCTCGGATTCATGGGATACATAATCACAACTTCTTTCAATTGTTCAAAAACCTTTCCCAATAGTCCCGGTAATTGCGAAAAGTGTCTATCTCATGAGCGATTCTGATCAAATGCCCTGGGATTATTGTTGTTGTTGTTACGATATCCCAATGTAGGATAATCCCCAATGTTTTTCACAGAGTTTTGACCAAAGGAGTTGTTGGAATATCCCCTACCATAGGACCCAGAAGACGTGACTTGATTGATGGCAAACGTGGAAGCTTTCTTGTATTGCGAGGCAGACTTCTTGATTTCAGCCTGCTTGGCCAATTCCTCTTCAATTTCGTTGCCAACATGGAGTAGGGCCTTGAACGTACTAAAGAATTGGTGTCCCATTTGAGCTCGAATATCTGGTTTCAAATTCCTCACGATCATTCCCAGTTGTTCCTCTTCATCTAGGCGCTCCACCATTTGGGCTGCCAATTCCCTCCATCTTGTAACAAACTCACTAATGCTCTCATTCTCCTTTTGCTTAGCCATCTCCAGATGTTTCCTTGTAACTTTAAGCTCCTCATTAGTCTTGTATTGTGATACAAACTCTTGGACGATGGCGGACCATGATCTGACACGGTGCTTTTCAAGGTTCAAAAACCAACTCTGGTCTGGTCCAGCCAAAGTGAGATGAAAGGAGTTGGCTAATTCAGCCTCACCGAGATCATAAATTCTCATTGAACGAACATAGGATTTCAGATGGAGCTCCGGTGGTGCATCTTAAAGCCCATTGGATAATGAGCATCAGGGCATAAGTTGTAGCTTTGCATCTGGGTTAAATCGTTTGAACTTTCCGCTGCTTTTTGGGTAAGTGCTTTCAATTGCTCCTTAAGCTCAGACAGGTCTTTATCTCCCCAGTAAGTTTCCATTGGTGAGGGGCCCTCCCCCTGGATACTCATGGGCCTTCTTATCGGATCATAGTACGGATCGTGATAAGGTTCATGGATCGGTTGCATCTGTGGAGGGGCTTGATTGGCCAGGTCCTGTTGCAACCAATTGCCGACCGGATCATGCATGGGTTTGGGTTGGTTCAACTGTTCATATGGCGATGGTACTTCGGTATGAATTGAGAGTGGCGGTGTTGGTGGTAGAATAACCGGAGTTTCTCTTGGCGGTTCCGTCATGCGCCCTTTAGCCAACTCGTCCAGCTTGGCACGAGTATTTTTATTGTCACTTAATAACATGGCCATGCTTTGGTTCAAATTCATCAACATCCGATACATATCTTCGGGATTTGGTAACGGAACATTCACATTTCCACTCGAACTGGCTGGGTTTGGATCAACATTCAGAGACGGAGTGTGATGTAGCGGTTGACCCCCAACGGTATTATTTTGCAGCAATCCCGGGTTTGGGTAAAAAAGACAGGGCGGTGGATCTGCTGCATTGTTCGATTGGTTGTTCACATTCCGGTTTGGGGTATTTTGGTCCATGTTTTCAGAGGAATCTGGTCTGACAAGTCTTCCGGTGCTATCTCTTCCAGCCTACGCAGAGGCTAGGATGAATATCTGACGCGCCGAAAAAAAGAACAAATTCGATCGCGCACATTCCCCCGAAAAATAACAACACATCATTTAGAAATTGCCGGACTTTATCCAGAAATACATCGATCAGGACGAAAATAAACACACAAAAGGTTTTCTTCAGGTGTGATCAAAAACAGACCAACGGCGACAACTTGAGAGCTCCATATAGCGGTAGGGTAGGAATAGAATTCCATGGGTTCCCTGGCCGTCTATAATTTTGGAAAATCATTTTGAAAAGAGTTTTCGGGAAAATCATTTGAAATTGCGGGAAATTCTCTCCTCATGAGTTGCTTTGTTCATAGAATCAGGGCTTTCGCTCACTAGATTCTCACGACTGTTGGTCATTAAAACAATGCAGAAAATCTTTGTGTTCTAGGCTGACTCCCCTATATGCAAGCGTGGTTCAAGAGGGTAAGGTTTAAGGCTCCCTCCTATTTGGCAGGTCTTACGATATACCTCAAGAGCACAGGTATGTGTAAGGACCTTTTGATATACATCCTGGGTACGTGAGTGATCTCGTCACTCTATATACCTCGGTAAGTACTTGGCCAAGGAGAGTGGTCCCAGGCGCTTTAGGCTAGTGCAGACCCGCAAGTCCACGGCCTAGTCACGACTCTGGTCCCGAGGTTGATAGGGTAAATTCACACTCGCGAAAATGCATGATAAGGCGTGAGTGCGTGCAAAACAACAATATGGCGGTTCATTATTGATCAATGCTTTAGGGTTTGTTGCTGTAATTTACACAATTTTAATAATGAAAAAGATTTTTCCTCACATAATTAACAAATAAAGGCATCAGGGTATCCACCTAGATCGCTTCTATGTTATCCTAGAACTAAGGCTTACAAGACCTAAATAAAATAACAGGAATTAAATATATGATCCATTATAACAGAGCTTAGTTCTCGAACATCCCCAGCAGAGTCGCCACTATGAGAATCCGGACCCCGGCGCGACCCGAGGTAAGAGGAAGAGTCCTCGTTCTCAGTTTTATTTTGAAAACGTGTTTTGTAGAGTCGTCAGTTTGTTTTACGAGAAAACAAACAAAAGATTGTACGAAGGATAATTCAAAAATGAACTATCTTTCATACGTTTGAAACCAGAGTTTAAAATATACTTTGCTAGGGTTCGGGAACTATTTTACGAATTGGGAAGGTGTTAGGCATCCAATTCGCCCTTTTGGTCTCTTAATGGATCATGTATCCAATTCCTATTTTAGATATCTTGCAAGTAGTTCGAATGGTTTTCAAAATAGTCCTTTTCGGATAAATTTAGTTTAAAATAATATTTTGAAATCAGACTCGAGCTTCGCGAGCGCCTACGTATTCATTCGTAAAATGAAATCAGAGTCTCGTAGTTCCTTTCTTTGGAAACTATTTTTGTGTTTTTGTTTGTTTTGAAAACGTGTCAAAACGAGTTTTAGTTTTCTTGTAAAGTTTAGAAAGGATTTATTTTGAAAGTAGTGAACTTCTTTGCAAGTTATCTAATTTTCTGTATTAAAAACGAATTCAAATGCAATGTTAAAATTAGTAGAGTCGCAGAATGACATACTTGCGCGCCTGAAGAAGAAATAAGAACCTTGTCTTGATCGCCTTGCTTGCCTCCTTCTCTCTCTAGATTTTCTCTTTCTAAAATTCTCTCTTAGAATTTCTCTGAAAATGACTCTGTAACGATTTTGACAGAGCTTCTACGTACTAGAAACACTATTCAGTGTTGATGATCCCACAATGGGATCCCAAGGGTTCTATTTATAGCTAAAATTCCGCCGAAAAACGCTCCAAAATAGGCCAACCGCAAGGGTAGCCGCACGGGGTGCGGCTAGGGTGTGCGACAGGGAGTGTGCCAACCATACGGTTGGCAGGTAGCTGTACGGTTGGGCGTGCGACAGGGGGCTGCGGTTGGCCTATTTTGGAGCGTCCTAGTAAGCGAAGAGGCAACAAGGGTTATCTTCGACTCCCAACGCGTCCGGAATTGGAGTCTTTCCTATCAGTCTTCTACATGCATGACAACTCAAAATGCAAGATGATTGCTTTAAAAGAAAATCAGTATTCGCACGAGAGTCATGGATTGGGGTGTTCACACCTACCATTCCCCCATTTAGGGAAGTCTTCAAGAACCCTTCCCAAGTTAACACCATGAACCAATACAACTGAAACCAAAATGATCATTTTTTCCAAAGGTACAACGAGGAATGGAAGAATCACCCTAATTTCAGTTGGAGAGGAAATCAAGTTCAGAACCAAAACCAATACCATCAAAACTTAAGGCAACATCAACCTCAAAATTCTTTTGCCCCACCACAAAACCAAAATCTAGAAGCGTTGTTGAGAACTTTTATGGAAAAGAAGGACCATGATGTGGGTGAGTTAGAAACCCAAATGTCTAAGCTCACCACAGCCCTAGCCACCCAACAGAAGCAAAATTCCCATTTCAACCTTTAGCTAACCCTAGAGGCCAAGTCTTAGTGATAGAGGGAGGAGAGCCTAGCACTAAGTTAGAAGAACTCAAGTCCATCACGATCTTACGAAGTGGAAAGAAGTAGAGAAAACTATTGTTCCTAAAGCCCCCAAGGTGGCAGACATAGTTAAGTCTATGTATGTTGAAGAGTCAGAGGTTAAAAAAGTTGTGAGAGAAGAAAAGAAGAGAGAGGAAGAGAAACAAGGAAAGGAGGATCTCGAAAAAATCAAAAATGTGATCAAAGTCCCTTTCCCGGAGAGAATGAACCAACCATTTAAATCCAATACCGAGATTTTGGTTGTGTTTCGGTAAATTAAAATTAACATTCCTTTGCTTCACGCGGTCAAGCAAATACCTTCATATGCTAAGTTCCTCAAGGACTTATGCACGATAAAACGAAGGTTGAATGTTAAAAAGAAGGCCTTCATGACGGAGCAAGTTAGTTCCATCATGCAAGGCACGGGAGCCCCCAAGTTCAAAGACCTAAGTTGTCCCACAATTTCGTGTGTCATAGGAAATTGTAGGACAAAAAACGAATTGCTAGATTTGGGAGCAAATGTAAACGTGCTCCCATATTCTGTATACCAAAAATTGGAGTTAGGTGAGTTAAAACACACAAGGGTTACAATTCAATTAGTGGATCGATCCGTTAAGATTCCAAGAGGGATAGTCGAGGATGTGCTTGTCCAAATTAACAAATTTTATTTTTCAGTTGATTTTATCATCCTCAACATGCAACCGGTGTCGAATCCTGCTAACGAGATTCCTGTTGTCCTTGGACAACCATTTATTGCTATTTCTAATGCTATCATAAATTGCAAGAATGGAATAGTGAAGTTAGCTATTGGAAACATGACTTTGGAGCTAAACGTGTTCTATTTGAGCAATCAAAGAGATGATGGTGATGATAATGAAAGTGAACACGTGAACATGATAGAATAATGTATCAAAGACCACTTTGTGACAAATTTTGAATCGGAGTCAACGAAAGGTTTTCTAACCACTTTCGATGAACCCGAGGGTTGTATGCAAGTGTTTTCTTTGTCTAACAAACAGGTTGAATTCTTGGAGAAAGAGGAAAACACACCTTCTTCCAACAAAAAGCTTAAAGGAAAACTGGAACTGAAGCATTTGCCGAGCAACTTGAAGTATGCTTTCTTAGGCGCTTCCAACACTTACCCCGTCATCATATCGTCTGAGCTTTTGTTAGTTAATTTGCTTGGTAAATACAAAAAAGCTTTTGGTTGGACTCTCGCTGACCTCCAAGGAATAAGCCCATTAATTTGTATACATAAAATTCACTTGGACGACGGGGCAAAAACATCAAGAAAATTTCAACGCCGGTTGAATCCTAACATGCAAGAAGTGGGTAGGAACGAGGTGTTGAAATTGTTAGATGCAAAGATCCACTATCCAATCTCGGATAGTAAATGGGTTAGTCCGACTCAAGTGGTACTAGAAAAATCGGGTCTTACGGTAGTCAAGAATGAATCAAACGAGTTGATTCCACAAAGAGTCACCAGCGGGTAGCGAATGTCCATTGACTACCGTAAACTCAATAAGGCAACTCGTAAAGATCATTTCACAGTCCCCTTCTTGGATCAAACTCTAGAGAGGGTAGCATGCCATGAATATTACTCATTCCTCGATGGTTTTTTCGGGTACAATCAAATTATGATTGACTTAGATGATCAAGAAAAGACCACCTTTACATATCCTTTTGGCACCTTCGCCTATCGAAGAAAGCCTTTTGGTCTATGTAATGCACCGGCCACTTTTCAATAGTGTATGCTAAGTATTTTTAGCAATATAGTGGAAAAGACTTTGGATGTTTTTATGGATGACTTTATCGTCTACGGTAAGTCATTCAACAATTGCTTAACTAACCTAGAACAAGTTTTGGAAGGATGCGTGGATAAACAATTGGTGTTAAATTGGGAGAAGTGCTACTTTATGGTTACCAAGGGTATCTTATTGGGGCACATCATTTAGTCAGAAGGAATTGAAGTTGATAAAGCAAAGATCGAATTGATTGCCAAACTTCCTACACCCAAGAATGTGAAAGATGTCCGATCATTTCTGGGACATGTCGGGTTCTATTGGAGGTTTATCAAGAACTTCAGTTCCATTTCCAAGCCCATGTGCAATCTGCTCCTTAAGGACGTGCTATTTGAATGGGACGCCAAGTGGGAAGAAGCTTTTATCTCTTTGAAGCATATGCTCACTACCGCGCCAATTATGTAGACACCGGACTGGAGCTTGCCATTCGAGCTCATGTGTGACGCGAGTGACTATACGGTTGGAGTGGTTCTTGCTCAACAGAAAGACAAGAAACCAGGTGTAATTTATTATGCCAGTAAGACCTTGAACGATGCACAAATAAATTACACCAAAATAGAGAAAGAGCTTCTGGCAATTATTTTCGCATTGGACAAGTTTTGAGCCTATTTGATAGGATCGCCCATTGTTATTTTCACGGATCACGCGGTTTTAAAGTAATTGTTCACAAAAAAGGATGCCAAGCCGCGGCTTCTAAGGTGGATACTCCTATTACAAGAGTTCCACTTAAGCATCAAGGACAAAAAGGGAGTCGAGAACATGGTGGCCGATCATCTGTCTTGACTCACTTTTACGAACAATATCGAAGAAAGCCTGATCCAAGATTCATTTTCGGATGAGCAATTGTTGGCGATCTCGACACCTCCATGGTATGCAGACATTCTAAACTATCTTATAACTGACAAGATACCGAGGTCGTGGGGTGCACAAGACAAAAAAAGATTCTGGAGTGAAGTGGGTCGATTCTACTAGGATGAACCATATCTGTTCAAATATTGTGCAGATCAGATTATCTGCCAATGCATTTCAGATGAAGAAATAGAGAGATTTTTGTCCTCCTACCATTCGGAAGCTTGCGAAGGACATTTCTCGGCAAACAAGACTATCGCCAAGATTTTGCAAAGCGGACTATACTGGTCGTCGCTCTTTAAGGACGTACAACGTTTTTACAAGGCATGTCAGAGATGCCAAATGCTTGGAGGGATCTCCAAGAGGAATATGATGCCACTCAATCTAATCTTGATGATCGAAATATACTTTATGGGACCATTCCTATCCTCCTACGGCAACCTTTATATTATAGTCGCCGTAGAATATGTTTCAAAATGGGTGGAAGCCCAAGCGTTCAAGAAAAACGATCACAAAGTGGTGATCCGATTCTTGAAAGAACACATTCTTGCACGCTTTGGCACACCTAAGGCAATAATAAGCGATGGAAGTACTCACTTTTGCAATAGACCATTTCAATCATTCATGCAAAAGTATGGTGTAAACTATAAAGTATCGCTCGCTTATCATCCTCAAACTAATAGTCAAGCCGAGTTGGCAAATAGGGAGATCAAACAGATTCTGGAGAAAATGGTAAACCCGAATCGCAAGGATTGGTCGTTAAGTGGGTTTATTGAAGTAACCACCTACGCTAATAACCCTCTATGAGGAAACCCCCAAAATAATTTTAATTAGACATAACCCACCTAAATCTTGACGCCATGAACTTTCCATCTATTTTCAACTTTTTCTAACTAAGATACCCTTCGCCTTTCTTCTTCTTCCTCTTTTTTCCCCCTCCTTTCTCAGTCAACTCTTTCAACAAAAACACTACTTTCTCTCTGTATAACACATACATACATATATATATATATATTATGAACATTATTAACTTTATTTTTAGAAGGAATAATTGTATGTATTATATGTATATATGTATGGATATGTATATAGACCAATCTAGATCTATATACAAACCCCCTTCTCTTGCTATCTCCCTCTCCTCTTATGAAAGCCATCTCCTCATTTCTTCGACCACTGGCATCATCATCATCACCATTATACACCCAAAATCCTAAAAATTATAGAGAGAAAAAACTAAAATCAAAAAAATCTTTTTCTACCACCATCAATTGAACTGAAGAAATCCAAAATTGATTCAGGTATGTATATGTATATATTACCCCAAATTTATTAAAAATTAAATTGAAAGACATCCACAAATTGTTTTTAGTACATGTATTATATTAGATTTATGTATGTATGGATATGTAAATATATACCCAAAATTTGATTTTGTGTATGGATCTATAAGTATATATATGTTAGGTTTGGGCAATTTGTGTACATTTGATGGGTGGACATGGAGGGCAAAGAGAAAGGGGCGGAGTTTAGATAGAGAGGGGTAGAGATGGTGGTGCCATGGTAGTAAAGAGACAAATATGTTAGGATTTAGAGCGGTAGAGAGAGAAAGTATAGAGGGAGGAGTGTAGGGTTTTTTTTTCTTGAAGAAGAAGAGGAAAGAAGATGATGCAAGGGGAGGAGAAAAATCATAAATAAACAATTATTTTCGAATGAAAATGGATGGCTTCAGAATTTAGGGGATTATATCTAATACAAAATTTGGTGGTGTACTCAAATAGGCTATTAGTGTGGGGGATATAAGTCAATAAACCCCTAAAAGTAATAATTAGAATCCCAAGTTTTGACCATAGTAGATAGTGTCATGCCTCTTCTACTTTTCCTCATATATTTTTTTTAAAAAAAATACCTAAAGTACTAAAAGAGTTACCTGATAGGAGAGGCAAGAAGTTAAGAGCTTTGCCATATTTAAAACCAAACATTAAATTAAATAATGTTTGTTTACTAATTGACATGAAGTTGGTTGTTTTTTCTCCTCAATCAAATATATATAAGTGAGGATGGCATATAAAGTTGGTAAGAAATATTTAATGATATGAATAAATGTCATGTTATAATAATTGTTCTATTAATTACCTTAATGTTTCACTGTTTTAAGTTGTTATTTGTTGTGGTTTGTAATTTTATTCTTATTTTAAATAATGTTGTACATCTAGAGCAATAACTATGATTGCACTATAAAACATTTCCCGCATCCGTCATTTATCAAATCAAATTTTACAAATCAAAAGAGGACGGTATTCTATACATTCAAAAATCTTAAATAAGTATTGTTCGTAAGCTACAAATTATTGATAGCGACAACATGTGAGAAGAAAATACTTCAACTATATATTTTTCGAACACTAATATGTTTAGGGAAAAATTATAAATTAATATTGTATTTCATGTGTCCCATAAATTCGGCTTATTTTTCTTTCAACATTCAGAATTAAGGATCTCTTCTATAGAGGAGAAAGGTTGACCAGTGGTAAGCAACCTCCACCATTGCCTTGAGATCAAGGGTTCGACTCATGGGTGCAGAGGGGGGGGGGGGGGTTCTTTGAGGGTTAAGTGATGCAGCAAAAATATCATGTTATGGTATCCAATTTGTAGGCCCGTCAAGTTGTAATAAAATCTCGGATGTCCAATTATCGATCCATAAGGATAGTTGTAAAGGAAATCTCGGAAGTTCGAGTATCAATTGATCTATAAGGATAGTTGGAATGAAATGGATTACAGATTTACGGTTTTCTGATTTGGTAACTTGGTTAGTTGTAAAATAGCATAAAAATAAAATGGTTGTAAAAAAGTGTTAAGAAATCGATCACTAATGTATATGGAACTTGCTTGCAACATAAGAAACGACATTTACAATCTCAAACATAGATTTCAATACAACATTCTCAAGAATGGAGAATGTTATCATATCTCTCAATAGCAAAGGGTGCAAAGCTAGGGAACTCATTTCCAGGTTTAAGCTACATCAAGAGAGAATGCAACAAAATTTGACCAAGTATGAAGTTATTGTACCTATCTCTTAGTTGCGGGTGTGAAACAAAGCAACCCATTCCCGATAAAGCTAATCCGAGACAGAGATTATGTAATAAATTCGTTAATTAATTGATTATCAGTTAAGAAAGACAATAAGGGGTCTAAATATCACATAAGTGTATGAAGCACTCAAAATATCATCAAGTAAATCAAAGATTAGCATAACAAAGTTGTGAATCATCTATGGATTTTCAAGAACTCAATATAATCTCTACAAAGAGATGAAAGCTCCATAAATAAGGGAAAGTGGCTACAAGCTTTCTAAAACTACACAATTGTATTATATTATCATTTATGCACAAGAACTAAACATATATACTAGGCATGTAAAGTCTAATCAAATAGTTAGAAAGCTTATAGAAAGGTTGATTTGAAAAGGAAAAGGATTAAAAATTATTTAACACTATTTAAACATGGATTGAGAAATTAATTACTGAAAATTATATCGTGATTAACTTCCGTAACCTTAGTAAAAGAATACTCATTTCTTAAAATCAAAGTGAACTTATAAGATGATAAAAGAAATTACAAAGGAATGAGCTATCCTTTCTATCTTGTTCTTGCAAAGGAAACTAGATAACCTAGGCTCTAAGTTAAAGATTACATTATATACCAAGAGGTCACAATATATCTAATATAAATATCTAATGAAGCTTGAAACACAAAAATAGCCCAAAGTGGGTGTGAAATGGCCAAAAGTCAAGGCCATGATCGATCATGGGAGTGCACTGTCTGATATATTTTCTTCCATGATCGATCACAACATACCCATGATCAATCATGGGCCTGGGAAAATCCACAATTCAGTAGCTGCCATCTTCTAACTTTGCTCTTAATCAATCTATATAAACCATTGCATCCCATTCCTACAAACATATACAATACTACAAACATACACCTACTTGGCCCATATTAGATACACAACATGTTAAGGCATTAAGCGCAAGATAAGTTGACAATTCGGGAAAGTTAGTATAACCAATGCGTCAAACAACTCCAAAAAAGAACGTATGCATGGCAATATTATGCATTTATCATTAATGAAGAGACTTAGATCTCCCTTAATTATATATATATATACGTAAGGATCTCTTATATATATATTTGGAAAGTAATCAATATATCATGATGAATGTGATTGAAACTTATGTCTTCTAGAAAAACTACTCTCTTTGTCCCAAAATAAAAATTCGATTTTCGTTTGAAGATGTAATCAAAGTACAAACTCTCTTAGTATTGAAGTGTTATTCTCAATTTATAGCAAACAATTCAATTTGCACGAAAAATTAAAAATGTCATCACTAATGTCCTAAAAGAAACATGTAAAGACAACGAACTGGTTGTGATCGTGTGTTAGGACTTATTACGAGTCCATTGATTTTAGAGGCGACTTAGTTTCTGTAAGTTTTCGTCCTCAAACTCTTCATATTCTCTATGTTCTTCGTTGTGTTCATAGTTTTGTTGAGATGTTCTTCATATTTTTTTCTTATTTGATCCAAAACTTCCAAACCTTAAACACCAATTTTAGTTATGGGTAGGTACGCATTCAAGACTCCTAAAAAATTGTTGAATTAGGCAAGCTATATTATATTCCCATGGGAATAGTTTGGAATGAATGCTCTCTCTACGAGTATCCTTATGACAAGTACATTGCCTTTAGGCCTTTTGGCATACGCAGTAATGATCTTTTTCTTCCAGCAAGCTTCACTACACTAGACTAGTCCTTTTGTAACAGTTTTATTTCACCGTTGTTGACCTAAGGTCTTAATCTTATTTTCATAATAACAATAAATCAATCATGTGTAATTTAACATGTTTTTTGATATAAGTATATAGTTCATTTACTTGGAAAATTCAAGAAAAACATGACAATGATCAATCTTTCACTATTCGATCATTGGACAAGACAAGGAAGATCAAATCTCTCAATGAAAATCATGAAGCACAAATGATCAAAAGACAATATTCAAAGTTTCAAGAAAAAAGCTTCAAATGAAGATCAATCCGAGGATACAAATCAAGGCATTCAAAAACTCGTTAATTCAGTAATTGAGTGAGTGCTTAAGATTTATTTAAAGTTACTTTATTGATCAACTCCTTATAGCTCAAACGTATTAATGCATATTTTAAAGATTGATTCAAACAAGCTTGAAATTGAATTTTTTTGAAAAAAATCATTTTACAAAGACCGAGTTTCAAAATAAATTCATACTAATTTTAAATGATCATATTTTAAGCTCTAATAAAAATAGGTATCTTCGCAACATATCTTTGAAGTTCATAAATTATTAGAATTGTATTTGGAACTAAATTGTTAAATTGCAAAAAATGATTTTTATTTTACATTTAAAATTCGTTCAATTTTTGCACAGTTTTGATCTAACGGTAAGATGGAGGCCTTCCCGGACTCCGATCATTTTGAAATTTTTATAGTAGTTAGACAACATCTCGTCTCACTTTTGACCAACATTTGAGCATGATCCAACGGTCAAAGTTGGAGAAATTATCAAAACAAATTTGAATTTTTTGTCAAAACGCTGTTGGAAAGTTTGAATATGTATACAATTGACCCAAAACCTTTCTTAATCATCCCCAACAGCCATATGGTTTTGAAAGCTAAATATAAGAGGTCCTAGACATGTTTTAACATACCTTGAATCATTCTAATACTCTATTATTCATATATTCAAACATACAAAGATTCAAGAACACATTTTGATCAATCTTTTATCTTTTGAGCTATATATTTTGATCAATCCTGATAACTCTAGTGTGAGCTTCATTTGTAATCTTTAAATACACTTGAGAGTTATTGTATTGGTGTGTATCACCACAAACAATTCATTCTTTATTTCAAAAGAGAGTTTGTCTCTTTATAAAGTAAGAGAGCATATCTTGTGAGAAGTGTAGTGGGTATTGCTACATTGTGAGTATTGTGTGCATAACAACATTTGTATTGAGGTTTGATCTTCACCCGAAAAAGATTGAATAGTAAAAATTCTCGAAAAACTAACCGAGCACGGACGTATGGTTTAGGAAACCGAACCGTGAGGACAAAAAGTCTTGAGCTTCAAATTGGTTCAATCTCTCTTACTCAATCTCTTTATTTATTTTTTATATTCATTGATTGAAGTTGCTTATATTATTTCTTATTCTTGGGATTGATTGTTTTCCTTAATAAACTTATTTAGCTAAATTGTTTTATTTAAACATTTTTAAAAACGTTTTAATTTCGCATTAAGTTTTTAAAACCCTATTCACCCCTCCTCTAGGGTCATTATCTGACCAACAATTGGTATCAGAGGTTGTACTCTTATTTTGATTTAAAAATCTTAGAGCTTACGATCATGTCTATATATCAAGGAACTGGTTTTTTCCGAAGGTCTCTCCACCTATAGACCACCCCTATTTGATGGTAAAAATTACAGCTATTGGAAAAGAAGAATGAGTACATTTTTACAATCTAGTGATTTTGAACAATGGAGAGTTATACTTGAAGGACCCTATGAAATTACCAAAAGAGATGATAATGAAAAAATTGTTCCTAAGAAAATGTCCGAGTATGATAAAAATGATATTAAGAAAATTCAATATATTGCTAAAGCCTTAAATGCTTTAAATTGTGCATTAAGCATGGATGAATATAAAAAAATTTCTAGTTGCAAAACGGCCAAAAAAAATTGGGATAAACTTGAGGTTACCTAGGAAGGAACCACTCAAGTTAAAGCGATAACATAAATATGCTTGTTCATGATTATGAACTATTGAAAATAGAGCCTAATGAATCTCTTGCTTCCATGTATAGTAGATTTTATATTATTACTAATGATTTGGATCTTCTCAAAACTATCTAATATGAAGATAATGATGTATCAATGGATGGTGATGAAGACATGGCACTTCTATTTAGAAAATTTATGAAATTTCTAGCTAAGAAGAAAAATTCTCAAGGAAAGGATAACAAATATCCATCATCATCTAGAAGAAACAATGATCTATCAAATCAACAAAGAGCAGAAAATGATGAAATCAAAAAGTGTTATCATTGCCATGAACCCGATCATATCAAGCCAAATTGTCCACTTAGAAAGAAGGAGAAAAGGGACAAACGAGATAAAGTATTCAAACAGTTGAAGCATGCACTAAAAAGAACATGGAGCGATTCCGAAGAAGGAGAATCGGATGCCGATTCTAGTGATGAAGAAACGGACAACCTTTGTCTTATGGCAAAAGAATATGAGGTAAATTCTAACTATAGCTCATTTAGTGATAATTTTGATGATAATGAAAGTGTGCATAATGAATATGATGAATTATATACTAGTTTGAAGAATTACATATTAAATTTGAAATTCTCTAAAAAAGATATACAAGTCTCAAAAAAGAAAATTCCATTACTTCTGTCAAATATGAAACTTTAGAAAAAAAATATTGATTTTAAAAAGGAAATCAACTATTTGAAAAAGGGAAAAGAAAATGAGACGTCAAACTTACTTGCACTAGAAAATGAGGATTTGAAAGAAAAAGTAAAGGATTTAACTAATAGTCTAACCAAGTTCACAAATGGAAAAGATAACTTGGATAAACTATTGGGATTACAAAGGTGTGTCTTTGATAAAGTCGGTTTGGGTTACAATTAAATCCATAATCAAAAGGATTACAAAAATTTCTTCAAAACATACACACTGCATAATCCCACTAATCTTTGTTCATTTTGTGGAAGAAACACTCATAGTGCACATTTTTTTTATTACAAAGAAAAGTATTTTGCTAAAAACAAACTTGCTTGGATTCCTAAAGGAACCACTATGTACACTAACCCCAAAGGACCCAACTTATTTTAGGTAGCAAAAGAGAAGTTACTTAAGATTTTGGTGTAGGTTTGCATGAGAGCAAAAGCTAGCAAAATAAAGTGGTTCTTGGATAGTAGATGCTCGAAACACATGACGGGAGAAAAGAAAAATTTCTTAAGTCTCATTCCTAAACAAGGAGGCAACGTGACATTTGGAGACAACTCCAAAGGCAAAATCATTGATATGGGTAAAGTTTGTAATAAATCTTCTTATATTGATAATGTTTTACTTGTTGACGGTTTAGAACATAACTTGCTTAGTATTAGTCAATTGTGTGATAAAGGTTATGAAGTTATTTTTAAATTCGAATGTTGCATTGTTAAAAATAGTGGTGATAATTCTAACTTGTTTATTGCTTATAGATCTAATAACGTATATACTCTTGAACTTGATGATTTGTCTCAACAAGATGTTAAATGTTTATCCGTGTTGAATGATGTTTCTTGGTTATGGCATAGAAGATTAGGTTATGCAAATATGGATTTAATTCACAAATTATCTAAAAAGGAATTAGTTAAAGGATTGCCCAAAACTAAATTTCTTAAAGACAAAATTTGTGATGCATGTCAACTTGGTAAACAACACAAGTCTTCCTTTAAATCTAAGAAAGATATTACTACTACTAGACTACTTGATATGTTACATTTAGATTTATTTGGACCTAATTTTGTTGCTAGTTTAGGTGGTAAATTGTATGCCTTTGTAATTGTTGATGATTTTTCTAGATTTACTTGGGTATTCTTTCTTGCTTATAAAAGTGAAACACCTCATGTATTTGCTAAATTCTATAGAAAAGTTCAAAATGAAAAGGGTACTTCTATTATACATGTTAGAAGTGATAGACGTAGAGAATTTGATAATATTGATATTGAGAATTTTTGTGATGACCATAGTATTAATCATAACTTTTCGACACCTAGAACTCCTCAACAAAATGGTGTGGTTGAAAGGAAAAATAGATCTCTTCAAGAGATGTTTAGAACCATGTTAAATGAACATTCTTTATCGGAATATTTCTTGGCGAAAGCCGTTAATACCGCATGCTATGTAACTAATTGTATTATTATTTGTAAAAAGTTAGATAAGATACCTTACGAATTATGGAATGACAAGAAACCTAATATTGCATATTTTAAGATTTTTAGTTGTAAATATTTCATTTTAAATGATCGTGATCATTTAGGAAATTTTGATACTAAATCCGACGAAGGAATATTTCTTGGATATGCTACTAATAGTAAAGCTTATCGTGTTTACGATAAGAAAAGTTTAGTTTCAAGAATCTATGCATGTTATTTTTGATGAGACTAATCCTTTTGCACCCATAGTGCATTCCGATGATGATGTTGAAATTATCCAAAAAATTTCGGATATTCAAATTAATGATACATCTAAGGAAGAACCATCGAGTGCTCAAACTTCTTCTAAGGAGATAGAACGTAAGACCGAGCAAAACTCAAATGATTTACCTAAGAGTTGGAAATTTGTGTCCAACCACTCTATTGATCAAATTATTGGAGAGCCATCTAGTAAGGTTATGACTAGATCATCCTTAAGAAATGTTTGCAATAATGTGGCATTTGTTTCTCAATATGAGCCAAAAAACATAAATAAAGCCGAACAAGATGAATCTTAGATGATGGCTATGCAAGAAGAGCTCAATCAATTTGAGAGAAATAAAGTGTGGACACTTGTTCCTAAATCAAATGATCATACTATTATAGGCACTAAATGTGTATTTCGGAATAAAAAGAATGAAAGTGGTGTAATTGTTAGAAATAAAGCTAGGCTCGTTGCCCAAGGATACAATCATGAGGAGGGCATTGATTATGAAGAAACATATGCACCCGTTACATGTTTAGAAGCTATTCGCATGTTATTTGCTTACTCTTGCTTTAAAAATTTCAAACTATATCAAATGGATGTGATAAGTGCTTTCTTGAATGGATTTATTGAAGAGGAAGTTTATGTGAAACAACCTCCCGGATTTGAAAATCATACGCATCCGGATTACGTGTTTAAATTGTCTAAAGCATTATATGGCTTGAAACAAGCACCTAAAGCATGGTATGATAGAATAAGTTCATTTTTGCTTAATAATGGATTTGTTAGAGGCAAAGTAGACAGTACTTTTTCATTAAGAATCATGCCAATAAATGCTACTTGTGCAAATTTATGTTGATGATATTATTTTCGGATTTACTAACGACAATATTTGCAAAGAATTTTTCAATTGTATGCGAAAGGAATTTGAGATGAGCATGATGGGAGAGATGAATTATTTTCTCGGATTGCAAGTAAAGCAATGCAAAGATGGGATTTTCGTTAATCAAGAGGAGTACGTCAAAGGACTATTAAAGAAGCTCGACATAGAAGGCGCTAAATCAATTAGTACACATATGAGTTCAACATTGAAACTTGACAAAGACGAAAGTGGTAAGAGTGTTGACATCAAGAAATATCGAGATATGATTGGTAGCTAATTTTATTTGACGGCTTCTAGGCCGGATATCATGTTTATTGTTTGTCTATGCACTCGATTTCAAGCGAATCCAAAAGAATCCCACTTACACGCCGTAAAACGTATATTCCGTTATCTTTCCGGCACTAGTTCTTTGAGTTTGTGGTATCCAAGAGAGAACACATTTGACCTAATAAGTTATTCTGATGCGAATTTTGCGGGTTTCAAAATCGATAGAAAAAGCACTAGCAGCACATGTCATTTTATAGGACACGCACTAGTATCTTGGTCAAGTAAGAAACAAAATTCGGTGGCCCATTCAATTGCCGAAGTCGAATACGTGGCGGCCGGAAGTTGTTGTGCACAAACTTTATATATTAAACAACAACTAAAAGACTTTGGAATTAGTCTTAGTCACATTCCCATTAAATGTGATAACACAAGTGCTATTAGCTTGACCAAGAACTCCATACAACATTCACGTACTAAACACATTGAGATAAGACATCATTTTATTTGTGATCATGTGCAAAAAGGTGATGTTGATATTGAATTGTTAGCACCGAATCGCAATTTGCGGATATTCTTACTAAACCACTCCCGGACGATCGGTTTTGTACTATCCGTCGTGAACTTGGTATGACTAGAGCTTGTAACATCTAGTTTGATTAAAAAAAAAATCATTAATTATGCTTGACATGGGATTAATATTGGAAGTCTTTATTTTGCATGTTATTGTAAACTAACAATGATTTTGCAGTCGAATAATAATTATTTGTCATTAAAAATAAATAAATAAATAAATAAAAATCCCGAAGATGAAAAGATGTATTCTTAAAATGTCAAAATACACAGTGCCCCCGCGTGCATCTAGAGTCCAGCGCCCTCGCATGATCTAGATCCCTTTTTGATGTTGCCATACGGGGAGAAAATGTGTGCATAGTGTTGGTGTTGTGGTAACATTTTATATTCTTTTTTATATTCACAATTTTGAAAGGTTTATTTATAAAATATATATATATATATATTAGTTTTGGTTTTAAAACTATCTCAAATATTTGCAATATTTTTTAATTATCATCTTTGCATAAATTGAGGGGGAGCATATTATTTATTTATATTCATATGCTATTTATGCTTGTTATTGTAAACACACATTAATTTATTATCATCATCAAAAAGGGAAAGATTATTAAGCTCAGGTCTTAATCTTATTTTGATAATAACAATAAATCAATCATGTGTAATTTAACATGTTTCTTGATATAAGTATATAGTTCATTTACTTGGAAAATTCAAGAAAAACATGACAAGGATCAATCTTTCACTATTGGATCATTGGACAAGACAAGGAAGATCAAATCTCTCAATGTAAATCATGAAGTACAAATGATCAAAAGACTATATTGAAAGCTTCAAGAAAAAAGTTTCAAATGAAGATCAATCTGAAGAAACAAATCAAAGCATTCAAAGACTCGTTAATTCATTAATTCAGTGAGTGCTTAAGATTTATGTAAAGTTACTTTATTGATCAACTCCTTATAGCTCAAACGTATCAATGCATATTTTAAAGATTGATTCAAACAAGCTTAAAATTGAATTTATTTGAAAAAAATTATTTTACAAAGACCGAGTTTTTGAATAAATTGATATTAATTTTAAATGGTCATATTTTAAGTTCTAATAAAAATAGTTATCTTAGCAACATATCTTTGAAGTTCAAAAATCATTAGAATTGTATTTGGAACGAAATTGTTAAATTGCAAAAATGTTTTTATTTTACATTTAAAATTCGCTCATTTTTTGCACAGTTTTGATCTAATGGTAAGATGGAGGCCTTCTCGGACTCCGATCATTTTAAAACTTTAACAGTAGTTAGAAAACATCTTGTAACACGTTTGACCAAAATTTGAGCATGATCCAATGGTCAAATTCGGAGAAATTATCAAAATAAATTTGAATATTTTGTCAAAACTAGATGTTGGAAAGTTTGAAAATGTATACCTTTGACCCAAAACCTTTCTTAATCATCCCCAACCACCATATGTTTTTTTAAAGATATATATATGAGGTCCTAGACATGTTTTAACATATATTGAATCATTCTAATACTCTATTATTCATATATTCAAATATACAAAGATTCAAGAACACATTTTGATCAATCTTTCATCTTTTGAGCTATATATTTTGATCAATCCTGATAACTCTAGTGTGAGCTTCATTCTTAATCTTCAAATACACTTGAGAGTTATTGTATTGGTGTGTAACATCACAAACAATTCATTCTTCATTTTAGAAGAGAGTTTGTCTCTTTGTAGAGCAAGAGAGCATATCTTGTGAGAAATGTAATGGGTATAGCTACATTGTAAGTGTTGTGTGCATAACAACATTTGTATTGAGGTTTGATCTTCACCCGAAGAAGATTGAATAGTGGAAATTCTAGGGAAACTAACCGAGCGTGGACGTATGGTTTATGAAACCGAACCATGAGGACAAAAAGTCTTGAGCTTCAAATTGGTTCAATCTCTTTATTTATTTGTTATATTTATTGATTGAAGTTGCTTATATTATTGCTTATTCTTGGGATTGATTGTTTTCCTTAATAAACTTATTTAGCTAAATTGTTTTACTTAAATATTTTTAAAAATGTTTTAATTCCGCATTAAATTTTTAAAGCCCTATTCACCCCCACCTCCAGGGTCATTATCCGACCAACAACCGTAACTAAAATTAACCAAAAACTATTACTAATCCTCTCTTTGTAACGGTTATAAAACGTTAAAAATCTATTTACTATATCAATTTCATAAATGGTAATAAACCAGTAGAAAAAAATTATGACCATTGTGGCGCTGTCTAAAATTGTTTGTGTTTGATTAGATTAGTAATGGTTTGTAATGTTGCAAAACCATTACACAATATTAGTCTGTCACAAATTTGTAATTGTTATTTGCCGTTAAAATTTATGAAATTATAAAGAAAACAAAAAAAAATTGTGTATTGCCCCCTATATCGATTTGCAACCAATTTTACTAGCAAAATACAAATTCATATATAGAAACAATAGCATTATACAAACCAATATTCCAATAAGCAATTTTTTTCATACTCAAATGATCAACATTCATCCAAATCTCAAAATGAAGTACAAAATAATGCACCAAATCTCATCCAAGCATGTCCAATAAAGTGAAAGTAAAAAAGCAATTAAAATGTATCATGTAAAAACACCAAAGTCTCAAAATTGGGAATCTTAATTTTTGACAAAGTAACTAATTTTTTGTCCTCACAAGCCCACAATAAACCATAAGTTAAGCATAACATACCCACATTTTTGAGGGAGGTGATCCGATTAATACACTCTTGCACCAAAGAATTAACCATAAACATATACGATGTATGAAATGAAAGGTCAATCAAATATTGTACAAATTCGAAATTAAAATTACAAGTTGCATGGATTTAATTATTCGAATGTAGTAGTTTAATTTAGGAAATATTGCAAGTTTGTGTACCTAGTAGGCGTGATTGAAGATAGTATGCGAATAAGAAGGATTAGAGGCCCAAAAAATGATGGAGGTGGCCGCCATTGTATCGATAGTGTCGTCTGCTTTGTCTAAAGTGAACAATTTTAAACAATTTGTCCACGAGATAAGAATAAAAACCGATCGAGCAAGCCTAAGATTCGATAGCTTGGATGGTATACCGACATTATGACAATGTTTCTGCTTTGTTTGATTCTTAGAATACTTGTTATAAGAAGTAATTCACAATTAACAATGGCTTTTGTTATTTTAAGACTAAAAAATTCTAATTAATCTATGTGCATTGCGTAAAAATTAAAAAATCTAAATAAATATGTGAAAATAGCATATTAGTTTTAGTGTTTCTATACATATCGACTACAAAATAAAATAAAGTATGTTTCGGCTATGTCCCACTAAAATCAAAAAAAATCAACACTAACAACCCCACTCGAAAGTGCTAATAGTGTCGTGGCTGGAGGTTGGCTCGTCCTGTAACAAGATGATCAGATAGCATTAGATCATGAATTATGTCGATTACAATCGAAACACATAGAAGATACAAAATTCAAAGAAACTATATAGTATACTTCAAGTTCTGTTTTAAAAAACTAATTATTTCAAGTACTCTAAGCTCCCTAGTAATATCTCTAACAAAAAACATAACAAAGTTTGATAGTGTACATCAAATATCAGATCAAACTGAACAATCTCTACTACTTGGATTACAGCAATATCATCATCTCAAAAGTAATGATCCATAATAGTAGAAACACTTAGAGCATCGCTCTGAGTTAGTTCATATAAAACCCCGTATTTCATTTCCGAGCTAGTCCTCCTCCTTAACTTAATTAAGGCTGATGCGCCAAAGAATTGGTATTATTTATTATGTTAATTTATAATTTGAAGAGCATATATTATTACTAATATTTATATTTTTAATGGTTTTTCAGATGTTAGAAAATATTTGAAGAAGATAGAAAAGTAGAGAAATTAAATCTTGTGAAGACACTTAAAGTGCTCAATACTCTCAGAGGCATATCTTTTTACTCGGAACTCCAAATGATGCGATTCTTGAGCCTAAATTGAAGAGAATTTCGAGAGATACAACTTTCCAGTTCAGCACTTGTTCTAATTCAGCCATCTCGGAGTCCGAAATTGCGACGGAAAATTCAGCAACGTAAATGGGCGAAAATTCAAAGTATATTTAAATTAATGGGCCCAAGCTCACTCCATTACAACCAGCACACATAAAATGAAGTCCATTAATTATCTAAGTTTAGTCAAAGCCCATCTAAACTCCAAAAGCCCATAAGCCATCATTAAAAGCAATTGTAAAAGGAATGCAACAACAACAAATCAAGCAACAGCGGAGTAGCAGCAGCAGTGCCTGCCGTGGCTCTCTCTTTTTCTCTCCTCTCTTTTCTTTGTTTTTCTTTTCTTTTATTTTTGCTTTGAAGAGTAGAAGATTGAAGATTTAATTTTATATTTTAATTTCAAGTAAGTTTTCTTTTAATTCTATTTGTTATTTAATTTTTATTATGGTAGCGTAAATTTGTGCTAGGGTTAGGATGAGTATATTTAATTGATTCCATTGCACGTATTCATGCCAATTGACTCTACCAATTTAATGCTTTAATGTTAAATATAATTCTTCCTATTGGATGCCTGTTTTAATTGATAAAAATAAAGTTGGATTCTCATTATTTTTTGTTGGATTCACCTTATGATTTGTTAAGAGCGGATATAGGGTGTGTTTTGACGGATATAGTGAGTGTTTTGATTTTATACATTAGTTTGGCTGTGGAAGAATTACAATTGGATTTTATTAATTAATTAGACTTCATTGATTTTATTTTCCGCATCTAATAGAGTCGAGAGACCAAATTAGTGCGAGATAAGAGTAGAGTTTATGTGCATGAATACTAAGGAATATGATATTAAATATATGACTCCAAAACCCTAGTCAATTAATTCATTAATTTTATTATCTTGCTTATTAGTATTTAATTTAGTTCTATTAATTTAATTTACTTGCTCTCTTTTATTTTATTTTATTTTATTAGTTTGATTCTCATCAATTATTCTTGGCTAGATTAGGGATTAGTGAAAGATTAACAAAATTAAATTTAAAACATACTGTTTGAGTCTCTGTGGGATCGACCTCGCTTATACGCTTTATTATAAACTGATTCGTGCGCTTGCGAGTATATTAAAATTTAACACAACAAGTTTTTGGCGCCGTTGCCGGGGACTCTAATCTAATCTTGTTAATTTAGTAATTAAATTCCTTCTACTAGTTTTATTCTTAAAAAAAAAACACAAAAAAAAAAAAAAAAAAAAAAAAAAAAAAAAAAACAGAATACAGAAACCAGAATATTCGGTTATATACTAAAAAATAAAAAATAAAAAAGAAGAAGAAAGTATTTATTTATTTAATTTTGGGGTAATTAAAAGATCTGGGTGCGAAACAATATATACGCAGAAGTGCAATTTATTACAGTAAGTGTTTCTGTCTTAGTTGGTAAGTGTTTGGCTTTGGTTAGAAGAGGTCATAGGTTCAATACTTGGCAGCAACAAAGAAACCTTCTTTTTGTCTCAAGCCATTCCTCCTTATTATCAACCCTTTTATTTACTCCAATATATATTATATTATTATTATTATTATTTAATTAAATTTATTACTAATACCTTTTAAATAAGTTATTATTAATATTATATATATATATATATATTTTTTATTATTAGTATTATTATTAATATAATTATTTTATTAAAAAAATAAAAATTAGTTAATTAATTATTAATAAAAAATTAATTAATAAAAAAATTAAAAAGGATTTTATTATTATTAAAAAAACCATAAAAATTAATTAATATATAAAAAAATTAAATAAAAAAAGAAGAGAATTGTTTAGTTTATGAGCGTTTGTTGGAAACGAGGAAAAGTGAGGCTTAATAGGATAGAAAATTTAGAGATTAATCCTTTATTTGAAGAAGAAATAAAGATGGGGGATCGTGAAGATAATAAAACTTTAAAAGAATTATTTGCTCCTATATCTACTAATCCTCCTTCATGCATTGTTTTACCGGCTACTACAGCAGTTCACTTTGAATTAAAACCACATGTAATTCAATTACTCCCTACTTTTAATGGTTTAGAGATGGAAGACCCTTATCTTCATATAAAAGACTTTTTAGAAATATGCGCTACTTTTAGATTTCAAAATTTTTCTGATGAATCCGTTAGGTTGCGTTTATTCCCTTTTTCTCTAAAAAATAAAGCTAAAGCTTGGTTAAACTCCTTACCCTCAAGATCTATCACAACGTGGGATGGACTAGTTACTAAATTTTTAGCAAAATATTTTCCTATGGCTAAAACTAATGAACTTAGAAGAAAAATAACTGATTTTTGCCAAGATGATGAGGAAAAATTTTTTGAAGCATGGGAAAGATTTAAAGATATATTACTTAGATGTCCACATCATGGTTTTGAAACTTGGAGATTAATTCAATATTTTTATAATGGCCTCTCACAAACTAATCGAAATATGATAGAATCTATGAATAAGGGTAGTTTTCTAAGTCTAAACGAAGAAGAAGCTTATCAATTCTTAGAAAATTTGTCTGAAAGTTCTCAACAATGGGACTTTTCTAAGAGGGGAACGCAATCTCAATCTAAAAAGATGGAAATTTATGAGATTCATGAAGATGTAGAAACTAGAAGACAATTAGATAGTTTAAATAAGAAATTAGAAGCCTTAACGATGAGACTGTCCAATAACTCAGTCAATCTTGTGCATAATGAAGTGTGCTCTATTTGTGCTAGTCCTATGCATTTAGCTACATCTTATCCATCTATGTTAGGGTACACTGTAGATAATCTAGGACAAGTAAATGCTACTAATGAATTTAGGCAAAATCACAACCCTTATTCAGAAACTTATAATCCCGGGTGGAGAAATCATCCTAATTTTTCATGGTCCCAAAATCAATCGATTAATAATATGGGAAATCAAAATAAAAACATTCGTCAAAATCTATCAAGTTTTAGAGCTCCTGTGAACATGAATAATGTCACATCATTTGTTACACAACAACAATTTTCATCCCTAGAAGATAATTTGAAAATATTTATGAATGAGGTAACAAATACTACTTTAATAAATACCCAAGCAATAACACGTTTAGAGAATCAGATGGGTCAGTTAGCTAACCGGTTAGTAGTGCGAGAAAAAGAAAAATTCCCTAGTCAACATGTCCCTAATCCTAAAGGTATTATTAATAATAATATTAATCAAATTCAAAATCCACCTTTTGAACATAATCAAGGGCAAGTTAATGCAATCACTACTCTTAGATCAGGGCGCCAGATTGATAATCAAGTTAGAATGCCAGTGAGTAACGAAGAAAAAGTAGAGGAAAAAGAAGAGGAAAGTATTTCCAAAGGGTCAATCACTCCCATGAAAGATGCTAATCCTACCATTGATCTTAATGATTCAAAAGAAGTTGAAGTTAGAAAGTTTGTGCCTAAAGCCCCGTTTCCTCAAAGACTAAAAGACAATAGGAAGGAAGCTCAATTTGAAGAAATTCAAGAAGTATTTAAGCAAATTCATATTAATATACCATTCCTAGATGCAATTAAGCAAGTCCCTTCATATGCTAAATTTATTAAAGATTTAGTAACTCAAAAGAGAAAAACTACTGTTCCTAAAAAGGCATTCTTAGCTGAACAAGCAAGCTCCATAATTCAATGCAAAATTCCTATTAAATATAAAGATCCAGGTTGTCCTACTATATCTTGTAAAATAGGAGATCATCACATAGAGCGTGCTTTACTAGATTTAGGGGCTAGTGTGAATGTTTTACCGTATTCTGTTTATGAGAAATTAGAGCTTGAAAAATTAAATTCTACGCATATGACACTTCAATTGGCTGATAGATCTATAAAAATTCCTAGAGGAGTCATAGAAGATGTTTTAATTAAGGTTGATACATTTTATTATCCAGTTGATTTCGTTGTTATTGATACTCAACCTACTCTTAATATGAAAGGGCAGATACCAGTAATTTTAGGCAGACCATTTTTAGCTACATCTAATGCTCTTATAAATTGTCGGAATGGTGTGATGAAATTATCTTTTGGCAATCTCACTGCTGAACTTAATATTTTTGATGTAACTAAAACATCCTTAGACTATGAAGATGAAAGTGTTCGTCAAATTAATTTAATTGATAATCTAGTGGAAGATAAGTTTTTGGAAAATAATGTTGATTCTTTTTCTTTGAAAAAAGATGTGAACTTTAATGACATATCATTAGAAGATTTTTTAAATGCTTGTGGTCCAATTGATGATAATATATCTTGTGAAGCTAGTGTTTTTCTTGATTCTCTTCATGATAATAATTATAATGAATTAGAGAGAAATATTGATAATTTCTTAAATAAAGGTTCTAGCGATTTTTCTCAATTTGAAAATAGTATAACAAATGACCCAAATTTTTTGCATGATAATGAAATTCAAGATGAGATTGAACTTAGTAATTTATTTCTAACACCATTAAAGAATTTCAAGCATAATCTTGAAGTGTTGAATTTTAATTTTCCTTATTTTGAGCCCAATGTGAATGATAATATCTATGATGATTATAATTCTTTTAAGAATGATCATAATTTTTTTCGTATATCTCAAGACCCATGGCCACTACCAAGTGACTATTTTTCTCTAATAGGTCATGATTACACAATGAAATCTTATTATTTCGAGCTTAATTGCTATATTTATTTTGATTTTATTTTCAAGCTTACGATTATATACATATTTTATTGGGATGATCCTCAACTTTTTAGATTATTGATTTATGAGAAATTAAATATTTAATAATGATATATTTGGCTATGAATTTATTTTCATATATTTTTGTTTGCCATTTATATTATTGGAACGATTAACAATATTTATGTGCTTAAAGTTTTATCTAGTTTGCAGGAATTATTTTATTTGATGAATCGTATATCCAGGTGATATCTTACATCCCTCCTTGTTCTTTTAAATTTTAATTTAACGTGTTCCTTTGAGGACAAAGCAACATTTAAGTTGGGGGGAGTGGATAAAATTCTTAATTTTGCCAGTCCTGCATATTTTGATTTGAAAAAAAATGCAATGGTTCTTTGATTTAATTAAAATTTCCTTTCTATCAGTGTGCTAACGATTACGCATTCGTCTTAATGCTTTACATGTGCATGCTTATTTCTCTTACTATCATTATTAGTAGAAATTTTATGATTTTCGATCCTCGTTATATTTCTACATAAGACAACTAATACATGACTAGATGGATGAGTGAGCACAATTTAAAATTTCTTGAAGAACATAAATGTGGAGACTAAATAACCCGTGAGTATTTGAGCCAATCTTCCTTTTTGAGGGTTATACATAAACTCTAAATTTTTGAAAAGCGTAATTCGTTGTGTAGTCTCATTATTTCTTTGCTTTGATTGAACACTAGAAAGGTACGTTCATGAAATGCAAATTTTTCAAAGATCCTTGATACTACTTGAACTGAAGAACTATAAACCATAGGAAGTGATTTAGGCCGTCTTTGTTAGCCTACACATTAGCCTTATCCTACCTTTACATTTATACCGCTAGTCACCCCTTTGAGCCTTTTATATTAGCTTTTTTTTGTTAACCCAATATCCTTACCCTACTCCAGTTAGGAGTTTAACCCATATTTATAGCCTACCCTTTTATCTAAGAATATTTTGAGATTATTTATCTTATATATGGAAAATAATGAAAAATGAGCTTGGAAAAAGTATGAAAGAAAAAAAAGTTATGAAATCTTCTTCAAATATCGAAAGAAATAAATATGTGAGGAAAAAAAAGGAGATGCAAAAAATTCAAAAAAAAAAAAAAAAAAAAGAAAGAATTAGAATTGAAAAGGAAAAGGAAAAAAATGAAAAAGCTCATATGAAGTCAAAAGTTAAGCCCAAAAGTGTTAATTTTATATCTCAATTTATTTTTTAGATTTTTGAATCCCTTATATACCATTCATTTGATAGCCTTTACTTAAGACATACGTTACAACCCAGAAAAAGTCCTAATGATCCTTTGGGTATAGTTTATAGGTGAGAGTGGTGAAGGAAATCTATTTATGCATTTCGCTTTTCTAGTGGGATATATTCGTTCATGAGACTAATATTCTTTTCATTTATAGCGTTTTTCATATATACATGCGCGAGGCTTTTGAATTTGCGTACATTTACTCTTTATAGCCCGCATGTAATGAGAGCATTTGCACCCTATTATCGAGTGTTTCATTTGTCGAGTGTATGCCGTGTGAGGAATTGAGTCAAAGCATAGTTTGGATGGAATTTGAAAGTTTACTTACTTTGATATCAATGATGTTATGTTGTTGTCAATTCACACTTACAATGAGGATTAGTGAGAATGAAATATTTTATTAATCTTGCTAGTTTGAGAACTTTGATATTACATGTGCATCACACTGGTTTAGTATGTGGGTGTTTGGATATCTTTGTTGAGTTAGTTGCATTGGTAAAGAAAGGAGAATTAAATTTTTAAAACAACCATTGTATTAGAATTATATTGAGAAGCTTGGACTTAAGAAAATAATTTATTTTGATATCTTTTGTTTTGCTCGAGGACTAGCAAAGTGTAAGTTGGGGGGAATTTGATGCGCCAAAGAATTGGTATTATTTATTATGTTAATTTATAATTTGAAGAGCATATATTATTACTAATATTTATATTTTTAATGGTTTTTCAGATGTTAGAAAATATTTGAAGAAGATAGAAAAGTAGAGAAATTAAATCTTGTGAAGACACTTAAAGTGCTCAATACTCTCAGAGGCATATCTTTTTACTCGGAACTCCAAATGATGCGATTCTTGAGCCTAAATTGAAGAGAATTTCGAGAGATACAACTTTCCAGTTCAGCACTTGTTCTAATTCAGCCATCTCGGAGTCCGAAATTGCGACGGAAAATTCAGCAACGTAAATGGGCGAAAATTCAAAGTATATTTAAATTAATGGGCCCAAGCTCACTCCATTACAACCAGCACACATAAAATGAAGTCCATTAATTATCTAAGTTTAGTCAAAGCCCATCTAAACTCCAAAAGCCCATAAGCCATCATTAAAAGCAATTATAAAAGGAATGCAACAACAACAAATCAAGCAACAGCGGAGTAGCAGCAGCAGTGCCTGCCGTGGCTCTCTCTTTTTCTCTCCTCTCTTTTCTTTGTTTTTCTTTTCTTTTATTTTTGCTTTGAAGAGTAGAAGATTGAAGATTTAATTTTATATTTTAATTTCAAGTAAGTTTTCTTTTAATTCTATTTGTTATTTAATTTTTATTATGGTAGCGTAAATTTGTGCTAGGGTTAGGATGAGTATATTTAATTGATTCCATTGCACGTATTCATGCCAATTGACTCTACCAATTTAATGCTTTAATGTTAAATATAATTCTTCCTATTGGATGCCTGTTTTAATTGATAAAAATAAAGTTGGATTCTCATTATTTTTTGTTGGATTCACCTTATGATTTGTTAAGAGCGGATATAGGGTGTGTTTTGACGGATATAGTGAGTGTTTTGATTTTATACATTAGTTTGGCTGTGGAAGAATTACAATTGGATTTTATTAATTAATTAGACTTCATTGATTTTATTTTCCGCATCTAATAGAGTCGAGAGACCAAATTAGTGCGAGATAAGAGTAGAGTTTATGTGCATGAATACTAAGGAATATGATATTAAATATATGACTCCAAAACCCTAGTCAATTAATTCATTAATTTTATTATCTTGCTTATTAGTATTTAATTTAGTTCTATTAATTTAATTTACTTGCTCTCTTTTATTTTATTTTATTTTATTAGTTTGATTCTCATCAATTATTCTTGGCTAGATTAGGGATTAGTGAAAGATTAACAAGATAAAATTTAAAACATACTGTTTGAGTCTCTGTGGGATCGACCTCGCTTATACGCTTTATTATAAACTGATTCGTGCGCTTGCGAGTATATTAAAATTTAACACAACAAAGGCCGAACCTCCGTTCGAGGAGTCGATTTTTGTTTCGAGACCTTTGTGGTTGAGCCAATACTTATAATATGTTATTTTAATAATATTAAGTATGCGTTCATGGTTAGAACACATTTCGGGAAGCTTCGGTTGAATTTGGCTGCTAACAGCGAAAAATCGAACTTTTGCCGAAGTAAGTTTTTGGCCAACTTTGGAAGGCCATAACTTCTTCATACAAAGTCCAAATGAGTCCTTGTTTGCTACCATGGATTCATATCATTCCCTTCTACAACTTTCATTTGAAGGCCTCAAAAATTTTGATTTCCTAAAAATAATGAGGGACTTCAGCAAAAGTGCCCTCTGATCGATCAGAGGTACCCCAGCGAGTTTATAACCCCTTTTCTCCCTCTTTGATCTTCATTTTCTTTCCTTTCCTTTTCATCTCCATTTCACCCCTTCTTCCATGATTTGCCAGAGAGAGATGAGAGCTTACTAAAGAAAGGTTCTTGACAGTGATTCTCAATGGTTCCTAGCTTCCTACAACATCATCAATCATCTCCATCCTCCATTAATGGTGATTCAACCATTTTTAGGGCTTTTTTAGCTCAAAATGGGGATTTCGCAGTTGGCAGCGACACGGCTCGATCCGGGGCTTGAGACCTTTAATATTCAGCTTATATAAGGTGAGAACACTAGTATTAAATCTTATTTTAAGATTTTATGCATTCAATCACCATATTCCGACAAATTGGGGTTTTTTCTATAAGAAATGAAGTTTGTATGCATTTATGGGTTTTGGGTTTATGATTTATGATTATAATGGTTGATTATCATTTATTATTGTTAGTATTTCATGATTCTAGAAGAAAATCCTATATTTCATTGATTTATCACAAACCCGTGTTACTGGTCACCAGAGCGTAAGTGCGTAAAAGCTGACCGTGGACAATAAAGCATATATACGCGCTAGATATGAAATGTTAAGCATGATGCGAGTTATACTATGCAATATTTTGGCACGTTCTAACTCTTATGTAGTTTGTTGAGATTGCATTGGGATTTATACTATAAGCGACCTATATTATGCTTAGATATGAACTTGGAAACTATATATAATTGTCCCTACTTATATTATTGAGTTGTTAAGGGGCTTTGGGACGTGTAATCTTAGTTGGGGAGATGGGGTTGTGTATATGTATTATGTTACTTGATGTAGAGAATATACGCGTGCCATTAATTTTCAAATATCATTACTTTAGTGAAGAACTACTATTTTGGCAACTGTTTTATTATATTTCTAACCTAGCGATACATTTGGATAAATTGAGAATCTGTACATAATTCCTCCTTTAAACACCATAGTGATTATGTTCATGATATTCAAACGAGACAAGAAATTATTTAAAATAGACGACTAACTCACTCCTTAGAGTTTTCAAGTATTGCATGGATATAATCATGTGATGGTATTAGTCTCTTTAATGGCATATGTATATTAGATACATCATGAGATCTATCTATCTATCTAGCTATTACGTACATATAATTGGTGGTTTGTATAGTTTGAATAAGGATTAGACGTTGTGTATCTAGAGAGACTAGATGCGCCCTTGGTAGGCGGAGTCATTACGAGGGCACGGAGTAAAGAGATGTATATATATATGTGTGTGTACATGTATATGTACTATGTATAAATATATTTTTGGGAGAATACTTTTGATTTATTTTTTGGTTCTGTAAGGCACTAATGGTCCACAGGGTTGACCTAGCCTTGGTGGCTACATAACCTAGTCTGCGTAGATGGACCCCTCTTTGGGAGCGGCATACTCTATGGTCCAGCTAGGGGAACCGCACGAGGCGCCACACCCTACACATCTAGGATGTCCACGGGGGACCCATCCTTGAAGGCTGCATACCTTAGCCTTGGGGGCTTAAATCGCGATCGCTATGTACAATAAAGTAAATCATATATGTTCGTTGTGAGATAGAGGGAAATGAGGTTGACGATTACAAGATTAGTGCCTACGTTAGTCCTAAGATTATATTTTCTTATGATGACTTGCATATAACGTGAGAGTATATATTTTACTACTACAATTTCTCTTATCTCGAGGATACTTTATTATTGTAATATTTTGGTACTTAAATGATATTTGTAATTATCTTCATCACTGTTTACTTGTATCATAATGATACATACTTTGTTTATAGTATACTTTTACCTCAATTATTAGTACTTTACTACTTTTTAGGGGATGGGATTGTACTTAGAATACATTGCATTAATATCTATGAATTTATACTTATCCATAAAGAGTTATAGAAATGGAAGATACATATATATAAAAATATGTGCATGATAGAGACAACTATTTTCATCATGATGAATTGTTTTAAAACGTGGTTTCTATCTAAAAACCTTATAGTTCCCATTGAGCTTGTGCTTGGCTCACTCCTATTTTCCAAACCAGTTTTGCAGGTACTTCATTATGGTGGCACGAGTACGTGGTTAGAAACCTCTGATGACCTGAGACTACATATAGTCGTCCATAAACAACTTAGCTCGTATATATAGTAATTTGTATAATAATGTGTAGCTTCATTGTGTCCAAGTTTATTCATAAAAGATGTAAAGCTTTTTAAATAATTGTTGGGACCTCGTTGGAGGAATTGCTTGATGATTTATGACTTTAAAAGTGTGGAGTTTTGTTTTTAGTTAAACTTTCTTTTATGATTTACAAGTTGGATTTATTAAACTTACGAACTCCACATGCCGAAATTTTTCAAAAATAAGGCTTTACATGATAATTTATATTATATAAGTTTTAAATTATGAACTTTGAAGTCGCTGTCGCGTACGACACCGTGATTAACCAGGTTCCAGAGGCCTAAACCTCCTAACGAAATTCGGGAAGTCACAGTTCATAAGTTACTATTTAAAATTTTACTATGTAAACATATATGACAATTTGACGATAGAGAGTTGCATTACTCAAACAACAATTAACCTTTGCGCCACGAAACCACTGCCATAACTCAAACATTCCTAAATAAATTCCACATAACTTGAACTTGAAATTAGAAAGTAGCCAAGAAAGTGAGCAAAATATTCTTCATTTACTTTTCATCAATAACAAATATTAATCTTGTTTGAAAGTTATTGTTGATAGAGACCCAATTCCAGATCACATAATATTGTGTATAAAATGAATAAATTTTTTATGTAATACCCTAAAAGCATAATCGAATCTTACCTTTGAGATATCTCTGGTTTAATCTTGTCTCAACACAAACAAGAGTGCCTGTATATAAGGTTACATTAAGGACCTTAGGGAGAAATAAGATTTTGGGCATCCTATAGAAAGCTGAAATATTCCTAATTCGACTATGAATTAATTCCTTCAGCCCCTCAGTTTCTTAGAGCACTTTGAAAAGCTCTGACAATGAATAATTAAGCTTATTCAAGTTGTAATTTAGTTGAAATCCCTAAAATGACTCCAGCACTGGAGAATGATATCGACATGAGTTTTTCCATCGATTTTAGCTCCGATAATCTTTAATTTATCTAGAAAACTAATCATGTTCAGAACATGATCCCTTACTTTGATTCCATCAGCCATAGTTGTGTTCATAAGGTCCATCACTACAACCTACCTCGTGATACAATCTTGATCCCTAAACATATCTTTGAAGTTTAGCATTGTCATAGGCAGTTAAAATATTCTTGTTAATGTTGCATCACATTTTACATACAAGCCAAAATGTAACACCACACTATCTCATCAACCTTTTTCCACTTCTAAGAAGCCTGAAATTCCTCATTAGTCGCCCCCTCATCAGGTTATACTAGACTATCCTCAGTGAGTAAAAACCTGTACTGTTCAGCAGTAAGCACAATGTTCAAGTTCATTTTCCAGTCAATATAATTACGTCCAGTCAAATTGTTTTTGGCTGAGAGTATAATCGAAAGTGGATTGAAAGAGTTTGCCATTTAAATTTTGAGAATTATATAATAATAAAAGTTATGATGGGCAGCAATAACTTTAAACACATTATAAATTTTGTACCCTCTACTATTTAGAAAAGCATTTACCAGCAAATTAAGACTTTGAATATTATGCCTCGTTAGTGGAGTCGTCTATTATTTATTATTTCTTAAACACGTTAAAACCAATAAAGTCATCACCACTATAACTAGAGGACGGATGTAAATGAGACCTACCATTCATTAGCTAGGAGAACCACCCTTCTCAAAAAACCTATGTTCTTTTCTCCATTATCTTTCACTTACTCATTCCTTAACTTAATCGTTTGTTAGCGCAGTTCATAAAACTAGAATTGTTGACCTTACAATGTCAATTTATAATTATACCCTAAAAGAATAGTTAAAAGAAGATTGACTTCCTCTCCATCCATTTCATTTTTAAGTTAAGCCACCCTAAGAAAAATGAGAGCTGATTAATGTATACTTCTTTATGGTAAAAAATTTCTTATAAGTTTATCACACTAATAAATGAAAGTAACGTAATTGAAAATGGTCATTTTAAATGCAACCCTCTAATTAAGCTTCTCGTGTATCATAAATTTTTTAAATGTAGTAATTTAACTCTAAACCACTCTTGTAAACTCACTCCACCTAAAATGACTGCACATTCTGCTAAACTTAGGTTCTTAATTTTTTTTTCTTTTACTTTGTTTTTTCTCACCTTTTTTTGGGAAATGTTTTATAGATTAATCCAGTTATTACTAAAAAAGTAAAACATTGTTTAAAGAAGAAGAAAATTACACAACACAACAAATTAACAATTTAGAAATTTACAATATTAATAGAACAATTAATATCACATAACATTTATTCATGTCATTAAATATTTCTTAACAACGTTCTATACCATCTTCACTTATATAAAAATGAAGGAGGAGAAAAGGAACAAACTTCGTGTCAATCGTTAAACAAAGTTTAATTTTCATTTTTTGGCTTAAAATATGGCAAAGCTCTCAGTCGGAAGCTTAAGTTTTCTAATGTTCCTTGCCGCTCTCATATCAGGTACTTCTTCTAATCATAGAGCTTTCGAATAAAACTATAAGCTAACATCGTTAGATTCTGTTTGGTTGTCCTCCAATTTACAAATTAAATAATTTAAAATTGTTTAATTTATGAATTATCTAATTTAAGGGTTTGGTTGCAAGAATGAACTATTATATAAAGTCATAAACATAAGTTAATACATACAACATTAAATAAGAAAACGAAGATATACAGTAGAAATCACATTACTTATAACTATTATACACGTTCATGCGGAAAAAATTACACAACAATTTTTTTGTTAAAATGAAGCAATTCACAATAAAAAATATTATAAAAGAGATAATTTACGCAACCAAACAAATGTGATTATGGTGATATTGATATTGAAGCACATATATAATGTTACAACTAAAATATTTTTTCCTAAGACGTTAATGAATTCGAAAAATCCAATGTCCTATTATACCCCTTAATTAATAATCAAATTAATCCCCTCAACAGTTGAAACTTCTTATTTCATTTATATAAACAAAATGGAAAACCCCATTATTCTATATCGTTAGATTAGGAAATGGATGACAAAGACCTCCATGAAAATGGTCTTTTGAGAAAAAATCAGTGCATAATATGTTTCAGAATTTTATTTTTTTAATTCATGTTAGCGTATGATCTTTGTTTATCGATGGTATCTTCACATTAGGCGTTTGATCAAAATTGTATTTGGTGCAAACTTAACTTTGCACAAAATCGTGTTTCAATTTGCGTTAACTTTTGCCAATCCCAAAAGTTTAATTCAAATATTGTTTTGCGTGATGTGTTGTTATTTTTTTTATAAGAATATTTTTTTGTCTCGCTAGTGGAACTCTAAAGCAATATCAATAAACCTCAATATACAATAATGTACTAAAAAACAATGACTGAAACTTAAATTTACATAACCCAAAAACAATATTATCTATGCATGTTTTTATTAATAAAAGGGTTTAAATTCGTAACTTGTTCAAATAACTCTAAAGAACTGTCAACTAAACACTTAAAAATAGTTATCTACTAAAAACTTGTAGTGCAAACCTAATTGTGCATGATTCCTTAAAAATTTACAATAAGAAAATTTTGCTCAATTAACATTGCACTCGATCATTTTAGAATATGGTCAAATATAAGTCTTTAATTTTAAAAAATATTGTTTCCTAATTCTCTTGCATAAAATTTTCTCGACAATGAACAATGGGACCAAAACACATTTAACATTAATTTATTATGTTAATAATATCACTACCTAGGTAAATAAGATGAATGAACAATGGGACCAAAAGACATTAAACTTGAATTTATTTACAATTTTAGAACCAATGCATTTTTTTAATTATCCATTTATATTATAAAGTAGTTAATTAGGTCAACCCATGTTGAATTTTTACTTTGAGTTATTTACAAAAATAACCCCTAAAGTTTACCTCTTGTCTCACTTTGATCCACGAAGTTCAAAAATGTGTAAGTTCATACATGAAGTTTCATCTACATTTCACATTCCCCCATTTTTGGATGGACCGTCTAAAATGATGACGGAATTAGTCATGTCCAAGGCATATGAGGGGCAAAAGCGGAAAACACTATTCTAACTCCATTTTTTTTCCTTTTTCTTCTTCCCTAATTTTCTCCACTTCCATTAACACACAATTCCTTAATAAAAAATTCCATTAACACACAATTCCTCTCTCTCTCTCTCTCTCTCTCTCTCTATCTCTCTCCCCCTTTGGTCCTTCTTTCTATCCATAACTTTATCCTCTCTCTCTACGTCGCTGGTGCTGGATTCCACTCCACTTTCCAGCCAACACTAACCACCATAAAGACAGCAACAACTTCCTCCTCCTCCTCCTCCTCCTCCTCCTCTTACTTCTACAAATTACCAAACCCTAACTCTACTAGACTCCCCCTTCCACTTTCTCTTTTTTCAAAGCTCCTTCGAGCTTCAGATCTTGTTGGCCACAACCAAGGTACTTGTTCCAAAAAGCGATCCACGATTTTGTCCCCAAAAAAGGAACTAAACCCATCAATTTGTTCCAAGGGGCATTAAACCCACGAATCTGTTCAAATTAGATCAAATTCGATTTTGAGTTCATGTTTAGATTGGTTTTCAATTTCGATTTACCTCTCGAGATTGGTTTTGAATTTGGTTTTCTTTTCCAGATCAAGGCAACTATCAATTTTGATTTAGATCTAGGTATAGTTCATTTTCTTAATGTGTGTGTATATATAGATATTTATATATAAAGAATAATGTGGTTTCCCTTTTGCCGCTCATGTGCCTTGCACATGACTAATTTGTTTAGCTTTTTAGACGGTCCTTCCAAAAATGGGGGAAAGTGAGATGCGGGTGAAACTTCATGTATGAACTTATGCATTTTTGAACTTCGTGGACCAAAGTGAGACAAGAGGTAAACTTTAATGGGGATTTTTGTAAATAAACTTTAAAGGTGATTTTTGAAAATAACCTTTTACTTTTCCTATATATATTTGGCACACCTTTAATTTATAGGGGTATTCATAACAAGATGATCACTTAGCTCAATAATTTAAAGAGTAATGTCCAAAAAATGTAAAAAGTTAAGGAATTTTCCCCTCATATATCAGATACAATCTTTCCATGTAAGTTACATTTAATTTTCCACTTTTGACAAATTAAAACTAATTTCTCAGAATCTATTCATTAAATCTTTGAAACTATTAAGTCTATATTTTTTGAGTCTCAAAACTATGTTTCATATTATCGATCTATAAAATGACGTTAAAATTATCATATGTCCATTGAAAATTCATTAATAAATTTTAAAATGTTCTTATTACTGCACTTTCTATTCTCCAGATTTAAAAGAGTGTTCCAAGGTTCTTTCAAATTAATAAATAATTTTTAAAGAATTTCCTTTCAAGCAACTACCAACTCCAAATTATTACGTACTTACGAGAGTTTCTTATACGACATACTACAATATTCATAGAGAGACCGCATCCTTTAAAATTGGAACTGGTAGACCGCATTATAATTTCTTTTAAAATACGGAACCTAATGCTATGTTTCCTTATAATTGATAAGATGTACAGACATAAACGCCATTAAACTTAGTTGGAATATATACACATGGTACACAAGTCACTCCCCCCTCCCCTAACCCCCACATTTTTATTTTCAAATTGAAACACAAGTGAACCTTATATACAATACTTGTTAAATGTACGTATGGGCTCATTTCGTTTGTACTTGAAATTACATAATTACCATTCATTGATTTGAAAATTTTAACCTGTAATGAGATTCGAACTCAAGCATTCCAACAATTATCAAATTGTCTTATGCATTCAAGAAATATTTGTTATGCAAAATCCTAGCTAAACCAAGTTACACGATGCGGAGCAATTGCAAGAAAGAATGAGTTATTGCAATCAAAGTTACCATACGCTGAAAGCTCCATAATTATGAAAATAATAATCATGGAGAATTAAGAATAAGCACTCAATCACAACAAACACAAGCAAATAACATGGTTTCGGCAATGCCTCACTCCACCAAGGTGATAGACTTTTATAGATGATTGGATCAAAACCTAAAGCTCTAAAATTTCCTAGACCGCTCTTGAAAATTAGAAATAATAAGCTAATGAACCAATAGACTCACAAATCTCGACCTTTGTGAACTTTGGTCACACCTTTGTACTTTATTCATGATCAATAACTCATCAATCCTGCATATCACTCTTTTTGGTCCCGAATAACATGGCCCCCAGAACCTTATTGGACTCTAGGAGTGAATTTAGGAGTAGTATAGCCTTATCCTCGTCATGCACTTCGACTTCTAAGCTTTTAGGACACAAGATAATCTTGTTAAAATTGTTAACGTGGTCGCTCAACGATGTACCTCTAGTATAGTCAAATTGAAAAATCTTATTCTTCAAATATGCATGATTATCGATTGCCTTCGTCATATGCTTGGCCTCGAGCTTATTCCATATACTAAGCACCAACCTCTCATTCAAGATGTAGTACATAATGTTCTAAGCTAGATTCAACCGAATATTGTTACATGCCTTTAAATCGTACTCTTTCCGATCAATATCGAACCATGAAGTAAGCTCGGTTGACACCCTAACCAATGCTCTGTGTAACCCTTGTTGAACAAGAATGTCATGCATTTGACACAGCCACATGCCAAAATTTACCATTCTTTCATCGAACATCTCAACATCATAACTTATAGGCATCATGACCTGAGGTTCCTTAATCTCCTTTTGCAACATACATGCTTTCTATAAATCACCTTTAGTAGACATCTTTGATTCTCACAAAGCTTCTCTAAGCTAGCCATTTGAGTTTAATACCTAACACCATAATCAGAACCTATCCCTCTTATACCAATTTGTTGTGCAAAATCCTAGCTAAACCAAGCTACTAATACAACGTGGACGAATCACAAGACATAATGAGTTACCCCAATCAAAGTGTCCATGCATAGAAAGTACCACAATAATAATGGAAAATTAAGAAGAAACACTCACCAACAAACACAAGCAAATAAGGTGGTATCAACAATGCCGCACTCCACCGAGGATATAGACTTTTATTTATGATTGGGTAAAAACTTAAGCACAAACCCTAGCTTTCTCTCTCTAGACCTCTAGAATTTCCTAGTTAGATCTCTCATCAAAATAAGAAATAGTAGTTGGATGATTACAAAGAATAACTAAGATCTATATTTATACTAGTAATCATCTGACCAAAACCATGTCTTTATTGTAAAAGGAATTACTCACAAGTCGTAAACTTCCAAATCCAAATCGTAAAAGGACTAACTTCCAAGTCCTAATCATAAAAGGAAGTGACCCAATAAAGTCAAAATATTGTGTATAATATTGCACATGCGTGGAGTGTGCTCCGTGGCCAGTTTCAATTTATTGGCATCTTTGTGCACAAGCAACATAGCTTCTTGCGTCATATTATTTTCTAAGAAAAAGACAAAACAATATTTTTTAAAACTAATTAATTGGCTTGGAATGCTGGAAAGGATAAGTACTTTGACGTACATACAAATTATCTTTAAAAAAATTCTTTAATAAATAATAAAAGTAATTATTATTTGTATTATTTTCAATTATACGCTTGTAAAATATATTTCTCAATCATTATGGTTGTTAGCCCACTAGCCACCCCATATGTACAGGTTAGAGGTTGTAGGCAAATTTATATTTTCTTGTAAGCAGAATGAAGGGCAATTTCGATATTTTAAGAGAAAACGCAAAAAAAATGTGGAAAACGCATTACACTCTCTATTGGGTCAAACATGGGGACTTAATCTACAACAATGTTGATTCATGTCCTTGACTTTAATTTGATTTTCTTTTCCTTTTACATTTTTTATTGCAGGAGTACATACGTAAATTTAGTAATTTTTGGTGTGTTTGTGGTTTGGATAATAAGGTTACTATTACACTTAATAGGGACACATAAATAGCATGAAGTTTAATGAATAGCCTCACCCACATGAAAAGGAAAATTAATACACAAATACACCTGAATTATCCCTTACGCATCAAATTAAAATTTTAGTTTTTTTGCATAAATTTTGAATAGTGATTCCCCATAATGTGGTTGCCGGAGGGACTTGCCAAGATGCTCTTGGTATAGATACTTGGTATGATGGCTCGTGTATTCACTCATGGATAAAGGTGACTAAGCATTGCATGAGAACTTGCAAGAGAAAGCACAAAAATATCCACGAAGCATTTTGTGATCTCGAGGGGGGTGATTTCTATAATCCACAACCTACTTGCTACTGCTTTTACAGTTGTTGATTGCTTTCCAGAGTAAAAACATTAATCCTCGCAAGAGTACTATTTATTTATTCCGAGAATATAGTAGAGTAAATAAATTAACATCTTCCAATTATTACTACATTGGTATAAATGTCAATGATAATTATGTTTAGTTTGCTACTTTATGTTTCGTTGCTAGAATTTTAGAAATTCTTAGAACCTTCCTCTTCTTATTGTAAAGGATGGGAATATGATACGGTACAAGATTACATATTGGTGACTAAAAATACCCTGGAGGGTTTTTTGATTAAAAATGTGATGCTAACGCTAAAAATACCATTGCATGAATTATATATTTTGCAAAAGGGATGCAATGGTGGACAATACTCCTGCTAATACTAAAAATAAAACTGCACGTTTTGGGCTTTTGAAAAACTGAGATGCAAGTGAGCAAAAATACCATGGAGTTTTTTGTTACTAGAAATTGTGATGGTAATGATGAAAATACCCGTCTAAGGTTTTTAGGCTTTGGAATTTGGTTGTAAGTGCTGAAAAATACCCTCACAGGTATTGAATTTGAAAGTGTTATGCTAATGCAAAACTATGACACCTAGAATGCCATTAAAGGGTTTAGACCTTCGGGACTCGATTAGTCAAGATGCCGAACGTAGGTGGAAAATGTAAAATGACATTAATTTAAAGATATTTTTGAAAGCATGTTATGTTTTAAAGTCTCATACAAAATTTTTGGTATGTAAAGTCTGTAAAATCAATATTTTCGAACAGGTAAATCCAACAAATTATAAAGATAATCCAACTTTATTTTTATCAATTAAAATAGGCATTCAATAGGAAGAATTGTATTTAACATTGAAGCATTGAATTGGTAGAGTCTGTTAGTAAATTAGGGCAGTAATCATGCATCGCATACACTAATTTACGCACTAATCATTGAATCCTATGATCTATGCAGTTCAATAAAATCGACAGATGACATACCTTAATCGAGATTTGATGTCAATGAAATGAACAGGATGGATCTGATCCTTCTGTTGTTGTCGTCCTTAGCGTAGAAAACACGACGCCTCTACGGTATGCACACACGAACGAGATGAGATCTTGCTTGGTGTACTAGCGCCCTCTAGGGTTCTCTCTGCTATTTCGAATTTTCTTGCCTCTCTCAATTTCATTGACGGCCAAGAAGAACAAAGGTTCCCTTTTATAAGGGAACCCTAGTGAGAACCCTAAGCAACAAACGAACTGGGCCCAAGTCCAACTTGGCCCGTTTTAATTCGTTTTGATCCAACTCGTTTTGGTGTGCGACCCTGTAGGTTTTACACTCTTTGGCCGTACAATTAAAACCCGTTTTATTATACGAACAGTAAGCGGTTTCTAGTAAAACATTACTATTATCCAAAGGGTATAAAGGTCAAAAACGACACAACCTTAAATTAATATTTCACACATTAACTCCTTTTGTCAATCGATATCTAGATTGAACACAAGACTAGGCAAGTGTCATTCTTGTATAGTTCAATCTTTATTTCTTGATCTCTAAGTATAATTAATCCAAAACAAATGACATCTCATTTGTGCATGGCCATGCAAATATTAATTACACTTATCAAGGGGCCCAACGATATCTCTCTCAATATATGAGAGTGACAAATCCCATCTTGATCAACCACATACCTCTACATAGTTCATAGTATGCTCGGTCATCATCTTTATAATTACTCGGTCAAGAGCAACGTTTGATAATGCCTGATATGCTAATCCCTATGTTGGTAACCATGGCGATCTCAGGTCTGAGGATAATACGATATCACAAATGGGGAACATCACTGATGACATTATGTAACACTCCTCGCAGTGTCCCCAAAGCGGGTCAGTCCAATACTTTGTTCCCTAACAAGTATCAGTATGTTCAGCTTGATATCTCCATATCCATGACTTGTGGAACATAGTCATCAGCTGACCCATACTCTAATCATTATATCAATGTGATCCTAGGTTATTGATACATGATTAGGGACATCTAAACAATATTATTATTACATTACTAGCATCCCACAATCTAGTCACGTACTTGATGAACTAGTATTAATAAATATTATTTACAAGAGATTATAAAGTAAAATAAATAAACTTTATTAATAAAAATAAGCATAAGATATCCAAGTACAAATCATAATCTATGAATAGTCCTAGGACATATCTCTTTCAGTCTCCCACTTGTACTAGGACCATTCATTCATAAAACGAATGCCTAATGCACTAAAATGACGATCATGTTTAGTTTGAGAAAGTGGCTTAGTCAAAGGATCAGCTACATTCTCGTCTGTGGGAACCTTGCATATCTTCACATCACCATTACTGATAAACTCACGAATGAGGTGATAACGTCTCTGAATATGTTTGGATTTTTGGTGCGACCTTGGCTCTTTAGCCTGAGCAATAGCTCCATTGTTGTCACAATACAAATCCACTGGATTGGTGCTACTAGGAATGACACCAAGTTCAGTGATAAACTTCTTTACCCATACTGCTTCCTTTGCTGCTTCTGAAGCAGCAACATATTCAGCTTCTGTTGTAGAATCAGCAACTGTGGCTTGCTTAGAACTCTTCCAACTCACAGCTCCACCATTGAGACAAAACACAAAACCGGATTGTGATCTGAAATCATCCTTATCTGATTGAAAACCAGAATCCGTGTACCCATTTACAACCAACTCTTCTTCCCCACCATAAATCAAGAATATATCCCTAGTTCTTCTTAAGTACTTGAGGATATTCTTGACAGCGGTCCAGTGACTCTCACCTGGATCTGACTGGTATCTGCTAGTCACGCTCAATGCGCATGCTACATCGGGACGAGTACACAACATAGCGTACATGATAGAACCTATAGCCGAAGCATACGGGATTCTACTCATGCGATCTCGCTCATCTTGTGTCTGAGGACACTGAGTCTTGCTTAGTGTTGTGCCATGTGTCATTGGCAAGAACCCTCTTTTAGAGTCTTGCATGTTGAACCTACGTAAAACTTTGTCAAGGTAATTACTTTGACTCAGTCCTATTAGTTTTCTTGATCTATCTCTATAGATCTTGATCCCTAATATGTAGGCTGCCTCGCCCAAATCTTTCATTGAGAAACATTTTCCAAGCCAGGTCTTGACAGACTCAAGCATAGGAATATCATTCCCAATGAGTAGTATGTCATCTACATACAATACCAGAAAGACTATCGCGCTCCCACTAGTTTTCTTGTATACACAAGGTTCTTCTTCGTTCTTTCTAAAATCAAACTTTTTGATAGTTTCATCGAAACGAAGATTCCAGCTCCGAGATGCTTGCTTAAGACCATATATGGATCTCTTAAGCTTGCATACCTTGTTAGCATTTCTTGGATCAACAAAACCTTCAGGTTGTGTCATGTACACATCCTCTTCTAGGTATCCATTAAGGAAAGCAGTTTTGACATCCATTTGCCATATTTCATAGTCATAATATGCGGCAATGCTTAAAAGGATCCGGATTGATTTAAACATGGCAACTGGCGAAAAGGATTCATCATAGTCAATACCATGGATTTGTCGATATCCTTTTGCAACCAATCGAGCTTTATAGACATCGATCTTGCCATCTTTATCAATCTTGATTTTGAAAACCCATTTGCAACCTATGGCTCTACAGCCATTTGGCATGTCAACCAAGTCCCATACTTGATTGTCATCCATGGATTTCATTTCGGATTTCATGGCTTCTAGCCATTTCTCGGAACTAGAGCTCTCCATTGCTTCTTTGAAAGTCGAGGGCTCATTGTTGTCTAACAACACTATGTCTTGCTCATCTGAGACGAAAAGTGATAATCTCTCAGGTTCGCGACGTGGCCTACTTGACCTTCGTAAGACTGTAACTTCTTCAGGAGTTTCTGCAACTATTTGCATACTTTGTTGAGGCTCTTCATTAAGATTACTATCATCTCGAATTTCTTCTAGATGTATAGTGCTCCCACTGTTTTCTTTGGAAAGAAACTCTCTTTCTAAGAAAACTCCATTCCGAGCTACAAACACTTTGTTCTCAGTTGGATTATAAAAATAATATCCTTTTGTTTCCTTAGGATATCCTACGAAGAAGCATTTATCAGATTTGGGTTCCAATTTAGTTGTGATTAGTCGTCTGACGAAAACGTCACAACCCCAAATCTTTAGAAAAGACAGACTTGGAACCTTTCCAGTCCATAACTCGTAAGGTGTCTTTTCTACAGCCTTAGATGGAGATCTATTTAGTGTGAACGCTGCGGTTTCAAGAGCATATCCCCAAAATGATATTGGAAGAGATGTCTGACTCATCATTGATCGAACCATGTCTAACAGTGTTCGGTTTCTCCTTTCAGATACACCATTCCATTGTGGTGTTCCTGGTGGAGTAAGTTGTGAAACAATTCCACAACTCTTAAGATGATCAATGAATTCTTGGCTTAAGTATTCTCCTCCTCGATCTGATCGAAGAGCTTTAATAGTCTTGCCAAGTTGATTTTGTACCTCATTTTGAAATTCTTTGAACTTTTCAAAAGATTCCGATTTATGTTTTATCAAGTAAACATAACCATATCTACTGAAATCATCAGTAAATGTGATGAAGTACTGATATCCTCCTCTGGCAGTTGTGTTTAGTGGTCCACATACATCAGTATGAATGAGGGCCAAAAGATCACTTGCCCTATCATTGTTTCCATTGAAAGGGCTCTTGGTCATCTTTCCCAGTAAACAAGATTCACATCGTTCAAAAGACTGAAAATCAAATGAATTTAGAAGACCATCTTTATGGAGCTTCAACATGCGTTTCTCATTTATATGGCCTAAACGACAATGCCATAAATAAGTAGGATTCGAATCATCAGACTTGATTCTCTTGTTATTTACGTTATAAACAGGTATTTCAAGATTTAGAATATAAAGACCATCCAATAATTGTCCAATACCATATTGCATATTATTCAAAGAAAATGAACAACGTTTGTCCTTAAAATTGAATTCAAAACCTTCTTCGTCTAACAAAGAAATAGAAATAATGTTTCTGCTAAAAGCAGGCACATAGTAACAATTATTTAATTCTAAAATTAATCCTGAAGGCAAAAGAATCTCAAATGTTCCTACAGCTAGAGCGGCAACTTTTGCTCGATTTCCAACGCGTAGGTCCACTTCTCCTTTAGCCAGCTTCCTACTCCTTTTGAGTCCCTGTACATTTGCACAAATGTGAGATGCACTACCAGTATCTAATACCCAAGAAGTAGAAGAAGCTGAAGTAACATTTACTTCTATAACGTAAGTACCTGAAGACGAAGGGGCTAGTCCCTTCTTTTTGTCGTCAAGGTATTTCTTGCAGTTTCTCTTCCAATGACCCTTTTCATTGCAGTGAAAACATATCATTTCAGCTTGTGGATTAGGCTTGGGCTCAGAATCTTGCTTCTTGTTCTTCCAGTTCTTAACTGGAGCTTTACCTTTGCCTTTGGCATTGGACTTTCCTTTGCCATTTCCACCCTTCTTGAAACCCTTTCCCTTTTGAACCATCAGAACATTATTCTTTCCTTTCTTAACAATATTCTGCTCAGCTGTTTTCAGCATCCCATGCATCTCAGTTAATGTCTTCTCCAAGCTGTGCATATTGAAGTTCATAATGAAACCATCATATGACTCAGGCAGCGACTGGAGAATGACATCAGTGGCCAGCTCTTGGCTAATAGTTGTCCCCAACCTTTCTAGGTGATCAATGTACCCAATCATTTTGAGTACATGAGGACTAACTGAGCCTCCCTCAGGAAGCTTGCAAGAAAACAAAGACTTAGTAGTCTCGAAGCGTTCGACTCGAGCTTGTTCCTGAAACAAACTCTTTAGTTCCTTAACCATGTCGAATGCATTCATGTTTTCAAACTGCTTCTGCAGATCAGCATTCATGCTAGCAAGCATGAGACATGAAACATCTAAATCATCATTCAGATGCTTCTGATATGCATCTTTCTGTGCACGAGGAGCATTAGCTGCTGGTTCTTCAGGAATAGCATTTTCGAGGACATAATCTTTCCTCTCCTGTTTGAGAACAATTCTCAGATTCCTAAACCAGTCTAGGAAGTTGGTTGTATTTAGTTTTTCCTTCTCAAGGACAGATCGCAACGAAAAAGCGGTTGTGTTATGGTTCGTCATCTATCTACAGCAAAATAACATATGCAAACATTTAATATGCTTATTTATAAAAAATTCCTACTATGTCTTACACAATTGTCCCAATAGGACATAGTAGGTCCAAGATCCATATTACACAAGGTATTAAGAAAGCTTTGGCTTTTCACTTAAACTTTGTTAATTAGGTAAGCAACATTTGTTAATTACATCCTATGTAATTCTTGGTTTGTTGAGTTTTACATCTTATGTTTCGGCTTCTCAACACTTTGCCTCAAGGCCCAAAACCGTTTTGATGGCCCGTGAAATCAAACCAACACTTTTCTGATTTATGGATGTCCGACTTCCATACTATTAATTTATGATGATTTAAGATAACCCCGTTTTGGCAGGCGTCTTCTAAAATAATCATAAAATTAATAGTTATCAGTATTGGAAAGGCACAAATAATTTCATTTGTTCTAGGGACATAAATATGCAGTCTCACAATAATACAACAGAATATTTAAACATGCATCAACCAAAAATATGTGATATAGTATGGCCAGAGAAATAAAGCTACTAATTAACTATGCTCTCCCATCCTTTGTAGCTTTGGACATTCCAAAGTTCTTGGCTATCTTCTCTTGTGATGAGGGATCCTCCATCTTCTATGCGAGGTAATTATACAATCAATTGTACATCCTAATACAAGAGACTAGTAATTGAAACTAGTAATTGAAATTACATTGCAAAACAAAAAAACGACACGCAGGCCGTATTTATATATTACAATAAAAACAAGACGACACGCAGGCCGTATTTAGTTTGGCCATACTATATCACTATAAATAATAACCCTGCAAGTTAGTATTATCCCATAACACAACACATTGCATACTCATAAAAGGAAACATAAATTTAATCAATTATTAAATAAACAATTAGGGGTCGAGGGGCAACGCCCCCGCGGGGTTTGGGGCAGCGCCCCAACGGGGTCGAGGGGCAGCGCCCCCGCGGGGTTTGGGGAATTAAGTCTATCAGATTGCGTAAACCCTAAACGAACGATTCTGAAAAAACGCTAAACATGATAATTGCGGAATTAAAATCACAACAGCATATGATGAACCCTAATCAAAAACGACTTAACAGAATCATGAACATGTCGATAACAGTCATACAATAATCACGTTTTTGACATATCAGATCTCTATTAATCAGATTATAAAGGGACATATCGTATATGTAAACTGATTAACGAAAACAGAAACATGCTACAGAAAAACGATTAACCCATTAATCGATATTACTAAAACCTAGCATGATACTAAAATCCGAATATGAAATTAATCGAAATTTTAAACGAGAACAGATCTTCAAGTTATAAAACGATTATAATCATGATCGAAATTAAAGAACAGCAATAACCTCCCTCTGATACCACTGTTAGTAAATTAGGGCAGTAATCATGCATCGCATACACTAATTTACGCACTAATCATTGAATCCTATGATCTATGCAGTTCAATAAAATCGACAGATGACATACCTTAATCGAGATTTGATGTCAATGAAATGAACAGGATGGATCTGATCCTTCTGTTGTTGTCGTCCTTAGCGTAGAAAACACGACGCCTCTACGGTATGCACACACGAACGAGATGAGATCTTGCTTGGTGTACTAGCGCCCTCTAGGGTTCTCTCTGCTATTTCGAATTTTCTTGCCTCTCTCAATTTCATTGACGGCCAAGAAGAACAAAGGTTCCCTTTTATAAGGGAACCCTAGTGAGAACCCTAAGCAACAAACGAACTGGGCCCAAGTCCAACTTGGCCCGTTTTAATTCGTTTTGATCCAACTCGTTTTGGTGTGCGACCCTGTAGGTTTTACACTCTTTGGCCGTACAATTAAAACCCGTTTTATTATACGAACAGTAAGCGGTTTCTAGTAAAACATTACTATTATCCAAAGGGTATAAAGGTCAAAAACGACACAACCTTAAATTAATATTTCACACATTAACTCCTTTTGTCAATCGATATCTAGATTGAACACAAGACTAGGCAAGTGTCATTCTTGTATAGTTCAATCTTTATTTCTTGATCTCTAAGTATAATTAATCCAAAACAAATGACATCTCATTTGTGCATGGCCATGCAAATATTAATTACACTTATCAAGGGGCCCAACGATATCTCTCTCAATATATGAGAGTGACAAATCCCATCTTGATCAACCACATACCTCTACATAGTTCATAGTATGCTCGGTCATCATCTTTATAATTACTCGGTCAAGAGCAACGTTTGATAATGCCTGATATGCTAATCCCTATGTTGGTAACCATGGCGATCTCAGGTCTGAGGATAATACGATATCACAAATGGGGAACATCACTGATGACATTATGTAACACTCCTCGCAGTGTCCCCAAAGCGGGTCAGTCCAATACTTTCTTCCCTAACAAGTATCAGTATGTTCAGCTTGATATCTCCATATCCATGACTTGTGGAACATAGTCATCAGCTGACCCATACTCTAATCATTATATCAATGTGATCCTAGGTTATTGATACATGATTAGGGACATCTAAACAATATTATTATTACATTACTAGCATCCCACAATCTAGTCACGTACTTGATGAACTAGTATTAATAAATATTATTTACAAGAGATTATAAAGTAAAATAAATAAACTTTATTAATAAAAATAAGCATAAGATATCCAAGTACAAATCATAATCTATGAATAGTCCTAGGACATATCTCTTTCAGAGTCAACCGACATGAACATGTGCAATGGAATCAATTAAATATACTTATCATAACCCTAACACAACTTTACGCTAGGGTGCAAGGAATTAAATAATAAATAAAATCAAAATAAAACTTACTTGAAAGCATGGAATTAAAAATAAAATTAAACCTTCAATCATCTATGTCTCTAACCATTTTAAAAACAAAGAGGAAAAATAAAGAGAGATCCAGCCAAAAAAACCATACTAATGAATTGCCTACACAATGCTGCAGCCATATGCTCTTTTACGATTGCCATTTTGATGCTTTCGGGCATGATCTAATTTATGGGCTTGAATGGCTTGGCCAGTTCTTAGTTGACTTTTGCTGCATATGGATTTCAGGATCATGGGTCCATTTTCGGCTTTATCAAATCTAATGCAAGGATTAGTCCATTTAATGTTTTAACTATCCAAAAATGTTGCATACACTATTGCTACTGCCAAGTGTGAATCCTAGGTCAAGTGTGTGGATACTTTATGTTGCTACCACTTGAGCTAGCTAACAACCTACATGTTAATTTTTCTCGCTTCTTTTACTCCAAACCAAAATGTTGGTTTGCATTCCCATTTTCCCTAATCTTATTTTTATCATATTTTCCCCATTTTAACTCCAAATTACACTATTCAAATACCAATATTCTTCAATTCATCCCTAGCAACTAAAAATAGAAAAATAATATTAATGTGTGGTATCCAAACTATAAATTGACGTGATAAATTATGACAATTTCTTGGTCATCAATTACTTAACCCATCATGAGTAAGTAACAGTGATATAACTTAGTCCTTCATAGGGAGGACTACAAAATGGTTCATGGACATCAAAGGCTTCTAATGGAATATATGATGAGCCACCCACGAAGCCTATCCTCCAAAACTGTTGGAAAGAGGGATTGAACCAAATTCTAGCTCAATAGGAACTATATAAGTTTGATAAACTAAAATACAACTAGTAATCCGAAGGCACGTGCATTTTATATAATGGAGTTGTATAATATAATGCGATAGTATTAAAGTAGTGCAATGCTAGTTACCCACGTGCATGCCAAACCTCTAGTAGGATTCTAATCCTAGACACCAAAAAACTAAGTAACTCTACTAATCATCCTCACCCCTAAGTTCAGTAGATATGACACATGTTGACATAATTAGCTAGAGTCAATGAATCCACAATAAATGGTAAGGTTCCTTAGTCTAGCCATGTTAAGTGATATTGTTCATTAGGCTTTTAAATGTTTAAACACATATAACTAGTAATGGATTTTGTATGGTCGGTTGCCTTGGTAGTACATATTGATCGCAACTGTATACAATTGGAAATTAAAAGGGGGGCTACAATAGTGGGGTTGAACTACCCACGAAACATAGTGGTAGAAAATAAAAAGGGAGGCTATGTGGTTCAAATGCCAATGAAACATAAACTCCTTACGATGTTTACCAAATATAATGGGCATGTATGATATACAACAACCAAAAAGGTCAAGAACTTAATGTATGTAATAGATTAGTTTCTAACATAGTAATCATATATTAATATGGTAATATGCATGGTTTAGTATACATGGAATTGATAAACAGGAAGTTTTACGATTTGGCATTAGGATCATGGCTAAGTTATTGCATAATGCATTCTAATTAAAGGGAAACATGATAATACTTGGTTAGGGATACACAATCCACTATACATTCTTGACTAGCTCATTGTGGTTAAGCATAGGAGTTTTTTTACTTGCGGGAGATAAACCTTGAACTAGTGACGTATGTCTAATATGATCATAGCATAACGAGCCTTAGGAAGCTAATGCATTTATAAGATGTATTCATATTATTTAGTACACTTTGTTTAACAGAAGGTTTGACAAGGGTACCCATGGTAGGGTTAAGTGGTGAGACTAACTTAGGTGGAGAGAATATTCCGGTTACTAGGATGGGATCCTAGTAGTTGGGTTTGGCATGCTATGTGTGCGGTGCATTTCATATTTCCAATTATAAATGCAGAGCATGTATTAAACTATATTTTACTATAAAAGCATGTATTTTCAGTTTGCATTTTAGGTGTTCTTGGTTTGTAAAGCATTGGTTCGGTGAACAGGAAAAATCTTTTTGATAAATTTGGATTAAAGTTCTTGCTAAGACTATAACGAGTGTGGTCTTTGAGCATTTAATTAAAAATTTCCTTTATCTTTTAGAGAAAAAGGAAACGATTTCAAACGCATTATCCAATGAGCAGTGAGAAACAGATCTAAAGCAAGCGGCAGGGAGAGTAACACCAAGGTGACAACTATGCCAAAAAGGCTCAGGGCTACATCTTAGATGCATGTTCACATCCATAACAGGAAAATGTAGATTCCTTGCCAAAAACAAGGGGCAGGAAAGCCTTCGAAACGAGGGAGAAATAAGGGTGTCAAATAAAAAAAAATGACTTGCCCTAAAAAAGCTAGAATTTGATTGAAAAGGCAAGTAGAACTTTCCACTAAGATATTCTTTACCTTGAGCAAAAGGAAAGCAAAAGAAATATAATAGGAAGGTAGATATCCAACATTAACACATTCTTAAATGGTAAGAGGGAGGATAACCATTGTTGTAAGAATAAATCATTTTCATTTCCCCGGAGGAATTACTAAGTAATGAACTCTGATGAAAAGATATTTACCCGACGAAATCATCTAAGTTATTAGAGTATGTCAGCAAGATGGAAAGCGTCTTGACAGAAAGACACATACTCTTGGTAGTCCTTAACCCCGAGCTATGCTAGCAAGATTGTAAACCTCTTGACATGAAGGCACCCACTCTTAATAGTCACTAACATATTTTTAAAGAATGACCAAGTGTGTTGTCCTTTGGAATTCGTTACTATGGAATTTCGCCTGACGATTAGTAATGCCAACAAGATGGTAAGTGCCTTTATAGGAAGACCTTTACTCTTGGTAGTCTCTAACCCTAGGCTATGCAAGCAAGATGATATGCACCTTAACGGGAAGACCACCATTCTTAATAGTTGCTAACATAACTTCTAAAGATGACTAGGAATGCCTTCCATTGGAAATTCTCACTAAGGAATATCTCCTGACAATAAGGAACATCTCCTGACAACCAACCACAGATAATGCCAGCAAGGTGGAAAGCGTCTTAATAGGAAAACCGCACTGTTAATAGTCCCTTGCCTTTAGGCTACATCAGTAAGATGGTAAGCGTCTTAACATAAAGACTCGTATTCTCTATAGTCGCTAACATAATTTCAAAGGATGACCATATTCGTTTTTCTTTAAAAATTGTCACTAAGGAACATCTCCTAACGAGCAAGCTATGTTAGCAAGATAATAAGCGTCTTGACAGGAAGAATGCCACTTTTGGTAGACTTTAACCCCAAGCTAAGCCAGCAAGATGGCAAGTGTCTTAACAAAAATACCCCTATTCTTTATAGTTGCTAACATACCTTCCAAGGATGACCAGGAATGCCAACCCTTGGAAATCCTCAGTAGGGAGCATCTCTTGACAATTAACCACAAACTATGCTAACAAGATGTTAAGCGTTGACTGGAAGACCTCCATTCTTTATAGTTCCTTACATGCCTTCCATAGATGACCAGGAACACCATCCCTTTAAAGTCCTCACTAAGAAACATCTCATATTAATCTACCACCGACTATGCCAGCAAGGTGCTAAGCCTCTTGAAAGGAAGACCCATACTCTTGATAATCATTCAGATTTGGGCTATGTTAGCAAGATGGTTAGTGTCTTGACATGCAGACCCTTATTCTTGATAGCCAGTAACATATCATATCTTCCTAGGATGGCCAAAAGAGCCATTTCTTGGCAAAACATCATTCAAGGGGATATACCCTGACGATTAAGTTATGCTAGCAAGATGGTAAGCCTCTTGACATGAAGACACCCACTATTTATAACTTTTAAATTATCCCGATATAAAGGGATTATCATCATAATTGAGTTAGCAAAACACCTTCCAAAAGAGTTTAAGCATTGATGATTCATCTGTTCACAAAAATCATTTCATCATTACCCCTTGCAAAAATGAGATATCGTCCCAAGAACCAAGGGAGATGTGCTAAAACCAAAGAAAATGCTTACCCACAAAAGGATATAAAATAAAAGAGAAGAAAATGACCCACTCGGAAAGAAAAAATTAGGGCAAAGTCAGCTGATTTATGTAACAAGAACAAGCAATCAATCTAAACGATGCCAAAATCCTAATTGGCTAGAATCATTGTGATGGAGACATAAATACAAGATCGTTTGATATTGCGTATAGATTGAATAAAAACTTTTACTAAAAACCTATACAAATAAAGGGATTTCACCTTTGTGGATCATGTAGATGATCCATTTGAGGAGACTAGGGTTTGAAAGCATCAGATTGCGATTTGGTCAGATTTTTTAATTATCGCTGGGTTGCGAAAATCGATTGTTTTCTCCATCGAAACAACATATCCAAAAATCAGTCCGATCCAATTATGCGATCAAAAGTTACGATTGATTTACGATTGCTGTGCCAAAAACCTAAAGATCTTCTATCGTATTCCTTCTGCCACCAAATCTTGCACCGAGGGTGGGCTATGATATCACCAAGATTTTCTCCTCTCTCAATAGAACAAACCCTAACTCATGAGAGTTATTGTTATTATGAGAAGAGACAAGGCCGACGTATATATAAGGCTACGATAGAGACCTTAAGGAGAAATAAGTGTTTGGGCTTCCTATGGAAAGTCGGAATCCTAATTCCACTATAAATTAGTTCCTTCCATAAATTACAATTCACACCACTAAAGAATTATAATTGCACTCCCGTCCTTATCTCAAAATTATATTTCGAGCTCCTTATTATTCAATACTTATTATTCTCCCTACGTTAAGATTACAAATAACCGTCATTTAAATTAAATTACTGACAATTATATTTAAATGACTTCTTAATCATTGAGCCTATCACTTAACTTATTTGACATGTCGGATTAACATAATCCACCTGCAGGGTTTGACATGATCAAAACTTATAAGCTTCTCAAGGGGCTATCATTAATCCCTATACCGGGCCGTGGATTCCGTCAATAATTAATATTTATCATACATATAGTGTCGTCATCCAATTCACAAAGATTATTGATCTATAAATGAATCTCACTATTAATGAGTCAAAACAACAAACACTACATATATATGTCTATTAATTATTTCAAGATTAAGAGCATAAGTAATCATAATAACCATGTGATTTTAAATTGTTTTATATAGTCAGTATAAAAACAATTAACTGAAACTAGTCATATTCAATACACACAAAGTGTACTATCACAACGAGTTAAAACTATACTGTTTTCTGTAGTCAAGACAAACTACTAAAACTTGTGATATAATCCTACCGATGGGTGTCCAATTCCATCTCAGACTGTGAACCATTAAACTTATATTCCACAAGAACCGATGATATGATCTTTTATGTGTAAGCTATACCCTACACACCAAATCATCTACTATATGGAATAAAAGACACACATGCACAACATTTAAATAAATAATATAATGCAACCATTACCCACAAAGATTCTCATTAAAATAGCAAAACCAAGCTTATAACATATCCTAACCAATAAGAAAAATATGGCTTTTAGTATATCACTCTAACAATCTCCCATTTAGACTCAAAGCCATGAAGCTATGCATCTCACTCCCATTTTCTCAACGTGAACACTTTATGTGTTTTCCCTTCTTATGATTCCTTGGCTCTTTCGAGTTCGCAACTGTTTCACTATTATCAAAATAAAGTGCAATAGTTGATAACACTGAAGGTGCCACATCTAGATTCATATGGAAGTTCCTGAGCCAAACTGCTCCCTTAGCTGCTTTAGAAGTAGCCACATATTCAGCTTTCATGGTGGAGTCAGCAATGCATGACTGCTTAACACTCCTTTAACCAATGAATCCACCTCTTAGAGTAAACACATAACCTGAAGTTGACTTTCTAGAATCATAACATTTGACTAAAAATTATGATTTGTGTATCCAACAGGTACGACTCTTTTGCCTGGTAAACCAACATAAAATCTCGAGTACTTTTAAGGTACTTAAGTTTATGTTTTACCGCAGTTCAGTGTTCTTTTTCAGGATTAGACTGATATCTACTAACCATACCAACGGTAAAGCCAATGTCTGGTCTAGTACACAATATAGCATACATGAGGCTTCCCACTGTCGAAGCGTAAGGAATTTCCTTCATCCTCTCTATCTCATCATGTGTCTTATGACATTGATCTTGGATAGAGTGATTCCATACCTAAAAAGGGAGAAACCCTTTCTTGGAATCTTGTATACTAACTCTGGCAAGAATTGTATCGACGTAAGTACTTTGAATAAGCCCAACATCCTATTTTTCCAATCTCGCATAAGCTTAATACCAAGGATGCGACTAGCTTCTCCTAAGCCCTTCATATCGAACTGACTTGTTAACCATACCCTCACTAACTATAATATTCACATATCGCTTCCAATAAGTAAGATATTATCCACATACAATACCTAGAATACCACCGCGCTTCGGATGCGCCTTTTGTACACATAAGACTTATCCGAACATTGATTAAAACCAAAAGATTTAATTTCATGGTCAAAATAGATGTTCCATGATCTAGACACTTGCTTAAGCCCATAAATGGGCTTGTTGAGCTTGCACAACAAGTGGTCTTGGCCCTTTACTATGAATCCTTCTGGTTGCATCATATGATGCTTTTATCAAGACTTCCATTAAGGAAACCTGTCTTGACATCCACTTGCCAAATCTCATAATCAAGATGAGCTACAATGGATAAGAGAATCCGAATAGACTTTGGCATGGCTACCGGCAAAAAGGTTTCATCATAATCGATCCCCTTCTTTCTGAGTGAACCCTTTTAGCAACAAGCCTTGATTTAAGCCCGTCTAATCCTCTCTATCTCTTATATACCCACTTGCATCTGATAGGTTTTATCCCTTCGGATGGTTTTACAAGATCCCAGACTTTGTTAGAGTACATGGACTCCATTTCAGATTTCATAACCCTTTGCCATTTTCTGTATCTTTATCTTGAAGTACTTCATTGTAGTTAAAAAATGGTTCGTTTCTTATTCATTAAGGACCTTGTCATAAGACTTTCCCAAGAACATAAAACAACAGGTTGACGAACAACCCTCCCACTACAACAAGGCACTACTTTTGTTTGTATTCATTTTGCAAATATTGAACATACTAACTCACTATCCACACATTGTGCTGGTTCAAGAACCTACGTATTAGTGATTTGTTCAAGATGTGCACAAGTATCAGTAATCCTCCTACTATGACGAGGTAATGGAATGTCGATATTCATTTACTGTGGTATTTTCTCTTGTACTAAAGGTATAGACGAATTGTGCCATGTTTTTCTCTCCTCTCATTTCCACTATAACAACACTACTCCTGGGCTTATGGTCTATGATATAATCCTCTTCTAAGAATCTGGCATTGATACTAATAACATTATATTCTTGAGGATTATTAAATAAACTATGCTTGGTTCCTTTTGGATATGCAACAAAGAAACATATTTTCGTTCTTGATTTTAACTTATTCGCATTACCTTTCTGCACATGTGCTGGACTATCCCATACCTGAATATGATGCAGACTAGGTTTACGCCCAGTCCGCAATTCTATGGGTGTAGTAAGTACTGACTTTGATGGTACCAAGTTTAGAATATATGCAGCTATTTCTAAAGCATATCCCCAAAAAGAATCAGGTAGGTCTGAATAACTTATCATAGATCTTACCATTTCTATAAGAGTCTTATTCCTTCTTTCTGCTACACCATCATGCTGTGGCATCTCCGGTGCAGACAATTGGGATGCAATCCCATTCTCTAATAATATTCCTTGAACTCTCCCAAGAGGTATTCACCACTACGATCTGATCGTAGTGACTTGATACATTTTTTTAGACGCTTCTTCGTTTCTGCCTTGAATTCTTTGAATTTCTCAAAGACTTCAGACTGACTTCGCATTAAGTAAATGTATCTATACTTTAAATAATCATCTACAAATGTGATGAAATACTCAAAGCCTCCTCTAGTCTGGACATTCATGTGACCATACAAATCAGAGTGAACCAGTTTTAACTGTTCTTTAGTGCTATAGCCTTTTGCCGAGAATGATCTCTTAGTCATTTTATCTTCTAAATAGGATTCACAAACTAGAAGTGCCTCCACTTCCAATGAACCTAATGGTCCATTTTCGACCATTTTTTGAATTCTTTTTAGATTAATATGACCAAGGCGTAAGTGCCAAAAATACATTTGGTTCATTTTGAAGTTCATTTCTCTTAATCGGTAAACTATTAATGCTATTCAATTCACTCAGTTGTAGTACTGACAAGTTAGGATTATTAATGTAAATATCAATTGCTAATGTACCATAACTAACAAACTATTAATTTTTTCTAATGATAACTGATTTATCATTAAAATAAACAAAATATTTGTCCTCAACCAATCTAGAAATAGAAATCAAATTCCTTATAATAGAAGATACATATAGACATTCCTTAATCATTAATATCCTATTCTGGCTAGACTGAAGATAAATATCTTTTACTGCAACTGTTGCCACATTCGTAGTTACCCATATGTAAATTTTCTCTATTTTTAAGTTGTCTGGTTTCCTAGAACCCTTGCAAAGTATTGTCGACATGATTAGTGGCTCCCGAATCTACACACCAGGTACTGGTAGATCGGACCACTAAACTAGATACAACAATAAATAGATGGAATTTACATATGTTGTTATAACGGTTTAGAAATCTGTGACAATCTTTCTTCAAATGCAATTTCTACTGACAGTGAAAACACTGGCCCATAGGCTTTTTCACTCCTCCTAGAGGTTTCAGTGACTGCTGCACACACTGCTCCTTGTGGGACTGCAACTTATGCATTCTTCTTCTTCCTTTCTTGCTTTTGGGCATATAAGTTAAAGCTTTCTTAGCCATTAGAGTACTAGCCAGCTTACCAAGGACTTCCTCAACTGCTTGGAATTCTTTAAGAAGTTCCAACAATGAATAAAGCTTATTAATGTTGTAATTCTGTCGGAATCCCTTAAATAAATCCAACAGCGACCGGAGAACGATATCGACCTGAGTTTTCCCATCGATTTCGGCTCCAAAGATCTCTTAGTTCATTCAAAAGACCGATTGTCTTCAAAACAAGATCCTTAACTCGGGTTCCTTTAGTAGTAGTCGTGTTCATTAGGCCTTTCATCGAAACCAACCTTGCGATATGATCTTGATCCCCAAAAATATCTTTGAGGTTCAACATTATGTCGTAGGCGGTGGCAAAAGAGTAATGCTAATGTTGTAGAATATTTGACAAAAATGCCAGAATGTAAAACCACGCCATCTCATCAGCCTTTTTTCACCTCCGGCAAGCCTGGGTTTCGTCATCGGTTGCCCTCTTACCAGGTTCTGCTGGACAAGACTCAGTGAGCACAAACTTGTACCTTTAACAGTAAGCACAATGTTCAAGTTCATTTTTTCAGTCAATATAATGAGGTCCAATCAATTTGTTTTAGTTGAGAATAATTAAAAGTGGATCGAAAGAGTTTGCCATTTTAAAACTTGAGAATCACATACAAATTATGATGGGCAATAAAAACTTTGAACGCATATTTTAAATATGGTATCCTCTACAGTTTCAAAAAGCATTCGCCAGCAGCCTAAGACTTTGAACAATATGCCCCGTTAATGAGGTCGTCTATTATTCATTATTTCTTAGACAGATGTAAACCTATTAAATTTTACTATCTAGATAATCCTTTATCGTCAAACAATACATACTATCTAGACAATCTTATATTGTCAAGTAAAATTTAAATAGCCGACTTCCTTTGGTCCTACAAATAATAGTAGAGGCTCAGTTGGAGAGCATACTATTATTTATATCTAAGTGTATACCATCATTTAATTTAGTCCAATGATTCTGCAATTTATTCTCTCCGATATGGAGGTGAGCACTAAAACCCACACGAAAAATAAATCACATCATTTCAAATTATCAGTCAGTAAAATTTATATAATGATTCCGCAATTTATTATTTTCGATATAAAGGTGAGCAATATAACACACATGAAGAATAAACTACATTATCTACAAACCAATGATGGAGACCGTGGTATTTTTATGTGAAAATGTAATACCCCGTGATCCTTTTCCCGCTTTGACCTTCCCATAAGCCTGGTGTGGTTTAATCTCCGTTAGAGATCGAGCATTGGGTGTATCAAGTTTGAGGTAGTAATCATTTCATTATTCGGGTGGTTCGGGTTGAAACCGAGGCGTAGATCGCGTGTTTCGACTTTTTGCGATTTGTTAATTTCTGGCCAACTTTGAGATGCCATAAATTTTTTATCCTATATCCAAACAACTCTCCATTTCTTATCCCATGTCTTCATTTCTTATCCCTCTACAACTTTCGTGTTTGGGCTGAGTCGAGATTCAGTCATTTCGAGGTCCGTTTCGAGCTCAAAACGTCATTTGCTGATGCAGTGACTTCCATGATCGATCATGAAAGGCCATGATCGATCATGGTCCTCTAGAGGATTTCCAGAATGGTTCATGATCGATCATGGTTCACCTGAATGTTAGTTTTGAGCATTTTTAACCCGTTTTTTTACCCATTTATCACCCAACACTCCTCATTTTCGAGCCACACACATCCACCACTCTCCAGAGAGTTCTAGAGAGAGATAGAGGGAGATTCTTGTCGCTTCTTCATCGTCTTACAAGATTGGAGCGTCAAATCGCTTCCTCCTTCGCTATTCATCAACTTTCTCACCTTCTTCCTCCATTGGCGCTCGCGTTGGAGCTAGGATTTTGGCGTACGGCTTCTACGCTTTATCAACTTGCGGATTCGGCTTGTCTAAGGTGCGAACACTAGTACTAAACCCTTGATTTCAATTTAGTACTCGTTGAATTAGAGTTTTGAACTCAGATTGGGGATTTTCATCAAAACCATATATTGTTTGCATCTCATGGGGTTTGAGCTAGGTAAATATTAGATTGGTGATGTATATGGGTAGATTATCACTTAGAGATCATGTATTATCACTTCATGCCATAATATGAGCCTTGTTTTCTCACATATGCATCATATCCAGTTCATAGCCTAAGCTTGAACTAGGCTAGAGAGGATTTCGGGATTTATGATTGAATCATGGTTGATTGTGGATTATATGAAATAGATACGCATGTATATGTATATAGTTGAGAGTGTTGAACTTTATCCATGTGTGTTGAACCGAGAACCCGTTAGGGCATAATGAAGAGTAAGAAGCATTGTGTCTTGTGCTTCATAGAGGCTATGGTTAGTACAAGCGAGGGCATACAAACTACTTTACTTTAGTATAATAGTTAAAAACAAGGAGATGCAATGCAACCCACACCCACTTCCATACCAAGCCTCCTTAGGAATTCTACTCCTATGGTCGAAAGCTAACTATTCGAGTTATTGCTCATGGTCCCACAAATTCCCATATACGTCCTTTCAATGATCGCACGTTCTCCTAAGGGGTGGGTTCTAGGATTACTTTAATGAATTATTAGCCTTCGACGGTTCACCATGCCAAGGACGATTCTTACTAATGTGTATATTAACCCTGTAACCCAATCATCTCATACCTATCTCGGAAGTTAGTAATTATTGGTCAAGTATTCATTATTTCCTCTTTGTTATTAAGTTATGATGACATTTTTACTTGACCGACTAACAAGCATTGGTACTTGATCTTTCGTCCCAATCATCATGGTACGATGTCTCCCATCTAACCATTTCATTAGCTATGGTTGCCACTTCAATTATTAGTAAGTAATATTTATGAGGAAAGATCAACGGTTCTCTATGTGTATTATGTACTATTCAATAGAATATGCTTTCAGTCTTATATTATTCGAGGTATATTCAAGACAAAGCATATATAAGATTGTTATAAGATATAACACAGTAACATTCATCAAGACTACCAAGATAATACAAATAATCTTCCACTCTGGTCTGCATTTCGTGGCCTTTCACGCACGCAGCAGCAGGGCCTCCCGTTAGTTTTCGTCTGCGTTCCGTGGCCTTTCACCCACGCGGTAGTAGGGCCTCCCGTTAGTTTTCGTATTCTTAATATCCAATCATCATACCAATAGTCGTCCAAGCGTCACCAGGTCTGCATTTCGTGGCCTTTCACCCACGCGGTAGCAGGGCCTCCCGTTAATTTCCGTGCACGATTTCGGGTCTTGCACCCAGGAGACTGTGTCCCAACTTCCGGCCTCAATCGTTAGAGACCAAACCCGGGACCATCATGGACTATGCAATCCCACTATCAAATGTCATATCAACAGCAATCATATAATGTATACATTTCTCAATAATCGCACAATCTATCCCACAACTAAGTCCTAATAAGATAGTAAGGCATATAACGTTGATAAGGCAATTCTTATCATACACGTTATCATCATTCATATATAGTTGTGTAAGTAACAAGCCCATATATGAGGGAACCAATATGTAAATTATTCATATATGTACATACATACATGTGTAACAAACCTATGCAATCCATTGCATTTGTAATCTAACATATGCCATTTCATTTTGCCAACAATGCAATTCACCTCATACCCCGTTCACCGTTCATATATCATCAACAAAGTATCATTAGTCTATCAGTATTAGATTGCCAACCAGTTTGTATCATCGTAATCATCGATACCGGGCCATTCACCCTAGGCCTTACCGCTTTGTAATTATTCTCATGTACATAGTCAATCGGTTCATGATCAATATCTTATGTCATATATAATTTCATGTGTATCGAAACTGAGCCATAATATTCTTATGTCATTTTATCAAGCCAGGTGTTTGTTATTGAAATTCTCGCCTAATCGGTGCACTAACAGCACTATAGTATTTTATGATTGTGGCCAAGACAATATATGCCTTTCCAAATCATGTTCATCACATTCCTAACATGTACCAAGATTATATCCCCATTACTAGTGTTATTAATGTCCTACATAAGGCAACCAATGTGACGCCCCGAATCCCGTTCTGAGATTTTCACCTCCGAGACCCGGTTAATCACGGATGTCGTGCGCGACGACAGGTTTAATTACTTAAAAACACAACTTTTTAAATCTTTCTTCTAATAAAAAATGATCCGAGAAAAATCCGTTTTTCTAAAATTTCGCAATGTGGAGTTCGTTTATACAATGATCCACCCTATTAAGTTTAAAATCATTTTCATACAAATACAACCCAAAGCAATCCACATATTAAATTCACCCCACATATATGAAAACCATTTACATAAGTCTTATTACACATCCTTAATACATTAATACCAAAATCTAATTCTTATAAGAGTGTTTATATACATTACAACATAATCAAAATCAATTATACAGTATAATCCTTCTCGAGGAGGACTAAAAGGTTTAAGGACATCAGAGGACTCTAAACTCGTGAACCACGAGCCACCCGAAATGCTAAACCTGCAAAACTGTTTAGAAAATGGGATGAACCAAATCCGGGCTCAGTGGCAACTATATAAGTGTGGTATGAAAGCATGTGTATATCTTTTACAGAAAGTAAGTACTTTACTTTAATATAATAGTTAAAGACAAGGAGATGCAATGCAACCCACACCTACTTCCATACCAGGCCTCCTGAGGAATTCTACTCCTGTAGTCGGAAGCTAACTATCAGGGTTATTGCTCACGGTCCCACAAATTTCCATATACGTCCGTTTAATGATCACACGTTCTCCTAAGGGGTGGGTTCTAGGATTACTTTGATGAATTATTAGCCTCCAACGATTCGCCATGCTAATGCGAATTCTTACTAATGTGCATGTCAACCCTGTACCCCAATCATCATGGTACGATGTCTCCCATCTAACGATTTCATTAATTATAATTGCCATTTACTAGTTAGTTCATTATGCTTGTCACTGCCTCCCTATGTGCATTATAATTCGTATCATAATCTACGCATTCATTCTTACGTTATTCAAACGATATAATGCAATCACATTTATCAAGATCAACATCACATCACATCTAGATTCGAGTCATATAAATGTCATTCGGGATATAATTTCTTTATTCTCAATGATATACCATGTGTATTTCAGTGATTAATATAATCTCAACAATCACAAAGATACCGATAGTCGTCCAATTCGGTCTGCATTTCGTGGCCTTTCACCCACGCGGCAGCAGGGCCTCCCGTTCGTTTCCATCCGCGTTTCGTGGCCTTTCACCCACGCGGCAGCAGTGCCTCTCGTTAGTTTCTATATTGTCAATGTTTAATCGTAACACCGATAGTCGTCCAAGCGTACAACCAGGTCTGCATTTCGTGGCCTTTCACCCACGCGGCAGCAGGGCCTCCCGTTAGTTTCCGTGCACGGTTTCGGGTCTTGCACGCAGGGGCTCTCTGTCCCAACTTAAAGTCTCAATTGTTAGAGACGAAACCTGGGACCTATCATGGACTAGAACTAGCAATAAGCTTTTAGGCAAATCGATCGTCACACTTGTGGCATTTCGTATCGATATAATATACAACGTCCTATGCAATACATATAACACCACCACACATCATCCCATACACACATGTATGTAAAAAATCAATACATAATCATCGCTTGATAGCATACTTGAGCATATAAATAATCATAATAATCACAGGCATTCATTTCTCACAATGAATGCATACATGTATATTTTATCAATTCCGTACTGATATGTACATGCAACATCACAATGCACATGTGGCCGTTTGTATCAATACCATATACAGCTTCCCATTATATACTTATCATAATTATCATTATCTCAACCACTTAGCTCATTACCGTATATGTTATTTCATTTGCCAATAATGCAATTCATCTCGTACCCCGTTCACCTTTCATATATCATCAACAAAGTATCATTAGTCTATCAGTATTAGATTGCCAATCGGTTTGTATCATCGTAATCATCGATACCGGGCCATTCACCCCAGGCCTGACTGCTTTGTAATTATTCTCATGTACATAGTCAATCGGTTCATGATCAATATCTTATGTCATATATAATTTCATGTGTATCGAAACCGAGCCATAGTATTCTTATGTCATTTTATCAAGCAAGGTGTTTGTTATTGAAATTCTCGCCTAATTGGTGCACCAACAGCACTACAGTATTTTATGATTGTGGCCAGGATAATCTGTGCCCTTCCAAATCATGTTCATCACATTCCTAACATGTACCAAGATTATATCCCCATTACTAGTGTTATTAATGTCCTACATAAGGCAACCAGTCCAAAGGTTATTACGTATAGCTCCGCCCTAATGGTTTTTTGGTACAAATCTCATAGATAGCTTTCTACACGTACTTCTAATGTTATATTTATATGTATCCATCATCGATAACACATAATTGAAGATTCTTTAAGCAAAAACCCCAAATACCTAATATCTAGTTCATACGTGTAGCTACATGACGCGTTCGTGATAAATTTTCTTGTAAATGAGCCAAAACATGGATTTAGATGCTCAATCATGCAATAGAAATGATAATCTACCGATATCAACCCCCAATCGCAACTTAATCTAGCCCAACCCATTTAATGAGCACATAACCTAGGGTTTATAAGAAATTTCCCCAAATTGGTTTCAAACGTCTAATTCAACAAGTAATTATTTGAAAAATAGTTTAATTAGTAGCATTCCCACCTTAGAGATGTCGAAACGCGTAGTTGATGAAGTGTGGAAGTCCAATAGAGAAACCCTAGCTCCATGCTCAAGCTCCAATGGTAGGAACCAAGGTTGGGGATGATAAATAGTGTTTTGGGTGAGGATTTGTATGATTGAAGCTTAAATCTTTGGTAGGTGATGAAAGATGAGTAGGAATCTCCCAACGAACTCTCTCCAACGAGCTCTCACCTCTCTCTAACCCTATCTAAAGTTGTGGCTCGAAAAATGAGGGAGGAGGGGGCTTAAAACAACGTATAAATGCTCAAAACCGACTTTTTGATGTACCATGATCGATCATGGTCTCCCCATGATCGATCATGGAGTCCACTGCCAGCACATGTATTTTCGATCTGGAGCACTGTTCGTATTTTGGTCATAACTTCTTACTCGGAACTCCGATTAAGGTGATCTTTATGTCCACGAAAAGCTAATTCAAAGATCTACAACTTTCTAATAGGAAGTTTCCTCGAATTCTGGATGTATAATTCCCAGAAATTCAATGAAGACAGCGCTCTGCCGAAGCGCTGCAAAATGAACAGATTTTACTAATCGGTCTACTTCCGTCGCTGTTTTGACCAATAAGGAGTATGAATTGGACTTCGGTCAAAACACAAAAGTTGTAGAATGGTATGAAACCTAGACACAAGCAGAAATAGTGACTAAATTGGATAAGAGATGAAGAAGTTACAAGGCTTCAAAGTTAGCCAAAAATAAAGAAACCGCGTAAAGCAAAAACACGCGATCAAGATCTTGATTTCAGTCCGGACCACCCGAATTACGAAGCGATTGATTCCATAAACTTAATATGTTAACATGACATGTTAGAAGCATCGGATCATGTTCGGAGGGCTCAAAACCCATTACTCGCACTCCAACGGAGATTAGGCCTCAACCGGGCTTAAGAGAAGTGTTAAGCAGAAAATTAGAACACGGGGTATTACAACCAACCCAAAGGTTATTGCGTATAGCTCCGCCCTAATGGGTTTTAGGTACAAATCTCATAGATAGCTTTCTACACGTACTTCTAATGTTATATTTATATGTATCCATCATCCGTAACACATAATTGAAGATTCTTTAAGCAAAAACCCCAAATACCCAATATCTAGTTCATACGTGTAGCTACATGACGGGTTCATGATAAATTTTCTTGTATATGAGCCAAAACATGGATTTAGATGCTCAATCATGCAATAGAAATGATAATCTACCGATATCAGTCCCCAATCGCAAATCAATCTAGCCTAGCCCATTTAATGAGCACACAACCTAGGGTTTGTAATAAATTTTCCCCAATTTGATTTCAAACTTCTAATTCAACAAGTAATTATTTGAAGAAAATAGTTTAATTAGTAGCGTTCCCACCTTATAAAAGTCGGATCGCGTAATTGATGAAGTGTGAAAGTCCAACAGCTAAACCCTAGCTCCATGCTCAAGCTCCAATAGACGAAACCAAGGTTGGGGCTGATGAATAGTGTTTTGCGTGAGGATTGGTGTGATTGAAGCTTAAATCTTTGTTAGGTGATGAAAGATGAGTAGGAATCTCCCAACGAACTCTTTCCAACGAGCTCTCACCTCTCTCTAACCCTATCTAAAGTTGGATCTGGAGCACTGTTCGTAATTCTGCCATAACTTCTTGCTCGGAACTCCAATTGAGGTGATCTTTATGTCCACGGAAAGCTAATTCAAAGATCTACAACTTCTTCAGATGAAGTTTACTCAAATTATGGATGTATAATTCCCATAAATTAACCGAAGACAGCGCTCTGCCGAAGCGCTGCAGAATGAACTGGTTTTACTAATCGGTCTACTTCCGTCGCTATTTTGACCAATAAGGAGTATGAATTGGACTTCGGTCAAAACACAAAAGTTGTAGAATGGTATAAAACCTAGACATGAGCATAAACGGTGACTAAATTGGATAAGAGATGAAGAAGTTACAAGGCTTCAAAGTTAGCCAAAAATAAAGAAATCGCGTAAAGCAAAAACACGCGATCGAGATCTCGATTTCAATCCGGACCACCCAAATCACGAAGCGATTGATTCCAAAAACTTAATATGTTAACATGACATGTTAGAAGCATTGGATCATGTTCGGAGGGCTCAAAACCCATTACTCGCACTCCAACGAAGATTAAGCCTCAACCGGGCTTAAGAGAAGTTCAACGCGAAAAATTAGAACACAGGGTATTACACAATACACCTTAAAAATATTATTACCTTAGTTTGGTGGCTTATAGATTGTCGTGGTTCTAGGTAAGGCGAGGTTGAGTTGTCATGAAACTTTCGATTAAGCGAGAACCATACTAGTTAAGGTTTAGCTCGACAACGTGGCTTGAGAATTAACATAAAATGTTTATAACACATGATGAGATGTAATATATATTGATAATGAATCAATCGGCTGAATAATGAGAAATATTAGTTATATAATAAAGTCCCGAATAATTGGATTGGTAATAATGATGATGTGACGAATGATGAATGAACGATGATTATCATGATGATGATTTTGTAATTGTATATATATGTTGTTGGCCATACGTGTGACGGATAATTTGATGGTTATATACATTGTTGAATGAGGAATCGATATATTCATGTTGATGCGATCTCGCGTATGGGCTGGATATGATGATTGACCGAGCACCGGGTAGCTCCCCGTGACTCGAAGACGGGCCGCCTATTGCTGCCCATGGATGAAAATCCTTAAACCATGCACAGGGAAAATGAAGTCGGCGACTCTGCCGGTGTTTGTGTGTGTCCACAAAGGAGAGCCCACTCTAGGTATCTTGCCTTCCGACAGGACTATGTGTTCTCGATTAGACGAGTTTCCCTAGTAGCGGAGCAGGTCTCGTGTGCCACTACTTTCCAAATGGTGAGTTTCCCGGGAAGTAGTTGGGCTACTACCGGTCATTACCCTGCTAGGGTATCGCCTGGTGTAGTTCTTTCCAGGGTGTCAATGTAGTTTGTATGAGGTGTTCTCCTCGTTAACTATTCGGGGTGTTGTCCCCGGGAAAGTGACCGTTGCGTGGGTTATCTCCGAATGACTTACTTGGAGAACGAAGTCCCTGAACTACTCCCCACTCGGAGGAGACATGAAATAAGAACCTTGGACCTTTTGAGATCCGTTGTTCTGGGCTTGGACTGACCGCGGGATGAAACTGAGGCATTATACTAGAGACGTGACACGAGAGTTGTGAGATTATGATTGTGTTGTGATTATTATTGCATCGTATCATGTCTCGTATTGATTTGTATATGTTGCCTCAGCTATGATGTAACTGATGTAAAGACTTATGCGAACACATCTAGACATAACCGGATACACGTAGAGAACTGTCGAGCCTTTCATACTGTATTAATATTTAAAGTGGAAAAGGATATTAACTATTGAACTTAAAAATGATGTGACGGTATACAAATGTGTACGGATTACGGAATAGGGAGCCAGATCATAATGCATATAATATACTCATGATTAATAGGGAAATCGTAGATAGCGAGATAGCCTAATGAGAGTACACCGTAATGTAACAGTATAGGCTAAAGATCTTGGGACGAAGCCTATTAGGTGGCCAAGTATAAGATTTATAATGAATTATAATTAAAGTGATAACAATGAATACTTGGCCTATAGTTACGACTTACGGAGTAAGGATCGGATAGCATAGAAGAGTTGGAGTTACACTTGAGAGAGGATAATCCGTAGCACGTCGAACCTTAGGAAGCTAGAGTCTGATACGAGGTGACTTTGGACTAGTGATCTCTCGAGTTATGGGATTCCTTGGAGTTTTATCTTATGGATGGCTAGAGGAGAGATCGGGTTGTTGGGTAAATGGCTTCTGAATAGCTAGGATAGAAGTCCTAGTGGGGTTGCATGCACTTGGGTCTGCATTGCATTGCTTTGCACGTTTTCAAACTAGAACATTAAAGTAAAGTATTTTCTATATAAAACCTATATAGTTCCCACTGAGCCCGGATTTGGCTCATCCCGTTTTCTAACAGTTTTGCAGGCATAACACCTCGGGCGGCGTATAATGTTCGTGTATAGAGGCATCTGATGTCCACAGTCTCCGTCTAGCCCTTCTTCGGGAAAGGACTACATTGTATAGTTATTTTGGTTTCTATTTGATTGTAAACGGACCATGATTTGATAAACAAATTGTATTGTAAATTTGTATAAACGGTTTCATATATGTGGAGTTGATTTAAGTATAGTTTGATGTGATTCCATTTGTATGAAAAATGATTTTATAGCTTACAGGGTGGTTTATTAGTGAAATAAACTCCACATGCCTTGATTTGTAAAATGAGCTTTTAAACAAGATCAGTATTTTATTTGAGAAAAGTTTTTATAAGTTGTGAATTTTATATTTTAAATGCGCCGTCGCGCATGGCATCCGTGATTAACCAGGTCCCGAAGCTGAAAATCTCAGAACGGAATTCGGGGCGTCACAGAAAAAATCCCTCACCCACTTAGTATTTAAAACATTATTTTATGAGGGTTAAAAAAAATTTATATTAAGTTCTAGTCAACTAAAATATAAGGGTATGAAATATAAAAGACATGTACAATAAAATTATCTTGCTGCTTTTTTTTTAAAAAAAAAACTTATATTTTTCAATTACGCAAAATTTATATTTATATACCCTTTTTTTATTTGAAAAAGAACTAAATATAAAATAAAAGGTGATCTAAGTATGGTCTTGTATCCATGTTGTCCAAAATTATAAGAAAACCTACTAATTAAACACATATGACCAACACACAATCACACAAAGCATTAAACCGTTCAATAATAAGAATAATTAAATGCCTACAATTATCGTTCAAGCTTCATCATCCCTAGTCCGTTGAAAACCTGTCATGACCTATGTCGCCACTTCATTAACTATGTCGGGAATCAACCTTGGTAGAAACGCCTTCTTCAACGTTCTTCGTTAAAGAAATTGCAATCTTAGATACAAAGGTCCTATGCCTCTATTTAAGGAGTTCACACATAAACTATTATATCTAAACTGTAAATAAAATTACATAGATCCTATGCCTCCTTTTTAAGGCGTTCACAAATTTGATCTAAAATTAATTTACAATCATGAATAAAACCAAAATCATCATGCACATTAAAATTAACCACGAATAAAAACACCGTGGGATCCAATCACATAAAACATAATTATGTGACCATAATAGCGGGACAAGAACACTGTTAAACAAGGGTTAGCGAGTTTTACGTTCTATCCAACAACAACATGCATGAAAGGATTTAACTGGATAACATGACTAGCTCAATTCGTACGCAGTATCAAAGAAAAACCATCGCTCTGATACCAATTGATGGAGACATATATACAGGATCGTTTGATATTGTGTATAGATTGAAAAAAAAACTTTTGCTAAAACCCTATAAGAATAAAGGGATTTCACCTTTGTTGGTAATGTAAAGGATCCATATGAGGAGACTATGGCTTGAAAGCATCAAATTGCGATTTGGTCAGATTTTTTTATTCTCGCTGGCGAAAATCGATTGTTTTCGCCATCAAAACGACTTCAGATCGTCCTAATTTTATACAAAAAAATTGTAACTTTGCGTTCCGAACGACATATTCAAAAATTAGACCGATCCAACGATGCGATCAAAAGTTACAATTGATTTACGACTGTTGTGCCGAAAACCTAAAGATCTTCTATCGTATTCCTTCCGCCATCAAATCTTGTACCGAGTGTGGGCTACGGTATCACCAAGATTTTCTCCTCTCTCAATAGAACAAACCCTAACTCATGAGAATTATTGTTATTAAGAGAAGAGACAAGGCTGGCGTATATATAAGGCTACGATAGGGACCTTAAGGAGAAATAAGTGTTTGGGCTTCCTATGGAAAGTCGGAATCCTAATTCCACTACAAATTAGTTCCTTCCATAAAATATAATTCACACCACTAAAGAATTATAATTGCACTCCCGTCCTAATCTCAAAATTATATTTCGAGCTCCTTATTATTAAATACTTATTATTCTCCCCACGTTAAGATTACAGATAACCGTCATTTAAATTAAATTACTGACAATTATATTTAAATGACTTCTTAATCCTTGAGCCTACCACTTAACTTATTTGACATGTCAGATTAACATAATCCACCTACAGGGTTTGACATAATCAAAACTTACAAGCTTCTCAAGGGGCTATCATAAATCCCTATACCGGGACGTGGATTCTGTCAATAATTAATATTCATCATACATATAATGTCGTCATACAATTCACGAAGATTATTGATCTATAAATGAATGTCACTCTTAATGAGTCAAAACAACAAACACTACATATATATGTCTAGTAATTATTTCAAGATTAAGAGAATAAGTATTCATAATAACTATGGGATTTTAAATTGTTTTATATAGTCAATATAAAAACAATTAACCCAAACTGGTACTACTCAATACACAAAAAGTGTACTAGCACAACGAGTTAAAACTATACCGTTTCCTATAGTCAAGACAAACTACTAAAACTTGTGCTACAATCCTACCGATGGGTGTCCAATTCCATTTAAGACTGTGAACCATTAAACTTATATTCCACAAGAACCGATCATATGTTCTTCTATGTGTAAGCTATACTCTACACATCAAATCATATACTATATGGAATAAAAGACACACATGCACAATATTTAAATAAATAATATAATGCAACTATTGCCCACAAAGATTCTCATTAAAATAGCAAAACCAAGCTTATAACATATCCTAACCAATAAGAAAAATATGGCTTTTAGTATATCACTCTAACGCAATGATTGCCCAATACCGAAAAAAATTTGCCCAACAGAGGGTAAGGCATGCTCTGTTATGAGTTTTTTTTCAAAAAAAATCAAACTGTGAGGATAAGTGCGAGTTTCACGAACTATTGTTTTGCTTCGATCATCCCATGCCCTCGAAGTAAGAACATAGATTAAGATAGTCTGTGGATACCCCAATCTGCTACCCTCGCAAAAATTAATTTTAAACTAACACTTGCATTTTTTGGGTTTACTAAACCCAAATTTTTTTTATGAGTGTCCCAAATGGCCGCCCATGATTGTTAAGCTCAACAGGGAGCAGTTTGGCTCAATCTGGTGTTGCCTAGTTCTCATGCTAAGGATCTTCTCAGGCAAGTTCCCTTGAACCTTGGTTTTATAGACAAAATTGGCGATCATAAAATGAACCCCTTTACATCTAATCTGGGATAGAACACACACACACACACTCTTTCCCTTATGTCACCACTAAAAGAAAAAAACCTTATTTGTGACGCTTTGTAAAAGTACTTTGTATCAATATTAAGAAAACAGTCATATAAAGTCCGAAGAAAATTAAAAAAAAAGTGACGGATGGTAGGGAATGGGTCACAATTGAATAAGGCAAAATAACATGCATGACTGTTACATGCGACGAACACTTAATTTTGTTTTTTTTTTTTTTTTTTTGTAACTGTTATATGATGAGAGTCACAAAAAGTAATTAATTTCATGACCCTTAAGAATAAAACATATTATTAATTTATTGATTAAAGAAAAGTTTTATTACCATAGGTTTTAAACTGTCATTACTAATTTTTTTTATATAACTGCTCATATAATAATAGTTATTTTTTTTGTAATTGTTATATTATGGCTGGCATATTTTTCATATAACTGCTTTATAAGAATAGTCAGAAAAATAAAAAAATTAAACTAAAATTTAGTTTTTTTTTTATAAATGTTTGATGATGGATGGCATAATTTATTTATTTTATCAACCTTTTCATGACCCTTTTTAAATTCTCGCCTAATTTTATTTTTTTTGTATTTGTGTGCGGGACATTTTATGCATAAAACTCTCCCTCAGCAATTTCAATCCCATAAAACTCTCCCTCACCACTTCAGTCATGCAAAACCCTCTCCTCTAATCGCAAAAAACCCTCAAAATCTCCCCTCTCCTAATCGCAAGAATCCCTCTCCAATGATTGGATAAACCATGCACCCTTTATGCGCACACAAAAGCCTTCACTCTCGTCGGAGGGTTTTTGCATTCATCTCTTGCAGTGAGAAGGTATGTATTCTTTCTACATGATTTGATATGGCTAAAAAAATGCTTTCGCACTTAAGAACCCAAGTGTAGGCTGTTAAGTTATAATACTTGGTAAGTCCAAGTGTCCAACCAGAAAGATAGTCGGAAATACGATGTAACAATTACGAGTCAAAGTCTTTGTTTAGATAAATAGATTGATCGATTTTAGTTGTTGATTTTAAAGTCTTGCAATAAAAATTAAAGTGAAGTATCAAATGATGAGAAAAGGCTAAGGCCTTATAGAATTCATTTGCTTTGCAATGTTATGTAGAATTAATCTCATTCAAAGTTTTTATTGCTTTTCCTAAGTATTGACTAGTAATTTTACACCTTTCTAAGCAAAAGGGTGTGAAGCAAAAGCAACTCATTCCCATATAAATGCCATATAAGGAAAGGGTGTATGCAAAATTCAACACAAGTGTATCTTTCCTTTTATCTTGTAACAAAGGGTGTGAAGCAAGTGCAATCCATTCCCATGTAATGTTCAACCAAGATACAAACTTGAGATACACCAAAAGAAAAGGTAAAAATTTAAACTAGGCACTTGAGAACACATTGTTAGTTTCTCCTAGGCAATTGACTTGATTATGAAAATGGCCAACTACAAAGAGTTTAGCTCAATAAATCATAACATTTCCTTTGTCTAAGATTGGGAGGTCTAATTGGAGATTAAATAATCCAATTTAGAAATATTTGATAAATACGAATTGAATCCTTAAAATGATTAGTAAAGTTGGTTATGACATAAACTTAAGAGATCCTCATTGGCAACACTTTAATTAAGAAAATATTGAGTCTCAAAATCATATAAAGTGTAAAATGCTCCCAACATGTCATTAAAGAATTCAAGGTTTGGAATCTCAAATTTATGCTTGGCAATGAAAAGTATCTCATTCATAGAAGTAATGGGCATAGGCTAGTAAGAAATACACAAGTGTATCATCTCCTGGATAGTGCTTAAGATCTATGTATACAAGGCATACAAAATCAAATCATTTTATGAGAATTATCTTACTAGCATTTGAATGGTTGATTAAATGGAGAAGATGAACGGTTAAACAAATATTTAACAATACTAACAATGGAATGAGAATTGAACTAAAATAATTAATGCATTGCAAACTTCATCTTTAGCCTTAGCAAAACAATTTACTCCATAATAAGTGTAGAGACAAGAATTATAGAAGTGAACTCTCTTTCTCTCTCTAAAAACTATTACAAGCTACAAGCTAAAACAATGAGAGAATAAAATTAAGTGTGTGTAATATCTCCCTCTCCCATCTCTATTTATAGTCCAAGAGTAGAAAACCTCTAGCATACTCAAACAACTACTCTAAATAAAATAATATATTCTATGAGATATGACAATTTTCTTAGCCAAGCCCATCTCCTCAAGCAAGCTATGGCTATATCCTCAAGTAAGCTATGACTTGTTGACTAAAAGGAGGGAACTGACATAAAGCATCAAGTATGTCTCCTAGTTTAATCTTGGCTTAAGCTAGATTGATCCAAGTGTTGGAAATAATTCCATGATCGATCTACCAAAAAGTTAGATTGATCTCACATACTTTTTGTCAACTCTAGATTGATCTTCGAATGACCTGGATTGATTTAACTCTTTGACTTTCCTTTGAATTTTTGCTTTAAAGGCCAAAATTGCTTGGTTGATCATTCTTCCTTCATCCAATTCATTTCTTGAGATCTAAAGGAACCAAAATAAATAGAAAAGATGCCTTTCCAAGCAATGTTTAAGACAAAAGTGCTACGAGACTAATCGCGAAATAAGTTGGCAAACCGAATAGTTTTAGAAAGATAAACGCGTCAAATAACTCCGAAAATGAGCGTAAGAATGACAATATTATGCGTTTATCAATTTGCTCCAACTTTTATCTTGCTAGTCCCTTAGCATGATAAATAAAAGTAAAATAATACTATTCGAATGTGCATTAATAAAATGCACTAAGCCATTTTGAAAACTTCCAAGTTCTCATAGAAGACGAGGCTTGTCTCGTGAAGGTTTACAGTAATGGTACCTACAAACATCAAAAGTTTGATTGTAATAAGCCTTGAATGACTATCTAAATTTCTTATCACCTTTAGAAACTTGACATGTACTTCCCTTTAATCACATGCTAAGCCTTGTCTTAGAAAAATTCTCATTTAAACCAAAGAGTATTAATCATTAGAGATGGAAGAAGAATTTCTTTCAAAAATAAAAGCTCCAATTTTTGTCCATTTCTAAGCACTTTTTCTTATCTTTTCTGGGAATTTTTGCTATATTATTTCAAGGCGGTTTTCATTTCTATGGGGGGCAGTGGATTCACTATATAAAATTGACATTTTATGCTTATTTATTAAGCTTAATGGAAGCTATTTACCCTTTCTCATTTGGTAACCTTTACCTATCTATAATATTAGACAAAAAGACTTATGATTTAGTCAAGTGAAGCTTTAAGTTAATATTAGGATTAAAAGTCATCCAAGTACTTTTTTTAAGTGCCATGCATTTGTCTTCTCTAATGGAGGATCTTTTCAAAAAGGCTTCCATCATTTTCGGACAAGAATTCGCTCTTTACGAAATGAAAATTACTTTAAGTGTTATGAAAGAATTTCTCTACTTGAAACATTTACACATTTTAAAAGATGTTTTTAGGGTCATGAATCTAATTGAAGCAGAGTAAGGTAGATTATCACTCAAAATTCCATCTAGATCAAGGAATTCATGCCATTAGCTAATGAACCAATCATCATCATAAAAATAAAATAAAAATAAAATAAAATCTCATTTTTCAAACTTACAATTATTTTGAAAATAGGCACTAAATACATGAAAAATTTAGAAATCAAAAAGCCATTAAATATTAACGTTAAATAAGAACAGGATGGAATGAATATCTGATGCCGGAAAAAAGGAAAAATTCGATCGTGTGCATTTCCCCGAAAAATAAGAACAATATACCATTTAAAAATCGCTGGACCTTATCCAAAAATACATCGATCGGGACGGCGCTAACCACATAAAAAAGTTTTCTTTAGGTGAGATCAAAAACAGACCAACAGTGACAACTTGAGAGCCCCGTTTAGAGGTAGGGTAGGAACAAAATTTCATGGGCACCCTGACCTTCTATGGTTTTGGAAAATCATTTTGAAAAGAGTTTTCAGGAAAATCTTTTGAAAGCACGGGAAGTTCTCTCCACATGAGTTGCTTTATTCATAAAATCAGTGCTAGGAAAATTACAAAGATTTCAGTCTTCGTGAATTTTTTTACGGCGAAGGTCAGACATCCTCCGGCTGTACCTGTCGAAACCGCAATGGTATGAATGACAGGGCCTTAGCTGGTTTAGATTCTCACGACTGTCGGTCATTAAAACCAAGCAGAAAATCTTGTGTTCCAAGCTAACTCCCCTATATGCAATCGTGGTTGAATAGGATAAGGTTTAAGGTTCTCTCCTATTTGGCTGGTCTTACGATATACCTCAAGAGCACAAGTACATGTAAGGACCTTTTGATATACATCCCGGGTACGTGAGTGTTGTCGTCACTCAATATACCTCGGTAGGTACCTGGCCAAGGATAGTGGTCCCAGGCGCTTTTGGCTAGTGTAGGCCCGCAAGTCCACGGCCTAGTCACAACTCTAGTCCCGAGGTTGATAGGGTAAATTCATACTCGCGAAAATGCATGACAAGATGTGAGTTCATGCAAAATAACAATCTGGTGGTTCATTATTGATCAACGCTTTAGGGTTTGTTGCAGTATTTTACAGAATTTTAATTATGAAAAAGATTTTTCTAACACAATTAGCAAATAAAGGCAGCAGGGTATCCACCTATATCGCTTCTATGTTATCTTAAAACTAAGGCTTGCAATCCTATATCTAATAAATACTAGGAATCAAATATATCATCCATTATATAAGAGCTTAGTTCTCTAGCATCCCCAGCAGAGTTGCCACTATGAGAATCCGGATCCACGACCCGTCCTTCTCGGTTTCGTCGTTTTAAATAAATGAAAACTTGTTTTATAGAGTCGCCAGTTTGTTTTACAAGAAAACAAACAAAAGATCGTACGAAGGATAATTCGAAAACGAACTATCTTTCATACGTTTGAAATCAGAGTTTAAAATATATTTTGCTAGGGTTCAGGAACAACGTTACGAATTGGGACGGTGTTAGGCATCCAATTCGCCCTTTCGGTCTCTTAATGGATCATGTATTTAATTTCTACTTTAGATATCTTGCAAGTAGTTTGAATAGTTTTCAAAATAGTCCTTTCCGGATAAATTCAGTTTAAAATTATATTTTGAAATCATACTCGAGCTTTGCGAGCGCCTTCATATTCATTCGTAGAATGAAATAAGAGTCTCGTAGTTCCATTTGTTTGGAAACTATTTTTGTGTTTTTGGTTTTGTTTTGAAAACGTGTCAAAACGGATTTTAGTTTTCTTGTAAAATTTATAAAGGATTTATTTTGAAAGCAGTGAACTTCTTTGCAAGTTATCTAATTTTCTTTATTAAAACTGGTATTTAAATGCAGTATTGAAATTCAGAAAGGGTCGTAGAAAGACGTACCTGATGCACTTGAAGAGTGGGGACCTTGCCTTGATTGCTCCGTTCTCTCTCTAGAGCTTTCTCTTTCTAAGACTTCCTCTCTCTAGAAATTCTCTCTCTAAAACTTTCTCTCTCAGAATTTCTCTAAAATGGCTCTCTAATAATTTTGATAGAGTTTCTACTTACTAAAAACACTATTCAGTATTGATGCCTCTAAATGACACCCCAAGGGTCCTATTTATAGGGAAATTTTTGCCAAAAACGCTCCAAAAGAGCCTAGCCGCATGGGGTACGGCTGGGGCGTACGGCTCGTGCGTGCGGATGGGGCGAGCGGCTGGCAAGTAGTCGTACGGTTGGTACGTGCGGTTAGGGGCTGCGGCTGGCTCACAAAAACGCACAGAAATAACCCGTCTTACTAAATGAAGAGGCAACAAAGGTTATGTCAGACTCCCAACGGGTCCGAAATTGGTGTCTTTCCTATCAGTCTTCTATATGCATGATGACTCAGGACTAAATGTAATATGCCTATTTTATAAGAAAACCAGTATTCGCACGAGAGTCGTGGATTGAGGTGTTCACAAAAAGACTTTCTGGTTAGTTTTCTAAGATGATCAGACTAAGAATCACTAACACAAACGCGACGAAGTAAGATACAAAGCCCAAAAGCTGAATTTTGAGGTCTGTAGTGGAGCCGAGCTTTGAGGAATGATCAGTCCTGGACATAATTCAAATCTGGCAAAAGAGGAAGGTGTAAAGGAGGAATCAGGTACAAGAAAAAATTGAAAAAGTAGAAAAGGGTAAAATCTCGTTGGTCTAAGTGAGGAAAGTGAGAAAAATAGAAGGGAAGAAAAAATCAGCAGGGAGAGCTACACTAAGAGTGACGGCTGTGCCAAAAGGCAGAGGGCTACGTCTTAGGTGAGTAAGGCTCCTGTCTGAAAAAAAAAAGAAGAAAAGAAAAAAAAAGAAGAAGATCCGAAAGCCAAAACAATGGGCCGGATATTCCCAAAAATAATGAGAATGAGGGAGCAATAAGGGCATCAAAAAATAGAAAATGATGCAGGACCAGCACCTTCCTCTGATAAGCCAGAGGGCAACTGGAGAAGGCACTGGATTTTCATAATAGCTTTATCCCCATGTTCAAAAAAGTAAAGCTAGAGGGTAGAGTTGAGAACTGAGTCCACCACTATGCACGAAAGTCTGAGATTCAAAGAGAACCAACCCAATTTCTTGATGATAGAAGAAGCGTCAAACTGAGGGTAAGAACAGGTTTTGAAAAAAGGCAACACTTGAACTTTCCATATTCTCTCTAGCATAACTTTCTTGCCATAAGATGAATAGGCATATGTGATCAACGGCTAAGAGCAGAGACAATGCAAGGAGAAGCTTCAAAGGATAAAAGAAAATATGGACAAATATTCTCAAGAACATGTCTCGAATTATGTAATGTGACATGAAGTTGATGGAATTATTCTGAAGAAGACCCTATTGACGGAGTCAATCCTAACCCTAGACTATGACAGCAAGACGGTGCGACAGGTGCCGACCCCGCCCCTCTTGGCAGTCTTAACATCACATATTTTGGCTGTGTCAGCAAGTACGAAGTCTTATAATGAAGACCTCTCGCTCTTGGCAGTCACTAACAAGTCATACCTTCTGAGGGTGGTTAGGAATGCCATTTCTTGGAAACCGTCACAAAGGAATATCTCCCAACGTTCAGCCTTAGACTATGTCAGCAAGACGGTGCGACAGGTGCCGACCCCGCCGCTATTGGTAGTCTCTAACACAACCCCTTAGGCTATGCCAGCAAGATGGTACGAGAGGTGTAAACCCCCCCCCCCCACTCTTGGCAGTCGCTAATATATCATTCCTTTCTTTCCCTTTTGGATGTTTTCCATGGGAATTTACAAGTCAGCCCAGATTGTGTCAGCAAGATGACATCCTATGAGGGTCAACCTTGCATTACATTGCCCAAAGTACCACAAAATTCCCCTACCATGAGGGTACATTTCGATTCGCAGATTTTCATGTATAAAACAACCAATTGAGATTCACACAAGAGTCGTGAATCGTTGTCTTCTTATCGTCCCAAAATTCTTGCTGGAAAGAATCCCGGGACGAGAGGGTCTGTGAACACCTCAATCTACAACTCTCGTGTGAAAAATTGGTTTTCTTATAAAACGAGCATCTTGCATTTAGTCTTGAGTCATCATGCATATAGAAGACTGTTAGGAAAGACTCCAAAGTTCGGATCCGCCATACCCTAATCTCACGGTTAGCTTCGAATCGCAGCCCCCAGAAGCACGATCTAGCTGCACGCCCCAGCTGCAGGCCCTAGCCGCACCCCCTGCGGCTGGCCTCTTTTGGAGCATTTTGGCAGAAATTACCCAATAAATAGGACCCTTGGGCTCTCATTTGGGGGTCATCAAGACTCACTAGTGTTTTGAGTAAGGTGAAATTATGTCAAAGTTATAAGAGAGTCTTTTCTTTTGGAGAATTTCTAGAGAGAGAATTAAAGAGAGAAAGTTAGTGAGAGAAGATTTTGGAGAGAGAAAGTTCTAGAGAGAGAAGCAAGCAAGCAAGGTAATCAAGGCAAGGTTCTTATTTATTCTTCAAGCGCATCAGGTACGTCTTTCTACAACTCTCCTGAGTTTCAATACTGCATTTAAATTCATCTTTAATACAGAGAGTTAGATAACTTGCAAAGAAATTCATTGTTTTCAAAACTAGTATTTTCTAAGCTTTACAAAAAACCTAAAATTCGTTTTGACACATTTTCAGAACAAACAAAAATACAAAAATAATTTCCAAACAAATGGAACTACGAGACTCTAATTTCATTCTACGAATGAATACGTAGGCGCTTGTAAAGCTTAAGTCTGATTTCAAAATACAATTTTAAACTAAATTTATCTGGAAAGGATTATCCTAAAAATGATTCAAACTACTTGCAAGATATCTAAAATAGGAATTAAATACATGATCCATTGAGAGACCGAAAGGGAAAATTGGGTGCTTAACACCTTCCCAATTCGTAACGTAGTTCCCGAACCCTAGCAAAATGAATTATCAATGAATCTTTGGTTTTGAACGTATGAAAGATAGTTCATCTTTGAATTATCCTTTGTACGATCTTTTGTTTGTTTTCTCAAAAAACAAACTAGCGACTCTACAAAACACATTTTCATTCAAAACAAAAGAAACCCGAGAACGAGGAGGACCTCTCTAGAGTTGGGGGTCCGGATTCTCACAGGAATCAAGAGGAGGATGATGATGAATAGTCCTTTTACACACAAATCTTAGATGGGGGTGAAGATACCATGAAGATTCATCACTTTATCTCTCAAAATCTCTCACTAAGACTCTCTTAAGGGCTAAAGAGGTGTGTGGCTCGAAATGGGAAGAGGAGGGGGTGATGGTTGTATAAAAATGGGGTTAAAACACTAGAAAAATATATTTTTGACCCTTCAACAGGTCATCAGTCGACTAAGGCTGTAATACCCCTAGCCTTATTTTGCTTTAAAACTCTCACCTTATTTCGTGTTGTTGATAAGTTGTATTTCGGCTAGCATTCTTGTGGTGTAATTTACCCACTTGTATTTTCTAGCTTTGGGCATGTTGTTATAGTGTAATTAATTTTGAATAATCATTCGTTTCATCATTCAGGTGGTCCGAATTGAAAACGACATCTTAAACGCGAGTTTTGATTTTACGCGATTTACTAAATTTTAGCCAATTTTGAGAGGTCATAACTTCTTCATCCGATGTCCAAATGACTCCTCGTTAGCGGCCAAATCTTCCTCTCATTCGCCTCTACAAGCTTATTGTTTAGCCGGAGTCAAGATTCGGACATTTTGTGGCTCATTCTGTGCTCCTAAGGTGACAGTTTGTTGCAGCAGTCGCCATGATCGATCATGGAAGACCATGATCGATTATGGGAAAACTAGAGCACTCCAGAACACTTCATGATCAACCATGGGGGACCATGATCGATCATGGTAAGCCTGTAGGTCGTAATTGACCACTTTTGACCCGAAAACTCACCCTTTTAACCCCATTTCTCCCACACCTTCGACATAACGATTCCAAGGGAGAGTGAGGGTCTTGTGAGCAACCTAAGGGAGGTTTATTTGGAGCTTGGAAGATATCCAATCGATTGAGCCACGCTTTGGCTTCCGAGTCATCTTCTTCTCCTTTGTCTTTAACCTTCCGCACCTCCATTAAAGCTCGGCGGAGCTTTAGGGTTTCAATCTCTCGAGGAGAAGATATCGTCGCACCATCAATTTCGGAATTAAAGCTTCGTAGAGGTGGGAATCTAGTATCAAAACTATTTTTCTAACTTGTTATGGTTTGATTCTCATTATACCACCTATTTGTTCAAGAACCCTAAGTTATCTACACATGCTTTGGGTGTATGGTGAGATTATGATGTAGTGTTTAAATTGATGATTCTAGTAGCCTATATATTGCTTAAATAGCATGATTCAACTATAAATTCTTATCAAATACTTGCCTTTCACTGAAACCCAACTTGGACAAGATTGTATACTGATGATTCTTGCTACGCATATTTATATAAACTGATAATGGTCCAAGTGGTTGGATATCTTCATGAAATACTTATTAAATAAATTATTTTACTTACTGAGATGGTTTATACTACAAGTCTCATGTTGAATACATTATGAGTTTTATGTGGGATGATTGGTTTGCCTAAAGGCTTATTGCTAGCGCTAGTCCATGGTAGGTCCCACGTTTGTCTCTAACAATGGAGACTTTTAGTTAGGACAGAGAGCCCCTAGGTGCAAAACCAGAAACCGTGCATAGAAAATAACGGGAGGCCCTGCTGCCGCATGGTTGAAAGGCCACGAAATGCAGACCTAGTTGTACGCTTGGATAGACGCGGTTATCATTGAGATTTGTGATTCGTGAGTTCTAGGGTGAAGCCCGTATCAGTTGTATTACAAGGTTGTTGATATAAGCTACTTACATATATGTGTGTAGATATAACGGGTAAAGAAGGCCTTACTACTTTTTCTAAATTTAATTTATTATATGATTACCACTGGGTCAGTTTGACTCACTCCTACTATTTTCTATATAGGTACTTCTACAGGTTCGTCGGGAAAGGGGAAGAGGAAGGACGATGCTTCTTAGACTGCCTCATTTCTTACTTCATAGTTAATTGAGGGTCCTTCGAATGGAAGGACCATTGATCTTAAAATTTTGTTTACACTAGCGATGTGATATGTAATATGTATATTTCCTCTATGATCGATATGTAAATTAAGGATTGTGGACTTATGTTTTGGGACCTCAGTAGAGGCCACGTAACATATACTTTATATGATATGGTTATGGTGTGAATTTCAGTTTCCTGGATATAATCACTGTTTATTGTTCCATGTTCATCTTATTTTGAGTCGCCGTCGAGTACGGCTCCGTGGTTAACCAGGTCCCGGAGGGTAAATCCTCTTAACGGGATTTGGGGCGTCACAAAGGCACAGCCATCAGTCGACTGATGCACCAATCTGCCCACTAATGCTGTTTTTTAGCAGTTCATCCACTTCGCGCTCCGTTTTGGCCACTATAGAGTTGGAATTGGGTCTCAGCCAAACACGAATGTTTTAGATAATTGAATTACCTTTCCAATGGAGAAAACGGGGTCTAATTTGGACTTCGGATAAAGAAGTTATGGCTTTCACAATCTAGAAAGGTCATTTTTCCGTAAAAGTAATTTAGGAGGCAAATTTTTGAATTTCGCCCGGACCACCCGAAATGGATTATGACCTATTAGGAGAGTGTAATAACATGTAAATGAAGTGTGGAAAAGTTCTAAACCACTCAAGGATAACCTGAACCAACTCTTGCCTCTCGAACCAAAATTTGCGATATTAGAGATTATAAAAGCAACTAACAAAGAAATCACATAGCGGGTATTACAATATCCCTTCCTTAAGAAATTTCGTCCTCAAATTACATATGATAAATAGGAGGCAAAATAATGCATGAGTTTCAAACTCATTCCGGGTCACCTCTCCTAAAAAAAAGAAAGCGCTGTTGTGAATAAAAGGAAAAGCTTTTCTCCGAGAATCAAAATAAGAGGAACGATTCTAACAACTGGCAAGGAAACAAAATAGTCAAGTAAGAACCTTCTAGCTCACTCTCACGTACAAAATTCCACTCCTGTTAGTCGTGTCTATGAAAAAATACCAAAATACTCGACAGTACGACACAACTATACGACGTGGTACCTAAATCTTGACCCTATAGGACTAATTCATGATCCGAAACTAGAGATAGACTAGATCGCGAAACTCAATCTAACATAAAGCTGCGATTAAAGTCCAAATAGGAATAGTCTGCGACAACACATGGATTTAAAGACTATGTAACTCTACGTGAGCAAAATGACGTGAAATAAGGCCTCAAATCCTAAATGCAAGATCCGATTTACCATACTAAGAATAGGCAGACCGCGACTACAAATAGAATTTGTTGCAACCAGCATGTGTATTTGAATGTCAAATCATGATACACATTGCTCGCTAGGCATATCCATCCAACAAAGAATAGCATCAAAGGGGATGATCATATATCTAGTTCCCATTGAACCTAATCGTAACGATACGAGTGAAGAACAAGTATAAGAATCAAGGTTCATTATTCGAAATGAAAAGACTACATTGGATTCATCCTTAAGAACATAATAATCATAATTCTAAATATATCAAAATGCTAAATCCTAATCCACCACGTTTGTTAAGTGTGCTTACTAATAAGGAATCGCGTTAAGGGAAATGATTCTCCATGTTAACTCCCGGTGAATCCAATCACAATGGCACTGAAGAAGAATATGACAATGTTTTGATTTACTCTCAAGGCTTGAGGGTTATCGAGATCAAGGCTCACTTCTCGAAATAAAAAAATGCTGACGTGGTACGCCACTAAAAACATAAGGACGATAATTACTAACGAACATTAATACACTCCATGTGTATCGTGTAGAAATCCAAAATTGGCAATGCCCGTAAATTTCCCTCATAAACAAGAAATCGCACCTAAGGAATTACCCATGTGATTTGACTTCCTATGAATCCAAACAAAATGGTATTCGGGGAAACAAACACGATTGTCTATGAATGAACTTTTCGAAATTCACCCTTAGGAACTAAAGGAGAAAATAGGGTGAATGCAAGGAATGGACTGACCACTAATACAAGTAAGCCACATTTCACTTCTGTTGGCGACAGAAGACCATAGATTCATAATTTAGTCATCCATTGATCAGGCGGCTAACTAAATTATATCTCAATAGTCACCCATTGCTAACATAATAGAAAATTTTGTCCCAGACATGGAGCATATTCAATAAGTATGGAAACGGATCACAAGAAATAAGGTTGAATGAATTGGAACCTAATAATGAGATTTACCTCTCACGAATACTAAATAAGAATTTACCTTCTTGTTTTCCTATGAGATTGACCTCTCAGAATTTGAATACAAATTGATTGGTGATTAACACCAATGAAAAACAACTCTCAAGTGTTTGATGGATACAATTTGACGCTCACACTAGAGTTATCTTATTTGATCAAGATTTATAGCTCAAATGATTAATGATTGATCAAAACATTTCTTGAATCTTTGAATGATATAAATAGTTGAAGAATAGAGTATATGAATAATTCAAGGTGTTAAAAATGTGTCTTAGATAGTTTATAAATAGTCCTAAAAGTGATATAGCCATTTTTAAGGTTTGGTAGAAGTTTGGTATGAAAAATGGTAAAAAATCAGAAATCCAACGACTATATTCTGGGCCATCAGTCGACTGAGCAAAAGCCATCAGTCGACTGATGGACCAGGCTGTCCATCAGGCCAAAAGATCAAAAATCTCAATTTCTACACTTTTGCATATAGGCTCTCAAATCAATTCTAATACTTTAGGGAGTTCAAAAATAAGTTCGTAAGACTCCTAATTTCGGGAAAACTCAAAATATGATCGTTTGAATTTAATATGAATATATTTCAAAAACTGATTTTTTTAAGAATGATGTTTTTGAAAGAATTTTGATTTAAACTTGGTTTTGATCAATCTAAGAATGATTCATGTTCATGTTTGCGCTATATTATCAATCAATTAAGAAACTTTACATTAATCCTAAGCAAACACTCAATTATCGAATAGGTGAGTCTTCAAATGCTTCGATTTGTTTCTTAAAATTGATTTTTCCCTTGAAGCTTTTCCCTTGAAGCTTTGGCATATGATCATTGATCTTTTGTGCTTCATGAAATGAATTGCTAGCATGCATGTGATAAGAATGATCTCTTGCTAGTCCATTGCTTTGTTGACTTGATCCGATATCGATTGATTTATTGTTATTATCAAAATAAGATTAAGACCTTCAAGATCAACAAGCTCCCCCTTTTTTACGATAACAGTAAATTAATGTGTGTTTTCAATAACAAGCATAAATAGAATATGAATAGATGATATATGCTCCCCCCCCCCAATTTCTGCGTAGATAAAATAAATGATTTGTTAAAAGCATTGCAAATATTTAAGATAGTTTTAAAACCAATTAAACATTTTTTGATCTCAAATAAGGTTTTCAAAAGAAAACAATTATCAATATTAAAGACATAAAGCATTTAATAGTCTTACCAACATTGATTGCCACCAACACAAATTTTCTCCCCCTATGGCAATATCAAAAAGGGATCATGGCGATGGAGAGAAAATGGTAGCCACCATGAGTGCTTCATCGATGAGGCAACGATTTGTATGCCCTTTCATCTTTTTCCATAAGGCAAAGGTTGGCCATTTCTTCATCACTTGACTCAATATCGGATTCGTCTTCATCCGATTCACTTGAATGTTCTTTAAGAGCATGCTTCATTCTTTTGTATAGCTCTTCCCTCTTTGCTTTCTTCTTTCTTTTATCCTCTTTTCTAACCGGACAAGTTGACTTGTAGTGTCCCGATTTTTTACAATAGAAGCATTTTCTTTCCTCATTATCAACTCTTGAGGATGAGGGATAGTTGTCGAGCTCCTCTTGAGAGAATTTCTTCTTCGCTAGGAATTTTCCAAATTTCTTAGAGAGAAGTGCCATGTCTTCATCTCCTTTGCCACCATTTCCTTCATTAGGCTTTAGAGCAAATATTTCCATTGAATTTGTTCTCTCATTCTTCTCTTGCTAGCTCCTTCTTATGGGTTTGAGAGAACACAAAAACTCATCCATGCTCATGTTAGAGTGATATACTAAAAGCCATAATTTTCTTGTTGGTTTGGATATGTTATAAACTTAGTTTTACTATTTTAATGAGAATCTTTATGGAAAATGGTTGCATTATATTGTTTATTTAAATATTGTGCATGTGTGTCTTTTATTCCATATAGTAGATGATTTGGTGTGTAGAGTATAGCTTACACACAAAAGATCATATCATCGGTTCTTGTGGAATATAAGTCTAATGGTTCACAGTCTTAGATGGAATTGGACACCCATCGGTAGGATTGTGGCACAATTTTTAGTAGTTTATCTTAACTACGAAAAACTGTATAGTTTTAACTCGTTGTGCTAGTACACTTTGTGTGTATTGAATAGGACCAGTTTGGGTTAATTGTTTTTATATTGACTATATAAAACAATTTAAAATTCCATGGTTATTATGATTACTTATGCTCTTAATCTTGAAATAATTAATAGACGTATATATAGTATTTGTTGTTTTGACTCATTAACAGTGAGATTCATTTATGGATCAATAATTTTCATTAATTGGATGACGACACTATATGTATGATGAATATTAATTATTGACAGAATCCACGTCCCGGTATATGGATTTATGATAGCCCCTTGAGAAGCTTATAAGTTTCGATCATGTCGTGAATTATGTTAATCCGACATGTCAAATAAGTTAAGTGGTAGGCTCAAGGACTAAGAAGTCATTTATAATTGTCAGTAATTTAATTTAAATGACGGTTATCTGTAATCTTAACGTGGAGAGAATAATAAGTATTTAATAACAAGGAGCTTGAAATTAAATTTTGAGATAAGGACAGTAGTGCAATTATAATTCTTTAGTGGTGCGAATTATAATTTATGGAATGAACTAACTCATAATGGAATTAGAATTCCAACTTTCCATAGGAAGCCCAAACACTTATTTCTCCTTAAGGTCCCTATCGTAGCCTTGTATATACGCTGGGCTTGTCTCTTCTCAAATAACAATGATTCTCATGAGTTAGGGTTTGTTCTTTTGAGAGAGGATAAAATCTTGGTTATACCGTAGGTGCAAGATTTGATGGCGGAAGGAATACGATAGAAGATCTTTAGGTTTTCGGTACTGCAGTCGTAAATCAATTGTAACTTTTGATTGCACCATTGGATCGGGCTGTTTTTTGGATATGTTGTTCGAAACATAAAGTTACAATTAGTTTTTGAAAAATCAAGACGATTAGAAGTCGTTTCGGTGGTGAAAACAGTCAATTTTTGCAGCCCAGCAAGAATTAAAAAATCTGATCAAATTCCAATCTGATTTTTTCAAAGCATAGTCTCCACATATGGATCCTCTACATGATCCATAATGGTGAAATCCTTTATTCTTACAGGGTTTTAGTAAATTATTTTGTTCAATCTATACGCAATATCAAACGATCATGTATTTACGTCTCTATCAATTGGTATCAGAGCGATTGGTTTTCTTTAATACTGCGTACAGATTGAACTAGCCACGTTGTCCAGTTAAATCTATTCATGCATGTTGTTGTTGAATAGAACGTAGAACTTGCTAACCCTTGTTTTGCTGTGTTCTTGTCCCGCTATTATGGTCACATAATTATGTTTTATGTGATTGAATCCCACGATATTTTTATTCGTGGTTAATTTTAATGTGCATGATGATTTGGGTTTTATTCATGGTTGTAAACTAAATTTAGTTCAGATTTGTGAACTCCTTAAAAGGAGGCATATGATTTATGTAATTTTATTTACAGTTTAGATATAATAGTTTATGTGTGAACTCCTTAAATGGAGGCATAGGACCTTTATATCTAAGATTGCAATTTCTTTAATGAAAAACGTTGAAGAAGGCGTTTCTACCAAGGTTGATTCCCGACATAGTCATTGCAGTGGCGACATACGTCGTGACAGGTTTTCAACGCATTAGGGATGATGAAGCTTGGACCATAATAGCAGGGATTTAATTATTCTTATTATTGAATGGTTTAATGCTTTATGTGATTGTGTGTTGGTCATATGTGTTTTAATTATTAGGTTTCCTTATAATTTTAGACAACATGGATACATGACCATACCTAGATCAACTTTTATTTTATGTTTAGTTCTTATAAAATTAAAAAATGGTATATAAATATAAATTTTGCGTAATTGAAAAATATAAGTTTTTTTATTAAAAAAAGTAGCAAAATAATTTTATTGCACATGTCTTTTATATTTCATACCCTTGTATTTTAGTCGACTAAAATTTAATATAAAATTTTCTTAACGCTCAAAAAATAATGTTTTAAATACTAAGTGGGTGAGGGATTTTTTCACATAAAAATTCCACGGTCTCCATCATTGGTTTGTAGCTGATGTAATTTATTCTTCGTGTGTGTTATACTGCTCACCTTCATATCAGAAAGAATGGATTGCGGAATCATTGTACAAATTTCACTGACTGATAATTTTAAATGATGTGATTTATTTTTCATGTGGGTTTTAGTGTTAACTTCCATATCAGAAAGAATAAATTAGAGAATCATTGGACTAAATTAAATGATGGTATATACTTAGATATAAATAATAGTATGCTCTCTAACTAACTCTCTACTATTATTTGTAGGACCAAAGGAAGTCAGCTATTTAAATTTTACTTGACAATATAGGATTATCTAGATAGTATATATTACTTGACAATAAAAGATTATCTAGATAGTATGTATTGCTTGACAATAAGGTATTGTCTAGATGGTAAAATTTAATAGGTTTACATCTGTCTAAAAAATAATGAATAATAGACGACCTCACTAACGGGGCATATTGTTCAAAATCTTAGGCTGCTGGTGAACGCTTTTTGAAATGGTAGATGGTACCATATTTAAAATATGTGTTCAAAGTTACTATTGTCCATCATAATTTGTATGTGATTCTCAAGTTTTAAAATGGCAAACTCTTTCGATCCACTTTTAATTATTCTCAACTAAAACAAATTGATAGGACCTAATTATATTGACTGAAAAAGAGAACTTGAACATCGTACTTACTGTTAAAGAGTACAAGTTTGTGCTCACTGAGTCTTGTCTGGCAAAACCTAGTAAGGGGGTGATCGATGAGGAAACCCAGTGATAGGGAGCTATCTTCGTCGCTAAAAATAGCTTGATCAAAAACCCTTATGTACCTACAAAATATATTAGTAACGTAGATAGTAGTAGTAAGGGGTCAAAATCCATGGGAATTGTTTAAGAATCAATGAAAACAAAATTGAGAAAATAATAGATTTAGAATAAAAACCATTTTTTTTAATTTTTAGAAATGCTTACTTTTTTAAGAATAATTTTAACACTAATAAAATGTAATAAAAGTGGACAAAGTTGTTTTGGAGAAATAAAGTGTAGGGATTTCAAGAGTGAATAATCCACCACCAAATTATCAATGGATCTAGAATAATATATTATTGCATATATATACCCAAAATAAATTCTATACTAGTTTGATTAAATGGAATCACCTATGGTATGTAGAGTGAACCAAATAGCTAACCAAATAGTATTTGACAATTTATTTGTTTATAAGAGATTTTTAATTTCAAGATCTATATTTTCTTCTTTTAGAAATAATAATAATATAAGGTTGTCACTCACTCACATTAACACTCAAGAACTAGAAGATAAATTTGAAAAATAAAATGAACTGAAGAAAATCCTATGGTATGTAGTTCATCTCTTAAGTCAAGTATAAAAACCAAAATGGGATCACCTATGGTGTGTAGAGTAATCCAAAGATCTTATTTAATAAAAATCTCAAATAAGTAAATTTATGCAATATTATAAAATTCTTAATCACAAATAAAAATGAGGCTTCATCTATCCCCTTGAAAGGGAGATTGGCCTTCCATAAAAATAGAAGAACAAAACAAATAATAAAAAATCTCCTTAAATATCTCCAAATATGTGAGTAAAAGAATTTCTCTCAACACTCTATAATATTGTCTTCTTCAACAAAATGAAACAATAATACAAGAAGAAGAAAAATATGTAGCACTCAAATATTTTCTCTCTCTACAACAAGTTCTCTTACTCCAAACTCTCCTATTTTCTTCAAAACTCTCGTATGGTGCTCCTCCTCTTAGCCAAATATAAATCAATATATGTGAGAAATGGAAGGGAGTATTAATCATGAAAGTAGACAATGGGGTGAGGGGGTGTGAGAAAATAGTGGACTTTGTCTAGAGAGTGGAGTGTGTAAGAGAATAATGTGGATATTGTCTAGGTAGTGGAGTGTTGGGTTATGGGTTGAGTGATTAAAACTATGAGAGTGGGCACACACACTTTTGGGATATTTTTCTCTCATTTTTCTTTTGCTGCCGGAATTTTCTAATGCAATTTCGGGTCTGAATATGGACGAATTTGGGAAAGTGTTGAACTGGAAAGTTGTAGCTCTCGAAATTCTCTTGATTTTAGGCTCAAGAAACGCAGAATTCGGAGTTATGAACAAAAATTTATTCTTTAAAAACTATCCAAGCCACTTTAGGTGTCCTGTCTCACATATTCAACAAAGTTAAGCATTTAATCACATTAATTGAGACAAAGAACATGCAAAACAACTAAATGTCAACATTAGATAACATAATGCAATTTTTGACACTTAAATTTAGGCATTTGGGGAATTATAAATAACAGTTTGCAGTGATGACACCTATAAACTTCCAAAACGTATTTACAAAAAAAATTATTTTCGGCGATACTTTCTTTTATTTTGCCTCAGGGAAATATTAAGTATCCAGCTGTAGAGAAGACAATGAATCATCCATATATAGAAGTCAATAAAAGCTTGTATGCTATACAATACCAAAATGGCACAATCCTTCTTAAGATTCAGTGTTTGCAACCGGTCATTTAAATAATTTTGATGTGATTCCCTATATTTGCCTTACAGAATTTACGCTTTGATTTCAAATCTCACTAGATATATTCTCTCAAAATTGAATCACTCCGAGATGTGGCTAATTGTTTTTCTCTTTGCATGTGAGTGATAAGAGTAGATGCGCACAAAGCAAATAACTCACATGCATAAATAAGAAAGATGGATATTGGAAAGAATTTGATCTCATGAAAGGAATGCCAACCACCATGTGAGAATGTCAAGTTATTTAAACATATTACCTTAATAAACACTACCGCACCAAAGATCAACTAGGTCTTTTATATGGGGTGGAATAAGGGAAAATGGAGTTTTGATGTGTGTATAACAAGGTTGAAGACTTTTTAAGGAGTTTGGACTTTTCTAATATCACTTGTTTTCACGCTCTATTGTTGACCGCATTTTTTTTCTTTTTCTTTTTTTCTTTTTTCTTTTTTTCTTTTTTCTTCTTCTTTTTTGTATGCGATTTGAAACGATTGCACGGTGAAAACAATAATTTCTTTTGTCAGATCAACCATACTTTTCTCAAACACAAGGATTGGTCATGAAATAAATGGTAGGATTATTTTGGCAATGATGGCCTAATGTCATATCTAAGGTTTAATGCGGCAATTTTTGTTTTGACTAGGTAAAAGTTTCACAACTCAAAAAGGACTTCATTCTCAGTGGTCAGCCAAATATGAAAGAATAATGAGATCATGCAACGATATTAATGACGATATCCAAATGAAATTAAGTCACCTTGTGACTCAAAGTTTGCGTATAACTCTCTACAAGGTGAAAAGCTATAAACTCATGGGTTTAAGTCTCCAAAAGTATTCTTTTTAGCTTATTAGAGAATCACATACTACATATATAACCGTTATGCAAAGACGTGTGAACTCTAAGAATTGATAGTGCTTATATGCCTATAAAGGTATCATTAAAGCTTATAAGACTAACATTAGACGTTTTGATTCCTTGACTTCTAAAAAGTGGACCATTGTCATTCAATCTCATCATGGATAAGATACTGAATCGCTAAAAACTTTTAAAAGAAAGAAAGAAAAATCTTTTCTTTTCTTTTTTTTTCTTTTTTTTTTAAAATAAAAATGAAAATGTGTTGCTTCTGAATCATTTTTCGAAAAGGGAACTAATTTGGTAAAACCCTACCCCCAAACAAAGAGAACATCATCCTCAATGCTAAAGATGAAATATAAAAATGTAAGCATAAGGTTGGAAAAATTACCGTAATTACCTAAATTGAAAGTTGAACCGTGAAAAGTATCCATCAGAATCTGGATAAGCTAAAGACTCGGAAACAATTGCACAAGTCTATCATATATAACTCATGGGTGAATTAGTAAAAACCACCCCCAAACAGGATAAGAATAGTACTTAGAAACACACTCAATGGGTTGCCTCCCAGAAGCTCAAAGTTTAATGTCTTCAGCCAGACAAAGCGGACACACCCTCAAAAATGATAAAGCTAGAATAAGAGTACAGAGAGGGCGGAAAGATAACAACAACCCCTTAATAAGATATTTACTCAGGGTACATGGGATTAATAAGGTCAATTTGCTCTACTAGAGATGAATCAAGCTCTAAGAATGGTTTCAATCTTTGACCATTGACCTGAAAAGTAGTACCATATTTTGGATTTTCAACAATGATGGCACCATAAGGGGTGACGGATTGGACAGTAAAAGGTCCTTCCCACCTGGTTTTCAATTTACCAGGGAAAAGGTGCAGGCGAGAATTATACAATAACACTTTTTGTCCAGGATGAAACTATTTTCACAATATGCTATGATCATGAATCCATTTCATTTTGTCCTTGTATTTCTTAGAAAAATCATAAGCATCATTTCCTAATTCCTCAAGTTCATTGAGTTGCAACTTTCTTTGCTCACCAGCTTTATCAAGATCAAAGTTAAGGGTCTTGAGAGCCTAGTATGCATTGTGCTCAAGTTCGACTAGAAGGTGACAGGGCTTACCAAAGACTAAGCGATAAAGGGACATGCCTATAGGAGTCTTGAAGGCAGTGCGGTATGCCCAAAGAGCATCTGCAAGTTGCAAAGACCAATCTTTCCTACTTGGATTGACTGTCTTTTCAAGAATTTGCTTAATCTGATGATTTGAAACTTCTACCTGACCACTGGTTTATGGATGGTACGCCAAAGCAAGTTTATGGGTTATGCCATACTTCTTAACAAGATTCTCAAAGATACGATTACAAAAATGTGTACCTTTATCACTGATGATGGCTCTTGGAGTACCAAACCGAGCAAAGACATATTCTTTCAGGAATTTCACAACAACTTGATGATCATTTGTGTAACAGGGTATTGCTGCTGCTATCCACTTGGAGAGATAGTCGACTGCCATAAAGATATATTTAAAACTATGAGATGGGGAAATGGGCCCATAAAGTAAATACCCCGAACATCGAAGATCTCCACGATCAAGATAGGAGTGAGAGGCATCATATGCCTTCGAGATAGTCGTCCTAATTGTTGACAATTTGGACAGGCTTTACAAAATTCATGAGCGTTGTGAAAAAGGGTGGGCTAGTAAAACCCGCTTTGTAAAACTTTTGCATCGGTTTTCTTCGAGCTAAAATGGCCGCCACATGCATGGTTATGGAAAAATGAAAGGATCTTATTTTGCTCAAACTCGGGGACGCATCTACGGATGATTTGATCGGATCATCCCATGAGTAGAATTTGACCATGGACATGAATTTGGACTTGTCTTGCTTTGTCCAATGAATGGGAATTTGGTTTGTGACAAGAAAGTTGACAATATCAGCAAACCGTGGTGACTAAGAACTAGCAAAAAGTTTCTCATCAGGGAATGACTCGGATATAGGCAAATGGTCATTTTCAGACATAGCAGTGAGTCTAGATAGGTGGTCAGCGACCACATTCTCAGTACCCTTTTTTATCTTTGATTGCCAAGTTAAATTCTTGGAGCGAGAGGATCCAACGGATGAGGCGAGATTTGGCATCTTTTTTGCTTAGAAGGTACCGTAATGCCGAATGATCAGAGTACACAGTGACTGGAGATCTAAGAAGGTATGCACGAAATTTGCCGAGGGCAAAGACGACCGCCAATAATTCTTTCTCTGTTGTTGTGTAATTGAGTTAGGCTGGATTGAGAGTTTTGCTAGCATAATGAATCACATGAGAACGTTTATTAACTCTCTGCCCCAAAACAGCCCCAATGGCATAATCAGATGCATCGCACATGATTTCAAACAGGAGATCCCTATTAGGAGGTCGAATAATCGGAGCTGAGATCAACTCAGATTTAAGATTCTCAAAAGCAGTGACTCAAGCTTCATTGAAGACAAAAGGCACGTCTTTCAAAAGAAGATTACTCAAAGGTCGGGATATCTTAGAAAAATCCTTGATAAATCGCCGAAAGAAATCGGCATGCCCTAAAAAGGAACGGATGTCCTTAATTGACGTAGGAGCTGGTAAAGAGGAGATTAAATCAACCTTTGCCTTATCGACCTTAATACCTTTGCAAGAGATTACATGTCCCAAAACAATACCTTTTTTTACCATGAAATGACATTTTTCCCAATTAAGAACCAAATTCTTTTCTTGACATCGTTCTAGCACCATGGTCAGATGAGATAGGCATTGATCAAAGGATGAGCCATACACGGAAAGATCATCCATAAAGACCTCTAAGAATCGTTCCACCATGTCACTGAAAATGCTCATCATACACCTTTGAAATGTCGTAGGTGCATTGCTGCTAAGTGCGTTATAATACACTTGTATAAGCATATGCAGGAACATTATAGTACACTTATATGGCTAAACACGTCAAATAAACTCCAAATTACTGCTTGTTGAATCATTAGCAAATTAGGTTACTAATCCAATTTTGCAAGCTTAATTGTGTACAAAAGGTTGTACTTTGTTGATATATGGAAATTCATTGGAAAGAATGGTAAGAAAAAGAAGTTAAAAGAATTAGAGAAGATTGAGAGAAGCTTGGGCAAAGAAAAGAAGATTTTGAGACATTTGAAGAAGCCAAGATCGATCTTGGCATTAGTAAGATCGATCTTGGTCCTTGCCAGCCTTTGGAAAAAAGGACCCGAGAGCTTCCAAGATCGATCTTGGCATCCCAAGAACGATCTTGCCCCTTCACCACCAGCAGCTTTGAAGCAAGATCGATCTTGGGCACCTGCAGATATTTTTCAACAACTTGCATCAACTTGCCAACTTGTGCAACTTTTTAAAACTCACCATTTTGCAACCTGGCCACTTGTCTCCACCTCCTTAGGACTTCTATAAATAGTGGGGCAAGGTTCAAAGCTAATATATACAACTTTAGAGAGAGAAATACTCTTGTAATTGAGAGAGAATTAAGAGAGAAAAATTGAGAGAAATTTCCATTTTCTTCTTGTATTCTCCTTCACTTGTAATAAACTCTTTCCATCTTTATTAATACAAGTGCTCTTTTGATTCTACATCTCCTTTAACATGATTTCATCATCTATGGAGGAGTGAATAACCTAGCTTAGGCTAGGGGGTGAAATTGTTGTAAACATAAACATGATTCGGGTTCCAAATTCCTTTAAGCTTCATGCCTAATGTTGTCAAATAATTGTGCTTGTCTATTATCAAACACGTTTCATACTCTTTGATGATTTAAAACACCACAAAGATTATGAAACTTCCATTTAAATTTCCTTTGCTTCCTTATGTCAAGTATATGGAACTCTTTGGTAATTTGTGGATATGTTTAGTATATCAGTGATTGTTAGACTCCTCATGCCAAGTATGATGAGTACTATAGAAATCATTAATATACAAACAAAGAACTTCAAGCGAGCATATATTATTCAACAACCACCATTGTAAATGGATGGCTATGCTATTCATATAAAATTAGAAATGTTTGCTTCAAATATGGTCACATCTTGTGGTTAAGTGTAAAGTATGGTTTTATTTTCCCTTGTCACCTACAACACTTAAATACACTTTGTGCCTCTATTTGAGAACTTTATAATTGCTTATTTATTCTTTTAATGTGATGTTTGTCTTTCCTCATTTGGTGGCCTAGTGGAGTTGGATTGGTTGTATTTCCTCGAAATCTTTTACCGCCAACGTCTAGGCTACCTCTTGACAAGCAAATAAAAATCACACTAAAATAAATAAATGAGCCGGATAGGAATCATAAAACATGGTTATTATAAAACAACAAATGATCCCCTAAAGCCTTTGCTTTCTTTAAATACAAGAACAATTTCATAAATTCTAAAGTTTGTTTTAAACTTTCATAAAACAATTGACAATACAACTTTCAATCAATTAATATATATTATATAAAGCTCGTGACATACAAAGCTTTCGTCCCCTCCCTGTGGTTCGACACTCGGACTTCCACAGTCTATACTACAACTTGACTGCCTACACTTGGGTGTATACGATTGCACTATTTTCCGTGTGTCAAGTTTTTGGCGCCGTTGCCGGGGAGGGCAACAAGAGACGACCACGGGTTTAGTATATATATATTTGGTTGTATCGTTTTAACTTTGTCTCTACCTTTTCTTCTTTATATACTTTCTTTGGTATATGAACCATTGGTTAAGAAATACCAAAGGACGTGTTGAAAGAGATCCATTTCCCGATTCATTCTTCTATAATCTATTTGACATAGATTTTACAATGGATCCTCAAGAAGAAGCACGGGGTGGAAACGGTGGAAATCACCCCAACGCTCAAATCCAACCCATCCAAGAACCACCAATAGCAACCATGAGAGATTATTTTCAACCACCAAGAAGCGCCACTCCATTATGTATCATTCTCCCACTAGCGGCTAACCGATTTACAATTAAGCCGGGAATGATACCTCTTTTGCCAAGGTTTCATGGAATGGAATCCGAAAATCCATACTTACACCTCAAGGAGTTCGAAGAAGTGTGCTCCACTTTTCATGATCCACATGTAACCGAAGAGGTAGTAAGTCTCCAACTTTTTCCATTCTCATTAAAAGAAAAAGAAAAAACTTGGCTCAATGCACAAAGACCACGTTCTATTACATCGTGGCAAGCTTTACAAACTAAATTTTTAAAGAAATTTTCCCCATTCATAGAACGAACGCTTTAAGGCGTCAAATTTCAAACTTTGCACCATAAGATCAAGAAACTTTCTATGAATGTTGGGAAAGATACAAAAAACTTATAAATGCTTGTCCCCACCATGGGTACGAAAATTGGAATATGGTTAGTTTCTTTTACCAATCACTCACTCCCGAAATGAGAAAATTTGTAGAAATGATGTGTAATGGCACATTTCTAAGTAAAAATCCCGATGAGGCATTTGATTTCTTTGATTACATTGCCGAAAGTAACCAAACATGGGATACTTACAATTTTTTCAAAAGAAATATGCCTAATCGAGGTGGTTACTACCAATTAAAGGAAAGTGATGATTTGGCAGCTAGACTTACATAATTGACCAAAAAATTGAAGCTTTAGAATTTTCAAAATCAAAATAGGTCAATTTGGTAGAAGAAGAAACTCTTTGTAGCATATATGATATGATAGGACATCCAACGGAAAAATGTCCTACCATACCAACCGTTAAGCAAGTTTTGCTTGACCCGGCCCAAGTAAATATGATGAATAACTACAAAAGGCCGCAAAACTCACCATTTTAAACCTACAATAGTGAGTGGATGAATCATCGTAATTTTCGTTGGGATAATTCAAACACTCAAACTAATCAAGCTTCGAATTTTCAAAAATCTCAATCATCATATGTTCCCCCACCAAAAAGAAACTTGGAAGAAATGCTTACACAATTTATTCAAAAATCCGATCAAAATTTTCAAAAGATCGATCAACATGTGCAAAGATATGAGCAATACTTTCAAAGCAATGATTGTTCTATGAACGGTATGAGGAATTTTTTATCAAAAATGGCTCCAAATTTTTCAAACCAAGAGAAGTGTAAATTTCCCGCCCAAACTCTTGCAAATCCTCATGGGCAAACTATGATGGTTGAAGAGGGAACTTCTTCACAAGATGCATTAGAACATGTGAAATCTATCACCACTCTTCGAGGTGGAAAAATTGTTGGTAAAACTATCCACCCTAAGGCCCAAAATCCAAAGGAGGTAGTTCAATCAAAAGACCCCGAGGTGGTAGAAAAAGAGAGTAAAAAGAATGGGGAGGAAGTAATAGGAAATGAAGACATTGAAAAAATCAAAGAAAGTGTAAAAATTCCTTTTCCTCAAAGGCTACAACAATCTTCAAAACCAAATCAAAATGCCAAAATTTTGGAAGTTTTCAAACAAGTAAAAATCAACATTCCACTACTCGATGCGGTCAAACAAATTCCTTCTTACGGAAATTTTTTGAAAGACATGTGTACCACAAAAGGTAGGTTGAATGTTAAAAAAAAAGCTTTTATGACCGAACAAGTAAGCTCAATTTTGCAAAATACAAGAATTCCTAAATACAAGGACCCCGGTTGTCCAACGATTTCATGTATGATAGGAAATTGTCGAATAAAACGAGCTTTACTTGATTTAGGAGCAAGTGTGAATGTTCTTCCATTTTCAGTTTATGAACAATTGGGTTTAGGAGTGTTGAAGCCTACAAAAGTCACCATTCAATTACCGGATAGGTCTGTTAAGGTTCCACGAGGAATTATGGATGATGTACTTGTGCAAGTTGACAAACTTTTCTTCCCCATTGATTTTATAGTCATTGATACACAACCTGTCATAAATCCCGCAAATCAAATTCCTGTTATTTTAGGAAGACCATTTCTTGCAACATCCAATGCGATAATTAATTGTAAAAATGGTATTGTTAAATTAACATTTGGAAACATGACTCTTGAGCAAAATGTGTTTTCATTAAGCAAGTAAGCATATGATTTTGAAGATGAAAATGAACACGTTAACATGATAGAGTCATTGGTTGAAGAACACTTTGAAATCTCTTTTGAAATGGATCATTGGGAGACATTCTAACCACTCCCGAAGAATCCAACAATTGCAAACAAGTGTTTTCTTTGAAAAAAAGACAAATTGTGAAGAAGGAAGGTGAATCCAAACCATCGGCATCAATCGAAGGAAGAATGGATTTGAAGCCTTTGCCAAGAAACTTGAAATATGCTTTTCTAGGTACTTCCGGAACTTTTCTAGTGGTAATTTCTTTCGAACTTTCAAACGAACAAGAATAAAAGTTGGTAAGTATGCTCGGTAAGTGTAAAAAAGCCTTTGGTTGGAGTTTAGCCGATCTTAATGGAATTAGTCCTTTAATTTGTACTCATAAAATTTATTTAAAAGATGAAACTAAACCATCAAGACAATTTCAACGCCGTTTAAATCCGCATATGCAAGAAGTTATAAGGAATGAGGTGTTAAAATTGCTTGATGCAAAAATAATCTATCCAATTTCGGATAGTAAGTGGGTAAGCCCTACCCAAGTCGTGCCTAAAAAATCCAGGCTTACGGTGGTTAAAAATGAGAACGATGAATTAATCCCACAAAGAGTCACTTTCGGGTGGCGTATGTGCATTGATTATCGTAAGCTAAATGCTGTAACACGTAAAGATCATTTTCCACTTCCTTTCCTAGATCAAATGCTAGAAAGAGTGGCGGGACATGAATTTTATTGTTTCTTGGACGGATTTTCAGGGTACAATCAAATTGAAATCGATTTGGATGATCAAGAAAAAATAACTTTTACATGTCCATTTGGCACATTTGCATATCGAAGGATGCCATTTGGATTATGTAATGCCCCCGCTACTTTCCAAAGATGCATGCTAAGTATTTTTAGCGGTCTTGTGGAAAGAACTTTAGAAGTGTTTATGGATGACTTCACCGTTTACGGTGGGTCATTCGATAATTGTTTGTTAAATCTTGAGCAGGTTCTAGAAAGATGTGTAGAAAAGCGGCTTGTACTCAATTGGAAGAAATGTCATTTTATGGTGATAAAAGGGATTGTGTTGGGCCATGTCGTGTCAAAAAAAGGAATCGAAGTCGACAAAGCTAAGGTGGACCTCATTGCCAAACTGCCAACTCCAAAAACGGTCAAAGATGTACGCTCATTTTTGGGCCATGCTGGATTATACCGAAGATTTATACAAAATTTTAGCCTAATCGATAAACCAATGTGTAATCTTCTCCTCAAAGATGCCCCGTTCGAGTGGACCGATCAATGTGAGGAAGCCTTCAACAAACTCAAACAATTGCTCACCACCGCTCCCATTATGCAAAGCCGGATTGGAATCTTCCATTCGAACTTATGTGTGATGCAAGCGACTACGCAATTGGTGCGGTTCTCGGGCAAAGGAAGGACAAGAACTCGGGTGTGATTTATTATGCTAGCCGAACTCTCAATGAGGCTCAAAATGAATTACACCACTACCGAGAAGGAACTCCTTGCAATTATGTTTGCTCTCGACAAGTTTCAGTCCTATCTCATCGGCTCACAAATCCTAATCTTCACGGACCATGCGGCTCTTAAATACTTGTTTACAAAGAAGGATGCTAAGCCGCGACTCTTGTGTTGGATTCTTCTGCTCCAAGAATTTAACATCATGATCAAAGACAAGGAAGGAGTCGAAAATGTGGTGGCTGACCATTTATCAAGGCTAATGTTCAATGATCCCATCGACGAAAGCCCAATCAAAGACTCATTTCCCGATGAGCACTTGTTCTCAATTACATCTTCTCCATGGTATGCCGATATTGTCAATTTCATCGTCACTGGAGAGATGCCAAAATCATGGAGCTCACAAGACAAAAGAAGATTCATCAACGAGGCTAAACATTTCTATTGGGACGAGCCATATCTTTTAAAATATTGCTCGGATCAAATCATTCGTTGATGCATTCCGGATGAGGAAGTTGAAAGTGTGCTAACCTTTTGCCACACCGAAGCTTGTGCTGGCCACTTCTCTTCCAAAAAGACTGCGGCAAAGATTCTTCAATGTGGCCTTTATCGGCCTACCTTGTTCAAAGATACGCACCACTATTGCAAAACATGCTCGAGATGCCAAATGCTTGGGGGAATAACAAGACGAAGCATGATGCCACTCAACCCCATCTTAATTCTTGAAATCATCGATTGTTGGGGCATCGATTTTATGGGACCTTTTCCACCCTCGTTTGGTAATGTTTATATTTTAGTTACTTTAGATTATGTTTCTAAATGGGTGGAAGCCAAAGCTTGCAAAACAAATGACCACAATATGCTGATTCACTTTTTAAAAGAAAATATATTTGCAAGGTTTGGAATTCCAAAAGCAATGATAAGTGATCGTGGTACACATTTTTGTAACTGATTTTTTGAAAAACTCATGCGCAAGTATGGTGTGACTCACAAGATATCCCTCGCTTATCATCCCCAAACAAATGGGCAAGCGGAACTTGCAAATAGGGAAATTAAACAAATTTTGGAAAAAACGGTAAATCCAAATCGCAAAGATTGGTCTTTACACGTGAATGATACGTTTTGGGCATATCGAACAGTTTTTAAAACTAATCTCAACATTTCTCACTATCGTTTGGTATTTGGAAAATCATGCCACTTGCCCGTGGAATTAGAACATAAATCTTTTTCGGCAATTAAGAAATTGAACTTTGATTTCAAAGAAGCGGGCGAAAATTGAAAACTCCAAATTGAGGAAATTGAGAAGTTAAGAAGAGATGCATATGAAAATTCAAAAATAAGCAAGGACCAAGAGAAAAAATTTCATGACAAAAATATTTTGAGAAAAGATTTTCAAATTGGTCAAAAAGTCCTTGTTTATGATTCTTGTCTACATCTCTTCCCAGAAAAGTTAAAATCAAGATGGACCGGCCCATTCATTATTAAACACGTTTATCCATACGGAGCCGTGATGGTGGAGGATCCCAAAAATGGCTTTGAATTTAAAGTCAATGGCCAAAGATTAAAGCAATTTTTGGAGATCCCGACTTTAGAGGAGTCCGTCCCTCTAAAGGAACCAACCTATGTGTAAAAACATAGGTTGTCTTATGTAAATAATGTCTATATTTGTGTTTAAGTATTTTTTTGTAGCACAAGAAAACCATTCCAAAAAGATTTGGCCAGAAAATGAAGAAGGAAGCAAAGTGCAGCCAAAATGGGATCCTGAGAGTGACCAAGATCGATCTTGGGAAGATTTGAATACCAGTGGAAAAACAAAGCAGCAACTGAGAGAAAGTAAGATTGATCTTGCTCAAGGCAAGATCGATGTTGGGCCAAAATCTCTTCATTCACATAATTACAAAGCCAATCCCGAGAGCAAGCAAGATCGATCTTGGCTACCCAAGATCGATCTTGGCTACTGTAGTCAGCACATAACAGTTTTTTTTAAACCCATTATCGAGCCTTTTTCTCCACTTCTTCTTCCCACTTCGAAAAACCATAACTCCCACCCTTTAGACACCTAAAAGAAACGCCCCTCTCATCATTATTTACCATCCCTCTTCATAACTCCCATCATCACCATCAAAACCCTAGCCCCCATTTCATCTCTCCATCACCAACTCCCACACCCACAAGCCCTAGATTCCGAATTTCTCCATTCTCTCACTCTAAAAATCAACTCTCTTCATCATTTACAACCATTCCCTCATCCAATATCCATTTCTCAATCACCAAGCCCTTCAATTTCGAAAATTACCAAACCCAAGGTGTTGAAATCAACCAATCACTTCTTTTTTATCCACCAAAAAGCATTCTCAAATGGCTTCTTCAAAATCTCAAAGGCGGAAAAATGTCACCAAACCAACTGAAGTCAAGCCCAATCCAAGGCGTGGTTACCAAGGGTTTGGAAGTGAGGTTGAGAAGACATGGTACGAAGATTGGTTTAGCACTCGAACGATTGTAGCGGAGAGAGCTTCGGCAATTGATGAACTCTTTGATTTTTCATTTCTCATGTCAATTATTCGAAGGCCGGGTTGGGAAATTTTCTCAAAACAAACATAAGCGACTGCAATGCTACTATTTGTCGAGAATTTATCGCATCACTTATCGAAAAGGAAAAATATGATTGTGTTGCCTTTGTCCGAGGTAAGGAAATCCCCTTTAATCCCACTGTTTTGAGTAATTTCTTAAAAATTCCACTTGTTACACCATACACACTTCCCATCACTTCGCCCGACCAAACACCGGATGAGGACCTTATTCATGTGGCTCTTATGGGAACTCCAAAACCCCATGATAAATTCAAAATCAATGCCACCCAACTCCTACCTCCAATGCACAAATTGTGGATGGTGGTGTGTAATTGTTTGTATCCAACCACCCACAAAAGTCACCTCTATCTTGATGGAGCTCTAATCATGTACACAATTGCTACCGACCAAAGCATATGCCTCATTCGTTACTTTGTGAACATGATAAGCCGCACCGCAACCAAAATTGAGGCAAAGGAGACAATCAAGTTAGGAGTGATAATTACCCAGTTTTGTGCCCATTTTGGAGTGGAAGATCGGGAAGGTGACCAAATTATTAAACAATTAGGGATTGTAAAAAACTCGACTCTCAAACGGTCTCAAGGGCATCTTCATACCCAACCTTCTGGAGGTCCAACGGCAATGGAGGAAGAGGAAGATCCGCAAGCGGAAGGAGGGGAGCAAGTACAACCACTAAGGCGGCGAAAATGAGCACACATGGCTTCGGGAGAAGGCTCTTCAGCTCAAGCACCACAAGCCACGGGTTTTAAAGAAATCAAGTAATTAATGATGGCTACGGAGGAGCGCCAAATCAAGCGGATGGAAGACTTCTGCCAAGAAAGCAACGAGCACTACGAGACATTGAGCAAAAGGGAGGACGATCATTACCAAGACATTGTCAACCGATTCCAAGCATGGGATGCAAATTTCCAAGTATGGGATGCTCGATTCCACCCACCACCACCACCGCCAATGTGAAGCCTTAATTTAATGCTTGTTTCTTGTAGGTTTTTGAAGACAATGGCACTTATGTTTTATTTCCTCTTTTGGTTTTTGATGGTGTGAACACCCCAATCCACGACTCTCGTGCGAATACTGATTTTCTTTAATCATCCTGCATTTAATCATGAATCATCATACATGCAGAAAGACTGATAGGAAAGACTCCAATTTTGGACGCGTCGGGAGTCTAAAATAACCCTTGTTGCCTCTTCGCTTACTAGGACGGTTAGAAAATTTGGTTTTTTTTTCCGAGCGCTCCTGCGCATTTTTTATGAGCCAGCCGCACCCCCCTGTCGCACGCCCAACCGTACGGTTGGCACATCCTAACCGCACCCCCTAGCCGCACGCCCAACCGTACGGCTACCTGCGAACCGTACGGTTGGCAACTCCTAACTGCACCCCCTAGCCGCACGCCCAACCGTACGGCTACCTGCCAGCCGTACGGATGGCACACCCCTGTCGCACGCCCCAGCCGCACCCCATGCGGCTACCCCTACGGTTGGCCTCTTTTGGAGCGTTTTTGGCGCAAATGTTGCTATAAATAGGACCCTTGGGATCCCATTTTGGGATCATCAACATGGAATAGTATTTTTGGTAAGTAGGAGCTTTGTCAAAGTCTCTAGAGAGTCATTTTAGAGAAATTCTGAAAGAGAATTTCTAGAGAGAAGTTTTAGAGAGAGAAAATCTAGAGAGAGAAAGTTTTAGAGAGAGAGAAGGAAGCAAGCAAGGCAATTAGGCAAGGCTCTTATTTCTTCTTCAGGCGCATCAGGTACGTCTTTCTACCAAATCCTTAATTTCAGTACCGCATTTAATTTCACTTTTAATACAGAAAATTAGATAACTTGCAAAGAAGTTCATTGCTTTCAAATAAATCCTTTCTAAGTTTTACAAGAAATCTAAAATCCGTTTTGACACGTTTTCAAAACAAACAAAAATACAAAAACAGTTTCCAAAAGAATGGAACTACGAGACTCTGATTTCATTCTACGAATGAATATGTAGGCGCTCGCAAAGCTCGAGTCTGATTTCAAAATATTGTTTTAAATCAAATTTATCTGGAAAGGACTATTCTGAAAACTATTCAAACTACTTGCAAGATATCTAAAATAGGAATTAGATGCATGATCCATTAAGAGATCGAAAGGGCGAATTGGGTGCCTAACACCTTCCCAATTCGTAACGTAGTTCCCGAACCCTAGCAAAGTCAATTTTCAGAATAAATCTCTGGTTTCAAACGTATGAAAGATAGTTCATTTTTGAATTATCCTTCGTACGATCTTTTGTTTGTTTTCTTGTAAAACAAACTGGCGACTCTACAAAACACGTTTTCAAATAAAACCGAGAACGAAAGACTCTTCTTTTCTTCTCTCAGGGTACGGGTCCGGATACTCACAGATGGTTTTTAAGTAACTTGTGATAACTTTTAATTATTAGGTTTGTTTTGGATTTTTAAGGTTATTTTGGGATTAGTACTTTTTGTTAAACTCATGCTTTTGCTTTCAAATGGGTATGCTAATTCTAACCTAACCTTGTTTTTAGTTGTATATATGTGTGTTATTTTTCTCATTTTGTAGATCTTGCCCTATCCATGGAAACAAATTCTCCAAAGAATTTATTGCTTCAAGCATTGGGGACAATGCTCACTTCAAGTTGGGGGGTAAGGAAATGTAATTTTTGCATTACATTTCAAATTTTTGCTTGTTTTGCTTAAATTCCATGTGTAAGCCCCAATTTTTTTTGAAATCATGATATAGTTTAATCTCCATGCTTAGAATTTCAAAATTTTCAATTCATGTTCAATTTATGATATTGGCATGATAACTCTTGATTAGGATAAGCATGCTAGTGATATCTCTCAATATCTATCTTTAATTAGGTTTGAGTTCCTCCCAAATTGCCTTTTGCCACCAAAAATGCTCATTTGCTTTAAAATTGAGCTTTTGCTAATTCAATTGAGTTGTTTTTATCCTAAGAAAGAAACTTGTTTTCAAAAAAAAAAGAAGAAAAGGCAAGCACTATCCTTATTTTGAAAAGATAAAACACTTGGAGGTATGGCTTTTTCCTCTAAACTTGACTTAAATGCTCCATTTGGTAATCACATAGCCTAAATTCTACACTTGAGATAGATGGAAAAGGCTGCCTTATGAATTGGAGTGGAGCTGCCTTGTGAAAAACAAAGTAGCTTCATGCGCTTACAAAAGAAAATAAAAGGAAAAGGCTACCTATTCATTACGCGTGAAAGCGCCTCTATTTTCTTGTAGACAATCCAAGAAAGAAAGAGAAATAATCTTAAGATATTTTGAAAGTAAAAGTGCGCCCTCATTTGAAAAATATTCTTCTTTCAAAAGGATAATCAAAACTCATTCTTGATATGTTAAAGAAAAGCTCTTTTAAATCAAAAACCCCACACACAAGAAAGATGCATTTGGAACTCTTGTCTAAATTCATATAGATACTTTGAGATTCTATTTGTTTGCTACAAATTCTAAAGAGGCGTTTGACATGCTAAATCATGGCTTGCACAATGAAATTGAAACTAAGCATGAATATTAGGCACTATCATGATTTGAATGTTTGTAGGTATCATCTCTGAAAACCTTCATGAGAAGGCCACTCGTCCTCTTTGGGTACTTTGAGGTTTAAATGATACGATGCATATAGCCAAATGCATCCTTTTTGTAGGTATATTGCATAGACTTGCTAAGGGACTAGCAAGTAGTAAGTTGGGGGGTGTGATAAGTGCATTATAATGCACTTGTATAAGCATATACAGGAACATTATAGTACACTTATATGGCTAAACACGTGAAATAAACTCCAAATTACTTCTTGTTGAATCATTAGCAAATTAGGTTACTAATCCAATTTTGCAAGCTCAATTGTGTACAAAAGGTTGTACTTTGTTGATATGTGGAAATTCATTGGAAAGAATGGCAAGAAAAAGAAGTTGAAAGAATTAGAGAAGATTGAGAGAAGCTTGGGCAAAGAAAAGAAGATTTTGAGACATTCGAAGAAGCCAAGATCGATCTTGGCATTAGTAAGATTGATCTTCGTCCCTGCCAGCCTTTGGAAAAAAGGACCCGAGAGCTTCCAAGATCGATCTTGGCATCCCAAGATCGATCTTACCCCTTCACCACCAGTAGCTTTGAAGCAAGATCGATCTTGGGCACCTGCAGATATTTTTCAACAACTTGCATCAACTTGCCAACTTGTGCAACTTTTTACAACTCACCTTTTTGCAACCTGGCCACTTGTCCCCACCTCCTGAGTACTTCTATAAATAGTGGGGCAAGGTTCAAAGCTAATATATACAACTTTAGAGAGAGAAATACTCTTGTAATTGAGAGAGAATTAAGAGAGAAAAATTAAGAGAAATTTCCATTTTCTTCTTGTATTCTCCTTCACTTGTAATAAACTCTTTCCATCTTTATTAATACAAGTGCTCTTTTGATTCTACATCTCCTTTAACATGATTTCATCATCTATAGAGGAGTGAATCACCTAGCTTAGGCTAGGGGGTGAAGTTGTTGTAAACATAAACATGATTCGGGTTCCAAATTCCTTTAAGCTTCATGCCTAGTGTTGTCAAATAATTGTGCTTGTCTATTATCAAACACGTTTCATACTATTTGATGATTTAAAACACCATAAAGATTATAAAACTTCCATTTAAATTTCCTTTGCTTCCTTATGCCAAGTATATGGAACTCTTTTGTAATTTGTGGATATGTTTAGTATATCAATGATTGTTAGACTCCTCATGCCAAGTATGATGAGTACTATAGAAATCATTAATATACAAACAAAGAACTTCAAGCGAGCATATATTATTCAACAACCACCATTGTAAATGGATGGCTATGCTTTTCATATAAAATTAGAAATGTTTGTTTCAAATATGGTCACATCTTGTGGTTAAGTGTAAAGTATGATTTTATTTTCCCTTGTCACCTACAACACTTAAATACACTTTGCGCCTCTATTTGAGAACTTTCTAATTGCTTATTTATTCTTTTAATGTGATGTTTGCCTTTCCTCATTTAGTGGCCTAGTGGAGTTGGATTGGTTGTATTTCCTCGAAATCTTTTACCGCCAACGTCTAGGCTACCTCTTGACAAGCAAATAAAAATCACACTAAAATAAATAAATGAGCCGGATAGGAATCATAAAACATGGTTATTATAAAACAACAAATGATCCCCCAAAGCCTTTGCTTTCTTTAAATACAAGAACAATTTCGTAAATTCTAAAGTATGTTTTAAACTTTCGTAAAACAATTCACAATACAACTTTCAATTAATTAATATCTATTATATGAAGCTCGTGACATACAACGCTTTCCTCCCCTCCCTATGGTTCGACACTCGGACTTCCACAGTCTATATTGCAACTTGACTGCCTACACTTGGGTGTATACGATTGCACTATTTTTCACGCGTCAATTGCACAAGCTGAATGGCATGCGTGAATAGGAAAATATGCCAAATGGACATGTGAAAGTAGTTTTTTCTTGGTCTTGAGGATCAATAGGAATTTGATTGTACCCAGAATATCCATCTAGGAAACAATAAAAAGAATGTCCAGCAAGTCGCTCAAGCATTTGGTCTATGAAAGGAAGAGGAAAATGATCTTTCCTTGTGACACTATTTAGCTTTTGGTAATCAATACGGACACGCCATCCAGTCGAGATTCTGGTTGGGACTAGCTCATTATCACTGTTTTTTACAACAGTGACACTAGATTTCTTTGGAACAACATGAATGGGGCTGACCCATTGGCTGTCAGAGATAAGGTATATGATTCCTACATCAAGCAACATAAGGACTTCTGATCGAACAACCTTTTTGATGACTGGGTTCAATCGACGTTGTGGCTCACGAGAAGTTTTTACACCATCTTCCAGATGGATGCGATGACTACAAATAGTCGGACTGATACCTCTAAGGTCAGATATGTTCCAACCCAAGGCTGGTTTGTGCTTTCTTAGAACATCGACTAGATTTACTTCTTGCTCGAAAGTCAAATCGGAGGCAATAATGACCGGATGAGTTTGATTTGAACCTAAATGGACATATTTCAGCTCAGAAGGCAATGGCTTTAGGTCCAAACTTTTTTGTGAATCCTGAACATTGGTGAACTCAGTTTCAGGTATAGTTGCAAGCATGGGCTCGCAATCAGACTTAGCCACACTGTTAGGGCCAGTATCTATACCAAGAATTGGTTCGAGATGAAGAGATTCAAAGTAATCTCTCCAAGTTTCATTTTCAGTGATCCATTTATCAATGTCTATCAAAGTGGTGGAGTTTAACAAAGAATTGACACTATCCATGGCGTCATCTAAATCAAAATCTGATTCAAGAAAATTCAGACATTGTTAGATAGGGTCATCAGGATAAGAATGTCCACCATTTCTTGAATAAGACTATCGATAACACACACTTCTTCTACCATTTCAACATTAGATGGTTGTTTCATGAGTTAAAAAATATTGACTTCCACTGTCAAGTTACCAAAGGTAAGAGTCATAGACCCATTCCTACAGTTAATGAGCGCATTTGCAGTGGCATGAAAAGGACGTCCCAAAATGATCGGGATGGAGTTTTCATCAGAGGGCTGGGTGTCCAGAACTATGAAATCAATTGGATAATAAAAGTCAGACACCTTAACCAAAACATCCTCAATAATTCCTCGGGGGACTTTGACAGAACGATCTGCCAATTGTGGAGTGACTCGAGTGGGCTTCATATCTTGCGAGCCCAACTCTTGGTAGAGAGAATATTGTAACAAATTGACACTGGCTCCTAAATCAAGTAACGCGTGAGTTGAATACTTGTTACCTATCTTGCATGGGATCGTAGGACGACCAGGATCTTTGTATTTGTTGACCTTACATGGTCTAAATCTAATTTTGATAATGACAAAAGATTAATCATGTGTATTTAACATGTGCCTTATTTGTATTTAGCATAAACCTTTTTAACAAGCTCCAATGGATTCACAAAGCATCTCAAGGACCAAAACCGTATCCAATATCAAGACTCTTACCTCTTCTAGAGATCTAATCAACTCTCACATGAATTCAAGCTATTATGCATCAAGATGAATATATATGGTGCACTCAAGAAAGAGTTCAATGAAATTCATACAAGCTCCTTAAAGGCTAGAATACTTCATTTTGTATGTGAGTGCTTAGTCTTTTGTAAAGATATTGCTATTGATCTCAAGTTAAGCTCAACCATGATTTTGTATCATTATATTGCTTTCATCTCTTACAAAAGCAAAGTTTGAATTGAACATCATTTACAAAACTATTTCACATAAACCGGTTTTCTTGTAAAAATCATATCTAATTTATCCGGTTGTTTTTATGTTCAAAACCAACTCCAACATGCTTAGAATAACCTCAAAAACATTCTCCAAGAGTTTGGTTGTTTTGAGGTTTGGCTTGTGCAAATATTCCAGAAGCATGTAGTCGACTACACATTTAATGAGTGAGTCGACTACATGGTCCATAGGGGAGTCGACTACTAAGCCAAAATATAGTAGTTGAAAAGCTGGTAAATGTCTTGTTTTGACCCATAACTTCTTGTAACCACTTCAAACGGCCATAATCTTTTACAAGCTATTTATATGTGGTCTTAGACACATTTTTTGACACTTGAATAACCACACAAACTCATTTTACACATATCTTCATTATTCAAGTATACAAGCTATTGCATTGATCATACTCTTCATATTTGAGCTTATTTCTTGATAAATCTTGATATCTCTTAGTGTGAGCTTCATTTGTAATTTCTTAAACACTTAAGAGCTATTGTACATTAGTGTTAACCACCTAAACTTATTCAATTCATATTTCTGAGAGGTGTTTCTCATAGAATAGCAAGAGTGAATTCTTGTGTGAGTATTGAGAGCAATTCAATACTTGTAAGTGTGGTGAGAAGAATACACTTGTAGATGTTTGATCTTCACCCGGAAGAAGATTGATATTATTGGATATTCTCGGGGAACTAACCGAGCGCGAAAGTAGGGGCTAACAAGCCGAACTGTGTGGACAAAAAGTCTTCGACTTCTATTGGTTCAATCTTTCTATCTCTTACTTTTTTGTATATTGCTATTGTGTTTGGAATTACCTTTGTATCTTGATTGCTTGATTGATATTGACATTAAATATTTTTAAAATGTTTTTAAAAATCCAATTAAGTTTCAAAAACCCTATTCACCCCCCTCTGGGGTGTTTTTTGACCTACAATTGGTATCAGAGGTTGTACTTTTGTTTTGATTTTACAATCTTAGAGTTTACGATCATGTCTATCTATCAAGTAACCGGACGTAACGAAGGTTCTTTTACCACTAGGCCACCTTTATTTGATGGCAAAAATTATAGCTATTGGAAAAATCACATGTGTACTTTTCTTCAAGATAGTGATTTTGAATAATGGAGGGTTACACTCATTGGACCCTATGAGATTACCAAAACCGATGAAAGGGGTAATGTTACTCCCAAGTCTATATCCGATTATGATGAGAATAACATTAAGAAAATCCAATTTAATGCTAAAGCCTTAAATTCTCTACATTGTGCATTAACTATGGACGAATACAACAAAATTTCTAGTTGTAAAACCGCAAAAGAAATATGGGACAAATTATAGGTTGCTCATGAGGGAACCTCACAAGTCAAGGATGACAATATTGATATGCTTGTTCATGATTATGAACTTTTTAAAATGGAGCCTAATGAATCACTTTATTCTATGTATAGTAGGTTCTCCATTTTTACTAATGCTTTAGATCTCCTTGGAAAGGTTTACTCCAATGAAGACAAGATTCGAAAGATTCTTAGAACGCTTCCAAAGAAATGGAGACCTAAGGTGACGGCTATTCAAGAAGCCAAGAACCTCAAGACGCTAAGCATGGATGAACTCTTGGGTTCACTTAAAACCCATGAGAAGGAATTGGAGAGAGAAGAAGAAGTTGATTCAAAAGCCAAGAAGACTCTTGCGATCAAAGCTAGTCAATGAGAATATGATGAAGAGTCAATGGGTAGGGATGAAGACATGGCTCTTCTCTCTAGAAACTTCATGAAACTTCTAGCCAAGAAAAAGAAGTTTCAAGGAAAAGGAAACAACTTTGGTTTTTCATCAAAGAGGAAAAATGATCGATCAATTCAACCAAGAGTTGAAAACGAAGAAGTCAAAAAATGTTTTCATTGCCATGAACCGGGATATTTCAAAACCAATTGCCCGATTAGAAGAAAGGAGAGAAGAGATAAAAGAGATAAAGCCTTCAAACAAGTAAGGCATGCCCTCAAGGGGACTTGGAGTGATTCCAAAGAGGGTGAGTCCGATGCCGACTCAAGCGATGAGGAGACGGCAAACCTTTGCCTTATGGCAAGAGACGATGAGGTAGATTATATTTATGATTCATTTAGTGATGATAATGTTTTTAATAATGATGATGCACATGATGAGAATGACTATGATGAATTGTATGAAATGTTTGAGGAATTGCATAGCAAGTTTGAAAATTTATCTAAAAAATATGCAAGCCTCAAAAAGGAAAATTTGATAGCTTCTAACAAGTGTGAAACTTTTGAGAAAGAAAATGTGGTTTTTAAAAATGAAATCAAAACTTTGAAGAAAGGAAAGGAAAAGGAAAATCCAAACACACTTGTAGTAGAAAATGTCAAATTGAAAGATCAAGTGGATGATCTAACTAATAGCTTAGCCAAATTCACCAATGGAAGGGACAATTTGGATAAACTATTAGGAATGCAAAGGTGTGTGTTCGACAAAGCCGGTTTGGGTTACAACCAAATTGACAACCAAAAGGATTACAAAAACTTTTTTAAAACATACACACCTCATGATCCCACTCATCTTTGCTCATATTGTGGTAGAAATAATCATTATGTGGATCATTGTTTCTATAGGAATGAAAGTTTTCCTAAGAGGAAGCTTGCTTGGGTTCCTAAAGGAACCATTATGTTTGCTAACCCAAAGGGACCCAACACATTTTGGGTACCAAAGGAGAAGTTACTTAAGGTTATGATGTAGGTGTGCTTGAATGCCAAAGGTAGCAAAACCAAGTGGTTCTTGGATAGTGGTTGCTCAAAGCACATGACGGGAGACAAAAAACATCTTAAGTCTTATTCCCAAGCGAGGAGGGAATGTGACTTTCGGGGACAACGCCAAGGGCAAAATCATCGGTATATGTAAGGTTGGTAAGCATTCTACATGTATTGATAATGTTCTATTAGTTGATGGTTTGAAGCATAATTTACTTAGCATTAGTCAATTATGTGATAAGGGTTGTGAAGTTATTTTTAAGTCCGATCGTTGTATTGTTAAGAATGTTAGTGATGATTCCATTCCACTTGTTGTATATAGAACTAACAATGTGTATACTCTTGAACTTGATGATTTATCACAACAAGATGTTAAGTGCTTATCCGCTATAAATGATATATCTTGGTTATGGCATAGGAGACTAGGACATGATAATATGGATTTAATTCATGTTTTGTCTAAGAAAGAGTTAGTTAAAGGATTGCCTAAAACCAAATTTGTTAAAGATAAAATTTGTGATGCATGTCAACTTGGTAAACAACACAAATCTTTTTTCAAGTCTAAAGAGGATATCACTACATTTAGACCATTTGATATGTTGCATCTTGATTTGTTTGGTCCTATTTCGTTTGCTAGCCTAGGTGGCAAATTGTACACTCTTGTTGTTGATGATGATTATACTAGATTTTCTTAGGTATTCTTTCTTTCCCACAAAAGTGAAACTCCTCATATTTTTGCTAAATTTTGTAGAAATGTTCGAAATGAGAAAGGTGTTTATATTGTGCATGTTAGGAGTGATAGAGGTAGAGAATTCGATAATGTTGATATTGAGAAATTTTGTGATGAGCATGGTATTGATCATAATTTTTCGGCACCTAGAACTCCTCAACAAAATGGTGTTGTTGAGAGGAAAAATATATCTCTTCAAGAGATGTCTAGGACTATGCTTAATGAACATTCTCTGCCGGAGTATTTGTGGGCGGAAGCTGTAAACACCGCATGCAATGTGATTAATCGTACTATCATTCGCAAAAAAATAGATAAGACACCCTATGAGTTATGGAATGACAAAAAACCAAATATTGCATATTTTAAAGTTTTTGGTTGTAAATGTTTTATCTTGAATGATTGGGATCACTTAGGTAAATTTGATGCTAAATTCGATGAAGGAATTTTTATTGGGTATGCCACTAATAGTAAAGCATATAGAGTTTATAACAAGAAAAGTTTGGTAGTCCAAGAATCTATGCATGTTGTATTTGATGAGTCAAATCCTTTCTCACCCATAGTACATTCCGATGACGATGTTGAAATTATCCAAAAGATTTCGGATATTCAAATTATTGATACATCTAAGGAAGAAACTTCAAGTGCTCAAGCTCCTCTTAAGGAGTTAGAAAACAAAACCGAGCAAAACTCGAATGATTTGCCTAGCAGCTGGAAATTTATGTCCAACCACCTATTGATCAAATTCTTGGAGAGCCATCTAGTAAAGTTATGATTAGATCTTCCTTAAGAAATGTATGCAATAATGTGGCATTTGTTTTTCAATATGAGCCTAAAAACATTATTGAAGCCGAACAAGATGAATCTTGGATGATGGCTATGCAAGAAGAGCTCAATCAATTTGAGAGAAACAAAGTGTGGACACTTGTTCCCAAACCTAGTGATCACATTTTTATAGGTACTAAATGGGTATTTCATAACAAAAAGGATGAAAATGGTGTAATTCTTAGAAATAAAGCTAGACTTGTTGCCCAAGGATACAATCAAGAGGAGGGCATTGATTATGAAGAAACGTATGCACCCGTAGCTCGTTTAGAAGCCATTCGCATGCTACTTGCTTATTCGTGCTTCAAGAATTTTAAATTGTATTAAATGGATGTGAAAAGTGCTTTCTTGAATGGTTTTATTGCAGAGGAAGTTTATGTGAAAGAATCTCCCGGTTTTGAGAATCATGTTTATCCGGATTATGTGTTTAAATTGTCTAAAGCTTTATATGGTTTAAAACAAGCACCTAGAGCATGGTATGATAGACTTAGTTCATTTTTTATTAACAATGGTTTTTTTAGAGGTAAAATTGATACTACGTTATTTATCAAAAATCATGACATTGACATGCTACTTGTGCAAATCTATGTTGATGATATTATATTCGGTTCTACTAACGAAAGTCTTTGCAAGGATTTTTCCACATGTATGCAAAATGAATTCGAAATGAGCATAATGGGAGAGATGAACTACTTCCTTGGATTACAAGTGAAGCAATGCAAAGAAGGCATTTTCATCAATCAAGAAAAATACGTGAAGGAACTCTCAAAGAAATTTGGCATGGAAGGCGCAAAATCCATGAGCACTCTTATGAGTTCAACTTTCAAGCTCGACAAAGACGAGATTGGTAAGAGCGTAGACATCAAGAGATATCGATGTATGATCGGTAGTCTATTATATTTGACAGCCTCAAGGCCGAATATTATGTTTAGTGTATGTCTTTGTGCACGATTCCAAGCGGATCCTAAAGAATCGCATTTACTTGTCGTAAAACGGATTTTTCGTTATCTTTCCGGTACTAGCTCCTTGGGTTTATGGTACCTAAGAGAGAACTCTTTTGACTTGATTAGTTATTCCGATGCGGATTTTGCTAGTTGCAAAATCGATAGGAAAAGCACTAGTGGCACTTGTCATTTCTTAGGACACGTACTAGTATCTTGGTCAAGCAATAAACAAAACTCGGTGGCCCTTTCAACGGTCGAAGACGAATATGTGGCGGCCGAAAGTTGTTGTGCTCAAACTTTGTACATTAAACAACAACTAGAGGACTTTGGAATTAGTCTGAGCCACATTCCCATAAAATGTGACAACACAAGTGCTATTAGCTTGACTAAGAACCCTATGCAACATTCGCGTACTAAGTACATTGAGATAATATATCATTTTATTCGTGATCATGTGCAAAAAGGTGATGTTGATATTGAATTCGTTGGCACCGAATCACAATTTGCGGATATCTTCACTAAACCACTCTCTGATGATAGGTTTTGTACCATTCGTCGTGAACTCGGTATGACTAGAGCTTGCGATATCTAGTTGAATCCAAAAAGTTCATAAATAAGATCATTAATGCTTAATTTTGAGCACACATTATTTTTGTTAATTATAGTTAATTTTTCTTTATTTTTTGCTTGCATTTATTTACATGTTATTGTGGTATTTAACAAGAAATTTTGCAGCTTTAGAATGATAATCGATGATCCAAATATAACTCAAATATCTTTGGTGCAAATTAGCTGATTTGGCAGAAAATAAGGCAGTGTAGTCGACTACACTGTGAACCATGTAGTCGACTACATGGCTGAGTCGACTCACTGCTGGGCTACATAATAGACTCATGGGATTTCCCTTATTTTAACCTCTTTATCTCTTATTTCCTTCATCTTCTCCACACAACAACCCACGAAATTCCTCTCCTCCACACTTCCATAACCTTCAAAAACACAAATTACCTTCAAAATCTTGCTTCACAAGGATCATACAACACCTATTGCTTACAAAAAACACATCAATCCTCTTCAAATCTACCCAAAATCAACCCATATCAACACTTTCTCTCTCCTCTCAAACCCTAAACCCAATTTCGAAATTATCATTCTTCAACCCAAAATCTCTCTATTTTCTCTCAAAATCACTCCACTACATCCTTCTATCACACTTCACACCACTTATTTTCTTCATAAACTTACAAATTTCAAGGTTTCTACCCAAAATCCTTAAACTCACCAAACCCTAAGCTTACCTTCACATCACGTTCATGGCTTCAAGCTCTAGACGATCAATTCGACGACGCGTACGAGAATCAACCTCTCCACCTCCACAACTTCTGCCCCTCTTTATCAATGCCTCGCTAGAAGCTCGTTTCAACTCGAATTTCATCAACTGAGATATTGTAAAAGGTAAACAATTCAATCGAACTCTATTTTCGGAGAATGGCTTGCATATCACAAATGTTTTTCACCAACAAAGAATTGTGGATTTCTTTGATATCAAAGAAAACATTTATCCACGTTTGGTTCGTCTTTTCTATGCTAACTTGCATCACCCTCTAGATGACGACGGGGTAGCCGATACCTCTCTTTTAAGAATGTATCTAAAAGGTACATTCATCACCTTTTCCAAGGACATTCTTGCACAAATTTTTGGGATTAATCGTAATGACACTACTATTGTTTCTAGCAATTATGACACTTTGTTTGGCTACACCCGTTACGACGCTCTTAAACCACTTTTGAAGGGGCGCCATCATAATAGGAGAAATAATTCTTATGATAGGATTTCTTGCTCCATGCTCACTTTGCATGCTAGACTAATCCATCATATCATCACTCATTGCATTACCCCTCGTAGTGGTAGCTACTCAAATGTCACAAACTATGCCATTTTCCTCACTTGGGCCATTGCTAGCAACTACAAGCTTGATTATGCTAGCTTAATCTTTGACAAATTCATAGATATTATGTCTCATTCGGCTCGAGGCCTCGGTTATGGTATGGTTTTTATACGCCTATTTAAATTCTATGATATTCCAATTGATGACGAGACCGATTCAAGGGAACCAACCGAACATGAGCTATACGAACAAGCCCCTCCTTCTCCACGACATCAAAGGGGTCGCCTCGACAAGATCAACTTATGGATGCCATTAACAATTTATCCATTCAAATGGCCAACACACGTCAAGAGATGCATCAACGCTTCAATCGAATTGAGACGGCCTTTCAACATTATCATCCGGACTATATCTTTCCAGTTGGTAACCATGGGATCCGCCTCCACCACCACCTCAAGAGTGATTACTTCTTTTTGATGATTTCAAAGGGGGAGAAGTAATGTGTGTGTGAGTCTTAGGCCAAGTTTAAGAGTGATAATGGTACACACTCTTAGGACTTTGACTACTTGTCTATGCTAGTATTTCTATTTTCAAGTTCAAACTATCTTTATCTCGTTATAGCGTTTTGTTTGAATTGGATGCTTTTATTTAAGTTTTAACGCTAATGTTTTGATATTATATTAAGTTATTATTGTTGGTACTTGATTGTGCTTATAATTCCTATTATTCTCAATTTTCTACATATATGCATATATTGAGGGGGAGCATATTTATCATTTAAAAATTGCCTTTTTAAATCGTTATCCTTTACTGATAACACATAATAATTTATTGTCATCATCAAAAAGGGGGAGATTGTTGACCTTACATGGTCTAAATCTAATTTTGATAATGACAAAAGATTAATCATGTGTATTTAACATGTGCCTTATTTGTATTTAGCATAAACCTTTTTAACAAGCTCCAATGGATTCTCAAAGCATCTCAAGGACCAAAACCGTATCCAATATCAAGACTCTTACCTCTTCTAGAGATCTAATCAACTCTCACATGAATTCAAGCTATTATGCATCAAGATGAATATATATGGTGCACTCAAGAAAGAGTTCAAAGAAATTCATACAAGCTCTTTAAAGGCTAAAATACTTCATTTTGTATGTGAGTGCTTAGTCTTTTGTAAAGATATTGCTATTGATCTCAAGTTAAGCTCAACCATGATTTTGTATCATTATATTGCATTCATCTCTTACAAAAGCAAAGTTTGAATTGAACATCATTTACAAAACTATTTCACATAAACCGTTTTCTTGTAAAAATCATATCTAATTTATCCGGTTATTTTTATGTTCAAAACCAACTCCAACATGCTTAGAATAACCTCTAGAACATTCCCCAAGAGTTTGGTTGTTTTGAGGTTTGGCTTGTGCAAATATTCCAGAAGCATGTAGTCGACTACACATTTAATGAGTGAGTCGACTACACCATGTAGTCGACTACATGGTCCATAGGGGAGTCGACTACCAAGCCAAAATATAGCCGTTGGAAAGTTGGTAAATGTCTTGTTTTGGCCCATAACTTGTAATACCCCGTTCAATCGCATTACTACAATTACCGTAATTCGTTCGTCAATTTCATCTCGGGTGGTGAATTATAGATTTATGGATAATCTTATTGTTCTAGCAATTCATTTTAGTTGTAATGGTATACTTGCATGTGTGTAAGTGGTTGTTTCATAATTCAGATGGTTTGAATTATTATCGGGTTGTGAATCGTGCGTTTTGGTTTTACGTGATTCATCGATTTTAGCCAACTTTGAGGTATCGTAACTTTTCCATTCCTTCCCCAATTAAGCCCCCGTTTGCGCCTGTGTTTAGTATTTGATCCAACCTAACACTTTCGTGTTTTGGCCAGAAGCTAATTCATGCTTTTCGTTGGTCAAAACAGTGCGCAAAGTAAGTGAGGCGTAAAAATCTGTTCATTCGGTAGCGCTTCGACAGAGCGCTTTCTTCAACGAATTTATGGGAATTATTCATCCATAATTTGAGGATACTTATAATTAGGAAGTTGTAGAACTTTGAATTAGATTTCTGTGGACATAAGGATCACCTCAATCGGAGTTCCGAGCAAGAAGTTATGACCAAAATACGAACAGTGCTCCAGATCCAAAATGCATGTGCGGGCAGTGGACCCCATGATCGATCATGGGGAGACCATGATCGATCATGGTACAACAGTAAGTCAGTTTTGGCCATTTTTATGCCATTTTAAGCTCCCTCCTCCCCTATTTTCGAGCCACAACTTTAAGAGGGAGTTAGAGAGAGTTGAGAGCTCATTTCTAAGGGGTTTTGGAGAGGTTTTCATCTAAATTTCAACCTATAAACAAGCCTCCATCTTAATCTTCTACATCCTCTCTTCCTCCATGGCTAGGGCTCAAACCAAAGAATTGGAAATTTTGCGATTCAACGGCTCGTAGCTCGATTCAGCCTTCCAAACTCGAGGATTAAGCTTCATAGAGGTGGGAATCTAATTCTAAAACTTGTTTTCCAACTTATTACTACTTGATTATGATTTTACCTCTTGATTACATATAAACCTAACATATCAAAAGAGGTTTTTCAATTATACGTTGAAATTGATGCTTTGTATGAACTGAATGGCCTATATATGGTTTAAATCACATGATTGAACAAAGAATTAAGGCTATTCATGTGATTTATACAAAAACCCACTTGGAACCCACTTTATTATTGAATATCCTTACTATATGCTAAGTGTCTACTCTTGAGGGTTCAAGTGGTGGTTTTTATATTATGAAACACATGTTTATGAGTTATTGAAGTAAATGGAATGATTAATACGATATTTCTCCCACTAACTACATATTGATGTTGTGTTTGATAAATGAAAAGTAGTTACATGGCATAATTGTCTCTTATATGAGCCTGTCAGTGTTATTGAGATATACGTTAGCACTAGTCCATGATCGGTCCCAGGTTTGGTCTCTAACAATTGGGGCCGTAAGTTGGGACAAAGCGCCCCTAGGTGAAAGACCCGAAACCGTGCACGGAAAATAACGAGAGGCCCTGCTGCCGCGTGGTTGAAAGGCCACGAAATGCAGACCTGGTTGTACGCTTGGATAGTGGTGAGATTTATGAGATTATGGATCGAGGCTTGTGAAATGAATGTATGTTAATTATGCCATAGGATTACTTGATATCGGTTATAAATTGTCTGTGGGTTTTAAAGGTACTTTAACGAAATGGAAACAAGGTTTTTCCTTGAATATTATATATATGTATGAAGGATTTATTTTATATCACCATACAAAAGGATTTCTAAGTATTGTTTTCACACAAAATCTATTATATGATTCCCACTGAGTCCTTTCGACTCACCTAATTACTTTCCATACAGATTCTTCGCAGGTTCTTCTGGGAAAGAAAGAGGGAGGACGAAGCTTCATAGATCGCCTCACTACCACAACCTAAACGTGGGTCTTTCACGATAGAAGGACCATCATTCCTTAACACCATAAAATGTTATATGTGTATTGTACTTATGCTTGAACTTACGTAGATGTCATGGAAACTGTACATTTTGTACTTGGGACCTCGTTGGAGGCTAGTTGTTTATTTATATTAAATCATTTGCTTTATGGACAAATTTTACAGAATGTGTCATGTCTGTGCTATTTGGAATGTAAATTTTTAAGTGTTCCACATGAAACTAAGTTTCGTTAACCCGCCGTTGCGTACGGCACCGTGATTAACCGGGTTCCGGAGGATAAATCCTCTTAACAGGATTCGGGGCGTCACATAACTTCTTGTAACCACTTCAAACGGCCATAATCTTTTACAAGCTATTTATATGTGGCCTTAGACACATTTTTTGACACTTGAATGATCACACAAACTCATTTTACACATATCTTCATTATTCAAGTATACAAGCTATTGCATTGACCATACTCTTCATATTTGAGCTTATTTCTTGATCAATCTTGATATCTCTTAGTGTGAGATTCATTTGTAATTTCTCAAACACTTAAGAGCTATTGTACATTGGTGTTAGCCACCTAAACTTATTCAATTCATATTTGTGAGAGGTGTTTCTCATAGAATAGCAAGGGTGAATTCTTGTGTGAGTATTGAGAGCAACTCAATACTTGTAAGAGTGTGTGAGAAGAATACACTTGTAGATGTTTGATCTTCACCCGGAAAAAGATTGATATTATTGGATATTCTCGGGGAACTAATAGAGCGCGGAAGTAGGGGCTAACAAGCTGAACTGTGTGGACAAAAAGTCTTCAACTTCTATTGGTTCAATCTTTCTATCTCTTGCTTTCTTATATATTGCTATTGTGTTTGGAATTACCTTTGTATCTTGATTGATATTGACATTAAATATTTTTAAAACGTTTTTAAAAATTCGATTAAGTTTCAAAAACCCTATTCACCCTCCCTCTAGGGTATTTTCCAACCTATAGTATTTGATAACAGTCTTTTGTTGAATGACCGTTGTAGCCTGTTCGGCTATGAAAGCATCATGTGGGATATTTGTCCTCCACTTGACAGTACATAAGTCTTTCAAGAACTTAGCATACGAAGGGATTTGCTTGATAGCAGTAAGGAATGGAATGTTGATATGAACATTTTGGAATACTTCCTTGATCTCATCAAAGTACTTTGCTTTGGTGGTCAATGCTGACCTATCAGGAAAGGGTACCCGAGGCACATAAATTGTTTCCTTAGGTTGAGTCCCTTCTTTTTTCTTGAGTGAAACTTTGGAATCCTCCTTTGACAGATTTGTATCTTGAACCACAACTTCTGGTTCACTAGGAGGGAATTTGGGAATGATAAATATATCATTCTCAATGGAATCATTAGATATTTTAACATGATTGTCAATTTTCTGCCCTGATCTTAAGGTGTGACAAACTTCAACTCACCTTGAAATTGGTCTTGACTAGAAAAGGAACCAACCTCATACACAAGCTCTTTGCTATTACCTTTTGGATTAACAATTGGTTGACTAGGGAATTTACCCTTGTCTCTCTCAGCAGTTAATTGACTCAACTATTGTTGCATTTGTTGGATTGCCTGAGAGGTGCTTTGAGTATGGGCATTAAGTGTTTATTGTTGTTGCATGAGAATCTGCAACATAAGGTCTTCGAGAGCTGGTTTCGATTGCTAATGAGGGGCATCATATGGAAGTTGAGAAACCAACTCTCTACTAGCACTTAACTGAGGCGCAGAGCCATAAGAATGACTAGATGAATGGACAATCTGTTGATTTCCCAAATGGTTTCCAAAACGATGGCGATCATTTAGAAACTAGTTTGGGTTCTGCCTAGCTTGGGCTTGTAAACCTGGAGGACCCTTAACTTGAGGTTGCGAATGTTGCGGATTCGAAGATTGATCTTACTGCCAAGAGAAGTTAGGATGGTTCCTCCACTCAGAATTGTATGTCTGGTTGAAACTAGTTGGATTGGGTTTCCTAAAGTTGTTGAATTCAAAGGCTTGTTCCATAATTGACTCAGGTTCAGGAAAGAAGGTTGGGCATGAGTGAGCTGTATGGTGTACACTAGAACAGACAGTGCATGGAAATGTGTTGGGCTCACTGTGGATACTCATGCCTGGAGTAGGCTCAACAGTTTTCTTTTGCATTGAACAGGCTAAAACCTCAACTTTTATCAATACCGTGATGAGGGCATTTGATAATGAAATCCGGAAATCTATCCCATGCTTCATAAAATTGTTCATTGTCCTTTTGACGAAAATCTTGGATGGACTATCGCATTTCATTTGTTTGATTCATTTGGTAGAATTTTGACATGAACTTTTTGGCTAATTGATCCCATGAGCGAATTGAATGTTATGGCAAAGAATTAAGCCACAAAGAAGCTTTATCATGAAGGGAGAAAGGGAACAACCTTAACCGAACATTCTCATCATTTAGATTTTGGTTCTTAAAGGTTGCACACACATTGAGAAATTTTTCCAAATGAGGGTATGGACTCTCTCGGTCTAAGCCATGAAAACTGGGTAACATTGAAATCGTCGCCGGACGAATTTCAAAATAAGTTGCTATAGTAGCCGGGAAGACAACACAAGATAGAGGATTTGCAGTGATAGGAGCAAAGTAGTCCTCCAATGGACGTTCTTCTGCCATTTCCGGATGGGGAATTTGAACGATGGGAGATGTGGGTGAATTTGGACTCGAGTCTATGGAAAATGGGGTGAAGTCTACTATAAGATCACATAGATCCGTATCTCGTGAATCAAGAGTTGAATTTCTACATGATCGGTTCAGTAGCGTTTTGGACTTTCGCATCCCATAAGATAAATATTGTGAAATTTTTACTTTCCAAAAAGAATAGATGGGCGGTTTAAGAAAATAGGACACAAAAATGACTACAATCCTAATTGGTTGACATACACTAATAAAGGAAATAATTCCTAGATAGCATATAACCAATTCTTATCTTCAATTTAGTGAAAGGGTAGTCAATTTTAATTATTCGCGGGTGGGAAAGCGCGAGCTCTTTGACACCACCTGATTGAAAATTTTGTGCTCCTACTCTTGTCGAGATTTGATCGAAACGAACAATAAAAATTGTCCGAGAAACTTACCAATTAAATTCTCCCAAATTAGGGCCAAAGGACTAATACGTTGAAGGGTCACAAAGGCACCACTTAAATACCAACTAGTCAATCTACCATAGGCTTGGAAGAGCTCACTAGAGTGGCTACCGATCACTTCTTTTCTTTAGAGGTCCTATGAACACCGAATCCTAGTTAGCTTGCTAGTGAGTAGATTTTTAATTAATGACGGCTTAGGATCACAAGCAAATGGATAAGTGATTGAGTGGGTGATGAAATCCCAACTCGTTTCAATAGCTGGGCTAGGCTTTAGGTCCAATTATTCATCATTCACCATTCAAAATAAATGTGCTAAAAATAAACACATAGCAATTAGAGCACATAGGAATTGACTCGCTGACAGGAGATTCGCGAGTGATGAAAAATGTACCTCCCACAAGCGAGGTGATGATTCGGTTGAGTCGATCAGGGGGAAATTTCTCCTAAATTTTAGTCGTCCCCGAGAGTCCTACTGACCTAAAATAGAGAGTCTTCAAGTGTTCTCTTATTTTTTTTTCCTTCCAAAAATGTAATCTCTATTTTGTCCAGTTTCCCTTTTGCAATTTTTTTTCAACAATTAATCTGGGCAGTCCCAGAACACCATATAAATAAATATTACAGTTTTTAAAAGGTCCAAAATGTCGAAAAAAAAAATAATTTTACAACCAAATTGAATAATTACAATTAAATCTAACAAATCTCAAAAAGTCTTCACGTCATTTTCATTGGCGTCAACTCCCCAGCAACGGCTTCATTTGATAGGGAGCTATCTTCGTCGCTAAAAATATCTTGATCAAAAACCCTTATGTACCTACAAAATATATTAGTAACGTAGATAGTAGTAGTAAGGGGTCAAATCCACAGGAGTTGTTTAAGAATCAATGAAAACAAAATTGAGAAAATAATAGATTTTGAATAAAAACCATTTTTTTTTTTGAGAAATGTTTACTTTTTTTAAGAATAATTTTAACACTAATAAAATGTAATAAAAGTGGAGAAAGTTGTTTTGGAAAAAAAAAGTGTAGGGATTTCAAGAGTTAAGAATCCACCACCAAATTATCAATGGATCTAGAATAATATATTATTGCATATATACCCAAAATAAATTCTATACTAGTTTGATTAAATGGAATCACCTATGGTATGTAGAGTGAACCCAAAAGCTAACCAAATAGTATTTGACAATTTATTTGTTTATAAGAGATTTTTTATTTCAAGATCTATATTTTCTTCTTTTAGAAATAATAATAATATAAGGTTGTCACTCACTCACATTAACACTCAAGAACTAGAAGATAAATTTAAAAAATAAAATGAACTTAAGAAAATCCTATGGTATGTAGCTCATCTCTTAAGTAAAGTATAAAAACCAAAATAGGATCACCTGTGGTGTGTAGAGTAATCTAGAGATCTTATTTAAGAAAAATCACAAATAAGTTTATTTATGCAATATTATAAAATTCTAAATCACAAATAAAAATAAGGCTTCATCTTTCCCCTTGAAAGGGAGATTAGCCTTCCATAAAGATAGAAGAACAAACAAATAATAAAATAGCTCCTTAAATATCTCCAAATATGTGAGTAAAAGAATTTCTCTCAACACTCTACAATATTGTCTTCTTCAACAAAATGAAATAATAATACGAGAAGAAGAAAAATATGCAGTACTCAAATATTTTCTCTCTCTTCAACAAGCTCTCTTTCTTCAAGCTCTCTTTTCTTCAAAACTCTCGTATGGTGCTCCTCCTCTTGGCTAAATATGAATCAATATGTGTGAGAAATGGAAGAGAATATTAATCATGAAAGTAGACAATGGGGTGAGCGTGTGTAAGAAAATAGTGGACTTTGTGTAGAGAGTGGAGTGTGTAAGAGAATAATGTGGATATTGTCTAGGTAGTGGAGTTTTGGGTTATGGGTTGAGTGATTAAAAATATGAGAGTGGGCACACACACTTTTAGGATATTTTTCTCTCTTTTTTTTTTTCGTTGCCAGAATTTTGTAATGCAATTTAGGATCTAAATATGGCCGAATTTAGAAAAGTGTCAAACTTGAAAGTTGTAGCTCTCGAAATTCTCTTGATTTTAGGCTCAAGAAGTGCATGATTCGGAGTTCTGAACAAAAAGTTATGCTTTAAAAACTATCCAAGCCACTTTAGGTGTCCTGTCTCACATATTCAACAAAGTTAAGCATTTAATTACATCAATTGAGACAAAGAACCTGAAATACAACTAAATGTCAACATTAGATAACATAATGCAATTTTTGACACTTAAATTTAGGCATTTGGGGAATTATAAATAACAATTTTGGGTGCTTATCACCCAAACTTGCCGGAGGTGGAAAAAGGCTGCTGAGATAGCGTGGTTTTACATTTTGGCATTTTTTGTCAAATGTACTACAACATTAGCATTAGTCTTTTACCACCACCTACCACATAATGTTGAAACTCAGAGATATTTTTGGGGATCAGGATCATGCCGCAAGGTAGGTTTCGATGAAAGGCCTCATGAACACGACTATTGCTGAAGGAACCCGAGCTAAGGATCTTGTTTTGAGGACGATCGGTCTTTTGAATGAACTAAGAGATCTTTGGGGCTGAAATCGATGGGAAAACTCTGGTCGATATCATTCTCTAGTCGCTGCTGGATTTATTTAAGGGATTCCGACATAATTACAACATGAATAAGCTTTATTCATTGTTGGAACTTCATAAAGAATTCCAAGCAGTTGAGGAACTCCTTGGTAAGCTGGCTAGTACTCTAGTGGTTGAGAAAGCTTCAACTTCTATGCCCAAAAGCAAGAATTCCAAGCAGTTGCGTGTAGCAGTCGCTGAACCTCTAAGAGGAGTGAAAAAGCCTATGGGCCAGTGTTTTTACTGTCAATAGAAAGTGCATTTGAAGTCCCTATTTCCTAAACCGTTATAACAACATATGTAAATTTCATCTATTTGTTGTTGTATCTTGTTTAATGGTCCGATCTACTAGTACTTGGTGTGTAGATTCGGGAGCCACTAATCATGTCTACAATACTTTGTAGGTGTTCCAGGAAATCAGACAACTTAAAAATAGAGAAAATTTACATATGGGCAGCTACGAATGTGGCAACAGTTGCAGTAGAAGATATTTATCTTTAGTCTAGTCATAATAGGATATTAATGATTAAGGAATGTCTATATGTATCTTCCATTAGAAGGAATTTGATTTCTAATTTCTAGATTGGTTGAGGATGAATATTTTGTTTATTTTAATGATAAATCAGTTATCATTAGAAAAAATAAACAGTTTATTTGTTCTGGTACATTAGTGATTGATCTTTAAATTATTAATGCTGACTTGTCAATACTACAACTAAGTGAATTGAATAGCATTAATAGTTTACCAATTAAGAGAATGGAACCTTCAAAATGAACCAAATGTATTTTTGACACTTACACCTTGTTCATATTAATTTAAAAAGAATTTAAAAACTAGTCAAAAATGGACCATTAGGTTCATTGGAAGTGGAGGCACTTCCAGTTTGTGAATCCTGTTTAGAAGGTAAAATGACTAAGAGATCATTCTCGGCAAAAGGCTATAGCGCTAAAGAACAGTTAAAATTAGTTCACTCTGATTTGTATAGTCACATGAATGTACAGACTAGAGGAGGCTTTGAGTATTTCATCACATTTGTAGATGATTATTTAAAGTATATATACATTTACTTAATGCGACGTAAGTCTGAAATCTTTGAAAATTTCGAAGAATTCAAGGCAGAAACGGAGAAGCATCTAGGAAAATGTATTAAATCACTACGATCAGATCGTGGTGGTGAATACCTCTTGGGAGAGTTCAAAGAATACTTATTAGAGAATGGGATTACATCCAAGTTGTCTGCACCGGGGATGCCATAGCATGATGGTGTAGCAGAAAGAAGGAATATGACTCTTATAGAAATGGTAAGATCTATGATGAGTTATTCAGACCTACCTGATTCTTTTTGGGGATATGCTTTAGAAATAGCTGCATATATTCTGAACTTGGTACCATCAAAGTCAGTACCTACTACACCTATAGAATTACGGACTGGGCGTAAGCCTAGCCTGTGGCATATTCGGGTATGGGGTAGTCCAGCACATGTGCTGAAAGGTAATGCAGATAAGTTGGAATCAAGAACGAAAATGTGTTTCTTTGTTGTATATCCAAAAAGGAACCAATCGTGGTTTATTTAATAATCCTCAAGAATATAATGCTATTATTATCAATGTCAGATTCTTAGAAGAGAATTATATCATAGACTATAAGCACAGGAGTAGTGTTGTTGTAGTGGAAATGAGAGGAGAGAAAAATAGGGCACGAGTCGTTTATACCTTTAGTATAAGATGAAATACCACAGTAAATGGATATTGACATTTCATTATCTCATCGTCGTAGGAGGATTGCAGATACTTGTGTACATTTTGAACAAATCACTAACACGTAGGTTCTTGAACCAGCACAACGTGTGGATAGTGAGTTAGTATATTCAATATTTTCACAATATACACAACCACAAGTAGTGCCTTCTCGTAGTGGGTGGGTTGTTCGTCAACCTGGTCGTTTTATGTTCTTGGGAGAGTCTTATGACAAGGTCCTTGATGAATAAAAAACGAACCATTTTTAACTACAATGAAGTACTTCAAGATAAAGATATAGAATATGGCAAAGGGTTATGAAATCTGAAATGGAGTCCATGTACTCTAACAAAGTCTGGGATCTTGTAAAACTACCTAAAGGGATAAAACCTATCGGATGCAAGTGGGTATATAAGAGATAGAGAGGATTAGACGGGCTTAAATCAAGCCTTGTTGCTAAAAGGGTTCACTCAGAAAGAAAGGGATCGATTATGATGAAACCTTTTTATCGGTAGCCATGCCAAAGTCTATTCGGATTCTCTTATCCATTGCGGCTCATCTTGATTACGAGATTTGACAAGTGAATGTCAAGATAGGTTTCCTTAATAGAAGTATTGATAAAAGCATCTATATGATGCAACCAAAAGGATTCATAGCAAAGGGCTAAGAGCGCATGTTATGCAAGCTCAAGAAGCCCATTTATGGGCTTAAGCAAGTGTCTAGATCTTGGAACATCTGTTTTGACCATGCAATTAAATCTTTTGGCTTCGATTAATGTTCGGATGAGTCTTGTGTGTACGAAAAGCGCAACGAAAACGCGGTGGTATTCCAGGTATTGTATGCGGATAATATGTTACTTATTGGAAAAGATATGTGAATATTATCTTCAGTGAGGGTATAGTTAACAAGTTAGTTCGATATGAAAGGCTTAGGAGAAGCCAGTCACATCCTTGGTATTAAGCTTATCTGATATTGGAAAAATAGAATGTTAGGCTTATCCAAAGTACTTACGTCGATACAATTCTTGCCAGAGTTAGTACACAAGATTCCAAGAAAGGGTTTCTCCCTTTTTAAGTATGGAATCACTCTATCCGATATCAATGTCTTAAGACACATGATGAAATAGAGAGGATGAGGGGAGTTCCTTATGCTTCGGCAGTGGAAAGCCTCATGTGTGCTATATTGTGTACTATACCAGATATTTTCTTTACCGTTGGTATAGTTAGCAGATATCAGTCTAATCCAGGGAAAGAACACTGGACTGTGCTAAAACATATAGTTAAGTACCTTAAAAGGACTCAAGATTTTATGTTGGTTTACCAGACAAACAGTCTAGTACCTGTTGGATACACAGACAAGGATTTTTATTTAGAACTTAGGATTCTAGAAAGACAACTTCAGGTTATGTGTTTACTCTAAGAGGTGGAGTCATTGGTTAGAGGAGTGTCAAGCAGTCATGCATTGCTGACTCCACCATGAAAGCTGAATATGTGGCTCCTTTAGAAGCAACTGAGGCAGTAGTTTGACTCAGGAACTTCCATATGAATCTAGATGTGGCATCTTCAGTGTTATCAACTATTTCACTTTATTTTGATAATAGTGAAACGGTTGCGAACTCGAAAGAGCCGCGGATTCATAAGAAGGGAAAACATATAAAGTGTTCACATTGAGAAAATGAGAGTGAGAAGCAAAGCTGCATGGCTTTGATTCTAAGTGGGAGATTGTTAGAGTAATATACTAAAAGCAATAATTTTCTTGTTGGTTTGGATATGTTATAAACTTGGTTTTACTATTTTAATGAGAATCTTTATGGGCAATGGATACATTATATTATTTATTTAAATATTGTGCATGTATGTCTTTTATTCCATATAGTAGATGATTTGGTGTGTAGAGTATAGCTTACACACAGAAGATCATATCATCGGTTCTTGTGGAATATAAGTTTAATGGTTCACAGTTTTAGATGGAATTGGACACCCATCGGTAGGATTGTAGCACATGTTTTAGTAGTTTATCTTAACTAGGGAAAACGGTATTGTTTTAACTCGTTGTGCTAGTACACTTTGTGCGTATTGAATAGAATCATTTTGGGTTAATTGTTTTTATACTGACTATATAAAATAATTTAAAATTCCATGGTTATTATGATTACTTATGCTCTTAATCTTGAAATAATTAATAGACATATATATGTAGTGTTTGTTGTTTTGACTCATTAACAGTGAGATTCATTTATAGATCAATAATCTTCGTGAATTGGATTATGACACTATATGTATGATGAATATTAATTATTGACGGAATCTACGTCCTAGTATAGGGATTAATGATAGCCCCTTGAGAAGCTTATAAGTTTTGATCATGTCAAACCCTGTAGGTGGATTATGTTAATCCGACATGTCAAATAAGTTAAGTGGTAGGCTCAAGGATTAAGAAGTCATTTAAATATAATTGTCAGTAACTTAATTTAAATGACGGTTATCTGCAATCTTATCGTGGAGAGAATAAGAAGTATTTAATAACAAGGAGCTCGAAATATAATTTTGAGATAAAGATGGGAGTGCAATTATAATTCTTTGGTGGTGTGAATTATAATTTATGGAAGGAACTAATTCATAGTGGAATTAGGATTCCAACTTTCCATAGGAAGCCCAAACACTTATTTCTCCTTAAGGTCCCTATCTTAGCCTTATATATACGCCGGCCTTGTCTCTTCTCATTATAACAATAATTCTCATAAGTTAGGGTTTGTTCTATTGAGAAAGGAGAAAATCTTGGTGATACCGTAGCCCACACTCGGTGCAAGATTTGATGGCGAAAGGAATATGATAGAAGATCTTTAGGTTTTTCGGCACAGCAATTGTAAATCAATCGTAACTTTTGATCGCACCGTTGGATAGGGCTGATTTTTGGATAAGTCGTTCGGAACGCAAAGTTATCATTATTTTATGAAAAATGAGGACGATCAGAAATTGTTTTAGTGGCGAAAATAATCGATTTTCGCAGCCCAACGAGAATTGAAAAATCTGACCAAATCGCAATCTGATGCTTTCAAACCCTAGTCTCCTCATATGAATCCTCTACATGATCCACAGAGGTGAAATCCCTTTATTCTTATAGGGTTTTAGTAAATTGGTTTATTCAATCTATAGCAATATCAAACGATCCTCTATTTATGTCTCCATCAGCTCAAGGTCTTAAGATTCTTGGCTTCTTGTATGGCCGTCACCTTGGGTCTCCATTTCTTGGGAAGAGACCTAAGAATCTTTCGAATTTTCTCTTCATTAGAGTAAACCTTGCCAAGATGGTCCATAGCGTTAGTGAAAATAGAAAATCGACTATACATGAAAGCAAGTGATTCGTTAGGCTCCATATTAAATAATCCATAATCATGGATAAGTATATTTATATTGTCCTCCTTGACTTAAGAAGTTCTCTCATGAGCAACCTCAATCTTGTCCCAAATCTCTTTTACGGTTATGCAACTAGAGATTTTGTTGTATTCATCCATAGACAAAGCACAATGTAATGAATTTAAAGCTTTAGCATTGAATTGAATTTTTCTAATATCATGCTTATTGTATCGGAATGTATTCGGATTGGAATAACATTTCTGTTTTCGTCGTTTTTTTTGTAATTTCATAAGGTCCAACAATTCCAACAATCTTCCATTATTGTTCAAAATCATTTAGCTTGAAAAAATGTACACATTCTATTTTCAATAGCTGTAGTTTATGCCATCAAACAATGGTGGCCTAAAAATAGAGGGGCATAAATAGAGGACCTTCGGAAAGGACGGGTTTCCTTGATAATAAGACATGATCGAGGACTCTAAGATTGTGAAATCAAAACAAGACTGATAAACGCTTAATATTGTCATTCATTTGCTCATTTTCGGAGTTGTTTGACGCGTTTATTTCTAAAATACTCGGTTTGCCAACTTATTTCGCGATTAGTCTCGTAGCACTTTTGCTTTTAACAATGCTTGGAAAGGCATATTTTTGTGTTTATTTCTTATTTTGGTGTCTTTAGATTTCAAGAAATAGTTTCATTTAATACAATATTGGAATTTTCCATGGACAAAAAGAATTCAAGAAAGTCTCTATGTCCATGTGATTAAAGAGCATCCAAGAGAGAAAGTCTCCATGTCCATGTGATTAAAGAGCATCCAAGAGAGAAAGTCTCCATGTCCATGTGATCAAAGAGCATCCAAGAAAGTGGAATTCTCCACCAAAAATAAACAATATAAAAATAAAAATAAAAAAATAAAAATAAAAAGCATTGTTTATTATTTTAGCATCCAACACAACTCTCCTATTTATAGTCTTCATTGTTGTGTTGGAGAGGGGACTTTTATTACTTCTCATTTCTCAATTTATAGAGAGCTTGTAATAGTTTTATTTTCTAGAGAGAGAAATGGAGTTCACTTTTATAATTCTTGTCTCTACATTTATTATGGAGTAAATTTCTTTGCTAAGGCTAAAAGATGAAGTTTGCAATGCATTAATTATGTAAGTTCAATTCTCATTCCATTGTTAGTATTGTTAAATACTTTTTGAATCCTTCATCTTCTCCATTTTTTCAACCATTCATAAACTAGTAAGATAATTTTCATATGATGATTTGACTTTGTATGCCTTGTATACATAGATCTCAAGCATTAATGAGAAAATGATACACTTGTGTATTTCTTACTAGCTTATGTCCATTCTTTCTTTGAATGAGATACTTTTCATTGCCAAGCATGATTAGTTTTTGAATATTCATGGAAACACCATAAATTTGAGATTTTTATCTTTTAATACTTTAATGATATGTTGAGTGCTTTCTATACTTTATGTGATTTTAAGACTCATCATCTTCTTAGTTAAAGTATTGCCAAAGAGGATCTTTTAAATTTATGTCATAAAAACTTCATTAATCATTTTAAGGATTCAATTTGTATTTATCAAATAAGTCTATATAGGACGGTTTGACCTCCACCTAGACCTCCCAATCTTAGACAAATGAAATGTTATGATTTATCGAGCTAAACTCCTTGTAGTTGGCCATTTTCATAATCAAGTCATTTGCCTAGGGGAAACTAACAATGAGTTCTTAAATGCCTAGTTTAAATTTATGCCTTTTCTTTTTGTGTATTTTAAGTTTGAATCTTGGTTGATATTATATGGGAATGGGTTGCACTTGCTTCACACCCTTTGTCACAAGATAAAAAATGAGAGATACACTTGTGTTGATATTTGCTTACACCCTTTCTTTATATGGCATTTATATGGGAATGGGTTGCTTTTGCTCCACACCCTTTTGCTTAGAAATGGGGTAAAATATTCAACACTTAGGAATTGCATTGAGAACTTTGAATGAGATTGATTTTACTTAATTTTGCAAAACAAATGAATTCTATAATGCCTTAGCCTTTTCTCATCTATTGTTATATCATTTTAATTTTTATTGCAAGACTTTAAAATCAACCATTAAAATCAACCAATTAAATTCTCTTCACAAAACCTTGGACTCGTAATCACCACATCGTCTTTCCGACTATCCTTGTGGTTCGACACTTGGACTTACCAAGTATTATAACTTGACAACCTGCACTTGGGTACCTAAGCACGGAAGTATTTTCGGCGCGTCAAGTTTTTGGCGCCGTTGCCGGGGATACGGCGAAAGACGGATTACGGGTTTTATAAAAAAAAAAAATCACTTTGTGGAAAATTTTATTCGAGATCACCCTTCCGGGCTTATGCGCGGAAATTTGTACATTGATCTTCGCATAAGTCCACCAAGAGGCCAACCACTACCAAGGCATCCTAGTCCTTCACCTACTCCTTCCGAAATGGCTGACGAGGATAATGAGTCAAATACCGGAGAAAATAATAATCACGATCCTCCGGTTCGAACAATGAGGGATTATCTTCAACCACCTCGGGCGACGTCTAATTCTTGCATCATTCTCCCCACCGGACAAGCGGGAACATTCTCCTTTAAGCCAGGTATGCTTCAACATATCCCCTCTTTTCATGGTATGGAATCCGAAAATCCGTACTTACATTTGAAAGATTTTGAGGAAGTTTGCTCCACGTTTCGTGAGGCAAACACCAATGAGGAAGTAATGCGTTTAAAACTTTTTCCTTTCTCCTTAAAAGATAAAGGAAAATTATGGTTGAATGCTCTAAGACCGCAATCTATTCGGTCTTGGCAAGTACTTCAATCGGAGTTTTTAAAAAAATTCTTTCCCGTCCATCGGACCAACGCTTTGAGAAGGGCGATATCCAATTTTTCGCCAAAAGAAAATGAAAGTTTTTACAAATGTTGGGAAAGATACAAGGAACTTTTAAACGCATGTCCTCACCATGGTCACGAAACATGGAGCCTTGTAAGCTATTTTTATGAATCACTCACTCCCGCCATGCGCACGTTTGTGGAAACGATGTGTAATGGAAATTTTTTGAGCAAAAGTCCGGAGGAAGCTTTGTTGTACTTTGATGAAATAGCCGAAGGTGCCCAAAATTGGAACACCTACACGGACGAGGTTAAGGGTAAAGTTTCCGAGAGGGGGGGTTTGTACCAATTGTCCAAAGGTGATGACATTGAGTTAAAATTTCTTCAATTGTCAAAGAAAGTCGAAGCCATGGAGTCTTGTAAAATGAGGGAAAGCAGTGTAGGTACTAGCACCGTTTGTGTCATTTGTGAGAAGGTGGGACATTCCACGGAGGAGTGTCACACAATTCCGGCCTTCAAAGAGGTCCTTCAAAGTCCCTCACAAGTCAATGCCTTGAACTCGTATCCTAGACCACACAATGATCCATTTTCTCAAAGGTACAATGAAGGGTGGAGGAACCATCCTAATTTTAGTTGGGGGGGAAATCAAAATACTCATCAAAATTCGAATGCAAATTCCTACCAACCAAGACCACCTCCACCCCAAAACAACTCTTTTGGTCAAGCAAACCCAAACCCAAATTCAAATTTGGAGACTCTTTTGCGGCAGTTTGTAGACAAAACCAATAGAGATGTTAGTGATTTGAAAATTCAAATGTCCAAACTCACCACTGCTTTAGCAACCCAAGAAAAAGGAAAGTTTCCGGCCCAACCAATAGCTAATCCTATAGGGCAAGCCATGATAGTTGAAGGGGAGTCGAGTGGGAATGTAGAGGAGTTAAAATCCATCACAACCCTTAGAAATGGAAAGATGATTGACAAAACTATAGTTCCTAAGGCCCAAACGCCGGTGGACATAGCCGAGTCAACACCAAGTGAAGGAGTAGAAGAAGAAAAGAATGTGAGGGAAAAGGAGGAGGAAAAGAGGAATGAGAAAGAAGACATAGAAAAAATCAGAAATAACATCAAAGTCCCTTTTCCCGAAAGGTTAAATCAACCTCATAAGGAAAATTGCAACACCGAAATTCTTGATGTGTTTAGGCAAGTCAAGATCAACATTCCATTGCTTGACGCGGTCAAGCAAATACCTTCATATGCTAAATTTCTCAAAGATTTGTGTACCACAAAAAGAAGGTTGAATGTTAAGAAAAAAGCATTTATGACAGAGCAAGTGAGCTCTATCATGCAAGGCACTCGTATTCCAAAATTTAAAGATCCTGGTTGCCCAACCATTTCATGTTTAATTGGCAATTGTCGCATAAAAAATGCTTTACTTGATTTGGGAGCTAGTGTTAATGTGCTTCCTTTTTCGGTGTACCAACAATTGGGGTTAGGAGAGTTGAAACCCACCAAAGTGACAATTCAATTAGCGGATCGCTCCGTTAAGATACCGAGAGGGATAATAGAGGATGTTCTTGTGCAAATTGATAAATTCTACATTCCCGTTGATTTCATTGTTCTTGATATGCAACCGGTAGCAAATCCCGCTAATGAAATTCCTGTCATTTTAGGAAGACCATTTCTTGCCACATCTAATGCCATCATTAATTGCAAGAATGGAATTGTTAAATTGGCTTTTGGAAACATGACTCTTGAGCTAAATGTGTTCTCTTTAAGCAAACAACAAAATGATTTTGATGAAGAAAGTGAACATGTGAACATGATAGAGTCATTAGTCCAAGATCATTTTAATAATACTTACGATTTGGATTCAATGGAAGAGAATCTAACCACTTCCAATGAATTCGATGAGTGTTTGCAAGTGTTTTCCTTACTTGATGATAAGGTTCAGATCCGAAGGAGCAAAAGGGGAGCACATCCGATCCAACACTAAAGCTTGAGGGACAAATGGAGCTCAAGCCACTGCCAAGCAACTTGAAGTACGCTTTCCTAGGTGCTTCCAGAACCTACCCTGTGGTAATCTCTTCCGAACTCTCAAAAGAGCAAGAGGTGAGGTTGGTAAGTATGCTTAATAAACATAAGAAAGCTTTTGGTTGGACACTAGCTGACCTCCAAGGGATTAATCCTTTAATTTGCACTCACAAAATCCACTTGGAGGAAAATGCTAAACCATCTAGACAATTTCAACGCCGTTTGAACCCAAACATGCAAGAAGTTGTAAGAAATGAGATATTGAAATTACTAGATGCGAAAATCATTTATCCAATCTCTGATAGCAAATGGGTGAGTCCAACCCAAGTTGTACCAAAGAAATCCGGGCTTACAGTAGTAAAAAATGAAAAAAATGAATTAATACCCCAAAGAGTCACCACCGGGTGGCGAGTGTGCATTGACTACCGTAAGCTTAATGAAGTAACACGTAAAGATCATTTCCCGCTTCCATTTTTGGACCAAACACTCGAAAGAGTAGCCGGGCATGAATTTTACGCGTTCTTAGATGGATTCTCCGGGTACAACCAAATTGAGATTGATTTAAATGATCAAGAGAAAACCACCTTCACATGCCCCTTTGGCACCTTTGCATATCGAAGGATGCCATTTGGGTTGTGCAATGCACCAGCGACCTTTCAAAGGTGCATGCTAAGTATCTTTAGCGACATGGTGGAAAAGACCTTAGAGGTATTTATGGATGACTTTACCGTTTACGGTAAGTCATTCGATAATTGTTTGTTGAATGTTGAGCAGGTTTTAGAAAGGTGCATTGAGAAACAACTTGTTCTTAATTGGGAGAAATGTCATTTCATGGTGACAAAGGGTATTGTCTTAGGGCACATTATTTCGAAGAAAGGAATCGAAGTTGACAAGGCAAAATAGAAATTATCTCAAAGCTCCCCACCCCCAAGTCAATCAAGGATGTTCGCTCATTCTTGGGGCATGCCGGATTCTACCGAAGGTTCATTCAAAATTTTAGCACCATTGCTAAACCCATGTGCAAGTTGCTCTTGAAGGATGCCCCATTTGAATGGACCAAAGAATGTGAAGAAGCCTTTGTAAAACTCAAGCACATGCTCACTACCGCACCCATCATGCAAACCCCCGATTGGAGTTTGCCATTCGAACCCATGTGCGATGCAAGCGATTACGCCGTGGGGGCGGTCCTTGGCCAAAGAAAGGACAAAAAGCCCGGGGTCATTTACTATGCAAGCCGAACTCTCAATGAGGCTCAAATGAACTACACCACCACCGAGAAAGAACTCTTGGCTATTGTCTTTGCCCTCGACAAATTTCGGTCCTACCTCATTGGGTCTCCTATTGTCATTTTCACCGATCATGCGGCCCTCAAGTATCTTTTTACAAAGAAAGATGCAAAGCCAAGGCTTTTAAGATGGATTCTTCTCCTACAAGAATTCAATATTTTCATAAAGGATAAGAAGGGTGTCGAAAATGTGGTGGCGGATCATTTATCTCGCCTTTCATTCACCGACCACATTGAAGAGAGTGCTATTAAAGACTCTTTTCCGGATGAGCAACTATTCACAATCTCTTCCTCACCATGGTATGCCGATATTGTGAACTTTCTTGTCACCGAAAAGATGCCAATCCATTGGAATGCCCAAGACCGAAGAAAATTCTTGTCTGAAGTCAACCGTTTCTATTGGGATGACCCGTACTTATTCAAGTATGGGGCGGATCAAATTATTCGACGATGTATTCCCAATGACGAGTTCGAAAGAGTTCTAAGCTTTTGCCATAATGAAGCTTGTGGTGGACATTTCTCGGCCAAGAAGACGGCCGCCAAGATCTTGCAAAGTGGCCTTTATTGGCCAACAGTGTTCAAAGATGCCTACCAACATTGCAAATCTTGTCCAAGATGCCAAATGTTAGGAGGGATTACAAGAAAAAGCATGATGCCGCTTAATCCAATCTTGGTGATTGAAGTGTTCGATTGTTGGGGAATCGATTTCATGGGACCATTCCCATCCTCTTTCGGTAACCTTTATATTTTAGTAGCGGTTGATTATGTTTCCAAGTGGGTAGAGGCCCAAGCTTGCAAGAAAAATGATCACAAAGTGGTGATCCGATTTTTAAAAGAAAATATTCTTGCAAGATTTGGCACTCCCAAAGCGATTATAAGCGATGGTGGTACTCATTTTTGCAACAAACCTTTTGAATCTTTAATGCAAAAATATGGCGTAAATCACAAAGTATCACTCGCTTATCATCCGCAAACCAATGGCCAAGCCGAACTTGCCAATAGGGAGATAAAGCAAATTCTTGAAAAGACGGTAAATCCAAATCGCAAGGATTGGTCATTGCGTCTTAATGATGCACTTTGGGCTTACCGTACGGCTTTTAAAACAATTTTAGGAATGTCTCCCTATCGGATAGTATATGGCAAGCCTTGCCATCTTCCCGTTGAGATGGAACATAAATCATTTTGGGCAATTAAAATGATGAATTTTGATATTGAAAATGTCGGAAGCAATCGAAAGTTACAACTTGAGGAGTTAGAGGAATTAAGGAGGGATGCATACCAAAATGCTAAGATAAGCAAAGAACGTGCAAAATTTTTCCATGATAAATCTATTTTAAGAAAAGAATTTAAACTTGGGCACAAAGTTCTAGTTTATGACACGCGTTTGCATCTCTTCCCGGGAAAGCTGAAATCACGTTGGACCGGCCCATACATTGTTCGACATGTATTTCCTTTTGGGGCCGTGAATGTTGAGGATCCCAAAACCGGCTTTGTGTTCAAAGTGAACGGACAACGCCTTAAGCCATTTTTGGAATTCCCACCTCAAGAGGAGTCCACCACTCTTGAAGATCCGACCTATACCTAACAAGTATAGGTGATGTTATATTCACTTTAAAAAAAAAAAAAAAAAAACAAAAAAAAAAAAAAAAAAAAAAAAAAACTTTTGCTTTATTTTCTTTCCTTCCTTTTTGGGTTTGGTTTGATAAACATGATATGAGGATTGAAATGTGGTTGTAATGCATACATGTTATGTTTTATCTAATTCTAACCCGTTTGTTTTTGTTAGTGTGTACATATAGTAATTTTGCTTTGAAAAATAGCTCTCTTTTCCTCATGAAAATCGAAAAGCCAAATGGGAGAATGCCAATTTCTCGTTCTCTTCACATTGAGGACAATGCGTTCTTCAAGTTGGGGGGTAATGTACTTAAACTTTAATGGCTTTTCAATTTCTGAATTTTTCATGCGTGTAGAGCTTAAAAAAAAAAAAATTGAAAGTTTGAAATATGATGATCATTTTTTTTAGAATTGTCTTTGAATTGATGGTTTTTGACATGAAATTCTTAATTCGGATAGGTAGTTGAGTGATAATCTCCATGGCATTGCTTTATTTAGATTCTTGAGCCTTGTAGTTTCCTATGAATATGCATAATGTTGTGGTTTGATTTAGTCTTTGGTATCACATAGAGTGATTTTCATCTTATGTAGAGAGAAATAATGTTCAAATGCAATAAAAGCTCTTTCGAAAAGATCCTCCTTAGAGGGGACACATGCATGGCACTTAAAAAAAATTTAAAAACTTGGATGACTTTTAAACTTAATATTGACTTTAAGCTTCACTTGACTAAATTCATAAGTCATTTTGTCTAATATTAAGGATAGGCAAAGGTTACCATATGGAAAAGGGGTGAATAGCTTCCTTTGTGCATTTAAAAAAAAAAAGAAAAAAAAAAGAAGAAGTTATGAATGCAAAATTACAAAGTGAGACCGCTGCCCTCCATAGAGATGCAAACCACCTTGAGCTAATTTAGCAAAAAGTCCAAGTAAAAGATAAAAAAAAAAAAAAAAAGTGCTTAAAATTGACAAAGTTCTTGAGCTTTTGTTTTTGAAAGATTTCTCTCTTCCACTATTGATGAATAGAACTATTTGTGATTAAGAATGATTGTGTCAAAGATCCATATACATAGTGTGTTCAAATGGGAATGTGGAACTAGTTTCTAAAGGAGATTGTAAGCAATGGAGATCGTTATTCAAATGCCAACATTCCGGAAATTGTAATAGTAATGCCAAACACTTAAATCAATTCATGAAAATGCTTCAATTCTACTACTTAGATTTCAAACTTCGGATGTTTGTGGGTATCATCACTGTAAACCCTCACGAGACAAACCTCGTCTTCTAAGGGAACTTGGGAGTTTTTAAAATGGCTTAGTGCATTTTATCAATGCATTTTCGGATATTATACATAGCTATTTTTATTTTGCATGCTAAGGGACTAGCAAGAGATAAGTCGGGGGGAGTTGATAAACGCTTAATATTGTCATTCATTTGCTCATTTTCGGAGTTGTTTGACGCGTTTATTTCTCTAAAATACTCGGTTTGCCAACTTATTTCGCGATTAGTCTCGTAGCACTTTTGCATTTAACAATGCTTGGAAAGGCATATTTTTGTGTTTATTTTGGTGTCTTTAGATTTCAAGAAATATTGTATTTAATACAATATTGGAATTTTCCATGGACAAAAAGAATTCAAGAAAGTCTCTATGTCCATGTGATTAAAGAGCATCCAAGAGAGAAAGTCTCCATGTCCATGTGATTAAAGAGCATCCAAGAGAGAAAGTCTCCATGTCCATGTGATCAAAGAGCATCCAAGAAAGTGGAATTCTCCACCAAAAATAAACAATAAAAATAAAAATAAAAAAATAAAAATAAAAAGCATTGTTTATTATTTTAGCATCCAACACAACTCTCCTATTTATAGTCTTCATTGTTGTGTTGGAGAGGGGACTTTTATTACTTCTCATTTCTCAATTTATAGAGAGCTTGTAATAGTTTTATTTTCTAGAGAGAGAAATGGAGTTCACTTTTATAATTCTTGTCTCTACATTTATTATGGAGTAAATTTCTTTGCTAAGGCTAAAAGATGAAGTTTGCAATGCATTAATTATGTAAGTTCAATTCTCATTCCATTGTTAGTATTGTTAAATACTTTTTGAATCCTTCATCTTCTCCATTTTTTCAACCATTCATAAACTAGTAAGATAATTTTCATATGATGATTTGACTTTGTATGCCTTGTATACATAGATCTCAAGCATTAATGAGAAAATGATACACTTGTGTATTTCTTACTAGCTTATGTCCATTCTTTCTTTGAATGAGATACTTTTCATTGCCAAGCATGATTAGTTTTTGAATATTCATGGAAACACCATAAATTTGAGATTTTTATCTTTTAATACTTTAATGATATGTTGAGTGCTTTCTATACTTTATGTGATTTTAAGACTCATCATCTTCTTAGTTAAAGTATTGCCAAAGAGGATCTTTTAAATTTATGTCATAAAAAACTTCATTAATCATTTTAAGGATTCAATTTGTATTTATCAAATAAGTCTATATAGGACGGTTTGACCTCCACCTAGACCTCCCAATCTTAGACAAATGAAATGTTATGATTTATCGAGCTAAACTCCTTGTAGTTGGCCATTTTCATAATCAAGTCATTTGCCTAGGGGAAACTAACAATGAGTTCTTAAATGCCTAGTTTAAATTTATGCCTTTTCTTTTTGTGTATTTTAAGTTTGAATCTTGGTTGATATTATATGGGAATGGGTTGCACTTGCTTCACACCCTTTGTCACAAGATAAAAATGAGAGATACACTTGTGTTGATATTTGCTTACACCCTTTCTTTATATGGCATTTATATGGGAATGGGTTGCTTTTGCTCCACACCCTTTTGCTTAGAAATGGGTAAAATATTCAACACTTAGGAATTGCATTGAGAACTTTGAATGAGATTGATTTTACTTAATTTTGCAAAACAAATGAATTCTATAATGCCTTAGCCTTTTCTCATCTATTGTTATATCATTTTAATTTTTATTGCAAGACTTTAAAATCAACCATTAAAATCAACCAATTAAATTCTCTTCACAAAACCTTGGACTCGTAATCACCACATCGTCTTTCCGACTATCCTTGTGGTTCGACACTTGGACTTACCAAGTATTATAACTTGACAACCTGCACTTGGGTACCTAAGCACGGAAGTATTTTCGGCGCGTCAAAGACTACAACCTCTGATACCAATTGTTGGTCAAAAATCAACCCTAGAGGGGGGTGAATATTGTTTTAAAAACTAAATGCGGAATTAAATTTTTTTTCAAAATGTTTAAGTAAAGAAATTTAACTAAACAAGAATATCAAGGAAAATAATCAATCAAACAATCAATAAATTTAAAAGCAATCAACTAAGGAGCTAGAAATAGAAAGATTGAACAAATTGGAAGTCCAAGGCTTTTTGTCCTCACAGTTTTGTTTTACCAAACCATAGTCCATGCTCGGTTAGTTCCTCGAGAATTTTCACTAATTCAAATCTACTTCCGGGTGAAGATCAAACCTCTACAAGTTTTGTTATCTCACAAACTCTTTACAAATATTGCTTAACCACAATATTCACACAAGAATATCTCTTGCTAATTTGTGAGATTTACCTCTCACGAATACTAAACAAGAATTTACCTTCTTGTTTTCCTATGAGATTAACTTCTCAGAATTTGAATGCAAATTGATTGGTGATTCACACCAATGAAAAACAACTCTCAAGTGTTTAATAGATACAATTTGAAGCTAACACTAGGGTTATCTTGTTTGATCAAGATTTATAGCTCAAATGATTAATGATTGATCAAAACATTTCTTGAATCTTTGAATGATGTAAATATATGAAGAATATAGTATATGAATGATTCAAGGTGTTCAAAATGTGTCTTAGATAGTGTATAAATAGTCCCAAAAGTGATATAGCCGTTTTTTAGGTTTGGTAGAAATTTGGTACCAAAAATGGTAAAAAATCAAAAATCCAACGGCTAAATTCTGGGCCATCAGTCGACTGAGCAAAGATCCTTAGTCGACTGAGTGGGCCTTAATCGACTGAGCAAAAGCCATCAGTCGACTGATGGACAGTCGACTGTCCATCAGGCCAAAAGACCAAGAATCCCAATTTTTACACTTTTGCATATAAGCTCCAAAATCAATTATAATGCTTTGGGACTTCAAAAATAAGTTCCTAAGACTCCTATTTTCTGGAAAACTCAAAATATGATCATTTGAATTTAATATGAATATATTTCAAAAAATCGGTTTTGTAAAAATGATGTTTTTAAAAGGATTTTGATTCAAACATGGTTTTGATCAATCTAAGAATGATGCATGTTCATGTTTGAGCTATATAATCAGTCAATTAAGAAACTTTACATTAATCCTAAGCAAACACTCAATTACCAAATAGGTGAGTCTTCGAATGCTTCGATTTGTTTCTTCAAATTGATTCTTCTCTTGAAGCTTTGGCGTATGATCCTTGATCTTTTGTGCTTCATGGAATGCATTGCTAGCATGCATGTGATAAGAATGATCTCTTGCTAGTCCTTTGCTTTGTTGACTTGATCGAATATTGATTGAATGATCCTTGTCAAACTTCTTTTGAGCAATCATGCTATTCTTGATTATCCAAATACGAAAGCTATAATCTTAAATCAAGAACATGTTAAATTACACGTGATTGATTTCTTGTTATTATGAAAATAAGATTAAGACCTTCAAGGTCAACAAGATCGATCTTACTACGGGCAAAAAGTGTACTATTAGTATTTTGGTTATAACTCCCTACTCCAAGGTTAGATTTGGATGGTCCACATATCGACCGAAAGCTAATTGAAAGATCTACAACTTTTCTCAAGGAAGTTTCCTCAATTTATGGTTATATAATTCCCAGAACTCTGTGGAAAGCAGAAGTCTGCCATGATGCTACCGAAAGAACATATTTAACGACCGGCTTGCTACACACGCCGTTTTGACCAACGAGGAGTCCGAATTGGCTTTCGGTCAAAACAAAAAAGTTGTAGAATGATATTTGACCTAGACATAGGCATAAATGGGGACTTGATCGGATACAAGACGAAAAAGTTACGGAGCTCCAAACTTAACTAAAATAAAGAAATCGCGTTTGGTGAAAACACGAGATCAACGTCTCGATTTCAATTCGGGCCACCCAAATCATGAAACGATTCCTTCCGCAAGCTTAATAGACCAAAATTGACATGCTAGAAGTTTAAAATCAACTAAGATGGGCTTAGAACAAAATTTCAAACCTTAACGGAGATTAAACCTCAACCGGGGTTAATGGAAAGATTAACTCGAAAATGAAATACGGGGTGTTAAAATCTCCCCTCCTTAAACAATTTCGTCCTCAAAAGAACACATGATTTCAATTTCTCACTTAGTCTCCCTTCCTCAGAAGAGGACCCATGGTTACATACGAAACAAAACTCACCGTGAGAGTTAAACTAAGAGAAAACATAGAAAATTGAAACTCTAAGAGTCTTAAAACAATTCAAAAATTTAAAACTTAAATCGATTCTACAAGGAAGGTGATTTGAAAATAACTTCATACAGAATTCAGTTATGATATTAGTCAAATCAAAAAATCCATGGATACTAGGCTTCATCGGAGTTTAGAGCCGACAACTTAAGTTATTAGTGTTTGAGAGTGAAACTCGAAACTCAATCTCCTAATTAGAGTGCGGATCACACCTTAATCGTACACGATGGAAGGACATTCAGGGAATAATTTGAATGAGAAAGTGATGATGGGGAAACAAAGAGGTACTAAAAGTTTCAGAATTTACTAGGCTTTTTATTTGTTGGATAAACATAACTCACATGGATGACCTAATCCATTCCAAACACAAAAGGATTTTGCCAACGAACATGTTTCCCCCAAAGGAACTTGTCTAGAGCGTACAAGTCACCAAGCTAGAAGTGAAATTGAGGTTTACTATGCTATTTAGAATATCAAACTCTTTAAGGACCATGCATTTGTACTATAAAACACACAGCTATAGTGTAATTATATTCGAATCACATTCGGTCTATCTAAAAAATAGTGCCTCCTATACTTAAGCGATGATTATCTGTCTAACACAAAGAATGGAGTATCTCTTCTTAAATCTTATAAACTAGGAGTCAACTGAGGAAACATTATAAGGGAGATACTTAGCCATCACACACAGGTGATTAAGAATACCGGACTATTTTATTCCAAGGATTGAATTACCCGTAATTCATTCCAGGTTATATGACATCATAATAAGTGGGTGCATTCTCGTTGATATGGCATGGGAAAAATGTTCTTACTATGTAATTCCTCGAAAATAATGTCCATCTGACACCGTGTGACTAGAAAAGAATTTACACCTTTCTTATAGGAGGAAAGTATAGTCAGTTTATACGACTCACGACCTGGATACACATTAGTGGTCTTTAGTCACACATATCTAAACCATCTCTTAACAACCCTAGATGAGTGTCTACACAAGGGAAACAAGACTATTCTCGAATATTCTAATCTAGTGGTCGTTAACTACATAAGGATCAATTACATAATCCCATTGTGAGAATGGTGTTGAAACTTATCCTACATGGCCACAATAGGAAATTGTCATGCCTCCACAGTGAAACTATGACAAGTCTTCTCAATAAAAATGAATAAAGCCACATCTGAGTTGGATGTGTATTTAGCCCTCTGTTGAAGGAATACAACGGTTTGGTAAATACTAAATATCAGGGTTTATTAAGAAAAACCACATTCATTTCTCTTCCGAATCTGGATTCTAAGGCTCCGTTTGATAGCAACATGGAAAATGAAAAAAAAATAACTAATTTAGGTGAGAAGATGGAAAATAAGTTGAGGAATGTGGTGAGATTAACTCTTGATTTTTGCATTTTTCCTTGACAAAATTTTCTTTGGGTGATGGTGGAGAAATTTTTTCCACAAAATATTAAAGGAGGATGGAGGACATATACTCACAAAAATGAGTATGAGATGGAGAGGATCTCACCATATGCCTCAACTTATTTTCCATCTTCTCACACAAATTAGTTGTTTTTATTTTCATTTTTCATGTTACTATCAAATGGAGCCTAAGAGTTCGAATACGATATGCCTCATAATCGTAAGAAGGCCTTAAAAGACTAATTACATTGACCATGGTTACTAAATCAGCTTTCACTGCGTTACTCTGACGGGTCGCCCCAATTAAAATGGATATAGACTATACTTTAAATAAAACAGTAGTGGATTCCTCATCACGAGGAAGAAAGTGGTTTCGCAACTATAAAAGAATGACGTAGTTAGCAAATTCTACTAAGAGTTCTCGTTCACTTCTCTAAAGAACAGGACATATCCCAAAAGCATTGGATGCAAGTATCACTAAGCAAGTTTGCTTTCCCTGAGTGAATTTGCCCAACTAGACTCAAGAGGAATTTATATTCAATGCTTTATTCAAAGAAAAGAATGGAATGACCGTATAAGTCTCGAAAAGAAAATAAGGTTGGTAACCCTCATTATGAATTCAGATATCCTTCTTCGAGGGATACCATAGCTATAGGCGCTCACTCATTATCGGAATGACTAAGGGGGTCCACGTGTTCTCCACATCGAAATCGGGTTTCCAAGATGGAAAACATATATCTCTGTATATACAGCCTGACAGGTCATTCTATAACTTCCACTCCAATCCCTAAGATGGTTCAACAACTCTCTCTCTAAAGACAAAGGGTATACGTTTGATGTAAATAGTCTCTCACAAGAGGTGTTTTCTAAAGACATGAATGACTATTCAGACCACAACAATCTAGTTCAACCTAATCATCCTCTTCTCGCTCACAATTATAGATTAATGTCTTTGGGTGTGGTCGATCAGAATAAGGATAAAACGAGTAACAATATATTAGGTTCACCCCACAGAGAAATCAAAGAAGAATTTTAAAGGGCAAACACAAGAAATGAGACTTTAATGACCACCGTCCTAGGGTATGCCACGTTCTAACCATAGTCCGTAATAGTGGACTGGTGATTTATAAGATAGTCAACCGTTGGCCGGCGGATGACTATAACGTAATCCAGCAGTCGCCTTTTTCTCATTTTGTGGCAGAACTAATCTCGAGTACAAAATGCGTATAGGTAAATAAGTGGAGTAAGAGCCAATGAATAAGATAATTAACAAAAGGAGTCCAAAAGGATTTGGACAAGAACTTTGCGAGTGGATGTAGCCAAGGCAAGCTAACATCTCTTTTCACAATTCTCCCATTTTTCAATTATTCTAACGGTAGAAACATCTATTGCATGAAAGCATATTGGTATTAAGGGATATCGCCATGGTTTGCCTCTCTAAATTAGGATCTACCTATGAATCTCGCGAAAAAAATACCGAACCTAAAGCTCTGATACCAACTTGTGACACTCCGAATCCCGTTATGAGATTTTCACTTCTAGGACTCGGTTAATCACTGTGCCATACACAACGGCGGGGTTAAATTAAAACAATTTAAATAGTATTTAAAACATTTCTCGTATAAAACCCTGTTTAGAAAAAAATTTAGCATGTGGAGTCTATAAGTTTAACAATCCAAAACCTATGTACAAATAAATAAATTCTTTCCAAAATTCTTACTACATATTCACATAAACATCTCCATCAGAATGAAAGCATAATATATATCAAGATAAAACAAATCCTCCAACGAGGTTCCAAATTATAATACAAGCTTTACATTATTCGTATCTCAAATAGAAGACAAGTTGCATCATATAACGGCGTATATATAGCAAATACAATAAACAAGAGTCGTCCAAGGATGACTACAATTACACAAGTCAATCAGAGGTCACTAGACTCCACAGACACACCATCCCCGAAAATATACCTGCAAGACTGGTTTGGAAAATGGGAGTGAGCCAAACACTGGCTCAGTGGGAACTATACAATTTGTGTATAAAATATATTTTTAAAATGATGCGTGCAAGTGTAATAAAGCAAGTAATTTCTCTTAGCGATGAAAAATAGTCTATAACATGCATGATGATGCTTTCCCATCCCTAAATATCGTAAGATATAAGTCAATTGAAAATATAGTCGAAAACTCGCTAATAACATAAACTAGATATAAACCTCATATGTATGATAAAAGAAGTATCGTTTAGATACAGATAATCTTTAGTACGAAAAATATACATATAAAACCATTGGCTAGTTTATACAACATAGCCCCATAATCGTATCGTCTAAAAACATTTTGCAACTAGTCAAGTGTACTACCAGGTCTACATTTCGTGGTTTTGCCCTCAGGCGCACCCATCCAGCATGTAGGGCTTACACGTTAGTTTATGTATTTGCATTTCGTGGTCTTGCCCTCAGGCGCACCCATCCCGCATGCAAGGCCTACACGTTAGTTTCTGAATATCTCGAAAGTGTCCAATCATACAACCGGGTCTGCATTTCATGATCTTGCCCTCAGGCACACCCATCTGATATGCAGAGCCTATACATTAGTTTCCATATATGGTTTCGGGTCTTGCACCCAGGAGCACTGTGGCCCAACTTCCGACCTCATCCAATGAGACCAATGGGACCGGGACCATAGACTAGTGGAACAATGTGAGTATACATATCAAATCATTTAACTAGCCAACAAGAATAAAGTTGATGAAAACCATCATCACTTCAAAAGTATACTCGATACATCTATACTTGTATAATTGTCATAATTATATCTTACGAAGATAGGAAATACCAAGCAATCTATGAGCTTGGGTCAAATATACGTTAAGTAGATTTATATATATATATATGTCTTGTATATATATATCATATTCACTTTCCAAATCACATATAGTAATACATGTACTGCACGGAAAATTAGATTAGCCCAGTCAGTCATTAGCAGCTCCGTTAAAAATTCAATTCCCACATACACCAATACGGGAAACTCCTTAGTGTATAATCAAACCAATCTTAAACTAATATCAATCCACACTCTGTAACCCATAACTTGGTATACACTTCCCCCGTAAGGTTTTCTTATTCCTTCAAAACCAAAAGTATTTTACAAGTTGACCTGGCTTAGTTACGAACTAGCTAGTATTTCATAAATTCTATAAACAATCAACCAATAGTTCAAGTACAATAATAATATTACAAAAGTGGGTAATCATAATCAAATTTTACTCCAAAACCCATTTGTATATCATTATAGAAGTGTATCATGATTTATCAGTTGCTATCATATCCGTAAGTAAGGGTTTTGGATCAATCTTTACCAACATGAATAGATAATTGGGGTTTATTGTATAATAATCATAATATAGTTATATAAAGTGCAAATCATCCAAGTAATCAAGAGAAAGCAACCCAAACTCCCATGACTATGCAATTTTCGAAATTATTGTCAAAAACCCCAAAGTGGTTTTGATTTGGAAGAAGTAACATGAAATAATCTAAAATAGAGTTTGAGTACTAGCATTCCCACCTCTATTGACGATATCCACAAGGTTAGAGTGTGAGATGGAGTGTTGACACCACAATCCCGAAACCCTAGCTTCCTCCTTGAGCTCCAATGGTGCAATTCCAAGCTTGAAGATGATGAATAGTGCTTTGGGTGACGGTTTGTGCGATTTGAAGCTTTGATTTATGGTGGAGGATGATATATGAGTAGAAATATCTCACTTTCTCTCTCTAGAACCCTCTAGAGGTCTCTAATGGTGTATGAGAGTGTGTTGTGCTCGAAGATAGGTGTTTTGGGTTGATAGGTGTGAAAAAAACGGGTTAAAAGTAGTCAAAATATGCTTGCTTTGATGAGTAAGATCGATCCTACTTAGGGCAAAAAGTGCACTGGTTTGTTTTCTTAACAAAATCTAATGAGTAAGATTGATCTTACTACGGGCAAAAAGTGCACTGTTAGTATTTTGGTCATAACTCCCTGTTCCGAAATTGGATTTGGATGATCCACATATCGACGGAAAGATAACTGAAAGATCTACAACTTTACTCAAGGAAGTTTCCTTAACTTATGGCTAGATAATTCCCAAAACTATATGGAAGGAAGAAGTCTGCCATGATGCTACCGAAAGAACATATTTAACGACCGGCTTACTACACACGCCGTTTTGACCAACGGGTAGTCCGAATTGGGTTTTGGTCAAAAAAAGAAAGCCGTAGAATGGTATGAGACCTAGACAAAGGCATAAATGGGGACATAATCGAATAAAGGACTAAAAAGTTATGGAGCTCCAAAGTTAACTAAAATAAAGAAATCGCGTTGGGTGAAAACACGCGATCAACGTCTCGATTTCAATTCGGGCCACCAAAATCACGAAACAATTCCTCTTGCAAACTTAATAGACTAAAAATGACATGCTAGAAGTTTCAAATCAACTAAGACTGGCTCAGAACAAAATTTTAAGCCTTAACGGAGAGTAAGCCTCAACTAGGCTTAATGGAAGGATTAACTCGAAAATGAAATGCGGGGTGTTACATGATTAGCACCAAAATGGAACACGGGGTATTACAGATAAATTCCTAAAATTGTTTTAAAAATTGATGGAAAGCCTAAAGTTCTTTGTGAAGACGCAAAGACCAATCCTTATGGTTTGGATTTACCGTCTTTTCAAGAATTTCCTTTATCTCCCTATTGGCAAGTTCGGCTTCCCATTGGTTTGCGAATAATAAGTGAGTGATACTTTGTAATTTACCCCATATTTTTGCATTAAAGATTCAAAAGGTTTGTTACAAAAATGCTTACCACCATTGCTTATAATTGCTTTGGGAGTGCCAAACCTTATAAGAATGTTATCTTTTAAAAATCTAATTATTTCCTTGTGGTCATTTTTCTTGCAAGCTTGGGCCTCTGCCCATTTTAAAACATAATCAATCGCTACTAAGATATAAAGATTATCGAAAGAGGCTGGGAACTATCCTATGAAATCGATCCCCCCAACAATCAAACACTTTAACCACCAAGATCGGGTTGAGCGGCATCATACTTTTTTTTATAATCCTTCATACCATTTGCATCTCGGGCAAGCTTAGCAATGTCAGTAGGCATCTTTGAATAATGTTGGCTAATAAAGGTTGCTTTGCAAAATCTTGGCCGCCGTTTTCTTTACAGAAAAATGCCCTCCAGAAGCTTCATTGTGGCAAAAAGCTAGGACTCCTTTAAATTCTTCATCTGGAACACATTGTAGAATAATTTTATCCGCACCATACTTAAACAAGTATGGTTCTGCCCAATAGGAGTGGTACCCTTCGAACATGAATTTTCTCTGATTTTGAGCATTCCAATGGGTTGGCATCTTGCTGGTGACAAAATAACTCATGATGCGGGCGTACCATGCCAAGGAAGTTACTGAAAACAATTCCTCGTCCGGGAATGAATCTTTCATTGCATTTTGCTTGATGTTGTCTTTGAAGGAGAGGCGAGAAAAGTGGTCAGCTACCACATTCTCTACCCCTTTCTTGTCTTTGATAAGCAAGTGGAATTCTTAGAAAAAAAGAATCCACATCAAAAGCCTCGGCTTTACATTTTTTTTCTTAAAACGATACCTGAAAGCCGCATGATCGGTAAAAATGACAATAGGAGATCCAATGAGGCAGGACCGAAATTTTTCAAGAGCAAATACTATGGCCAAGAGCTCTTTCTCTGTTGTTGTGTAGTTCATTTGAGCATCGTTGAGAGTTTGGCTTGCATAGTAAAAGACGCCAGGCTTCTTGTCTTTTCTTTGGCCGAGAACAATCCCCACGGCATAGTCACTTACATCTCACATGAGTTCAAATGGAAAACTCCAATCGAGAGTTTGCATAATGAGGGCGGTGGTGAGTAAGTGCTTGAGCTTAGCAAAAACTTCTTCACATTTCTCGTCCCCAACGAACGAGGCGTCTTTCAATAGGAGATTGCACAACGGTTTTGTGATAGAACTAAATTTTGAATGAATCTCCTATAGAAACTGGCATATCCTAATAATGAGCAGACATTTTTGACAGCAGTGGGAGTGGGAAGCTTTGAGATTAATTCAATTATTTCCTTGTCGACTTTGATGCCCTTTTCCGAAACAATATGTCCTAAGACAATGCCCTTTGTCACCATGAAATGACATTTCTCCAAATTAAGCACAAGTTGCTTCTCAATGCACTTTTCTAAAACTTGCTCAACATTTAATAAACAATTATCGAATGACTTACCGTAAACGGTAAAATCATCCATAAACACCTGTAAGGTCTTTTCCACCATGTCGCTAAAGATACTTATCATGCACCTTTGAAATGTTATTGGTGTATTGCACAACCCAAATGACATCCTTCAATATGAAAAAACACTAAAGGGGCATGCGAAGGTGATTTTCTCTTGATCATTTAAATCAATCTCAATTTGGTTGTACCCAGAAAATCCATTTAAGAACGCGTAAAACCCATGCCCGGCTATTCTTTTGAGTGTTTGGTCTAAAAAAGGAAGCGAAAAATGATCTTTACGTGTTAATTCATTAAGCTTACAGTAGTCAATGTACATTCGCCACCCAATGGTGACTTTTTGCGAAATTATTTCATTTTGTTCATTTTTTACTACCGTGAGGTCGGATTTCTTTTGTACAATTTGGGTCAGACTCACCCATTTTCTATTAGAATTTGGATAAATGATTTTCACATATAGCAATTTTAATAACTTTTTTCTTATAACTTCTTGCATATTTGGGTTCAAACTGTGTTAAAATTGCCTAGATGGTTTAGCTTTTTCCTCCAAGTGGATTTTGTGAGTGCAAATTAAAGGATTAATCCCTTGGAGGCCGGCTAGTATATAACCAAAGGCTTTCTTATGTTTATTAAGCATACTTACCAACCTTACCTCTTACACTTTTGAGAGTTCAGAAGAGATTACCACGAGATAAATTTCAGAAGCACCTAGGAAAGCATACTTCAAGTTGGTTGGTAATGGCTTAAGCTCCATTTGTCCCTCAAGCTTTAGTGTTGGATTGGATTTTCTCTCCTTTTACTCCTTCAGATCTTGAACATTATCACCAAGTAAGGAAAACACTTGCAAACACTCATCGGATTCATTGGAAGTGGTTAGATTCTCGTCCATTGAATTCAAATCGCAAGTATCATTAAAGTGATTTTCGACTAATGACTTTATCATGTTCACATGTTCCCTTTCTTCATCAAAATCATTTTGTTATTTGCTTAAAGATAACACATTTAGCTCAAAAGTCATGTTTTCAAAAGCCAATTTAATAATTCCATCCTTGCAATTAATGATGGCATTAGATGTTGCAAAAAATGGTCTTCCTAAAATGACGAGAATTTCATTAGCGGGATTTGCTACAGGTTGCATATCAAGAATAATGAAATCAACGTAAAAGTAGAATTTCTCAATTTACACAAGAACATTCTCTACTATCCCTCTTAGTATTTTAACGGCATGATCCGCTAATTGAATCGTTGTGACGCCCTGAGTGATGAGGGGGCATCCCACACCGAAAGTTGGGACATCCTTGGAGACCCATATAAGTAAGATATGGTCGCTAATTAGGTATGAGGCCTTTTGGGTAGCTCACTGGCTTCGGATCCCATGAGAACTCAAAAGTTAAGCGTGCTTGGACCAGAGAAATCCCAGGATGGGTGACCCCCTGGGAAGCTGGTCGTGAGCTCCCAGAAACAAAGCTGTGAGGGTAGATGTCCTGGGGCTGAGGTCTGTCTAGGACGCTACCCAGAGCGGACAATATCGTACTGAGGTGGGACCGGGTCGTTACAATCGTCCTTTTGGGTGGGTTTCAATTCTCCTAACCCTAATTGTTGGTACTCCAAAAAAGGAAGCACGTTGACACTAGCTCCCAAATCAAGCAACGCATTCCTTATGCAATAATTGTCAATTGAACATGAAATGGTTGGGTAACCCGGATCTTTGAATTTTGGAATACGAGTGCCTTGCATAATAGAGATCACTTGCTCCATCATAAATGCCTTTTTCTTAACATTCAACCTTTTTTGTGTGGTACCCAAATCTTTGAGAAATTTAGCATATGAAGGTATTTGTTTGACCGCGTCAAGCAATGGAATGTTGATCTTGACTTGCCTAAACACATCAAGGATCTCGTTGTTGCAATTTTCCTTAGGAGGTTGATTCAACATTTCAAGAAAAGGGACTTTGATGCTATTTCATATTTTTTTTATGTCCTCTTTTCTAATTCTCTCTTCCCTCACGTTCTCTTCTTTCTTGACTCCCTCACTTGGTGTTGACTCGATGATGTCCGCCAGCTTTTGGACCTTAGAAACTATAGTTTTGTCAATGATCCTTCCACTTCTAAAAGTTGTGATGGATTTCAACTCCTCTACCTTCCCACTTGACTCCTCTTCCTCAACTACCATGGCTTGCCCTTTAGAAATAGCTAATGGTAGGTCTAGAAATTTTTCTTTTTCTTGGGTTGCTAAAGCGGTGGTGAGTTTGGACATTTGAGTTTTGAGATCACCCACATCTCGATCGGTCGTTTCCAAAAATTAACGCAACATGGTCTTTAAATTTGAATTAGAATTTGGATTTGAAGAACCAAAAGAGTTTTTAGGTGGAAGTTACCTTTGGTGATTTTGAAAAGATTTAGAATTAGAATTTGCATTTGTATTGGCATTTCCCCCAACAAAAGTTTGGGTGATTCCTCCATCCCTCATTGTATCTTTGTAAAAATGGGTCATTTTATGGCGATTATAAGAATTCATGGCATTAACTTGTGATGGGTCTAAAATAATTTCCTTAAAGGCGGGGATAGTGTGACAATCCTCTGTGGAGTGTACCACTTTCTCTCAAATCACACATAAAGAACTGGATCCTACCACATTCACCCCTCTAAGATTGTTGGACTCTAGAGCCTCAACTTTCATAGACAATTAATGAATTTTTAACTCCATATCATCCCCTTTGGTCAATTGGTACACAACCCCCTTATCCGATGATTTTGCCTTATTATCCTCCGTGTAAGTGCTATAATTTTGAGCACCCTCCACAATTTGATTGAAATACAATAAAGGTTCCTCCGAATTTTTACTTAAAAATTGTCCATTACACATGGTGTATCAATCTGTGTTTATTTTAATGTTAATTATGTGTATGATGTTCATTTCGTGTGGAATTTGTGATTTTTAAAAATTATCTGTCCATAATTTGGAGAAAAGTTCCTTCTGTAATTATAGATCTCAGAATTACCTTTCGATGGACATAAAGACATCTCAATCAGAGTTCCAAGCGATAAGTTATGGCCAAAACAAGAAAAGGGTAGTAGGGCAGGGATTTTACCTACAGACCAGTATCGGAATTTGGCATAACAGTCCAGCGTATACAAATTAGGGAAAAACTTTGCTGCGGACCGGTATGCAGTTTTCATCATCATCATCTTCTTTATTGTTCATCATCTTCTTCGTGAGGATCGCTTGGGGAAAGGCATAAATCTTCTTGTTTTCTTCTTCATTCTCGCTAATAACTTGAGGCAAGGGTTTCCTAGCTTTTAAAACTTGATTATATGACTTTATTACCTTAAAAAATATGTTGTGTTTCATTCATGTTAAGTTAGAAACTAAGCCATAAGGAAGTTTATGTTGTTTTGTGATCTATAAAGCTATATATATATATGCATGAATTAAGGCAAGATATTCCATCTACAGACGATATAAATTGTTATCTAGACTACATGGTATATCTCTTGGTTGTATGGATAATATTGTGGAAGTAATTGAGCTATTTGAGAATTATTTACACCAAGAGATATGATGTTAAGATTTTTAGTGTGTACATGGTATAAATTGCTTACTATGCACAGTTGAAAACTCGTTTTGCATATAATACATCAATATTGTGTCAACCAAAGGCTCGAAAATTCTTATGACAAATTCCGAGATGGATTCATGATTCTTGGTTTTGCAAGATATCTTATGAAATGCTTACGTTATATCGTATTGATTTGGCAAGCTTATGTCTCTCGCGAAATGAGTTTTGGTACGAATGCATAGTGCTTGCCAGGATGGGAAAATATGCAGGGCCCGTTGCCCTTGGGTTGAAAATCCATAAACCCCTGGGGGAGCAATGTTTGGCCACCTATAAGCCACCGGTGTGAGCCTGGGAACCTAAGAAAATTGGCAAGGCACTATGGTAGTTGTGGTTATCTATGTTAATATAGGATCGGGATGATTGAACCCAGGGTATCTGCTTGATGATCTAACATCTCGGTGGCTTTGGTATACTCACAAGTCAGGCTCTCTGTTATACAGTAATCGGTTGACACGAGAAGTAACATGCATTAGCACATTCATGCATCGTTACTTGATGTTAATGATTTTGTTATTTAAGCAAACATGGTTTGAAAGATGTGATTATATGTATGTCTTCGAACATATGGCCTTTAGCCCCCTACTGAGAAAATAGCTCACCCCAGTTTTCTTCAAAAACCATTTCCACGATTTCGCTTCTCATTTTCCCCCATTAATTATCAAACCCTAACCTCTCATAACTCCCTCATTTCTTCCACAAAACTCCCACCTACCACCCACAACATTAAAAAACCCATTAATCCATTTCATTACTCTATTCTTTCATCTCTCTTTATCCATTAAAACCTATCAGCAATAACTACATCCAACAAAGCCAACCAAGAAGGAGGTCATAAGAAATAGAATCAATGGTTTTAGGAGTCATGAAGAATTTGATTGGTGGAGTTATTATTTAGACAAAAAGCCCGTGGTGATTGAAAGGCCAGTCAAAATCAAGTCATTCCAGGATTTCCCCCACAAATGAGCATTCACGCGCCCCAAGGATGGGTGGATTATCTCACCGACTCGGATAACATGTGTAATATGACCATTTGCACTGAATTTATAGCTAGTTTGATTCAAAATGATTATGATGATGATTAATTCATTTATGACTCGTGTTCATAACAAGTTTGTCCATTTGAATCCCACTATCCTTAGTCATATTATGAATATTACTCCTTTACATGAGGGTGTGTTTGAATTTCCTTATGAATCCCAAAGACATATGCCTTCCAATAATCAATTAGCCTCTTTTTCAAGAGGTCATACTTCTGAATGGGACACTCCACACATAACCAAAAAGGATTTGCACAAGGATAATTACGTTATTTGGCTCATTATAGCCAATGCCATCCAACCCACGTCTTATACAAACCTTTTGAGCCTGCAGCAAGCAGTAATCATGGAGGCAATTGCTAGTAACAACCAATTTTTCCTAGTTCGTTTCTTTATTAAACAGATTACTTAGGCCATTAATTCAATTTATAAGATTTAGGTGATAAAAATGGGGGTTATTATCGCAAGACTTTGTGTAATACCACGTACTTTAATTTTTTTAAAATTAAATTATATTGTCTTATTTATACCCATGTGAGAAATCGTTTGGTGATTCAGGAGGTTCGAATCGATTTTGGTTGGTAAATAAGAAGTTTTGGTCCTTCGCGATTTGTTAATTCTAGCTATCTTTGAGCTATCATAATTTCTTCGGTATTTATCCGAATGGGATTCCGTTCTTGTAGGAGTCTATTATTTATACCATTCTACAACTTTTGTGTTTTGGCAAAAGTACAATTCACACTCCTCATGGGTCAAAACAGGGCGCAAAGTAGGTCAATTGCAAAATTCTGGTCATTCGGTAGCGCTTCGGCAGAGCGCTATCTTCGGTTAATTTCTGAAAAAAATATATCTATAATCTGGGAAAACTTCCTCTTAGGAAGTTGTAGATCTTTGAAATACCTTTATGTGGACATAAAGACCACCTCAATCGTAGTTTTGAGCGACAAGTTATGGCCAAAACAAAAACAGTGCTCCAGGGCCCAAAAATTAAAGCACGAACCGGTATGGCTTTTTTGGCATACCGGTCTAGCACAACATTTTTTGGAAATTGTGCTCTGCGGACCGGTATTTGCTATTTGGCTTACCGGTCCGCCAGTTAACTATTCCCACCGACTTAAGCACGTTTTTAAGCCATTTTTGCTCATTTTTCATCCAAACTTCGTGCCAAACATTTTCACACGCCTCTAGAGAGTTCTAGAGGGTTCTAGAGAGAGAAAGAGGAAGATTTATACGAATCTATCCGTCCAAATCAAGGATTCAAGCTTGAAATCATCCAAACCCATCTCTAAGGTACTATTCATCATCTTCTACCTTGGTTTTCTTCAAAAAAGCTCAAATTTGAGCTTTCGCTATACGAGTTGGGGTTTATACATCATTAATTCGGGGATTTTTCTATACTATGAATATGTTGACGCGAGAGCTTGAGTATTTTACCGAACGGGGCTTCGGTTTTCATTTTCTTCTTTCCTTTTGGTTTATACACTTGAGGTAGGGGTTAAATATTTTCAAAACTCGATAGTATGATTTTATCTACCGATAAATGGATGATTATATATATATACATGGTATATAAAGTGCATATCTCTTGTTATTGATTATATAAGGATGATTTTATACTTAAATGTTAATATGTTGATTATATCATTTGATATTCATAAATCATGCATGATTAAGCTATGATTCAATGATATGAAGCAATATATGCCAAATAAGCTCGATTCTCGTGTAATATTTGATCTCTACGGGATGTCCCTCGGGTGTATATGTGTTTAGTTGATATGATTTGTAACACCCGGTTTCCTTATCTCATGCAAATCGCGGCCCGTATAGCGTATAAGGTTGAATTTGGCTCTAGGTAGCCAAATTGAGTTCTGGAAAGGTTGGAATGGTTTAGAAACTTCCAACAAGTCATATTAACATATATAAGTGTATTATAATGACCATAAGTTGTTTCGGGTGGCTCGGACGAAAATCGGGTCGAAAATCACAAGTTTCGATCCTACGTGATTAATGATTTTTACCCAACTTTGGAAGACCATAACTTCTTCATCCGAACTCCAAATGAGTCCCCGTTTTCAGCCACGTCTTCATACCAATGCCCTATACAACTTTCCTGTTTTGGACGAGACCCAATTCTAACTCCTTGACGCCCAAAAGTGCATCCGAAGTCGAGCTGTTGACCAAAAACTAAAGGAGGCAGAAATTAAGCCATGGAGTCGACTCCATGAACAGTAGGGAGTCGACTACATTGTGCTGGACATGATTTTTTATATATTTCTTCTTCTCCTTTCATCCTCATTTCACCCCACCATTGGAGAGCCTTAGAGAGAGAAGTGAGGAGTGGTTTGAAGGGATATTGTGAGATAAATCTATGTGTATTATTCCCCACCAAATCATCATCATCACCCCCATCATCATTTTCATCTCCTTCTTCATCCAAATCCTCCATGGCTAGGGTTTTGGAGCTCAAATTGGGGATTTTCGCATTTACGCGGTTTCGGCTCGATTCTTCCGCAATACTTCGAAGGATTGACCCTCTTAAGGTGGGAACAATAGTATTTTAACAATTTTTCTTACGATTACAACTTATTCATCTCAAATCAAACTAAACATAGGGTTTTTACTCAAAGTTGCATATGCATGGGGCTTGGGTCAATTTCTTTGGGTATTTTTGATAGATTTACATCATATATGACATCAATAACTATTTTAGACAATTTTAAGTGATTTGTGAGAAAGTTTGGTATATAACCTTCCAGTACCCATATGAATATATACGCTAAGCTTTGATACGCTTATATATGATGTCATATATGGGATTTAAAGTATATTTTGGATAAAGTTACATATATTAGTGGTATTGTTGCAGTGTTTTAAGTTATAAACCATATTTCTGAGATTTTCTACTTACCTAGCCAGTCCGTAAGTATGCTGGTCAAATACATATATATGTTTTGAATAAATGAAGTATTTATATCATATTGGGAGGCTAATTGGAAACTTTTATACATTGTTTTATTGTATTAGACTTGGCTTGGGGCCAAATTGATGAAAACATGTGAAACCTCCAAAACTAAGGATTTTTCTGGTTTCCTTTATTAATTGACGGACTTGGCAAATCTTGTACAACCTCAACAACAATACCACTACGTGTTTTACAAAGTGTATAAGTACCCATAACATGAATGAATATATTCATATATACAAGTTTTACGAATACATATGGAATGCATGTATATTCATATCTATATATGTTGGATTCTAGATTCTTGTGATTTCATTGATTCGACGAAATGATTATTGTGATTTTACATCGGATGGCCACACCGTTCGTACTAGATAGATGGTGATTACCGGTAGCGTGTAGCCTTGGTGGCTACGTGAGTATTATTGTAGCATGCGCCTTTATGGCGGCGTAAGGTAGCGTATGCCTGTGTGGCTGCGTGAGGTAGCGTCTAGGTGGACCTGGTAGGTGGTCCCTGCCTTGGGCAGAAGAAACCGAGTTGCCGGCTATCTCTGTGCACAGTAGATTTATGAAAATCCTAGACGTGAGTTTGATATATGTGATTGATGTGATAGATCTAGTCGCGGTGTTGTGGCATATACTGTGTGACGATGTATATATATATTGCTTTTCTTATGCTTTGGGTTGGGAACATTATATATACATATTACACGAAAGGTTTTCCTTGCATAGGCTGCTTCGTAAATGTATTATATATGTATATATACTTATATTTGTATATACAAAAAGGAATGTATTTTACCCTAAGGCGACTTATTACAGAGAAGCAGCACATAAACTATTTTCATTAAATTGCATTGCATGGAATGCATGATTTCTAACCTATTTTCCTATACGAACCCTTAGAGTTCCCACTGAGCCCGTTTGGCTCACTCCCATTTTCCAAACCAGGTTTTGCAGGTATTACCCGGGGAATGGTGCGCCATTGAGTCTAGATAGCTTTGAAGATTGGATTACCAAATTCGTGGGAAACGAATTGTGTCTTCTTTGTTTAAGTATACATATTGTATTGTGTTAAACTCTTAAGCCTTATATGTAAAGTATTTGTATGAGATTGGAACCCCGTTAAAGGGATCACGTGGTAATGTACTGTGCTTTTTATTTGACAAGATGTTGACAGATGTGGAGATATTATTTTAAGTTAAACATATGTTACTTGACAGGAAATGGTTTTATCTATAGTATAAACTCCACATGCCAGATTTTTCTTTTAAATTGATTTTTACATGAACATGTTTTTGGTATAAAATTCTAAGTTTTACTACTTCATGCCCGTCGTCGCGTACGACTCCGTGACTAACCAGGTCCCGGAGGTGAAATCCTCTAAACGGGATTTCGGGGCGTCACATGATTGAACTAGTAAATGGTTTTGGTATGCACCAAGGGGTAAGTATGAGTTTGGATGATGTTTATATGGCATATGCTGTTTGCAGTTTACATTTAGAGCATGAATTGCACGCTATGCATGATTATTGTGTCAACCCGGCATCTTGACGATCTCATGGCAAGCTCAAAGCATTCTTATGGCATATGGTGTGGAAATTGTCTCATGGGAGAATTTTATCTCGTCTCTATGATGTGGATGGCTTTCCATGCTCTTGTGGTATTCTTGAACAAGTGATTATCTATCTTCGAAAGTTCTTTATACATATGTGGATATATTCTCGGCTATGTTATATGTTGGGATATTGCCCACAATTATTTTTACCTGTTTGGCCTCCGTCGGTGAAGGGGAATGATTATGGTTAGTGCTTGCTGGGATGGAAAAATAGGCAGGGCTTAGTGCCCTTGGGTTGAAAAGCCCTGAACCATCGGGGGGTCTTCTAGTCATCGGTTGTCTAGGGCCCGCAGTGAATAGTCTAAAATCTAGACAATGGCAAGATACTAGTGAGTCATTGGCTATCTAGAGCCCACGGTGAATAGTCCGGAGATCTAAACAATTAGTGTGATAATGATCGGTTGATGTGATATTGCGGACTACGATCCAAATTGTTAATTATCTGTTGGTATTCACCTGAGACGGATAGGCCATATCTTGGTTATATTTGATCCCATGTTATGATCTCGATGGGGGTGGTCAGGCTCATGTTATGATCTTGATACTCATTCTCTTGGGGGAGGTCAGGCCCACTGGCATTAATATTATTATGACTATGATTCGTCTTAGCTTCGACAATTCTCTTGGTGAGTTGATGAGATGGTGTCATCATTATCATTATTCTCTTGGCAAGGTGGCCCATATTCCATTCTGGTGATGTGGCTTAATGGTTGACACAAAGGGAGGTAATCTACATATGCATGAGCATGCATAGTTTTGTGAAACAATGATATTTACTTGGATTGATGGTTGAAGTATAAACTATTATTAAAATTAATGATTATGCTTTTCAAAAAACGTTATCCCCTATATTTTTCCCCATACTGAGCTGTGAGCTCACCCCGTTTTCTAACTTATACATGTACACAGGGGACGTGTGACATTAATAAGGCTGCAGGTTCGTGATTGATATAGAAGGCTCTGATATAGATTTATTTTGTTTTGTACATATTATCTCGGGAAGCCATGGCTAGCCCAGAATGTTGTATATTATTTTTGAACATGCGTAGTTGGTTTTGTAAAATAGTTACATGCATGCATGTGTATTTATGTACAATAATATCATCTTATATCTTGTTGAAGGCTGAATGACACATATGACATTTAATGTTTGGATTTTCTTTGTATATTTACATATATATCCATTTTAGCTAACCTAAGATAGGTTAGTAGCACTCCAGGTCTTAATTACTGGTGTTGTCCTATAGATTAAGGCGGGGGTGTTATGCTTTGTATTCAACCCGGGGTTGAAGTCAAAAATTCGGATGAACAAAAGATTCAGCACCAACCATTGAAGCAATCCACAGTTAGGCAATCGAAAGGACAAAAAAGGAACATACCTTCAACTTTAGGGAAAGTACAAGGGGATGACAGTGATGGGGCTGACACGGCTGAGCATGGTGGAGAAGAACCACAAGTTCAAGCTCCAAGGCAGCACAAGAGAGGAAGTGGAGAAGCAGTACCATTGAATATGGAAGCTATAATGGCTCAATTTGAACAAATGGGCTAAATGATGACTAATGAATTCCAACATTCGCGAGGCGAACAACTCCAAATGAGGGCATAAATAAATTATGGTTTTTCTTTTCTTCGTGGAGAGATAGAGTGTTGGAAAGCACAATTTCCTACACCACCACCACCACCTGAGATGTAGCTATCTTTATCTTTTTCTTTTGCAATCTAGAAACTCTTTTAAATTACGCATGTTTTATTTTGTTGGCTTGCGGTTTTTTTAAGAACATTTTTTTTAGTTTGCATGGATGTTTGAATATTTTAATATTATGGTTTTTGTTAGTGCTAATTCTAACCTGTTTATTGTTTTAGTGGTTTGTATAATTTTTGTTGAACTACCTTCTCTACCTTTTGTCTCATGGAACTCATAGAAAGTGAATTCACTCTGTTTTTTACCCATTCTTTTAAACATTGAGGACAATGTTTCACTATAGTTGGGGGGTATGCATTTCATTATTATATTTCGTTGGCTTTCTTTTGATTATTTCCATGTATGTTAGAGAGATAATGTTCATATAAGAACTTTATATTAACAACTAGAGATATGATGGCAACAATAATCATAATAATAATCATATAAGGTTTCACAGCCTCATATCTTTAGTATAAAGCCTCAAGCTTACACCCCACGGTCACTAGGCTTACAACATCGGTTCCCGAAAGACCCCAAGCTCTAAACTAATCGTGTCTCCTCCAAGTGAGCGAACTGCCTAGGGACTTGGTCTTATCTTGTAATTCATTTGGAGTTGAACCCGCGCAAGACATTTTCAAGGGGACTACGCTCCAAATAGTAACAAGAAGACACTCATACAAGCACTAACCTCCAAAGACAAAACTACCTTAGGGTGTTTCACCTAAGTGTAGGGCTACTACTTTCCAAAACACACAGTCTCGTTGATAGAGCCATGCGATCTAATCCACAAGCCAGGGAAGCTATAAAACGCAGGATTACAAAACTCATCCGCGGGAACACTATATACATCAATACAATAATATAACAAGCGACTACCACCACACTGTACTGGGTAGCCCTTTCCCTTGTTCGCTTTCGGTGGCTCCACTCCAGCATACTGGGTAGCCCTTTCCCTTATTCGCTTTGGGTGCTTCCACTTCAGCTATAACTCTTGGTGTTTATATCCCGGTACCCCCAGCCTTAATATGGTGCACTTGTATACGTATATAATGGTATTTTTATCCCGGTACCCCCGACTTTATTATTATGAAACTGTAATTATATCAACAATGCACAAAAAGGCCAACACAGTCCATCATACATATATATATAACAAACATACAATCCTTATATGTGATGCCCTGAAATCCCGTTTAGAGGATTTCACCTCCAGGACCCGGTTAGCCACGGAGTCGTACGTGACGACCGGTGATCAGGTGTAAAACTTAGAATTTTATATCTCAAATATGCACAAGTAATAAAATCATTTTAAAAGAAATTCTGGCATGTGGAGCTTATTCATATAGATAAACCAAAACCTGTTGAAATGTACACTTCATCCATTTTCCAATAGATACTCCACATTTAAAGAAAAATCATTTATACAAAGCCTCCACTGAGGTCTCAATACAGAATAAAATAGTTATACAACACTGTTTCAACAATACAACAATCAATTAGATGTGCGACTTATTATCAATACAAGAAAAGGCATAATACTAGTCGTTTCCAAACGACTTTGGTAATTAGAGGCTGTCAGAGCTACAAGACTCCATAAGCGTACCATCCTCAGGAATACCTGCAAAACTTGGTTTGGAAAATGGGAGTGAGCCAAACGTGCTCAGTGGGAACTATAAGAGTTTGTATAGGGAAATAGATTAAAACCCATGCATGCCATGCCATGTATTATAATGAAAATAGTTTATGAGCTGCTTCTCTATAAAGAATCACCTCTGAGTAAAATACATTTCATTTTGTATGTACAAGTGTAAATATATATACTATATTTCTGAAGCAGCCAATGCACGGAAAACCTTTTGTGAAATGCATATATAATGCCCCCAACCCAAAGTACAAGAAAAGCAATATATATACATCATCATACAGTATATGCCACAACACCGCGACTAGATCTATCACATCAATCACATATATCAACTCACGTCTAGGATTTTCATAACTCTACTGTGCACAGAGATAGCAGGCAACTCGGTTTCTTCTGCCCAAGGCAGGGACCACCTACCAGGTCCACCTAGACGATACCTCACGCAGCCACACAGGCATACGCTACCTCACGCCGCCATAAAGGCGCACGCTACAATAATACTCACGTAGCCACCAAGGCTGTACGCTACCGGTAATCACCATCTATCTAGTACGAACGGTGTGGCCATCAGATATAAATAACAAACAACATCTAAATATAATCAACTCATCAAATCCATAAAAGCATAAGAACATATAATCACGCCGCCATTAAGATGATCAATGAATTCTTGGCTTAAGATGATCAATGAATTCTTGGCTTAAGATGATCAATGAATTCTTGGCTAATAGTTGTCCCCAACCTTTCTAGGTGATCAATGTACCCAATCATTTTGAGTACATGAGGACTAACTGAGCCTCCCTCAGGAAGCTTGCAAGAAAACAAAGACTTAGTAGTCTCGAAGGAGGAGAATACTTAAGCCAAGAATTCATTGATCATCTTAAGAGTTGTGGAATTGTTTCACAACTTACTCCACCAGGAACACCACAATGGAATGGTGTATCTGAAAGGAGAAACCGAACACTGTTAGACATGGTTCGATCAATGATGAGTCACACATCTCTTCCAATATCATTTTGGGGATATGCTCTTGAAACCGCAGCGTTCACACTAAATAGATCTCCATCTAAGGCTGTAGAAAAGACACCTTACGAGTTATGGACTGGAAAGGTTCCAAGTCTGTCTTTTCTAAAGATTTGGGGTTGTGACGTTTTCGTCAGACGACTAATCGCAACTAAATTGGAACCCAAATCTGATAAATGCTTCTTCGTAGGATATCCTAAGGAAACAAAAGGATATTATTTTTATAATCCAACTGAGAACAAAGTGTTTGTAGCTCGGAATGGAGTTTTCTTAGAAAGAGAGTTTCTTTCCAAAGAAAACAGTGGGAGCACTATACATCTAGAAGAAATTCGAGATGATAGTAATCTTAATGAAGAGCCTCAACAAAGTATGCAAATAATTGCAGAAACTCCTGAAGAAGTTACAGTCTTACGAAGGTCAAGTAGGCCACGTCGCGAACCTGAGAGATTATCACTTTTCGTCTCAGATGAGCAAGACATAGTGTTGTTAGACAACAATGAGCCCTCGACTTTCAAAGAAGCAATGGAGAGCTCTAGTTCCGAGAAATGGCTAGAAGCCATGAAATCCGAAATGAAATCCATGGATGACAATCAAGTATGGGACTTGGTTGACATGCCAAATGGCTGTAGAGCCATAGGTTGCAAATGGGTTTTCAAAATCAAGATTGATAAAGATGGCAAGATCGATGTCTATAAAGCTCGATTGGTTGCAAAAGGATATCGACAAATCCATGGTATTGACTATGATGAATCCTTTTCGCCAGTTGCCATGTTTAAATCAATCCGGATCCTTTTAAGCATTGCCGCATATTATGACTATGAAATATGGCAAATGGATGTCAAAACTGCTTTCCTTAATGGATACCTAGAAGAGGATGTGTACATGACACAACCTGAAGGTTTTGTTGATCCAAGAAATGCTAACAAGGTATGCAAGCTTAAGAGATCCATATATGGTCTTAAGCAAGCATCTCGGAGCTGGAATCTTCGTTTCGATGAAACTATCAAAAAGTTTGATTTTAGAAAGAACGAAGAAGAACCTTGTGTATACAAGAAAACTAGTGGGAGCGCGATAGTCTTTCTGGTATTGTATGTAGATGATTATACGTCTATTGTTGAATGCGGAATCGATATATTCCTGTTGATGCAATCACACGTATGGGCTGGATATGATGGCACCGAGCACCGGGTAGCTCCCCGTGACTCGAAGGAGGGCCGCCTATTACCGCCCATGGGTGAAAAGGCCCTAAACCGTGCACGAAAAATGAAGTCGGTGACTCCGCCGGTGGTTGTGTGTGCCCACAAGGAGAGCCCACTCTAGGTATCTTGCCTTCCAACTAGACTATGTGTCCTTGGTTAGATGAGTTTTCCCGGCAAGCAGAGCAGGTCCCGTGTGCCACTACTTCCCAAATGGTGAGTCCCCGGGAAGTAGTTGGACTACTAGTGGTCATCACCCATTAGGGTATCGCTTGGTGTAGTTTCTCCAAGGTGTCGTGGGAACTTGTATGGGCGTTCTCCTCGTTAACTATTCGGAGTGTTATTCCCGGGAAAATGTCTTGAGGGTTATCTCCGAATGATCTACTTGGAGAACCAAATCCCTGAGCCACCATCCCACCTGGAGGAGACTTGGACAAGAGCTTTGGATCCTTCGAGACTCGCTGGATTCTCTGTTCTGGGCAAGGACTGACCGCGGGGTGAAACTGAGGCATTATACTGGAGATGTGATACGAGAGTTGTTGTGAGATTGTGATTGTGCTGTGATTATTATTGTATCGTATCATGTCTCGTGTTGATTTATATGTGTCGTGTTGATTTATATGTGTTGCCTCGGCTATGATATAAATTATGTAAATACTTATGCGGACACATCTAAACAGAACAGAGTACACCTAAACAACTATCGAACCTTCCATAATGTATTAATATATAAAGTGGATAGAGATAATAATTATTGAACTTAGAAAGGATGTATGGGTATACAGACGCATACGGATTACGGAATAGCGAGTCATATCATAATGCATATAATATACTCATAATTGGAGGGAAAATCGTAGCTAAGGAGATAGCCTAATAAAAGTACGACGTAATGTAACAGTTTAGGCTAAAGATATTGGGACGAGGCTTATTAGGTGGCCAAGTATAAGATTCATAATGAATTATAATTAAAGTGATAACAATGAATACTTGGCCTATAGTTATGGCTTACGGGGCAAGGACCGGATAGCGTAAAAGAGTTGGAGTTGCACTTGAGAAGTGGATAATCTGTAGCAGATCGAACCTTAGGAGCCAGAGTTTGGTACGAGGTGACTTTGGATTAACGATCTCCTTGAATAATGAAAATCCCGTGGAGTTCTATATTGTGGATGGTTAGACGAGAGAACGGATTATTGGGCAAATGGCTCCCGGGTAGCTAGGATAGAAATCCTAGTAGGGTTGCATGCACTTGGGTTTGCATGGCATTGCATTGCACGTTTTCAAACTATACATTAAAATAAAGTATTTTCTATACAAAACATTTATAGTTCCCACTGAGCCCGGATTTGGCTCATCCCATTTTCTGACAGTTTTGCAGGCATAGTATCTCGGGTGGAGTATGGTGTACGTGTATAGAGGCCTCTGATGTCCACAGTCTGCGTTTAGTCCTTCTTCGGGAATGGACTATATACTATAATCAATTTGATTTCCTTTTTATTGTAAACGAACTATGATTTGATACACAATATGTATTGTATAATTGTATAAATGGTTTCGTATATGTGGAGTTGATTTAAGTATGGTTTGATGTGATTCCATTTGTATGGAAAATGATTTTAACTGTTCAGCGCGGTTTGTTAGAGAAATTTACTCGACATTCCTTGATTTTATAAAATGAGCTTTTAAACAGGATCACTATTTTATTTGAGAAAAGTTTTTAAAAGTTGTGATTATTTTTTTATTTTAAACCCGCCGTCGCGCACGGCATTCGTGATTAACCGGGTCTCGGAAGTGAAAATCTCATAACGGGATTCGGAGCGTCACAATTTAGGAGTTTCCAACTCAAGAAACTTAGGCTGATTAGTTCAAAATACGGGGTGATTGAAGTTTCGTATCCAGAGTTATCCTCAAACAGATTATTAGGTGACACTAAGTTTCGAATACGAAAGGGTTTCAGTGTCTCATTACTTATGAAAAGGCACCATCTCCAAGGAATCATATTGTGACTGGTGGTTCCCAAACTTAGCGGCTAGATGTATACACGGTACATGGGTAATCTCTTAATTCGGTATTAATAACTATGGTGTTATCCAGCCAGTAGAAAAGTAGTTCTACTAGAGGTTAGAGCCCCAGGACAAAAATCATTAACGTTTGATTATGGAAATCAAATTTCCGTACCCTGCTAGAAATTTTTGAATTGGATTCTAATTCCATCCAATCGGAACAAGTAGATGAGTAAAAATGTATGAATCAATTTCCAAAAGAGGATTCAGAATAACTCACAAAATTAAAAATTCAAATTCTTAGGAGGTCGTTTCAAAATACAAGTGGTAGTTATACTGACGAATGCATTCCTTGCCTTGAATGTCTTCTCTTAGCCTAGGTGAGTTCCTGAACTGAGAATGAAGTTTTTAGTGGACATTGAGTAAACTTCAGGCTAAGAGGATAGGCTCGCCAAAAGTGTGTGAAATCTTCTCATCTGTATACATGATCTCGTGATCAATTCAAAATCATGACCCTGGTTACTCCACTAGTAACTCAGGATGCGAAGCATCGCCATACACAGGCATGAATCGACTGACATGGTATGAATAATGCACATTCGAACTGTAAGGATTTTCTAGTAATGCCTCAGTCATGCCTAGCATTCCCAATCAAAGAAATTTATAGGATCTTACCTTGTCTCTCCCTTAACAGGCAATAAACACATCTCTGGAAAATCTGTTGGGGATTCCACTATACAAAGAGCAAAAGTGATACACGTATAGCATGCTAGCATGATCTTAGGAGAGTTCATAATCCTTCACAGGATGTAACTCATACCCAATAGAATAATTCAGACTGTTCTCCCTCGAGCCAGAACAAGCTTTAACACACCCAAATATATATGTAGTTGTAAGACAGAAGGGAATAGCGGCAGAAATGCGGTCTACTTACCTCAATCGAGTGTCGTCTCCCCTTCTTAAAGGGTTTGCCCGTGATTGGATTCAATACGGCTTGAATCTGGAGTACCACTACAAGTCCTATGCTTGGATCAAGAGTGGAATAGGAGAATCTCAAGTTTGAAATGCTTACGTCATCATCATTTGAATTCTCGAAATGAAGTAGGAGAAATTCTTGCTAGGATATTAATCCCGAACTTAAGGTATGATTTTCCGTTCCAAACTTCTCTTTGGGTGAAAACTTGGTTTACAATTAGCGTACACTTCACTATAGTAAGATATCCACATAGGAAGGTATGGACGATTTCTTGAAAGTGTTCATCTCACAAATGCTAACTCACTAAAGGTCGAGCAATGGTACACCTCATGTCTCAAAGGTACTACATCTTTCTAGCATGAGGAGAGTTTAAAAACTGAGTTCACTAATCCACCTTTGATATGTTATTACGCTATCATTAAGCAATTCGAACAACTCTCCTCCATTAGGATGAACGAAAACATATACAAGTTGAATGTGTTCCCAAAGCTCCACTTAAGAAATAACAAGGGAAATGAAATAGAATAGCATAGAGTTCTCTTAAGGGTTCTATTCCTTTTCGCCATGAGAGCTAGCTATTAGACAACACTCTTCCTTAAGATTTACCAAGGGCGTTCACTTATAATCCCTTTACAAACCAAATTCTCAAGATTTAGATACAATATACCGAACAAATGCAAAAGGCTTACAAAAGGAGTAGTTAGCTTAACCTCAAATCGACAAGTCATCAAGCTTTCGTTGCGTTACTCTAATAGGTCCCCCTTAACGAAGATGAACTAGGATTGTACTTCAGATGAATTCATTGTGGTTTTCTCATCGTGAAGGAAGAATAGGATCGCAGCTAATAAAGGTGAGATGCCTTGTAGATACTGTTCGAAAAATTATCCCCCATCACTTTAGGGAACAACGCATAATACAGATACACTGGATATAGGGTTCATTGAATGGTTCTCATTCCCAATTAAATTTACTTGACTAACCAAATGAGAATTTGAGTCCAAAATAAGCATATTGTATGCCTTTCTCTAGACAAGAACACCTTCAACCGCCCATTCTCGAAAGAAAATCTATATAAGTCTATCTTACTATGGCCATGTGCCTCTCATTCTAAGAAATAGCATAGCTACAAGCATTTACAAGGTGTCGGCGTCCATAAGGAAGTCCAATCACCCATCCACATCAGATCTCTGCACGATTGATGAGATATATACCTATGCAGGACCATACTTGATCACTCTCATTTATTCCATATGGATTTCCAAGAAAATTTGCTCACCATACCACTATAAAAAGTCATCTTGCCAAAGAGATCTCGCAAGCCAAATGATTTCTAGAACAATATAAAACTTTACTCGTAACAAGGTAGCCAATTTGAATATAATCCACAGATTCCCTCTCTCGTAACTAGACTTATAAGTTCGAACGCGGCCATATGGTTACAGAGGAACAATCATCCACGCACTAGGTTCACCTCGCAAGAAAATCGAAGAAGAAGCAATGGGGTAAACACTGAGAATAGGACTTTAGCAGCCACTCTCCTATGAGTATGCCATGTTCTAACCTCAGCCAGCAGTAGTGGACTAGTGGTTTATCAGATAGTCAACTGTTGGCTGGCGGATGACTATAACATAATCCATCAGTCGCCTTTTGCTCGCTTAATGGCAGAACTAATCCTGAACACAATTCTCCTGTAAAACAGGTGATATAGGAGCCAATGGCTGAGATAATTTACAAAAGAGGCCAAAAGAATTAGTCAAGAACTTTGTGAATGGACGCAGCCAAGACAAGCCACATCTCCTTTCACAATTCTCTCATTTTCCAAATATCCTAACGGTAGAATCCTATCGCAAGAAAATGTATATCGATCTTCCGAGGAATACTATAACTTCTCGCACCGCTAATCTCGGATCTACCCATGAATCCCCTAAGAAAAACGTCAAACCTATAGCTCTGATACCAACTTGTGACGCCTCGAAATCCCGTTTAGAGGATTATACCTCCGGGACCCAGTTAGCCACGGAGTCGTACGCGACGACGGGTATGAAATGATAAAACATAGAACTTGTATAAAAAGAGAGAATTCTAAATAAAGCGGTGATTTTTAGAAAATCTTGGCATGTGGAGTTTATTTATCAATCATTACCAAAACCTGTTAAAATATACCTGCAATCCATTTTCAATAGATACTCCACATTTAAGAAAAGTCATTTATACAAAGCCTCCAATGAGGTCCCAATCTCAATAAACTTTATATCAAAATACAACACTATAACACATAAACATTTATTAACTGAACAACTAGTACATAAGTTGTTTCATAACGACTTGGGTAATCAGAGTCCGTCAGAGCTATCTAGACTCCATAAGCATACCATCCCCGGGAACACTTGCAAAACCTGGTTTGGAAAATGGGAGTGAGCCAAATGGGCTCAATGGGAACTACAAAAGTTTGTGAAAAAAAATATATTATAAACCATGCATGCCATGCTATGCAATTAATAAAAGTAAATTTAGTTTATAAGCTACTTCTCGGTAATAAATCACATTTCTCTTTGTATATACAAATACAAATACATATACACATGTGAAGCAGCTAATGCACGGAAACCTTTCGTAAAATGTATATATAATGTGCCCGACCCAAAGTACAAGAAAGGCAATATATATATCATCATACTGTACATGCCACAACACCGCGACTGGATCTATCGCATCAATCACATATATCAAACTCACGTCTAAGATTTTCATAAATCTACTGTGCACAGAGATAGCCGGCAACTCGGTTTCTTCTGCCCAAGGTAGGGACCACCTACCAGGTCCACCAAGACGCTACCTCACGCAGCCACACAGGCATACGCTTCCTCACGCCGCCATAAAGGCGCACGCTACAATAATACTCACATAGCCACCAAGGCTGTACGCTACCGGTAATCACCATCTATCTAGTACGAACGGTGTGGCCATCAGATATAAATAACAAACAACATCTAAATATAATCAACTCATCAAATCCATAAAAGCATAAGAACATAGAATCCAACAGATGTATATATGTAATACCCTGTATTTTAATTTGTTTTAAATTGAATTATATTAGCTTATTTATACTCATGTGGGTGATCGTTAGGTGATTCGGGTGGTTCGAATGGATTTTGGTTTGCAAATAAGAAGTTTTGGTCTTTCGCGATATGTTGTTTCTAGCTATCTTTGGGCTATCGTAATTTCTTTTCTATTTATCAGAATGAGATTCCGTTTGTGATGGTAACTAGTATTTATGTCATTCTACAACTTTTGTGTTTTGGCCGAAGTCCAATTCGCACTCCTCGTTGACTAAAACAGGGCCCGAAGTTGGCCCATCGCTAAATTCTGGTCTTTCGGTAGCGCTTTGGCAGAGCGCTGTCTTCGGTGAACTTCTGGGAACGATTGGTCCATAATTTGGAAAAACTGCCAACTAGGAAGTTGTAGAGCCTTGAAATAACTTTCCGTGGACATAAAGAACGCATCGATCGGAGTTCCGAGCGAAAAGTTATGGCCAAAACAAAAACAGTGCATCAGAGCACCAAAAATTACACGCGGACCGGTATGGGCTTTTTGAATACCGGTCCGGCAGCGGGCCAATGTCGGTTTTGAGCGTTTTTAAGTGTTCTCTTGACCCCTTTTGCCCCAAACTTCGACCAAAACAAACCCACAAGCCTCTAGAGAGTTCTAGAGAGAGGGAAAGAGGTTCCTAAGCAAATTTTATCTATTTTTCACTCATGTCCAAGATCAAAGCTCCAAAACACTTGAATCTCTTCTCCTTTCACTATTTATCATCTTCTACCTTGATTCTTTGCCATGAGAGCTCGTGCGTAAGCGGTGGCTGCACGGGTTGGAGTCTAAGCTTCGTTATTTGGGGATTTTACTATTCTAGAAATGCGATGACGCGAGATATTCGGGGTTTCATCAATCAAAGCTTCGATTATCTTATTTCTCCTCTCTTTTGGTCTACAACTTGAGGTAGGGGTATTTTCTTGGTTTTTGAAACTTAATAAACTTGTATATATGTTTTCACATGAGTGTATACACATATATTGGATTCTTGCTCGATTATTGAAACCGGTGGTTTAATTAACTTATATGTGATATAAATGGGAGATGTGAAACATGATTAAGGAATTGTTGATTAAAATAGTTGATTCATGAATATTTGAGTTATGAATACATGAATAGAAGTAAGATATGTCATCTAATGATTACATGTTATTGATTCATATGGATGACCTTTGGGTGTGTATGTGTTGATTTGACAAAAAAAGGGTTTTGTATACACTAAAGGACATGAACAGGATTTTGATAGAGCTTATATGTCATATGTAATTTCTATTTTACATTTAATGCATGAATTGGACAAAAGGTGCCGCTTAAACTTGGAATCTATATAATATGGATTTGTAGACAATGTTCCTTGGGTATACATGTTTGGTTGTGTTCAAATGGATTGGTAAATAAGTTTAGTATATGCCAAGGAGCATGGACGATTATTGGATGAAGTTTAAGTGGCATATGTTACTTGTTAGTTGTCATAAAGAGCATGTATGCATATTGTGCATCACTATTGTGTCAACCGCACTTTTGAAGATTCTTCGGCAAGCTCGGATTCCCTTATGGCCTATTGAATGGGCGTGTATCTCTTATTATGATGCTGAAAGCTTCCTTATATTTGTATATCTCTGTTCGGAGGCTACTTGGAGGCTTATTTCTTATGGAAATTCATGGAGGCTTTATTTATATCTTGATATCTTCTTGTTGGTCGGATATGATCGGTTAACAGATTTTTGGATACGGATTATGCTTGGTCGTGGATGACCAAGGGTGATATGAATATCTGTTTTCATGGTGCTTGCCGGGATGGGAAAATAGGCAGGGCCCGGTGCCCTTGGGTTGAAAAGCCCTAAACCCCTGGGGGAGCAATGTATGGCCGCCTATAAGCCACCGGTGTGGAGCTCGGGAACATAGGCAAATTGGCAAAGCACCGATGATTCTGTGGGTGTGATATTATCGTTGGACTGGAGGTCTGATTCGATTATGATCTTATGATATTCTCTGAGGCCAATGGGCCAGTTATGATTATTGACGGATGGTTCTCTCGGGCGGTCAACCCTCGATAAAGTTTGGCTCGATATGGATATATACTTTCTAGATACGAGGCTTAACGGTTGACATAAGGGAGGTAACCTGCATAGACATAAGCATGTATAGTTTCATATGATGATGGTTTCTAAACCGAAGCATTTGTTAAGATATGAATTGTTGTTGAACCGTGAATTGTGTTTTCAATATGTTATTCCCTCTTTTCTGCCCCTAGTGAGCTGTGAGCTCACCCCGTGTTTTATTTACAATTTCAGGTACTCAGGGGGCGAACGATGGTAACGGGACTATGGGTTCGGGAACGAAATAGATGGCTCTGATACATATTCATTTTTTGTTATGTATATGTGTTATCTCGGGAAGCCACTGCTAGCCCAGAGTGTTATCTATTGACTTGCACCCGCTTAGTTTGGTTTTGTATATTGGTTACATGTATGCATGATTTTGTATAGAACTATCTTCTTCTAGCTTGCATGATTGACATGTGTGATATTTACTGTTAAAATTTCTTTATGTGTTTTCATATATACCCATTTTAGTCAATCTAAGATGGGTTAGTACCACTCCAGGTCTTAATTACGGGTGTTTTCCTGTAAATTAAGGCGGGGATGTTACATTATATGTATATACATACATTCCATAAGTATTTGTATAACTCATAAATATGTATCCATTCTAGATATGAGTACATATACATATTGTAAAACATGTAGTGGTATTGTTGAGATTGAATAAGATCCGCCAAGTCCGTCAGTTAAGAAAGGAAACCATAAAATCATTAGTTTGGGAGGTTTTCATAACTTTCATCAAATTGGCCCCAAACCAAGTCTAATACAATCAAACAATGTATACGAGTTCCCAATTAGCCTCCCAATATGATTTAAAGACTTGATTTATTCAAAACATATATATGTATTTGACCAGCATACTTACGGACTGGCTAGGTAAGTAGAAAATATCATAAATATGGTTTATAACTTAAAACACAATAACAATACCACCAATATATGTAACTTTGTCCAAAATATACTTTAAATCCCATATATGACATCATACATAAGTGTATCAAAGTCTAGCGTATATAATCGTATACGTACTTGAAGGTCATATACCAAACTTTCTCATAAATCATTTATAATTGGGGCTTTTTGTATAAAATCGTTATTGATGTCATATATGATGCAAATCCTTCAAAATTATCCAAAGAAATTAACCCAAGCCCCATACATATGCAACTTTGAGTAGAAAACCTAGGTTTAGTTTGATTTGGTATAAATATGTTGTAATAACTTGAAAAGAAGTTTAAATACTATTGTTCCCACCTTAAGAGGGTCAATCCCTCAAAGTATTGCGGAATAATCGAGCCGAAACCGCGTAGATGCGAAAATCCCCAATTGGTAGCTATAAACTCTAGAAATGGTGAACCAAATGAAGAAGAGGATGAAGATGATGATGAACATGATGATGATGGTGAGAATCTTGTGTGGAAGATGCACCCTCAAATGATCCCTTAAAATCCCCCAAATTCGCCCCTCTTTCTCTCTCTAAAGGCTCTCCAATGGTGGGGTGAAATGGGGAAGAAAGGAGAAAAAGAAATATATAAAAAACCTCTCCAGCGCGATGTAGTCGACTCCCCACTGTTCATGGAGTCGACTACATAAGGTAATTTCTGCCTCATTCAGTTTTTGGTCAACAGCTCAACTTCGCACGCACTTTTGGGCATCAAGAAGTTGGAATTGGGTCTCAGCTAAAACACAAAAGTTGTATAGGACATTAAAATGAAGACGTGGCCAAAAACGGGGACTCATTTGGAGTTCGGATGAAGAAGTTATGGTCTTCCAAAGTTGGGTAAAAATCATTAATCGCGTAGGACCTAAACTTGTGATTTTCGAGCCGATTTCCGTCCGAGCCACCCAAAACAACTTATGGTTAATGTAACACACTTATATATGTTAATATGATTTATTGGAAGTTTCCAAACCATACCAACCTTTACAGAACCCAATTTGGCTACCCGTAGCCAAATTCAGTCTTATACGCGATATGGGTCGTGATTTGCAAGCAATGAGGAAACCGGATGTTACAGAACCACACAGCTACCTTCCAGACAAACATCTAGGCCCTAACCGTAGGTCCTAACCGCAGCCCCCAACCGCAAGTCCTAGCCGAAAGCCCCAACCGCAAGCCCCAGCCGCACCCCTTGTGGCTACCCCCATACGACTGGTCTCTTTTAAAGCATTTTCTGGCAGAAATTTCTCTATAAATAGGACCCTTGGGGTCTCATTTGGGATCATCAAAACTCAATAGATCTGTTTAGAAAGGAGAAACTATGTCGAGATCATTATAGAGTCTTTTTAGAGAGAGAAAGTTCTAGAGAGAGAAAGGAGCAAGCAAGTGGTCCTCGTTCTTCTTTAAGCCCGTCAGGTACATCTCTCTATAATCTTCCTGAATTTCAATACTGCATTTAAATATAAATTCTAATGATAGAAAATTAGACTTGCAAAGGAGTTCACTGTTTTCGAAATTAGTCTTTTCTAAATTTTACAAGAAAACTAAAACATGTTTTGACAAGTTTTCAAAACAAAACAAAATACAAAAACAGTTTTCAAGCAAATGGAACTACGAGACTCTGATTTCATTCTATGAATGAATACGTAGGCACTCGTAAAGCTCGAGTTTGATTTTAAAATACTATTTTAAACTGAATTTATCAGGAAAGGACTATTCTAAAAACAAATTAAACTATTTGCAAGATTTCTAAAATAGGAATTAAATACATGATCTATTAAGAGACCGAAAGGGCGAATTGGGTGCCTAACACCTTCCCAATTTGTAACATAATTCCCGAACCCTAGCAAAACAAATTATCAATGAATCTCTGGTTTTATACGTATGAAAGATAATTCATTTTCGAATTGTCCTTCGTACGATCTTTTGTTTGTTTTCTCGTAAAACAAACTGGCGACTTTACAAAATATGTTTTCCTTCAAAATGAGAAAAATACAAAACCGAGAAGGTCGGGTCGTGGATATAATCATGTGAAGGTATTAGTCTCTTTAATGGATATAATCATGTGATGGTATTAGTCTCTTTAATGGCATATGTATATTAGATACATCATAAGATGAACCTATCTATCTATCTATCTAGCTATTACGTACACATAATTGGTGGTTTATATAGTTTGAATAAGGATTAGATGTTGTGTATTTGGAAAGATTATATGTGCCTTTGGTACGCGGAGTCATTACGCAGACAGGATTTAAAAGATGTGTATATATATGTGTGTGTACATGTATGTGTATAATGTATAAGTATATAATTTGGGAGAATACTTTTTATTGATTTCTCAGTTTTGTAAGGCACTAATGAGCCATGGGGTTGACTTAGCCTTGGTAGGTACATACCATGATCGACGTAGAAAGGCCCCGCTATATTTGCGGCATACTATATGATCTGTATAGAGGGTCCCGCTTTGGGAGTGGCCTACTCTATGGTCCATCTAGGAGGACTGCGCGAGGCACCATATCCTGTACATCTAGGTGGTCTACAGGGGAACCCAGCCTTAGGGGCTGCATACCCTAGCCTTGGGGGCTTAGATCGCAATCACCATGCACAGTAGAGTAAATCCTAGATGTTTAATACGAGAGAGGTGATTATGAGATGTTGTTTATTATATTAGTGCTTGCTTTTTCTCTGTGATTTATTATATTATTATGACTTATTCATAATTTGATGATATATTACTTATGGTATCTTTGGGGTTGGGATGGCACTTGGTGTGCATTGCATATGACATAGTTTTTAAGATATTTTGACAAGAGTACTTTCCATATCTATAAATACATGTATAAGTAGAAGCGGTATAAGCATGGTTTGAATTACTTTCTTTACTGCACGTGGCATGTCTTTTCCAATGTGTATGTTCTTATGCAAACTCTTATAGTTCCCACTGAGCCAGTGTTTGGCTCAATCTCATTTTTTAAACCAGTTTTACATGTAATTCTCTTCGGGGGTGACACGAATACGAAGTGTAGGCACCTCTGATGACCTTAGATCATTAGTAGTTGTCTGTCGACAATTTGGCTTTTGTATATTTTTATTTAACTAAACATGTATTCAATTTCATTCTTAAAGTGATGTATAAATGTACGTGGCACATGATTCGTGTAAAATTATTTTGGTCATATTGGAACAAAACAACACTTTCCTCCGATGATTCTCGTCAAATTGAAATACACACAGTGCATAAAAACATAGCAATATTTTCAACAAACAAAGCAACTTTGGCTATTTTATAACCAAAATGATCAAAATACGCTTAAATGAAGTTATGTGCCTTTTACTTGTGTAAGACCCGTAGGGTAAATGTACCACATTTTATGTCCGAGACGCGAGAGTGTGCTTGAGCCGTATTCGAATGTGGGAAATACTTTCACACTATTTTATAGATGTTATTACAATTATCTTTTAAGTTGGGAAGGTTTATGTAGAGTACCCGAGTCGAAATTCGCAAAATCTCACATTTTAAACTTACCCGACAAACCGACCTTTAGTCATTCGAGGCATCATAACTTTTTCATTTTAGATCAGAATGGGACCTAATTTATGTCATTGGAAAGGTATTTCAATTTCCAAGAACTTTCGTGTTTGGCCCGGAACCCAATTCCCACTTCTCGTTGGTCAAAATAAGGTTACAAGATCAGTTAGAAGCATAAACAAGCAAATCTGAAGATGGACAAAAATCCAGAATCATGGAGTTTAGGGAGTCGACTCCCCTTCACTGTAGTGGTCAAAAATGATATTTTTTAAGCCTTGACCCAATTTTTATACACCATTAACCCCACTTTCTTCTCCACTTCGACCAGAGCTCAGGGAGAGAGTTGAGAGGAGTGTAGGAATCATGGAGGAAAGTTCATAAGTGTAATTTCATCTCATCTAACAACCCAAATCAAGAATCAAACACATAATCTCCATCATCTTCTTCCTTTCTTCACATTCACCAAGCTAGGGCACAAAAGCCAACTATGGTATCTTGCGCCTCCGTCGTTTAGAGCTCGATCAACGGCTCAAGTGGTGAAGGTTTAATGTTATTGAGGTAGGAACACTAGTATTAAAACCTATTTTAAGAGTTTATGCACCCAATCACCATTTTTATACAAATTTGGGGATTTTCTAGGTATACACCTATTGCTGCGTATATATACATTTTGGGCCTATAAATTATGAAGGAAATGGTTGATTATTACTTTTAAATCATAGTATATCATATTTCTCCATGTATCTCTTCCATTTCCTTGATTTATGACAAACCCTTGTTCCTGGCCTCTAGCTCGTAGGCACTTATCAGTATGTATAGTAAAGTAAACCTATGATACGCACTTTATATCACTTGATACTCATGAAATGGACTATTATATCTTTTTACATGATGTATATGATCTTATAATTGGGATTGGGATAACAATTATTTTCCTTATACGGAGTAGTCAACACCGCTCGTACCAGGTAGATGGTTATTACCAGTAGCGTATAGCCTTAGTGGTTACGTGAGATTATTGTAGCGTATGCCTTTGTGGCTGCGTGAGGTAGCGTATGCCTGTGTGGCTGTGTGAGGTAGCGCCTAGGTGGACCTGGTAGGTGGTCCCTGCCTTGGGCAGAAGAAACCGAGTTGCCGGCTATCTCTGTGCACAGTAGATGTGAAAAATCCTAGACGTGAGTATTATACATGGTTGATACGATGTAGGCCTGGTCGCGGTGTCTTGAGACTATGTATATATTACATTGTTTACATACATATTTATGACTTATGTATACGGACTAATTACAAACTTACTTTATAAGGCTTCTCCTACATATACATGTTTTTCTCACAACTCCTATAGTTCCTACTGGGCCCGTTTGGCTCACAGTTTTTCCTACACAGGTACTTCTAAGGATGGGACGGGACGAGCTGATAAGGGAAAGGTCGACAAGTCTTAGTTTCCTCTGATACTGTAGCGTGAGGGCCTTTCACTACTGAAAGGCCATGTTATCCATCTTATTGTACCTTAACCCAACTTATATTATGTAGCCATGTTTGTACTATCTATGTAGCCTACTTGAGGTTATGGAGACTGTATTGTGTATGACTATTTTGTGACTGTTATGTACTGCTAATATATGTACTCTGTGGACTTTTACTTTTCTTTAATCTTATTCTTTTGGTTATTGTATAGTGGGTTGAAGGAACATGTCTATGGTTGAATGTTAGCCTAATGTGGACAAGTGACTTACATTTTAGTTAACCGGTGCGCAACGGTACAGACTAATCTGTAAGGCACGAGTTAACAGGAGGGGAAGCTACAGTTCTAGCATGTTCCCAGTTGATTTTGTTATATGTTCTTGACCTTAGCATATTTTCCTTCCTCGCCAGAGTTATTTTATTTTTACTCACTTTCGCCGTCACGTACGGCTCCGTGATCAACCGTGTTCCAGAGGTTCTCCCTCCCAACGGAACTCGGGGCGTCACAACTTGGTTTTGTTTCGTTATATTTAATAATGAAATTGGAAGGAATGACCAAAGTGGTACCCACTCCAAAGTTGGATGGCCAAAGTGGTTTGTTTAAAGGTTTGATGGCCAACGTGGTACTAGATTGAAAGTTCAGTGATTATTTAGGCTGTTTACTCTTTAATTAATTATGTTGAGCATAGTTGTTTTATAATTAGATCGTTTATTTAATTTCTTCTATATTGTCTTTTGATACTTGTATATCTATATATAGTAGATCTTAAATTATTGGACAGACTTTTTTTTTTATTTATAATGGCTTTCATAAAACAGTTGTTAATGTATCTAAATACATGACACTTTTTCATGTTAATCAAATCCTTATTTGTAATAACTGTGTTCCACTTTTAGGCTAATCATTCTTTTAAGCATGGTTAAGGCTTAATCTCCGTTAAGGCGTGAACTTTTGGTTTTGAACCCTCCTTAGTTGATCCAACACTTTTACCATGTCGTATTAGGTATATTGATTTTTTGGGAGCAATCATTTCATAATTCAGGTGGTCTGAATTGAAATCGAGTTGTTAATCGTGTGTTTTCAGTTTACGCGATTCATGATTTTTAGCCAACTTTGGAGCTACGTAACTTCCCTTCTCTTATCCGACTTAGTCTCCGTTTACTCCTATGTTTAGGTTTCATACTATTCTACAACTTTCATGTTTTGACCAAAAGACAATTTGCACTCCTCGTTGGTCAAAACAGCATCCGAAGTAGGCCGGTTAGTAAAATCTAGTCATTTGGTAGTGCTTCGGTAGAGCGCTGTCTTTGGAGGATTTTTGGGAATTGTCTCTCCGGAATTTGGAGAGATTTCCTCTTAGGAAGTTTTATATCGTTGAATTAGCTTTTGGTGGACATAAGGATCTCCCAAATCTGAGTTTCGAGCAAGGAGTTATGAACATAATACTAACAGTGGTCGGTGATGTAGGAAACAAGCTTTGGCTGAGAGCTCCCAAGATCGATCTTGGAGCAATGTAGATGATATTTCTACCCTATTTTCACCCTTGTTAACACCAAATAACCCTCATTTCTATCGACACACTTCAATAAGAAAGAGGGAGACTTGAGAGCTCAATTGTTAGGGTTCTTGAGGAGATTTTTACACATGTTTCCTCCCACGTCCAAGACCTAAACTCCAAACCTCAATCTCATTCACTATTCATTATCTTCTATATCTTTCCTCCTCTATTAATGCTTGTGGTCGAGCTAGGGTTTCGCGATTTGGTGTCTACGCATCATCAACACATGGATTTGGCTTCTCTAAGGTGGGAACACTAGTACCAAAGCTCTATTTCAACTTATTAGGTGTTGCATTAGAAATTTATACAAAAAATTGGGGTGTTCCATGAACACCCTAGGTTGTATGCATCTCATGGGGTTTGGGCTAGACATAGCTTCAATTAATGATTAATATTTATGGGCTATTACCTCAATTGCATGATTTAATAAATTAATCCATGTTTTAGCTTATATATACTTAAAGATTTATGACAAACCCATCTTATTGCTACATATTTAACTTAGAAATTGGGGTTTTGGGAATTGTACTTATTGAACGATTAATTGGGGGTCATGAATAGTATATATGCACCAATATAGCATTTGTTGTGAATGTAGAACATTATTTATGAGGTATGAACTAAGAACCAACTAAGGCGAGAATTGTATACAACAACTTTTGCGTCTAATGTTTTATATAGACCGTGGTTAGCATTAGTGATTAGAATGCAACATAGATATATTCTAGAAATGCTATAAATATAGTTTAGTGGAGCGTAGATTGACGTAACTCTAATTGTAAGAGGCTAAAGTCCCATAAGTATATCGGTTAGGTGAAAAACATTGAAAGTAATGTTTGGCTTAATAGAATAACCCAAGAACTATGATAAGATTCATACGGCCTTAGTTTTACACGCTTGACACGTTATATAATATGAGATAATGATAATGAATCGGTTGGCCGTAAAATGTGAATAAACATGTAACGATAAGGCTATGGACGTAATGCGTGATATCGACGCATATAATGATGAAAAATGAAAGATGATGTATAATTATATGATTATGTATATATATATGTATGTATTACCTTTGACATGTGTGATGGATTGCGTTGGCCCTTCAATGCATTGCTGATTTATTGTTTTGGCCAATTATCAGTGAAGATATTAATTGTAAAGTTGTAGCCTTACCATAGAGGGTTGTAGCCCTGCCATATGATTGAGTTGTAGCCCATTGAGTGCGGTTGTAGCCACTATGTTTAAGTATCGGTACTAGTTATAGCTAGAGTAGAGCCACCCAAAGTGGACAAGGAAAAGGGCTACCCAGTAGAGTGCAGTGGTAGCCGCCTGTTATGTTATCATATCAATGTATATTGCCTTCTCAAAGATGAGTATTTATAATCTTGCATTTTATAGCTTCCCTAGCTTGCGGACTAGTTCATGTGGCTCTATCAATGAGACTATGTATTCCGAAAACTAGTAGCTCTACACTTAGGTGAAAGATCCTAGCTTAGTTCCATCCTCGGAGGAACGTGCTCGTATGGGTATTCTTCTTGTTAAGTATTTGGAGTGTTATTCCCGGGAAAATATTTTACATGGGTTTATTTCCAAATGAATTACAAGTAAGAACCGAGTCTCTAGGTAATTCGCTCACTTAGAGGAGACATGATTAGTTTAGAGCTAGGATACTTTGGGAATCGATGCTCTAAGCCTAGTTGATCGCGGGGTGTAAGCTTCGGGCTTTATACTGGAGACATGAGGATGTTGATCCTTACTTGATTATTATTATTATTGTTATTATTTCCATCATATCTTTAGTTGCTAATATAGACTTCCCGTATATGATTGTTGATGGACTAGTATGACCTTTTGAGGTACATGGCTAGATTACTTGACATATACAAAGAACTAAAGATTAAAGTGGCAATCCTAGCTAATAAGAAAACACCGTAACGTAATGCTCAAGGCAAATGATTTCATAATGACGCCTATTAGTTGGCCAAGCATGGTATTCATAATAGACTATAAACAAAGAAGAAACGATCAATGCTTGGCCTATAATTTCCAATTTTCGGTGCAAGTGTAGGATAGTTGTGGGATAGAGTTGGTATACGTACTAGAATGAATCCATCAGAGCATGATGAGCGATAGGAAGCTAAGGAATAAGTATAATACTCCTAGAACACCATTTCCTAGGACAACGCGTACTCATAGAGGGGTCGTATTTAGGAGGTTGTAAGAATGGGACTGGTTAGCACATGGTATTGCTTCCGGTCACTAGGATGGGGATCCTAGTGGGGTTCAGTACGCATTTGTGTCTGGACTGCATTGTATAGCTTTGTTCTTAAATTATCTTAGTAAAGTAAAGTAATTACTTTCTATACAGAACTCCATAGTTTTCACTGAGCCTGAATTTAATTCATTCCCTTTTTAACAGTTTTGCAGGATGGGCTTCGGGGTTGGAGCGTGGTATATCCATCTAGAAGCCTTTGATGAACCGGATCATATCCTAGTCCTTAAGCTAAGGGCTTGTTTGTATTTGGATTTGGTTGTGGACATGTCGTATGAATTTGGATTTAAACCTCACAGGCTGGTTTGTTAAACGAACTCCACATACCGAATTTTTTTTTAAACAAGATTTTATTCGGATTGTGTCTTATTGAAGTAAAGTTTTTAAAAGTTGTAATCTTTCTATTTTAAACCCACTGTCGTGCACGGCATCCGTTATTAACCGAATCTCGGAGGTAAAAATCTCAGAACGGGATTCGGGGCATCACATTATTATGACAAGCAAGATAAAAGCGTATTAATATAAATTTATAAATGACGATTTTAACATAAAAATTATTATTTTTCTTGGATAAGCGTGCCTTAATTTTATAAAAATGACACTTTTACGAAAAATAGTGTGCCTATAACATATTACTTAGTTTTAACCCGTCAAAACCATCATTATTAGAACCTACACATGATTGTTTTTAATGGCACAACTTTAAAGACATGTTTTCACAAAAGCGCCATTTAAGGACTTACTATTTGTGACGATTTTAAGAACTGTGAATTCTTCTATGATTGTTAAGTTTATGACGTTTTTCGATTACACCAAAAACCGTCATATATGTATATTAATGACTCCTTTTCATTTTCATAAAACGGTTTTTTTCTAGCGGTGCACATGTTGTTTAAATCCCTCGGGGGGGGGGGGGTTAGGGGTAAGAACACAAATTCTCACATTTACAACCATAATGCGAAGCCCAATTCAAACCCTAATTTTTCCACATAAATACATGGATTTGTTGTTAAGTTCATATTTTTAGTTAGGTTGATTCCAATGCCAAAAATATTTTTTCTGTTGTAATTATTTGAGTTAAATTGAAGATACGACAATTAATGGAAGCTCGCTGAACTTACTATATGCATCGCACATAATTATAGACCTATAGTAAGTTAGTTATATGTTTTGAGTCAAAATATAGATGGTAGATTGAGCGTTGAATTCAAAATTAAAAAGCTTTTGAGTCAAATTTATTTTTAAAATATTTTTACTGAATTTTGTCTAAATTCAGAAAGCTCGTCAACACAAATTATTGAGATAACTTATTTATTTTTTTCCTATAAAACATGTTTCATAAAATTATCTCTGAAATTTGAGTTAAATTGGAGTTCAAACAGATTTAATACTAAGAAGTAAATTAAAAATAAAAAGTAATTTAAAAAAAAGAATTTTAATTTTAAAAAAAAAAAATGAAAAATGAATTATTTGATTTAAAGAATAAAAAAAAAGTAAGTTTGAAAAGTCAAGCACTCTTTTAAAGCAAAAACCCACGTGCCCCTCAAATTAATTCATCCACACCTGTTATTCAAAGTGGGCCAAGCCCATTAATTTGCTAGCCACGTCTAAGCTATTAAAAGGAGCAAGCAGCGAATTTGTCAAGAACGGACTGGTACAAGTTGACAAATCATGAACCGGTCCGGTGCATAGATTTCTCAAGAATTGCTTTTTAAATTTCGGATTGGTCCAAACTTTCTCAACCTGTGTTGGTCCAGCATGTATTTATTTGGGTACGTATTTTTATTGCAATTTTTTTAACATATTCTAAAAAAACGTTGACTTTATATTTTTTCTATAAATATAATCATTAGTTTGGGTAAAAAATATATAATTTAAGAGATATTTTTTAGGCAAAAAATATCAAAAAATTATAATCAATTTTTGAGAGTTTTAAAACACAACCTAGGTATTGTTTACATATCATAAGAAATCCTATTTTCTTTACATTTAAGAATTAGGGTTCCAAACGTTCATGGCCTTATTGGAGTATCTTCGGTTGTAATTGAAGACGAAGTGAGCGAAGTGGATAATGTGCGATAAGGGAGATCACTAACGGGAGTGAAGTATTGTGATCAAGTACTTAGAAAGAGGTGACGGGTAAGCCAGAAAAGAGGGAATCGCTACACCAAGCTAGTTGCGGTTGGATTATACATTCAAGGGATTGACGAAACTATTGTGTAAATTGTGAAGAAGCAATTTTTGTTAGTCATTGAGTATGTAATTCTATTTTGATCATAGTGGAGAACTGTCTGTTAGTCCAGATAATTAAATCCTACGCAAGTAGGGATGCCTCATAAATTCTTTGTCTTGTGTGATTGTTTTTTTATGTGATTGTTTGATATAATTGTTAGATAACACAACACAGGTTTCAACCATAAAATTCATTTGATCTAGGGTTTTAATTTCGCTTATCAAATTTTAAATTGTTTTTGATAAAAACTCTAATTTCAACCTAGGCAATACAATCCCTAATTTTTCTTCATTTGTATTTAGGTTTGGGGAGGCCATTTTGAAGGGAAATGCTGCCAAAATTGCTCTAGACTCTACAAAACACACAAAAACTCATTAAACACTCTTTCTTATTCATTAATACAACGAGGTAAAACAAGTCAATGTTTATACCGTAAACACTATTTCTTACACATTAAGATAACGAGACAAAACAAGCTTCAAAAATGAGAAGCAAGAATTGACCACAAATCAAGAAAATAAGAGAAGGTAAAACCCACTTTACTCCTCTTTTACTCTATGTTTCATTCAAATTCGTGAAAACTAGCGAAGATTAGGTAAAATCAAATTCAGATCACTAGAAAATGGGAAAAGCCTAAATCCAAAAAATTTGAAAGAGAAACCTAGCAGGGTGTGCACACCAAAATGACTTAGTAAACTCGGGCGCCCCAGTTAAACAGAGTTGACTTTTTGAGCCATTTTGCAATTTTCCAAAAGTTTGGATGCAAAAATGCAATTTCTTAATATTTGTGTTCTTATTTATAATATTATAGTATACACTTATTTTTCATTAAATAAAGTTAATTTAATTGCATAGTTTGACTACTTAAAAAAAAAAATTTGCATAGTTTGACTGTTTAGGGGGCTAAAATGAAATTTTAGCAAGTTTAGGGGCTAAATTGAAAATTTGGAAAACTTGAGGGAGTAAAAGGTAAAATTTCCAAACAAACTATATTTCCACATAAATCCACAAAGACTATTGTATAAAATTGCAAAAGACCAAAATATCCCCTTCCCATGCGTATTTAGATGTAATAAAGAGCCACATTGCTTGAGAGCTCGTATAGAGTGCCAATATTCATTCAACTACTCTACAAAACGTTCACATAACTTGTTGGATAACAGAAGATTTCAGGTGTCGGAGATTATATCCCAGTGCAAATGGCTATGGGCCTATAACGATACACTCCAGAATACAGATCCCCTATCGACAGTTTTATATGTTTTCCGGACACAATAAAATAACGAAATTCAAGGGAAAACTTGTGTAGCTCTATCTGCATCCGCTGAAGCGCTACGTAGTTTTAACTAAATTGATGATTCAAAACTTTAGTTCACTAAGAATGCTCCAAACCGAACAACACACGTCAACTTATATATGAATTTGAAATATATTCAATAAAATAGTGAATATGGAAATAAGTAAATACGAGAAAGATTGGGACAGGACAAACACGTGAGTGTACACAGCATTTAATTTTCTTTGGTTTTATATACAGTAAATATGGAAAGCTTCCTTTCTGAAGCAAAGAATTCAGTTTAACTATTTATATATGTATGATTTAAGTTTCTATACCTAGCATTAATTCTCTTTTGCATAAATAAGATGAAACAGTGCATGGTTAAGATGGATCATAGTTTTGGGAATGAAAAAATTGATTGAATATATAAGAACCATTGGCTTCCCAAATTTAAAGTATTAATTTGACTTTTGTTATTTTAATATCACACATACTTAATGCTATAAATAATAATAATTTTTTTATATTGTGAGATTAATTTGTAGCATTCATTATGTGTAAGAAAACAAATAAGCATCTCACTTTAGAAGCCCCGAAAGAAAAATGAGAATGAATTTTATTTTTCTTTTTAAGATGGCGCAGCAATAAACTTAGAATTAATGAATTAAGTAGAATTAAAGAGACTTTTATTTTAAAATGAGAATAATTTTATGGCTTATATACATATATAGATATATATGGGTTTGTGTGATGCGCGCGATCAGGGATAATTTTATCAAACTTCGTATTGCTTATCATTCAAAGTTCAAACTAAGTTCCCATAAAAAAAAAAGGGCCAAAAACAGATAATTAAGTTTGAAATTACGTGCAAAATACTACAAACTTATACAAGAACTAATGCAAGTTATAGTTCTTGTTAGCACTGTTGGGACTTTCATTTTTCATGCACACACAAACGTGGCGAGTTATGTTGATCAACCAGGTGCACCACACGTCTGTCGTAGAACCAATCCCCAACGGCCTTGGAAATTGTCTGTGGAGCAAAACATGCATGTATATTAGATTTATTGTTAGTAGAAAGAGCGTGATATTCTCTGGAAAAGAAACATCACATTGTCTTAGATACCTTGTGATTCAATGTCACATTAGGTCCAAGCCAACTGTCCCCGGATACAGATTGGCAATGAGTGTAACAAGAATGGACAAACCAGCCTTTAGAGGAAGGGTTACCCAACCTAGTCAGAATTGTGTTCAGGAATTCTGACCGTAAACCTGAATATAAACCCTCGAGTTACATAAATAAATCAAAATTTCAAGAATTACTTTTACTTAGGCTGTTTTGCAGCATAATTCTTATTAAAAAGAAAAAATAAGAAGGAAGTTTAAGCTAAAGATGCAATCATCACAGAAGCTGATGATAGCTCATCTTATTTTAAGTGCATAGATAGTGTTTGTTTTGGCTCTTAATTAGTATATTAAAAAATTAAAGATTTTTTTCTAAATATAGAAATGAAATATCTCATACTCTATCATGATTAGATGTCCTTATTTACTCTGCAAGTTATATGCACAGATAACATATTTTATTTTTTTAAAAAGTAACAACTATTTTAATTATATGGATGAAGATAATGATATATTTAGTCTCTGTTTCCTACAAAAAAAGAAAAAAAGAAAAAAATTATTGTTGCCTTTCATCCCTTTTAGTGCCCGAATTTGGGCTATTTTGAAGTGAAATTTAAATTTTTAAAAGAATTTATATTACAAAAGCAGTAAAAGTAACAGGAAACGTAAAGAATTTAATTAGGGAGGTGACCTTCCAATCTCTTGAGTTGGCTAGATGAGCAGTCGGCCGTGTTATTTTGGCATTTGACCCAGGCACGGCCTACTATAGGCAGGTACGTTAGTGCGAAAACGTACTCAATCTGAAAAAATTATTAAAGAAAGCAAGAAAACGTACATCATTCGTCTTGTTAAAAGTGAAAATGAGAAAAGAAACAATTTATTCTTACGGGAATTGATGGTATCTAACCTGCCATTTATCAAAGACTGAGTTTAAAATGAATAATGGAGTGCGAATATGTTGAATGACGTTTTGTGGGTAGAAGCACTGAAATGAAATCAAGTGTTATTCTCACAAAGTAGTACATCTCATATAAAATTAAAGTGGGGTAGAAGCACTGAAATGGAATCAAGTTTTATTCTCACAAAGTAGTACATCTCATATAAAATTAAAGCAACATAACAAAAAAATTGTTCTAACCAAACTTGGTTTAATCTTTGAAGTACAAGTTTGTGGCAAATTCTTCACAGACCCCTGCATGGAAGAAAAAAAAAATTATATAATATATCATTCAATCTACCACAACAACAATTTAAACAAAAATAAAATAGATTTAGAATTTTAGAGAAAGAGAGAGTGCGTACATGTACGCCAACAACTTGATCGAAAGTCGCATATTCAAAGTGATAGCCTCCATACGCATCTTTCCTGTTAGGGAGTTTTAATTAGTCAGAAGTCTGCAATTAGAATTTGGGAATTTCTTACAGAAACTATGAAAGAACGTTATTGACAGTGTGCAAGAAGGTTCTATTGAAGCTTACCCATGGAGAAAATAACCACCATCGGAAAGGCATTTTACTCTAGCTGTGGTGGCTATTAATGTTCGGAATTTATCACAGTGCATGATAGATGCCAAACCACCAGCTGAGCATCCAGAGAGAAGAGCCTAAATACATATTTAAAACGATTACTATTACTGGTGGATATATATATATATATATATTAAGAATAAAAAGGAAAAGAGGGTGCCAAAGGAAAAAGATCAGCAGGAGGCTATATATACATTTGACGCATCCTTCATTCCTCTTTTTAAAAGGTCTTCCATGATTGCATCAAAAACCCTAGCTCCCCTCATGTAAACCTTGGACCGCTATAAAATAAATCATATCATATTTATTAAAATCCCATAAAATATATTTATGAGAATTGGATCAAGCTACTCTAGATGTTATCGATTTATAGATAGTTATTTCACATGATCAAAGGAAACAACTTACATTATGAACTTTCACTGCATCACCGGTAAATGATGATCCATCACAATATCTAACCAAAATTCTATTCCAGTTATAGAAGTCTGAAATTTCAAATTATTTGTTATTAATTAAACAGATTTCATATAAAAAGAGAAAATAGAAACTATTTCATTTTTTATTAATCAAATTCATTGAAACCATACTTGGATTTTCTTTCTTCGAGTTGCTCAGAATCCCATGGAAACCTACTGGTACCATCCTGTTAGAAGACCCCAAACCAGTTGGATCACGTGAACGGTCTAAGCACTTTGCTACTGAGTTACACCATCCACCACCCTGAAAAATATTCAAATATTATCAATTTATTTGTAAAACTAAAATTATATTTAGCTACTGATGTTCAAATATACTTTCTAAAAGGAAGGAACGTGAATATATGTATATGTAAATATATTTAGATAAAATATAATATTAAATTGCTGGTATAAACTTTAATATAGGTGTATATATGCATACCTCTAAGTGAACCAACCAATTGTTGATTCCTTTTCTATTTCCCTTGTCAAACTGATAGGCTGGCAGACTTCCGTCAAGACAAACTGCAACATTTATGTAAAGAAAATGATAATATAAGTTGTTGAACATTTAAGAAGAAGAAGAAGAAGAAGAAGAAGAAGAAGCGTATTAGGAAATAAAATAATAAGGTTGAAAATAGTTTTTAACCTGCTCCTTTGGCAGCAGCAGCGTAGACACGTGTGAGATCAACAGCCACAGGGGAAGCATTGGCTTGGATCAATACAATTAGTAGAACAACAAGAAGGTAGGAGAATGTTGTATACTCCATTTTCTCTGGACTGAATGAAACTCCTTTTAGTGAAGAACAACTGAACTTAAAGTTAGAGAAATTATGAAGGGAGAGAGAGAGAGAGTAGCTGTAGAAGAGAATGGAAGAGATATTGTGTGAGAAAAAGGGATTCCATGTTAGCGTTTATATAAAAAGAGATATGCTAGGGTTTCATGCTAGGCCCATAAAAAAATATTTAACACCCAACAACGTGCATTTGATTATTGGTAGACCTAATTTACGCATCATTTTATTTCTGATATATAATAACTTTTACTCTGTATATATATATATCGAGAAGTGGAATGGTAGGTACTTTTCACCATAAACATAATCACCTCATTAGTATATATGTTAATTATACAAGCAATGGCATTAGTTGCTTGTACTTTTATAATATTTTATACATAATATATATATACATATGTTACTTTCTCGTAAACATTAGGTACACTCGGTGTATTACATAATAAAAAATCATATTGTACAATATAATGTTTGGTGTAGGTAATTTCAAGCGCATGTCAAGACATTACAAAATGAAACAAGAAAACTATTCAAACAATTTTAGGGTCCAGGATTTTCCCAAGATTCTCAAATATCTCAATATTTCTATTCACACTTACTATATTTTTCCTTCTTTTTTACATTTTCATTTCCCATATTTACCGATTTTTATCATTTTTTTCACTCTCCGTAATTTATGCATCTTACCTTTTTCTCTCATTTGACCAATAACCCATCTCTCTCTCTCTCTGAGCCACCGTTCAATCCTTTCAGTCTTGCATCTATTTTTATTTCGTCATTTCTACGTCATATTTTCTCTCTATATATCCTTATGATCTCACATACCAATTTCCTTTCATGCTTTATCTGCCCACGTAAGCATTTTGTCTATGGATTGAGAGTAGATAATTACTATATATATATATAAAATACAGGGTAATTAGTAAAAATAACTCTTAAAGTTTGACCAAAATTTGTCTATCGTTCTTAAAGTTTAATTTTTAGTTGAACAATCTTTAAAGTTTCTAATTTTAGTTGAAGTATCTTTAAAAATTCTAATTTCGGTTTACACATTCTTAAAGTTTATAATTTTAGTTGAAACATCCTTAAAGTATCAATAACTATACCATGAAAAATAGTTAAAAGATCAATCATAAGTAGGTGTCTTCAGTTTCGGCCGTGGTAGAAATTAAGGTACTCTAAACTCAAACCAAATATAAAAATTCAATTTCGGTTTCGGTTTCTAAATTCTCGAAACCCAAACTCAAACCAAGCTTTTTGGTTTGGTTTTGGTTCGGTTTTGACAAAAAAATATTCTAAATCAATTTAAGATAATAATTAATGTAATACTAATAGTAATGTAAGAATAGTTCATATTCAAATTAAAGTCATGATTTTTTAGAACAAGGAGCAAACATATCGATATCATATTTTCTATTTAGTTACTATTATTTGTACGTTTAGAAGAATAAAACACATTCAATAGAATGATGAATTATATTGCCATCATGTATGTGATAAAAAAATCTTAGCATTGTGTAATTAATTCAATAATAAGGGCACGCGTTATTGATATATTTTTTAAGATTATCACAATATTCAATAATTAATGTGTGCCCTTTTAGTATATATTAATTTTTTTCTTATACATAATTCGGTTTAATTTGGTTTTGGACTAACTTGCCCCAAACCCGACCAAAATTTTCTGTTTTTCATGTTTTCAGTTCGGTTTTTTCTTGGTTCAGGGTTTATGGATAGGCCAGAATCTATTCGGTCAGTTTTCAGATTGGCCTTAACACCCCTAAATAGTTCTATGTCATAATCGCCTTATGTACCGTATAGTATAACTACGGTAAAATTCCAACCTATCTCTTTCCCAATGGTTTGTTTATGAGGATATCTACGATTGATGGAGATTTAAAAAATCGAAGTGAAATATCATAAAAATAAATTTTAAAAATCTCAAACCCAAAGTCTAACAAAATAAGATAGGTAAAAAGGAAAAAACTTGGAAAATAAGTTGATTTGAAAAGCTCATACCTAAAACAAAAACAATCAAGAAAATAAAAATTAAAGGGAAAACTAACGACGCTTCATAGCAGGTTACAAATGATAACCCTTTGCCAGCTTTAAAGTTGAGTCCAACTTTTTCACAGTCTGAGCTGTCTTAGCAGTTTAATAACCATTTGAATATCAGTCATTTTATACTTGTTAGTGACCCTTCTTTTATGAGCTTTCAAAATCAGTGTAGTAAAACCATCACCAGCCAAAGAAGAAGCAACAGTCTTCCTACTCGAAGAAGTATCCAATGAAAATAGAATTTAAATTGGAGATAAAGTGTTTGTGTTAGGAACCTAGATAGACGAGATCATAGCATCAAGACTTGTAGAGTCAGCCACAAACTCAGACTCATTACCATCCTATTCCTCATAGTAATCCTCTAAATGATCCTTTTAGGTGCATTCTCCAATGAATGATCTATCCCCTTGGCAAACTTTACACGACAAAGTACATAAGTAATTTAAGAGACTTTTTTGCTAGGTATGGTGATTTGAATAGTATATATAAAAGTAGTTAAACGGACTTTTTTGCTTGGGAAAGGAAGTTTCCATATTTTTGTATGAAATTTAAGAGAACTAAATCAAGCCTGTGGCTGTGTACCATCACTCCATCACTTCTTGCGTCCTTTCTCCATTAATTTCGTTTTCATTTGAAGCCAACAATACCTAATTTTATGGTCCAAATTATCCCAAATATCTCCATGCTGCTTCTCTCTGATATCATATTTTTCCCCACATTTACCTATTTCTATCATTTTTTTCATTCCCTATAATCTGATACATGTTACCTATTTCTCTCATTTTACCAATGCCCCCATCATCTCTCTCTCACACACACACACCACCCATCAATGTGCGATACATATCATTATGTCTATAATATTCTCCCTCTATATCCATATGATCACACAATCCAAGAAAACCCTTTTCCCTTCTTGCTTTTTATTTGCCCTCGTAAGAATTTTATTGTCACAAGAAATTAAAACAAGTAAGCTTTTTTTTGGTATATTGATTGAGAGTTGATATTACATATAAGAAAAACTTTTTGTGTATTCTTTTTATACATAGCATTATAGAAAAACAAATGGGTCTAGCGATTAGGATTCCAATTTGATTCTTAGTGGCACTCTTCTTGTATTTTTAAGAAGACGTACTTTATTTGCATTTAAAATGAATTTGGGAGTACTGAAGGACTTAATTGAATTGTTAATCAATATACTCTACAAAACCATTAAAAGAATCGATCATAAATGGGATAGTTGTATGTGATAATCAGCTTATGTATATTATACCATAGCATTAGGTGTTTGTGCTTGTATGACATTTTGAATGGTACCTATATATATACACAGTCATGATGTCATACAGATTAGTTCGTATGGACTGGATCTTTATCGACAATTATTTCTCACTTAAAACATCTCCCTAATGTTTTAGAGATAGAAAACCGTCGCTAAAAGTTCTAGTCCGTCCGGACTAATCCAATGATAAATGTACTACATGTATATACTAGATATGGTTAGACTACATAGCAAAAAATAAAAATTAACACCTTAAATTCGTAATTCATAATTCTTAAATTTGTATTTTAAATAGCTAAAAGGAAAAAAATTAAAAATTAAAATAAAACATACAAGTAAAGGAAATATACGTATAGGAGTGAAAGTTGTTGGTAGCCTAGTGAGATATTTTGAGTTTGCACTCCATGTTTTATATTATATTTTTAGTGAGTTTATCATCTAAATTTTCAACTCTCGAAAATGCGCATATATATAATTTTTTCAATAGACTCACTTCTAAGATGAAACTGAATCTCTTGTTTTTATTAAAGTATGAAAATACCTATTTATAACTTTTTTTTAAAAAAAAAATAATACTTTAAAACCTAACTCTATTTAATTAATATCTCTCTCTTGTCTCTCATTATCATGACTCCATCTTTTGTCCTTCCCCCATTTTAATGTCATCACGATCATATATTCTCTCTAATTAACATCTATATAAAATAATATAGCTTTTTTTTTGTACGAAAGTATGTAGTTGATATTAATTGCAAAATACTATTTAATGTATAGTGTTTTTAACACCGATTACTAACTAGTTACAAAATATATTAATTCTTGACTTCTAGAAAGTAAAAACATAAAATCATACTTAGAGATGAACTCAATTTCCAAATTTTTTAATTAGCATATGGAAGTAAGTAGATAACAAATAACTAGATGAACTCTTAGGACAGCCTGTAAACATGCATTGTTTCATCTCAACAGTTACTGCAAGGGAATTAATGCTAGGTATGAAGACTTCAATTGTATATACAAAAATAGTTAAATATTTAAGTTTTTTTTTTTTTAAAAAAAAAAATATTTAAGATCCGTTTGTTAACAAAATGAAAAATAATAGCAAATGCCATTGATTTTAGTGAGAATTTAGAAAATACGTTGAGAAATGTGAGGATATATTTTCTTACTTTTTTGTTTTTTTCCTTCAAAAAATTTTGTTGGATGGTGAGAAAAAAAACATTTCCACAAAAAAATAGAGAAGGGGCGAAGATATCTTCTCATAAAATAAATATAAAATAAAAAGATTACTCAACTTATTTTTTATCTTATTACTAAAATCAGTTAATTTTGTTATGAGTTTTTATCTTATTACGAAAGATACTCTTAAACTTTATTTCCATGCTTCCATCACACACACTTTCTCTCCCTATCTGATACCACCCGTCAATCCCCTTGTGTCTTGCATTAATTTTTATTTCCTTTCTCCATCATATATTCTCTCTCTCTCTATCCATTTCAATCTCACAAACCAAGAGAATCCATTTCCTTTCTCGCTTTTTATTGTCAGAAGAAAAATATGCAAACATTTTTTGTAAAGGGATGATTGAGAGTGGATATTATATAAGAAATTCTTGTATTTATTTTCTCAATCAAATTGGACATTATTGATGGAACTAATGATCAGGAGCAGAGAACAGAGAAAGTAAAATAGGGTGTTCTTAAATATACCAATACTATTAATGATCAGGAGTAAACAACATTCATTTAAGCTTTTGAATGCACGGATTACCGCCGCCTTATTGATTTGTGAAATATGTTTTTATAAAAGATTGATGCTTCAAATGTTTCATAATTTAATCATAGTACGTAATTGCTCTAAATGTTCAACATTGTTTAAAAGAAGAAGAAAATTACAAACAATAACAAATTAAATTTTCAGAACTTTAAGGAATTGAAACATTAATATAGTATTTAATAGAACAATTGATATAACAAAACATTTATTCATATCATTAAATATTTCTTAACAACGTTATATGCCATCGTCACTTCTATAAATGCGATGAAGAGAAAAGTAACCAACTTCATGTCAATTATCAAACAAATTAATATTATTTCTAAGTTTTGGCTAAAAATATGGCAAAGCTCTTAATGGGAAGCTTATGTTTCCTAATATTCCTTGCGGCTCTTATATCAGGTACGTACTTCATTTAGCCATAGAACTTTTGAATAAACCTATAAGATTGACAAATCAATCCACACATTGTGTGTAATTTATGGTTTTAGCAAGTATTGTTTTTGTTTTTATACAAGCGATAGATTCAATAATACATTAGTAATACAATATTTATTTTTGTACGTAATTTTACAAACACCACCACAAAGGGTGGACACACAACCACTACAAATGGGTGGATACAATAAATAACTCCATATCACATCCAAGTGGCTCGAACTCATGACCTCCTTATTACAAGGACAAGAAGGATGTCCACCAAAACACAAGAATGTTGGCTAATGTGTAAAGCCTTTAATAATTAGAGGCTGAGGGAGCATCTGCAGGAAAATGTATTGATTCTAGTTTTCTTGTATAGATCTATGATATTTTGGGGGCATGAAATTGAAAATCTCCATTTCTTAAGTCATTATGAGATGAAATACATAGGTTCATGGGATGAGAAAACAAATGAAATTTAAGATGAAAACAAAAGGTCATTGGATTTTCTTTGCATAGCAATAAGAAATGAAAATATATAGATATACAAAATTTTTGTAACCTTTCTCACATATAACTGAAACGCTGGGCTATGTTCATAGTAACTACCTTGTATTGTCAATTAACTTTCTTTTTTCTTAAGTATTTGTGGAACAACTACTTACTTTTAAAAAACATTAGTATTTTCAAATTAATAAATAAAATTGAAATTGAAACACAATTACGCATTATATATCTATACTTATATATTAAATGTAACGGTTATTTTTGGTTTGCCCTTGATTACAAATTATACTTCGTTGATTTGAAAAATAATTATTCCCAGTAATGAGATTCAAGCATGTGCACTTCAACAATCAACAATTAGCTCATCAGCTCAAGTAAACTCCATCACATTTTTTTTTAAATATATTTATAATTTACTTATTGTCAAGAATTATATATTGTTCTTGATATTAAAAACACGTAGAGTGTGCTCTAGGGGCAATTACTATTTAATGATGTCTTATCACACAAACTACTCGGCTTCTCGTGTCATACTATTTCAAGAAATAGACAAAAAAAAATTATTGTTTTAAGCGAAGTACTTGACAGATGTATATTATTTTCTTTTCCTCAACTTTAATTTGGTTTTCTTGTCCTCCTACATTCTTCATGGCAGATGTGTGTGAATTTCTTCATTTTTGGTATGTTCATTTACGCATGGACACGGACACGGGTATATATATAGCACGCACTATACTTAATAAGCTTAGCCACATGAAAAGGAAAATACACCTCGATTTAATTTTAGTGATCTAATTATTGTTTTATTTTATGTTTGTTTCCATGAATTTTGAACAGTGATTCCCATTAATGTTGTTGCTGGAGGATTTTGCCAAGATGGTTATGTTGGAATAGATTCGTGGTATGACAATGCCTGTAGGATTGAACCGAACAAGGCCTCTAGTCATTGCATAGAAAATTGCAGGAGAAGGCACAAACATGTCCTAGAAGCAAGTTGTGCATCCGACGAGGGTAGTGTTCGAGTTAATATACAACCTACTTGCTACTGCGTTTACTGTCAATTGACTAGGTCAAAAGGCCAAAAGGCCAAGAATTTGTAAACCTAATAAGAATTTTGATGTATCAATTTCAATTCTTGGCAAACGCTTTTTTATCAAGATTTTGTAGAAAGCTACAGCACGGTCAACTTAAAAGAGCAGTGTGCTTAGTAGGGGTGTATATGGATGGGATACAAAGCAGATATGTTACTATGGTTATCTTATATTTAATTTATATACTATCCAACTTCTTAATCGTATCCCTTCGGATAGTACGATAAACAATTCTTATCCTAATTTTTAATCTATCGGATTCCTGTGATTCGGATAATATTCATAACCATTTTTATTTTTTAACTGTACACTTTAACCTACAAATTTTCTCAATCCTAATCATTTAATTAAGGCAATACATTTTACAAGGTATAACTCTAGAACCGGAATGAAGCGTTGGAAAACATATTAAAATCAAGATTAAACTTTTATACCCAACTTTTGACTGAAGTAATGAATTATGTTATTTCTCTTGCATAACCTTATAAGATTCAGGTTAATATAATAACTAGAAATTAGGTAGAAGGGCTTATTATACATTGATTTTTACCAAAACTCCAATGAATAATATTTTTTTTGAATGAAGGGCCTATTTTTAATTGGTAATTAGTGTAAAAGGCCTATTTTGTTTTATATTTTAAATGAATGTATTTAAATAAATTTAAATATTATTTAATTAATAAAAACATATTATGTATTATCTAAATTACCCCTTTTTATGAAATTTGCACAAAAAATATGGACTGCAAAGTTTATATTGCAATCAAATATGAACTGCAAAGTTCATATTGCAGTGAAATATGGACTGCAAAGTTCATATTGCAGTGAAATATGGACTGCAATATGAACTTTGCACTAAAAATATAACTGCAAAGTTCACATTGCAGTAAAATATGGACTGCAATATGAACTTTGCACTAAAAATATTGACTGCAAAGTTCACATTGCAGTAAAATATGGACTGCAAAGTTCATATTGCAGTGAAATATAGACTGCAAAGTTCATATTGCAGTCCATATTTTAATGCATATTAGTATTTTTTTAGTTTATTTTAAGGGTTGGGATGTCATTTTATAATGAAAAAAAAATGACACATGTCATATTATCAATAAAATAAAAAATAGGCCCTTTATTTAAAAAAAAAATATTCCTTGGCTTTAGTGTGAAAATCTTTCTCTTATAAGACCTTTTTTTTAATTGCCCCATATAATAACATAACCACATAAATCCAAGTCAAATTAGAAAATCATTACCTTCTCAAAAGCAAAAAAAGAAAGAAAGAAAGAAAGAAAGAAAGAAAGTAGAAAATCATTACCGTTTAAATTAATTTGGTTTGGTCTAGAATCTTTGATGTAGGGTTGTGGTGAAGCCAAAAATTGACCAATCGAACCGTACCAATCCAAATTGGTCCGTTAAAAACCGAAACAAATAAATTGAACTAAAACTAGAGTTTAAACCTTATACCTCAAATTCTTATGTTTATAGGAACATCTTCTAGGTAGTTAGAGTTTGGAATAAAGTCAATGATACTTATGTCTAGATTGTCACTTTCTGTTGTCTTGCAAGAATCATTGAAAATTTCATAGATTCTCCCTTTTTTTCTTAATGTAATGAAAGGAAAATTTTAACTTATATTAGCAATCCACAAAAGTACTCTGACAATCCAAAAAGTGGTTTCAATCAATGTATTAAAATATCCGAAAAAATCTACATAAAATTATAAACTATTACGAAAGATGATTTTGGAGTGTTAGAGTATACAATTTTGTGGAGTGCTAATATCATTACCATAAAATTATTGTTTGGTGTTCTGAAAATACACTAGAGGGTTTTTCAAATTTGAAATGTAATGCTAATGTTGAAAACACCACTACACAATTTTCGGGTTTCAGAAAATGGGATGTAAGTTGTGAAGAATACTCTAGAAGTTTTTGGATTTGCAAATCTGATGTTAATGCTAAAATGGGATGTAAGTTGTGAAAAATACACCAGAGGAGTTTTTGTCTTTTGAGAAAATGGAACACAAGAACATGTAACAAATATCAAAAAAATAGGTCAAGCATGTTTATCATGTAAGCATGCAAAGACATAATCGCACACAACCATAACACGAAAACAGCACGAACTCGATGCTCTGGCAGAGCTATTGTTACTCACGACGGGTTTATGATTTTGAACAATGCCATTACCACTAAAATCAAAATGCTCTGTATAAATATCAAAATGTTCTCCATTGTTCCCATTTACACCAAGGACCCTGCTGATTTAAAAGCTAACTAAAAATTAAAGCGATAAGATACTAAACTTTGTTTCATTGCTTCTAATTTGCGGGAATGATTGATTTACAAACTAAATGTAAGAATTCATTTGCATGATTTTTTTATTGCATTGACGTTTAAACGAAGAATTGCTCCTTTAAAAAATAGAATCTTATTGTTTGAGCGCAGTCATGAAAAATGGAAAATCTTCATTAACGCCACCAAAATTTTCAACTCATCATACTCTAAGAAACATGCAACTCATCCAATCACATCTTTCCTATGTCCGTTTTTTGGAAAGAAAAATATTGGAAAAACAAAATAACAAACACTTTTTTAAAAAATAACTATAAATTTACTACAGTTCAAAGAAATAGCTTACATGACAATAGAAATAAATAAATCTTGAAAATATCTTATTCGCAATTATATTTTATAAACATTTAAGTAACTTTCTCTTAACATTCTTACAAAATCGGCACGAAAGTATTTTCTACGAAAAGTTATCGAAATATTTTCTTGCAAAACAAACATATATAAGTTGCAACAAAACTAACTTTACTATATTTTTCTTTTCTTTTCCTGCCACTCAAATACACCCTTAACTCACCCACTCTGTTTCACAAGCAAAATTTAAGAAATCCTTCCATTTTTCCACCATACCTCTGTCTTTTCCAAACCCACTCGCATCATTTCGTACCCAAAGCACTGGCAAATTGTCCAACCCCATTTTCTTATATAAAATAAAATTGTACAGAACTACTCATACTCCATTAAAGAAACACCGTGTAATTAAATTAGTATAAATATAGATTAGACTTTTCTTGCACATAGCCTAATTAACATGTGATAAATCAAAAAAGAGTTTGTACATTATTTCCTTTATGTTATGGATTATTTGTCTATGCCCAAATCTGACTCAGTTGTCTGGACCCAACTAGAACTTTGCGTGTGTGTAACACTAAACAAACATACCACAATGCCAAGAAGTAATGTGGATCGGCCTAAAAAGTTGCCTACTTCATAGTCACTTGTATTGTCTTGTAGAGTTTTCAGGGCCCCTATGATGGTGTTTTTTTGATAGTCTTGGGTTAAAAGTCTTGGAGCTTTTATATAGTATGCTGAGTACAAGAGTTAGACATGGAAATACATTCTAATATAGTCATACAATTTGATTAAGGTAGCTAGTCCTATATTTGTTATGACCTTCCTTTTGCCTTATCTTGATTAGTTGTCTTGAATGATGAAAGACTGCTTCATTTATCCTCTAGGTACATCGAATGTGATCATGGACCAACTGTGGCAGAGGCCTATGGCTTGAGCTCAAAATGTGCAAGAGACCTAGGCTTCAGTGGGCCTGGCTTAATTTGTTTGCTGCAGTGGGCTAATCTTAGATATTTTTCATGGGTCTGATATAACAAATGCGTGAAGGGAATTAGGGCAGTAATCATGCATCGCATACACTAATTTACGCACTAATCTTAAACCCTAGGATTTATGCTGTTTAATAAAATCGATAGAAGACATACCTTATGTGTGATTTGATGTTACTAAAACGAACCGGATGGATCGAATCCTTCTGTTGTTGTCGTCCTTAGCGTAGAAATTACGACGCCTCTACGGTATGCACACACGAACGGGATGAGATCCTTGCTTGGTGTACTAGCGCCTTCTAGGGTTCTCTTTCTGGCCTCTCTGAGTTTCCTTGACAGCCAAGATGAATAAAGGTTCCCTTTTATAAGAGAACCCTAGTGAGAACCCTAAGCAACAAACGAACTGGGCCCAAGTCCAACTTGGCCCGTTTTAATTCGTTTTGATCCAACTCGTTTTGGTGTGCGACCCTGTAGGTTTTACACTCTTTGGCAGTATAAATAAAAGCCCATTTTATTATACGAATAGTAAGCGGTCTCTAGTAAAACATTACTATTATCCAAAGGGTATAAAGGTCAAAAACGACACAACCTTAAATTGATATTCCAAATATTAACTCCTTTTGTCAATCGATATCTAGATTGAACACAAGACTAGGCAAGTGTCATTCTTGTATAGTTCAATCTTTATTTCTTGATCTCTAAGTATAATTAATCTAAAAACAAATGACATCTCATTTGTGCATGGCCATGCAAATATTAATTACACTTATCAAGGGGCCCAACGATATCTCTCTCAATATACGAGAGTGACAAATCCCATCTTGATCAACCACATACCTCTACATAGTTCATAGTATGCTCGGTCATCATCTTTATAATTACTCGATCAAGAGCAACGTTTGATAATGCCTAACATGCTAATCCCTATGTTGGTAACCATGGCGATCTCAGGTCTAAGGATAATACGATATCACGAATGGGGAACATCACTGATGACATTATGTAACACTCCTCGCAGTGTCCCCAAAGCGGGTCAGTCCAATACCTTGTTCCCTAACAAGTATCAGTATGTTCAGCTTGATATTTCCATATCCATGACTTGTGGAACATAATCATCAGCTGACCCATACTCTAATCATTATATCAATGTGATCCTAGGTTATTGACATATGATTAGGGACATCTAAATAATATTATTATAACATTACTAGCATCCCACAATCAAGTCACGTACTTGATGAACTAGTATTAATATATATTATTTACAAGAGAATATAAAGTATAATAAATAAACTTTATAAATAACAATAAGCATAAAATATCCAAGTACAAATCATAATCTATGAATAGTCCTAGGACATATCTCTTTCAATACGGACATCTTATTTATTCCGGTCCAGGTCATCAAGTGTGCTACTCCACCCATTACCAATTGGTTATGGGTTCGATGCTATGATTTTAATACAGAATCAGAGAAGTGGTTTGATCTCTTCGAGTTTTGTAAGAAGGAAAAACAAAAGCTTGGAGAACAGTGCGATAACGACCAAGTGGAGCGCAAAAGGTAGAGTTTTTATGGCCTATGTACACTTGGCACTATCGAGACGTTTCTGATACAAGGTAAAGATTGCTGGGAATAGTTGTCTCCAATCCATAATCCCATATTAAGGTCCATAGAATTTCATGTGGTCAAACTAAATTGATGGGCGTGGGCACAGAACAAAGCATGTGCTTGTGTTAAATGCCATATAATTAACTCCACTAGAAAACATTACGTGAATGTTGTGGATGCATTTTGTACATGCATGTTTATAATTAATTGTACCCTATATATATGAAGAAACAGCATTTAAAGAGGACTATCCTTCTATTGAAATATTTTGTTTGATCCATCCTTACCCAATTTTAATATGATAATTTTTTTCTTAAATACAATACAATATCATATAATTACATGACGGGTGGGTCGGGTTACCACATATTGATCATGTTCAAGCCTATGGAGACACAAAATTTCATAACAAAATCTGGCCCCAATTGGCTTGGATTATTTCGAATGAGTGGCTAATGCATGTTGAATTTTGCTACATATATCTTAAGGACTAGAATCTCCCTAATAACTCGGGTAAGGGACGGGTTTATTGAAGACAGAGGCAAATATGAGTTCCCCAACAAAGACTCAGGGTGTTAGGTTAGGATCGTGCATCGAGTTCCAGCGTATTCATACTAAAGCAGACTGGATTCATATTTTTGAAACATAACCTGCACCAATTGTGTTAGATTATTCCTAATTGGATGTTCCTTTATACTGAATTTTGGTATAGATATTTGTCTAACGACTCGAGTTTAGGACGGATTTTTACGTATAAGTTCTATAGTGAAAACTCATTAGGAGTTTAAGTCAATAGGGCCGTATGCGCGGTTGCGCATATCATGTGAAAAAAGAAGTCTTCGAACCTAGCATTTGTTCTGTCCCATGCTCCTATCTGTCTAGCTTGCTGTCAAATATACCTCTATGTTAATTCATTTTTTTTTAAACAGGGCCATCTTTTGGCATGACTATCTTTTTAGAAGTTAAGTGTTAACAATAATATAGTTATAAAAAAGCTCATATTTTGTAAAGTTAATTAGGGTAGGTTCTAGATTTAATATTTGTGTTTTAAAATCAAGAGTAAGTTTGACAAATATTAGCATTAATTACTTGCTCCTTTTTAAATTGATTATCCAGCAATTATATTTTTGGATAATCAATCAAAATATCTCTATATTATAAAAGATAACACTATTGTCAAAGCAATATATCCTTACTAGAACAATATTTATACGAGAAATAGATAAAAACATACGACATCAGGGGCTTTTTTGTCCATTTGGACATAAATTGCATTGGTTAGGATATTTTGCTATATCATCAACCCTCACATTCCACTTAGAAATTTGGGGTTTTAGTTTCCCTCTCATTAAATATACCTTTCAAATTTTTAATTTTTTTTTAATATTATAAATTAAAATACACCTTGGGCCACCCACAGGGCCGGTCAATATTTTAAACCTTTACACAAGGCCCAATCTTTGACAATAAACAATAAGACAGGGTCCCAATGCTAAAAATATAAACAAAGGGCCAATTGGTTAAAAATGCTCGATCCATTATTTATTTTTATTTTTTTGGTTTATGAACAAACAAAATAAAAACTACAATCATTAATAACTAGCAAACAAGCATCATTTCAACTTGTACCTGCTGCGTCAAAATCGGACTTGATGATATTACAAATAGTCAATGGAAGAATATCTTATATTTTTAATAAAAAAATAAGGACACTTATTTTTCTTTACTTAAAATACCTTTATTGATTTATATTTTTTAAAACATTTTACATAAAAAAAAATTTAAAAATTAATCATCATCGATCACTGCCACAATCCACCACTGACGGAGGCCCAGCAACACTGCTAGAGCAGCCAACATCGAAGTAGCAAGATCTCACAGGAATTTTGGTGCAAGTATGGTAAATCTATTTTTTTTACTAAATCCGCAAACAACTAATTAATTATTCATATTTTAGTCTGATAAACGCATAATATTGTCATGCATAAGCTCTTTTTCGGAGTCGCTTGACGCGTTTGTTGCTTTAATTCTGCCTAATTATCCACTTATCTCTAGATTAGTGCCTTAGCGAGTGTTGTATCTAACATGGCCCAAGTTGGTGTATATTTTGCAGTGTTCCATGTTTTTGTAGGATTGGAATTCAATGGCATTGCATGAGGTGATCAAGAGCAAGCCTAGATAGCTTGCCAAAGTGCTGAGTAAAAAAGTTCCAGGCCCATGATCGATCATGGGCAAATCCATGATCGATCATGGATTGCAAAAATTTCTGGCAAAATACTCCCATGATCGATCATGGGCAAAGCCATGATCGATCATGGCCTCGCGAGTGCACCAACTCCCTGTTGCTTTTAGCCTTATTTTGGGGAAGCTTGTTCCTAGATATTTTTCCTTGGTTTGTTTATTAATTTAAGTACGCTCTTAGCTAGCTTTTAGGCTAGGGGATCAAGGGAGATAGGGAGGGATTAGATATTATCTAGTTTTTACACACTTGCAACTTTTAGAGAGAAGGGAGAGCTCTTGAGTATTGTTCTTCATTTTTCCATTGTAAGTGTTCAAATTGTAAGAATGATTTCTTCTTCTATAATATTTGTTCTTGCATTTATTATGGAGTAGTCTATTACTAAGGTTACGGAGGTTGATTGCGATATGATTTTTGGTGATTAATGGCTCAATCCATATTTAAAGTTTGATAAATATTTGTGAATCTTCTTCATCATCATCATCATATCTTCCATTATTTCATGCTTTCTAGGTATTTTCATATTAAGTTAAGACTTTATATGCCTTGTATATTTAGTTCTTGGTTGTTAATGAGCATACAACATATTTATATGGTTCTGGAAAGCTTGTAGTCTCTTTTCCCCATCCATGGAGTGTTTCCCTCTTCATAGAAATTATGAATAGTTCTTAAAACTCCATAGATGGATTATAAATTTGTTTAGCTTATCTTTGATTCATTTATTAATATATTGAGTGCTTCTTACACTTTATATGATACTTAGACTCTTTATTTTCTACCATATGTGATAAATGATGAGTTGACTAATTTATCCCATAAACTTCATTCCGCTTCATTGTTATGATTCACTTTCTAATTTTCATTTTTTAAATCATGAGATTACTACACTTGCTTTATGTTAAATCTTTTTATGATGAGTTTTTCATATCTATCTCGGATTAGCTTCATCGGGAATGGGTTGCCTTGCTTCACACCCGTAGCTAAGAGGTAGGAATGATAACCTCGTCTTTGGTGGAATGTTGTTTGTCTCTCTCTTGATATAGCTTCAATCCGAGAATAAGTCGCCTAGCGTCGCACCCTTTGCTATTGAGAGATACACCAACATTTCCCATATCTCGAGAAACCATGTGTTGAAATCTTTGTATGAGCTAGTGATCACCGTCTCTCTTATATCGTAACTAACCTCCACCTACCTTAGTGCTTTCTTATTAATTTTCACAACTGTTTTACATTTCCGTTGCTCTACAACCATTTCAACTTACAAGAATCAGAAAACACTTTAATCCGTAATCCATTCCATTCCTTTTCATTTATCCCTGTGGTTCGACACTCGGACTTCCGAGACTATATTACAACTTGACGTGCCTGCACTTGGGCTACATCGAAGCGCATTATTTAAGTTGCGTCATAGTCCAAATATATTTTTATACTAAATCCAGCGCAAGTAATGCATACATGATACAAATTTTAGTGTAAATATGTTTTTACACCAAATTTGCAATCAACTAATGATATATATTTTAGTACAAATTTATTTTTGCACTGAATTCGCAACCAAGAAATGTTATATATATATATATATATATTTAGTGCAAATTTGATTTCCACTAAATTTGTAGACAAATTAAGATATAAATTGAAGTACAGATTTATTTTTGCACTAAATCCGCAAACAATTAAAGATGTAAATTTAAATACAAATTTATTTTTTGCACTGAAAATAAATTCTCATGGGAGCTCTGGTGACCGCGTTAGAGGTAAAACAATGGTCGCAGGATTGAGCTCCGGTGGGCGGAGGCGATAGGTGAGACTTGCCAAATTTTGAACTGAACAGAGCTGAAATCAAATTTTGAAGTTCGGTTTGGGTTTGGATCTTCCTAATTTCTATCCTAACCGAAATTGAAAACACATCTACACACCACCCGTCCAACCCCTCCTTTTGTCCTTTCTCTATTCCAAATGGATGATTATTAAAACACCCCTAAATTGTAGTCTCACAACTACATGCAGACATTATGGTTGTTAGGAGAGGACTCAGCCACAGTGAAATAAAAGGGACAGTTGTCTCCCCTACATTTTAAAAAAGTGTAATTCTAACCCTACAAATTACTTTTAAAAATTTTAAATATATGCATATTACATTTATTTTCTCCTTCATAATTTTTCAAAATTTAATAATAGTATTAATATTTCCCCGACCCTAATTTTGAACATAAATATTATTCGTACTAAATTATATATTTTTTTTATTTCCACAAAGTGACTTTAGTATGAAGCTTGCCTCCCTTTAAAACCTCCATCATTTTTCATATATTTTATTGAAAAAAAAATTTCCGCTCCATCAAAGAAATGTTTTTCAATAGGAAATGTGATAACTTCATAAAAAATCTCCTCGCATCCCTAACTTTATTGTCAAAACAATGTATAACATTAAAAATATAGGGTATAACTTTTCAAAACATTAGCATATATATTATAGTAAAGAAGTAACTGTTTTCCAATCCAGATCCCCTTCCAAACTAAATTGTTGATTCATAACCTTAATTCACTAAGTAAGCTAACCTCCAATCCTGACAACATATGTCAATTTCTGAAAGCCACGTGTGGTGTTTCATGGAAATATAATATACTAAGGTATGCCCGTGCCGATGGCACTAAAAAATAATATATATATATATATATTTGTACATTTAAGTTTTATTTAACTTGTTTTATAATATTTAATTGTTTGCTTATGTTTTGTTTTATACCGTATTTGACGTATTGATGTTAAGTAACTGTGCATTGAAAATTATCATACATAATTTTTCACGTACCCTCATTACTATTACTGAAGATAAGAAATTGTATTGTTGAAAATAAGAAATCATCACAAATAATGTTTCTAAAATAAATGTACATTAACATTAATTCTTACAATGTTATTTCAAAAATTTAAAGTTTACCAAACAATTTTTAAGAATTTCTCGATCTAAGGCTCCACTTGTTGTTTTGTGATGTAATCAATTAGAATTTTCGTAATTGCACGTTAAACAATAACATGACATAAATCAAGTTAAAGTTTCTACATATTTGTTTTTGTCTACTTAACGGGAACTATCGGGTTATGTCTTACCCGATAACAAATCAAATCATATACAAATTTGAAAAAAAATACACTATATATAGATTTGAAAAATAATCAGAAAATAGTTTATTAGGTCGGATTTGGGTAAAGGCAAAAACAACTAGCAATTATTAAGAACCGACATGAGACCAGTCCGTTTCTACGTCTATAACCAAATCGGCACGGGCATACCCTAGCCTAGTGTACCATATTCTAGAGAGCAAAACAATGTATAACATAAAAAAACATGGTGATTGATAGATGTACCATCATTAAGCACTCTATTGTAGCAATTAACAATGCTAATTAATTTTTATCTAATATTATAAGATAGCTCGTGCCATCTGGCACTATCAAAAGAAAGAAAAAATAGATAGTAAAAGACGTTGTGTGTAATTAAAAAAAATGTATAATGTTTCTTCAAAAAAAATGTCAAACGTTAAAAGCAGGGTGATCGATTAACGTGTAATATTTTGTGTAACATTATGTGGAAAACAATATTTAAGTTTGATTTTGTGTAATGCAAGGTGACGCTTTATCAACTCCTAAACCTTTAAATGCCAAAAAAAAAAAGACACTCGAAATTTTAGGAAACAAAAAAACCAAAATATACAAACCTAAAATTACTTGTGAAAGATCGCCTAGTATCACTATTACTCTGTTAAATAACGACTCAGCAAAATCATCACCTAGTAAGTGTATTGTATAATCCTAGTTAAGATCCCATATTTAACTTTGGTAATCATAAATATACGACCAAATAGAAAATTGAATTTTGAACTTGAGTCGGAAAAAATTTTCTTTAATATACTTTAGGGAAATGATATACTTATTGATTCTATTTACCAGATAACTATGTTGTTTGCACTTGATTTGAGAAAAAGATTTGAATTTACCATAAAAAGAAATATATAAATACTGATAAAGTTTGATTGTAGTAAAAAAAAAAATTGTTTAGCAAACTATGACCTACTCGTGTTGAATCATAACACAAAAGTTCACTACATTACATGTATATTCTTTTTCAGGAAATAGAATTTGCCTTAACAGATTAATTAATTATTGAGTTAAACTGTTGAGACAGAAGCTTACGTTAATGTCGTGAATTACTATGATTAAAGTGAAACACATGATTATGGGCAATGATCAAAATGAAATTTAGTATAAAGTACAATGTTCTAAAGTACACTTAACCCATAATAAATCTAATTTACTTTATATTATTCACTTGACCCATAGCCAAACCTTTGGGCGCTGACATTATAATAGGAATATGATTTATTGATTTGTGCTAATTTTAAATTAATTATTGTGAATTTTGTTCTAAGCTAATGAATAAAGTTTACTATTGGTGGACATTAATATCTTGTTCTTTTAAAGTTTTGAATTAAAAATTTTCAATTTTTTTAATTAAATTAAATATGTTTTGATTCAAATTCTTTTTTTTTTTTGAAATGACAAAAGAAAGCAAGAAAAAGTTGGAGGTTTCATTTCCCAAGTCCTAAATATTTAAATAGAGATAATAATTAATGTTTGAAGAGAATAAACCAAAAAAAGTAAAAAGATGTTATTTCCACATTGGGCAATGCTCACATCAATAACCTTAATTTGTATTATAGATTAGCTTTGTTCTACATTCTATCTACTCAATTAACAAAAAAAAATTCCAATAACCAAATCAAGAAAAATAAAAGTTATAAAAAAATAGTAAAAATAAAACTAATAACATAGTTAATTTTACATAGAAGAAGATTTAAAGAGGGCGTTAAATAATTATCCTTATACTTAGTTCTTGTATCAAAATAGTAAATTACCTTATTAATTTTAAATTTATTTATTTTACTTTCTATTAAAAAACTTAACTAAATAAATTAATATTCTAAATGTAATATTCTAAATGTATTAATTTCGTAAGTTAGAGAGGAGAACATAACTAAATTAATTAATAATTTTAAAAAAAATCCCAATAACCAAAACACAAAAAATAAAAGTTATAAAAAAAATAGTTAAAAAAAGGTAAAAAGTATAAAAAAAATAAAACTAATAAAACAGTTAATTTTACATAGAAGAAGATTTAAAGAGAGTATTAAATAAATATCCTTATGCTTAATTCTTGACCATTGGATTGTTGAATTGATTTATGACTATTGGATTAAAAAAGATAGCGGTCAAATCAATGAAAGATACATATCTATGTATTTGGAAATACATTCAATAAAAATAGAAAATAAAATAATTTTCTTACTTATAAATTTTATCACATATATATTCTTACGGGATGTATTAAATGAGTTCTACTCTTGTTATATCTTGTGAAAATACAACTCATGTAATACATTCGAAAAGAATAAGTGATCAAATTAATTTATAAGTAAATGTAGCATTGCTCAAACAACAAATATAACTTTTCTTGATAATGGAAATCTCAAGTGGGTAAAATAAAAGTAAAAGCAAGAAATAAATGATGGTGTTACGAAATAGAAATTGAAAGAGTATTATGAATTGCATTAATTTTCTTGATTAATGAATGTACAATAGAGGAGGAATATATATACTAGAAGGGAGCTATAATCTAGGCTACAAATTAGGAATGAATGAGGAAACACAATCAATCTAATTTAGGAAATACAATCAATCTATAATACATAATATATTCTAACAGATGGAAAAGGACGGGTGGTGTAAAAGTGACGCAACGAAATAAACGCGCTTTGATATAGCATAAGTGCAGGCACGCCAAGTTATAATATAGTCTCGGAAGTCCGAGGGTCGAACCACAGGGATAAGTGAAAAGGAATGGAATGGATTACAGATTAAAGGGTTTTCTTATTTTTGTAAGTTGGATTTGTTGTGAAACAACGGAAATGTAAAACGTTTGTGAAAATTAATAAGAAAGCACTAAGGTATTAGGAAGTTAGTTGCGATTTAAGAAACGGTGGTCACTAGCTAATACAAAGACTTCAACACAAGGTTTCTCGAGATATGGGGAATGTTGGTGTATCTATCAATAGCAAAAGGTGCGACACTAGGCGACTCATTCTCGTATCGAAGCTATATCAAGAAAGAGACAAACAACATTCCACCAAAAACGAAGCCCCCATTCCTATCTCTTAGCTACGGGAGTGAAGCAAGGCAACCCATTCCCGATGAAGCTAATCCGAGATAGATATGGCAAACTCATCATAAAAAGATTTAACATAAAGTAAGTATATGAAATCTCATGATTTAAAGAATGAAAATTAGAAAGTGAATCCTAACAATGAAACAGAATGAAGTTTATGAGATAAATTCGTCAACTCATCGTTTATCACTTATGGTAGAAAAAAAAGAGTCTAAGTATCACATAAAGTGTAAAAAGCACTTAATATATCAATGAATGAATCAAGGATAAACTAAACAAATTTATAATCCATCTATGGGGTTTTAAGAACTTTTCATAAAAACTACGAAGAGGGAAAAACTCCATGGATGGGGGAAAGAGACTACAAGCTTTCTAGAACCATGTAAAAATGTTGTACATTCATTAACAATCAAGAACTAAATATACAAGGCATATAAAGTCTTAACTTAAAACGAAAATACCAAGAAAGCTTGAAATAATGGAATAAATGATGAAGCAAAGGATTCACAAACATTTATCAAACTTTAAACATGGATTGAGCCATTAATCACCGAAAATTATATCGCAATTTACCTCCGTAACCTTAGTAATAGACTACTCCATAATAAATGAAAGAACAAATATTATAGAAGAAGAAATCATTCTTACAAAATAAAAACTTACAATAGAAAATGAAGAACAATACTCAAAGAGCTCTCCCTTCTCTCTAGAACTTGTAAGTTTTAAAAAAAATAGATTATCCCTCTCTACCCCTTTGCTTGGCCTAAAACTAGCCACAAAATAACTAAGAAATAATAAAATAAACAAGGGAAAATATCTAGAGACAATAATCCCTCAAAACAGGCTGAAAGGAGCAGGTAGTAGGTGTACTCGCCAGGCCATGATCGATCATGGTTATGCCCATGATCAATCATGGTTCTGAAATTTCTTCACTCAGCACTTTGGAACACTTTAGAAGCCTCCAAGCTTACTCTTGATCAATCTATGCAATGCCATTGTATTCCAATCCTACAAAAATATGGAATACTACAAAATATACACCAACTTGGGCAATGTTAGATACAACACTCGCTAAGGCACTAATCTTGAGATGAGTGGATAATTAGGCAAAATTAAAGCAACAAACGCGTCAAGCGACTCCAGGAAAGAGCTTAATCATGACAATATTATGCGTTTATCAAAAAGTAAATGCAAGAAAGAAATAATAGGTCATGAATTTGAAATAATGGAGAGAGGTAGAAAGAAGTGATAGAGTGATGGTACATAGTCATGAATTCTGTTAATTTCAATATAGTAAATATGGAAAAGTTCATTTTTGAAGCAAATAATTCAGTTCAACTATTTTTATATGTGCTATTCAAGTCTCCATACCTAGCATAAATGTGAAGAAACAATTCAGGGTTAGAATATTGGAAATGAAAAAAAAAATTGATAGAAGAAGGAAAACGTGGGGAAGAGAAAGCTAAAGTAATATATTTATCATTGTGATATACGGCCATTGACTTCTCAAATTTAAAGGCTTACTTTGACTAGTACTCTTTTGTAACAGAAACTCTAATTTCAATATAAATAATGATACAAATAACAATTATTTTTTATATTACAAAATCGATCTGGTGCATTAATTTTATTTGAAAAATAAAATAAAAAAATGAGCCTCTCACTTAATTTTAAAAGGGTGCAGTAATTTATGAACTTACTGGCTTAACTTAGAATGGATTAAAACATTTACTATACTATACTATTGGTATATGTACGAAGTGTCTCATGTACTATTGCTAGTATCGCTTATTTTATTCTTTTTTGTTTATTTATATTTACGGTCTTGGCACTGTTAATTTTGTTTTCCTTTATTGGGAGGCTGGAAGATGTGTTTTATAAAACAAATAGATCTTGAAGTTTGTTGGCTCCAAATATATCGTATGATATTAATGCAAATTTTATGACAAGCGTATGTGTAACCATTCTAGCAAGAGCTGGCCAACATATTTGTGGGGGCATAATTGTAGGGTTCCTTTATGGGCCGAATGGATAAAATAAGATTCATATATCGTGAAAGATATAACAGGTTATGAATAAGGCCCAGTAACATGAGGGGCGATACAAGGTACGCGCTGAGTAAACAAGGATAACCTATCAAACAAATGGTAGACAAGCGCCGAGTAAAAGATAATCGATGACAAGCGCCGAGTAAGAGATAATCGGGTTAAGTAAGGTTTTAGGTCAACAAATAGAGAAAATGTCGACATGAGCATTCTAACCAATAAGACAGTAACACCTGTGATAATACAGTATGATAAATGCTTACTACAAGAATGAATGACAAAGTGACATGTATAAAGTGCAAAGAAATTAGTTACAACACATACGCTCCCCTCACATGGAAGGAAGAGATGAAGATCACAAGAACCACGAGTTATACCCTTTATGGTCATTTTACTTGTGACCTAATTTAGCTTGGAGAGTACAAAAAGATACCTATAAATAGAAGAGAGGACTGATAAGGAAGGGGGGACTCTGGAAAAAAGGCCATTAGAGCTAGTAGAAGAAATCAATTAAAACCTATCATAAAACTTAATCCAAATACCATCTCTACTAGTCTGAGCCGGATCTACACTGTTTCCATTCAATACATAAATCCACCACCTACAATATTTAGGTAAAATTAACGTATTATTCTTAAAGTATAATGCATAAGAATATATATATGTGTGTGTGTGTGTTGTGTGTATAGAGTTCGAATTTGGTACGGAATAGCATGTACGTATGGGAATTTTTAACTAGTTTTCTATCGCTAAAACACCGAGGAGATATTTTTAACGATAAAAAACCTTTGGTAAATTAAGGTTCAGTACATACAGACTGATCCGGACTAGTCCAAAGGACAATGGGATTATTGGACATATGGTGGGTGGTGTGTGGGAGAGAGTAATTAATTCATGGGATGATCATGGTTGCTCCTTTTTCGAATGTACTGAAACAGTTCAATTTAAATCTGACAAAACTTAAAGATTAATAAACGAGCACTAATATTATTACACAGTCAAAATAAAATTCTCACATTAAAATAAAATAAAATAATCCGATGAAACTTAAAGATTAATAAACGTGCACTAATATAATTACATAGTCGAAACAAAATTCTCAAATTACAACAAAAAAATGGTTTTCAGTTAATTACTATTGTTCATTATTTTCGCTAATCAAGACTCCAAGATGTGTATTGGTTAAAAATTAAGAGAACATCTCGTACATCTCTCAACTTATTTTTCATTTTGAATGCTCCATCTTATGCTGTTTTATGAGTAAATGTATTCTATCTTTATTTATTTTTTGAAGGGAAATTTTCTTTTCCACCACCCAAATAGCTTTTTTTCCAAATAGAACCCCAGAAAGTTAGAGAACTTTTCATATTGATTATTCCATCATTAAGCTTATTTTTATGAATAAATGTCTTCTATCATTATTTATTTTTTAAGGAGAAATTTTCATCCCCACTACTCAAATTGTTCTTTTCCATGGAAAACCCGAAAAAGTAAGAGAACTTTCCATATCCATCTTATGCCTAATTTGATGAATAAATGTTTTCCACACTTATTTTTAACTTTTTTAGTAGAAATTTTCTTCCCCGCCATCCAAAGAGCTCCATGAAAAACCCCAAAAAATAAGAGAACATGCATCTCATATACCCTTCAACTTATGTTCCATCTTGTAATTAATACGAACCTAAAGATACAACAAGTGTTACTAGAAAATAAATTGGAGGGCTAATCGCTTAGTTTAATTTGTTTTCATTTTTTTCTTCAGTCTATGTTATGCATATAAAAATGTACAAAAAATTAGAATACAGTGGGAATTAGGTCCACTAACGAAATAATATTTCATGTCCCCTCGCATTAAATTATCTTGTTTTATTTAAACTTTAACATCAAACCCTTGTTTCTCCACACATCTCTCTCTCTCTCTCTCTCTCTCTCTCTTCAAGTTCACTTAAGGCTTTCCGTCAAGGTAAACCTCTCTTTTGCTAAAACCTAGCTTCATGATGAAGAACTCATTCTACTACTAGTTAGCAAGCTTTTCTCACATCATCCAATTAATTAATTTGTTTCTTATATATTTTATACATATATATTTATATATATGCACTTGTACTAATTGATTAATCTTGATCTGTTTAACTAAGATGGTGAATGCAACAACGTTGGCCTACTTGGTTGTTCTTCTACTACTTGTTTGGATTATTGGAATTAATCCCTAAAATCAACATGTCAAATTATCAATATCTAAATTATAACAATGAAACCGCATACCTGGAACCATGATAAACAAATGCGGAATATGAGGATCGATCACAATAACAGCACGGATCAAGCGGGTACGTGGTCTTCCTTAACCAAATCGCCTTAGTATCTTGGTGGGAATTTTGGTTCTCTTCCAGATGGGGAGAAGCGAGCCACGGAATATGAGGATCGATCACAATAATAGCACGGATCAAGCGGATACGTGGTCTTCCTCAACCAAATCGCCTTAGTGTCTTGATGGGAATTTTGGTTCTCTTCCAGATGGGGAGAAGCGAGCCGTATTTTGATTTGGTGTATTGGGGACCATAACCGTAATAAATACTAAACAAATTAAGCTTTGAAATAAAATTTCTAGTCATACATCAGTTACTCGTACCTTTAACAAAAGAAAAAGAAAGAATTCCACGTGAGAGAAATAAACAATTCTATATTCGTGTCACTTGCATATATCATCCTAGGTATAACATGGATTAAAAAGGTTCCGCTTGTTTACCACATCATTTGTTGTGGCTCTTTTAGGCCTAAACTAGAGAATTGAAGCTCGGCCGACCACTAGTTTACTATATTCATAGCTAATCCAAGTAAAGTTTCAAAAAATGGTAAATCACCTAAAAGAAATTTATATTTATGACAAAAAAATTCAAAAGTATTAATTTGACATGATAGTTTAACAAAATCGCATTAAAACTATAAAAAGGTTAAACAAATTATATCATATGATTTAAATTTGAAAAAATTATATTCAATAACTTCTATAGTAGAACTCCCTTGGTTTTCCAATTAATAGTCATATACCTTTTTGGGATGTCTTAAATTCCATATCCTTTTAGGGACATAATCAATCAAACAAATCTTACAATAGAAAATAAGTTGTATTTTTTTTATCATTAAGGAGAAAATTACCTACTAAAGTCAAAGTGCGACTTTTAAGTTTTAACCTAAGATAGCAGGAGTAGCACAAATACTAAATCATGAGGGAAAAATTACTTGCCAAAACATATCAATAGAATTGTCCAAAAGAATGAACTTATCCAACTTGAATCTTTGTAAACCACCCAAACCTAATAACAAGCAAAAAGGCAAGAAAGGTCACATATGTAATCAACCAAACACATTACAAACTTTTTATGATGCCTGCTTTCTCTTCTTCTCTTTTCTTTTTTTCCTTTTTCCTTTGCACCCCAATTATATACGCAAAATAGACAATCTCCCTATTTTCATAATTGTTCGACTTTTCCATGAAATCTTAAAGAATAACATAAATACAGGGGGTTAATTTAAAGGATTGCGTTAAATAATTAGAGATTACCCCTGCTTTTCTATGTAATTCTTAAAGAAATTTTTGAATTTGTCTCCAATCTTTATCAATCAAATGCAATTTCTCTGTTATATTAGTGTGTGGGAAAGAAAGTGCAACCATGAATCACTTGAGAGATGAGACATACTGAGAGAGAGAGAGACAACATTGATATATAAATCAATTAGGTGTTGCAGTCATCCACCTACAACATCATAGCACACCAAAATCGAAACTATATATAAAGGCAAGTGATAATAACACATAATATCAAAACTTATTTATTGGAATTTGAGAAACTAAACAATAATACCTTCAAAATAAATATTATGCTTCTTTAAATTAAGTCTGACGATTCTTTTAATTTTTTGCCCCAAACTCTAAATGCTCCTATGAATAAGCCATCAGCAAGTCCTAGCTTTGAATAAGATTATGAAATCAGACATTAAAGGAGAGGGCCATGGAGGAGCTTAGAAGCATTTCACAAAAGTGTAGAGCTGATTTTAGGCTAGGGCTTTTGGGCAAAGTTATGGCAGCGGGGAAGGGAGATGATGGATGGGGCTTATGGCGGTAGTAAAGAGGTGTTAAACGGAGGTTGAAGATTGAGCGTAAAGATGATTGATGACGGTGGAAAGGAGGTGTTAGGAGAGGTACAGAGTCGTAGAGTTTTTGGGGGTTGAAGAGAGAGAATTAAATTTTCTAATTAGATAGATTAGAATATTTACATATAGGAAAAGTTTCTCCCGGCAAAAATAAAATAAAATTTATTAATTAGTTATTAAACCTTAATTTTTAGCCGACAAAATATATTTTGTCGAAAAGATACTGTCGCCTGAACAAAAAAAAACCTAGGACTTAGAGTTTTCAATAGGGGGAAACACCCCGCCAAAACCTTACCCAGCAGAATTATTTTTGTCGGCTAGAAAGATTTTTGCCGGAAACTTATTTGTCGACTAAAACTCTAACTTGTCGGTAGATGTTCGCACAAAAACTAAGGTTTTAGCGCCCGTGTTTAGCTGACAAGTGACTAAATTTTTTGGGTAAAAACGTTTGCGCTGACAAAATTAAGTATGTTGGCTTAAAATTTGTCGGCAAAGATAGATTTTCTTGTAGTGATGCCGGTTGTGGAAGAAATGAGGAGATGGCTTTGATGGGAGGAGACGGAGATAGCGAGAGAAGGGGGTTTTATATAGATCTAGATTGGTCTATATACATATGCATACATATATACATACAACTCCTCCTTTAAGAAATCAAGTTAATAATGTTCATAATGTGTGTTATATAGAGAGAAATTAGTGTTTATGTTGAGAGAGTTGATTGAGACGGGAGGGGAAGAGCATGAGGAAGAAGAAGAAAGGCAAAGGGTATCTTGGTCAGAAAAAGTTGAAAATTAATGGAAAGTTGATGGCGTCAGGATTTAGGTGGGGTTATGTCTAATTAAAACTATTTTGGGGGTTTTCTCAAATAGGGTTATTAGCTAGCGTAAGAGGTTAACTGTTAAGTCAATAAACCTCCTTTTTTAAAAGTAAAACTAGAAACTTAATTAGAACAATATTATTTCTTGTCCACGATTTTCTTAATTTTGTTTTCCTGTCCTTGTACGTTCTCTATTGTGGAAGTATGTAATTTACTCATTTTTGTATGTTTGTAATTTCGATATTATGCTTACTATTGCATTTATGCCTGCGCATGGACACATAAATAGCACGCACTACAACAGGCCTACCCGGCCCCGTGAAAAGGAAAATACACAATTACACCTCAATTATCCTTTAGTCATGTTACTAATTAATAATTTTTTTCTTTGTTTTCATGAATTTTGAATAGTGATCCCCCCTCAATGCTGTTGCCGGAGGGTATTGCCCTTATGGTGATGGACTAGATTCTTGGTATGATGACACATGTAGGAATAGATGGGACAAGCCCTCTAAGCATTCCCTGAGAACATGCAGGAGAAGGCACAAACATGCCCCAAAAGCAACCTGAATTATATAGTTCAAAAAATGTATGAAATGTTGTACCACTACAAAAAACAATGATTATTTGGAACGGCCACAAGTCTTGCCAAAACTGTATCAAGTATGGACTGAAAAATTTTTGCCTATGGATTTCTATATTTAAAGGCCAACTAACCATTTTGATTTGCCCACTTTTTTAATATATATTTTTCTTTAAACACCTCCCCCGCCCCCCCCCCCCCCCCCCAAAAAAAAAAGAAAATTAATAAATAAATAAATTACTATCTGTGAACACCCCAATCCACGACTCTCGTGCGAATACTGGTTTTCTTATAAAACGAGCATCTTGTATTAAGTGTTGAGTCGTCATGCATATAGAAGACCGTTAGGAAAGACTCCAATTCCGGCCGCGTGAGGAGTTTGATATTACCTTTATTGCCTCTTCGCTTACTAGGACGGGGATCGACCTGTGTTTCTGTGCTTTTTTGTGGGCCAGCCGCACGCTCCCAACCGTACGGCTACCTGCCAGCCGTACGGTTGGCACACCAGCCGCACGCCCCCAACCGTACGGCTACCTGCCAGCCGTACGGTTGGTACACCAGCCGCACGCCCCAGCCGCACGCCCTGCGGCTACCCCCAACCGCACGCCCTGCGGCTACCCCCAACCGCACGCCCTACGGCTACCCCCTGCGGTTGGCCTCTTTTGGAGTGTTTTGGCGAGATTTTTGCTATAAATAGGACCCTTGGGATCCCATTTGGGGGCATCAACACTCAATAGTGTTTTTAGTAAGTAGGAACTCTGTCAAAATCTTTAGAGAGTCATTTTAAAGAAATTCTGAGAGAGAATTTCTAGAGAGAGAAAGTTTTAGAGAGAGAAAATCTGAGAGAGAAAGTTTCAGAGAGAGAAAAAAGGAAGCAAGCAAGGCAACAAGGCCAGGCTCTTAATTCTTCTTCAGGCGCATCAGGTACGTCTTTCGACCCTCCTTAATTTTAGTACTGTATTTAATTTCACTTTTAATACAGAAAATTAGATAACTTGCAAAGAAGTTCACTGCTTTCAAAACTAGTCATTTCTAAGTTTTACAAGAAAACTAAAACTCGTTTTGACACGTTTTCAAAACAAAACAAAAAATACAAAAATAGTTTCCAAAGAACGAAACTACGAGACTCTGATTTCATTCTACGAATGAATACGTAGGCGCTCGCAAAGCTCGAGTCTGATTTCAAAATATTGTTTTAAACTAAATTATCCGAAAAGGACTATTCTGAAAACCATTCGAACTACTTGCAAGATATCTAAAATAGGAATTAGATGCATGATCCATTAAGAGACCGAAAGGGCGAATTGGGTGCCTAACACCTTCCCAATTCGCAATGTAGTTCCCGAACCCTAGCAAAGTAAAGTTTTCAAAATAAATCTCTAGTTTCAAACGTATGAAAGATAATTCATTTTCGAATTGTCCTTCGTACAATCTTTTGTTTGTTTTCTCGTAAAACAAACTGGCGACTCTATAAAACACATTTTCAAAGAAAACTGAGAACGAGGACTCCTATTCCCTCTTATCTCGGGTTGCGGGTCCGGATTTCTCACAGTGGCGACTATGCTGGGGATGTCGAGAACTAAGCTCTTGAATAATGGATCATATATTTAATTCCTGTTATTTATTAGATATAGGTCTTGCAAGCCTTAGTCCTAGGATAACATAGAAGCGATATAGGTGGATACCCTGATGCCTTTATTTGCTAATTATGTGAGGAAAATCTTTTTCATAATTAAAATTTTGTAAAATACTATAACAAACCATAAAGCATTGATCAATAATGAACTGCCAGATTGTTATTTTGCACACACTCACATCTTATCATGCATTTTCGCGAGTGTGAATTTACCCTATCAACTTCGAGACCAGAGTCGTGACTAGGCCGTGGACTTGCGCGTCTGCATTAGCCAAAAGCGCCTGAGACCACTCTCCTTGGCCAAGTACTTACCGAGGTATATAGAGTGACGAGAACACTCATGTACCCGGAATGTATATCAAAAGGTCCTTACACGTACCTGCGCTCTTGAGGTATATCGTAAGACCTGCCAAATAGGAGGAGCCTTAAACCTTACCCTCTTCAGCCACGCTTGCATATAGGGGAGTCAGGTTAGAACACAAGATTTTCTGCATTGTTTTAATGACCAACAGTCGTGAGAATCTAGTGAGCGAAAGCCCTGATTCCATGAACAAAGCAACTCATGAGGAGAGAACTTCCCGTGTTTTTAAGTAATTTTTCAGAAAACTCTTTTCAAAATGATTTTCCAAAACTATAGATAGTCAGGGAACCCATGGAATTCTATTCCTACCCTACCGCTATACGGGGCTCTCAAGTCGTCGCCGTTGGTCTGTTTTCGATCTCACCTAAAAGAAAACTTTTGTGCGTTTATTTTCATCCCGATCGATGTATTTCTGGATAAATTCCGGCAAGTTCCAAATGATATATTGTTGTTTTTCGGGGAAATGTGCATGATCGAATTTGTCCTTTTTTTCGGCATCAGACATTCACCCTGGCCTCTGCGTGGGCTGGAAGAGATAGCACCGGGAGACTCATCAGACCGGACTCATCTGACAGCATGGATCAGAATACTCCGAGCCGAAATATGAACAACCAGTTCAACAACGCAGCGGATCCGCCGCCCGGTCCGTTTTACCCAAACCCGGGAATGCCTCAGAACAATACCGTTGGGGGTCAACCACTACATCATACTCCGCCTCTTAATACCGATCCAAACTTGGCTAGCACAAGCGGAAACATGAATGCCCCGTTACCAAACCCTGAAGACATGTATCGGATGTTAATGAACCTGAACCAAAGCATGGCCATGTTACTAAGTGACAATCAAAGCACTCGTGCCAAGTTGGACGAGTTGGCTAAAGGTCGCTTAACAGAACCACCAAGGGAAACTCCGGTTATTCCTCCACCACCACCGCCACTCTCAGTTCATACGGAAGTACCACTGCCGTTCGAACAGTTGAACCAACCCAAACATGATCCAGTTGGCAATTGGTTACACCAAGATCCTATCAATCAAGTCCCTCCACAAATGCCATCAATACACGAACCTTATCACGATCCATATTATGAACCGATAAGGAGGCCCATGAGTGTCCAAGGGGAGGGCCCCTCACCAATGGAAGGCTACCGGGGGGATAAAGACTTATCTGAACTTAAAGAACAGTTGAAGGCACTAACCCAAAAGGTCGCCGAAAGTTCAAATGATTTGACCCAGTTGCAGAGCTACAATTTGTACCCGGAGGCTCATTATCCGGTGGGTTTTAAGATGCCTTCTATTCCAAAGTTTACGGGAACTACACCACCGAAACTCCACTTAAAATCATACGTCCGTTCAATGAGAATTTATGATGTCGGGGAAGCTGAATTGGCTAATTCGTTTCATCTTACGCTAGCCGGACCAGCCTAAAGTTGGTTTTTAAACCTTGAGAAGCACCGGGTTAGATCATGGTCAGCCATCGTCCAAGAGTTTGTGTCGTAGTACAAAACTAATGAGGAACTTAAAGTCACAAGGAAACATTTGGAGATGGCTAAGCAAAAAGAAAATGAAAGCATCAGCGAATTTGTTACGAGATGGAGAGAATTGGCAGCCCAAATGGTGGAGCGCCTAGATGAAGAGGAACAATTGGGGTTGATCGTGAAGAATCTAAAACCCGAGATTCGAACTCAAATGGGTCATCAGTTCTTTAGCAGGTTCAAGGCTCTACTACACGTTGGCAACGAAATTGAGGAGGACCTGGCCAAACAGGCTGAAATCAAGAAGTCTGCCTCTCAATACAAGAAGACTTCTACGTCCGCTGTCAATCAAGTAACATCTTATGGGTCTTATGGCAGAGGATATTCCAACAACTCCTATGGTCAGAACTCTGTGAAAAACATTGGGGATTACCCTGCACCGGGGTATCGCAACAACAGCAACAACAACCCCAGGACATTTGATCAGAATCGCTCACGTGATCGACATTTTTCACAATTGCCAAGACCGTTGGGGAAGGTTTTCGAACAACTGAAAGAAGCTGGGATTATGTATCCCATGAATCCGAGGCCACTACCACAACAGATACTGCCTCATTGGAACATGAATGAGCGATGCGAATATCACCAAGGGTTCGGGCACACTACTGATAGTTGTATGGCTCTACGGCATGCCATCCAAAACCTGATCGATAGTAAGAGAATCCCAGATCCGTCAGCCCCGAATGTTGCCAGGAATCCCCTTCCTAATCACCGAATCAACGCTATCGAGGAGGATTTAGATTTACCAGATCCTGTATTCTTGATCAAACCTGCCTTGAGTATAGAAAATGTTGAAGTGTTGAAATTTGGCTGTTTAAAGCCTTCACCCACAATCATCGAATGCATTCCGCCAAAGTCCCAGAAAACTGCCGAAAAAATCGAAGATGAAACCTTATTGGGGCTATGTATTGATGAAACTTGCACCGCGCAGTCACAAGAGATATTCAGCCCAAAGGTTAGGGGCTGGATGAAACAAATGAAGTTTATACCTGGTCTTGGACTTGGCAAACAGAATCAAGGAATCTCCCACTTTCCACAGCTTGGAGGCAACCCGAGGCGACAAGGGCTCAGATATAACCGAGGGAAAGCAGTAAAAAGGGACACCCATCAAAATGCACATTCCTCACAAATAAACATGATCACTTTTGATTGGAGTAAAGTTTCGCAAGTCGAGAAAAAGTTGCCTCCAACTCCAGTTGAAATAACTCAAAGAGCAAATGACCCAGTTGCAACGTGGGTCCAACAGTTGACCCGTTCTGGTAGAGTTTACCAACCACCGAGTGCCAAGCCACTTACTGATGACACTACTCCCAAGGAACCGACAAAAGATCCAGAAGAAGGCGCGTTGTTGAACAGTTGAAGAAAACACAAGCCCAAATCTCAATTTGGGGACTCTTAGTGGCATCCAAGCCACATCGGATGGCACTGATGAAGATGTTAGACGAATCGGTTGTTCCTCTGGAATCCACCCTGAATGAGTTAACAGCGATGATCGCTTCAATGGGGATACAAAAACAAGTACTTGGGTTTTCAGATGAAGATCTGTCACCGCTCGGTCGAGACCATAACCAAGCTCTGCATATCACCGTCGTAGCTTGCGTGATGTCTATACCTTATGTTCTTGTGGATAACGGTTCTACGATTAATGTGTGCCCCTTGAAAACCGCGGTTCGTTTGGGTATCGACTTAACTACGTTGGAAGAATCACCGGTCACAGTTCGGGCATACGACAATACCAAGCGAGAAGTATTGGGTTCCGTCATGTTGAGCATGCAAATAGGGCCGGCCACGTTTACCACTGAGTTCCAAGTCATTAACATTCCATCAAGCTTCAATTTGTTATTAGGACGAGTTTGGCTGCACGAGGTTGGGGCACTCCCTTCCTCACTTCATCAAAAAATGAAAATACCTTTCAACGGAGACATCATCATTGTTAAAGGCGATCCTGAAAGAACAATAACGCCGAAAAACTCACCCGTATTAGGAATCGGGAGACAAGATGTCCAACTCGGGGGATTTTCGTATGAACCGAAGGTACAAACTCTTACCACACAGACCGCGAATTATCTGCCCCCCGATGACATGGCAACAATGAAGGCGCAAGTGATACAGATGATGAGGAAAATGAAATTCTTACCAGGAATTGGTTTAGGTAAATATAAAGCAGGCATTGCACAGATGTTTGAACCATACCAACAACCAAGGCCTCTTGCTGGTTTGGGATATACGGGAGATAATAACTGCACAAAGAACACTATATTCACGGATAGATCATTGAATGGATGGTTCATTAAAGAGGGTGAAGACTTTCCCTACTGCGGGTTTTAAGAGCCATGGTTAAACGAAGAGGGAAAGCGACAGCCGGGATTAGAAATCTTTTTCGAAGAAGACTTGTATATCAGTGAAGGATTTACTCACACTTTCTCATCAAAGCTAAAGATAACCAAGCCACCTGCCGAGCCACTGGAAGAAGAATATATGTTGGGTAACATGTTTGAGGTTATGACAATTGAGGAAGACTATCTCGGGGATCCTGTGCATCTTATACGCCCTATCGAAGGAAAGGAGAAGAAAAAGAAGAGAGAGGAATGTTGATAGAAATGTACAAAAGTTAGAATGTATGTTATCTATGCCAAATGATGTTTCTATCAATAAAATTGACAATCTTTTCCCCTACTTTGATTCTTGTGATGTTGAAGTTATGAATGAGAATCTAAATGATGAACAAAGAATACAACCTATTGAAGGGGACACGGTCACAATAAATTTTGGAACAACCGATGATAAAAAAGAGATAAAAATTGGGGCCGAATTGAGCCATGATGAAAAAACAAGCTTAGAAAATTTGTTGAAAGAGTTTGTTAATGTGTTCGCTTGGTCATACGCTGATATGCCGGGTTTAGATGCCGACATTGTGATGCATTAAATACACACTAAACCTGAATGCAAACCTGTCAAGCAAAAGTTAAGAAAATTAATACCTGAGTGGTCGCTCAAAGTAAAAGAAGAAGTCACAAAACAATTGGATGTCGGATTCATACGGGTTGTTGAATACCCTACTTGGTTGGCCAATATAGTGCCAGTACCAAAAGCCAACGGCAAAGTACGGGTTTGTGTCGATTATCGCAATTTAAATGCTGCATGCCCAAAAGATGACTTTCCACTGCCAAACATTGATCTCATTGTCGACAACATTGCAAATCATGCTTTAAAATCATTCGTCGATGGATTTGCCGGGTATAATCAAATTAAAATGCATCCTGACCATCAGGAAAAGACGGCCTTTATCACACCATGGGGTACTTATTGTTACACCGTCATGCCATTTGGGTTGAAAAATGCCGGGGCCACATATCAGCGGGCCGCAACTACTCTGTTCCATGATATGATTCATAAGGAAGTAGAAGTATATGTCGACGACATGATCATCAAATCCTTAGACCGGGCAAGTCATGTGGAAACTCTTTGAGTCTTCTTTGAACGGCTTATGCAATTTCAAATGCGTTTGAATCCTCAGAAATGTGTATTCGGGGTCACCAAGGGCAAGATGCTGGGATGTATAGTTAGCAGAAAGGGAATCGAGGTTGATCCAGCAAAGGTTAAAGCTATTCAGGAAATGCCAGCCCCCAAAACCGAAAAGGAAATACGGGGTTTCCTCGGGAGATTACAGTTCATCAGCAGGTTCATTTCACAGTTGACTCGAACATGTGAACCGATTTTTAAGCTACTCCAAAAGAGCTCGGATGGGCAATGGAACGAACAATGCCGAGAAGCATTTGATAAGATTAAACAATATTTGGCCAAACCGCCAGTCTTGGCGCCTCCCCAAGTAGGCATTCCATTAATATTATACATGTCGGTCAATGACTCATCAGTTGGGGCAATGTTAGCGCAACATTTGTTGAAAACAAGAACTGAACAAGCAATATACTACCTCAGCAAAAAGTTTTCTCCAGGAGAACAAAACTATACGGCTTTAGAGAAATCGTGTGCCTCGTTGGTTTGGGCTACCCAGAAATTACGACATTATATGTTGGTCTTTTCCGTGATCTTAATTTCCCGCTTGGATCCCTTGCGATACTTGTTCGAAAAGCCAGTGTTGACTAATCGAATGGCTAAATGGGTGTCTCTACTTTTAGAGTTCGACATTTCCTATGTAACTCAAAAGGCGATCAAAGGACAAATCATAGCAGACCACCTAGCAAGTAATCCTATCTTTGATGCTGACTTACAAGACTTTGGGTTTCCTGATGAAGGTATCATGGAAATTACGAAAGATGATGAATGGAAAATGTACTTTGACGGGGCTTGCAACCGTAATGGGAATGGAATCGGGATCTTGTTAATTTCTCCAGATCAAACCCATGCCCCTATGTCTTTTCGCCTGGAATTTCCTTGCACTAACAATATCGCGGAATACGAAGCATGCATTGTTGGATTAGAAATCGCTTTGCAGAAAGGGGTTCGCAAAATTCACGTGTTTGGAGACTCAGCTCTCATTATCCACCAGATTTTGAAAAAATGGAAGATCAAAAAAGAAAAAGTTGTTCCCTTCTTAGCCCAACTTGAAGAAACTTCTGAGAAATTTGACTGTATTGAATTCTTCTACATCCCGAGAACACAGAACAATTTTGCTGATGCCTTAGCTACACTGGCCTCGATGATTGAAATCCCGAGGGAGAAAGAAGAAATTCACATCCAGATTCAGAAACGGATAAATCCGGTATTTTACCTATCACTCGATGTTGAACGGGGAAATGAGATCGATCAGAATGTTTGGTATTACGATATCTGGCAATTACTCAAGCATAATGAATACCTATCAAATACTGACAAAACCACTCGAATTACGCTTCGTCGCCTTGCATCCCGGTTTATCATTTGCGCGGGAAAATTATACCGAAGGAATGATGACGGAATACACCTTCAATGTCTCGATGAAGAAAGGTCCCGAGTAATGATGGAACAAATCCACAGCGGAGAGTGCGGTCCACATATGAGCGGTCATACATTGGCACGAAAGATAGTTCGTCAAGGGTATTATCGGTTGACAATGCAGAAAGATTGTTTTGAATACGTCAAAGGATGTCACCAATGCCAAATATACGCCAAGGCGCAGAAGCTTCCACCAAAAGAATTGTATCCCATGACATCTCCTTGGCCGTTTTCCATCTAGGGTATTGACATAATTGGTAAGATTTCGCCTAAAGGAAGCAATGGGCATGAATACATCCTAGTAGCTATCGACTATTTCACCAAATGGGTTGAGGTCGAGTCTTACAAAGATTTGAATGCCAAGAAAGTAGCACAATTCATCCGACACAACATCATATGCCGATACGGGGTACCACATGAGATAATATCTGATAATGGGACACATTTTGAGGGTGAAGCCAATGGGATCATGGAAGAATATGGAATCAAACGCCACAAATCTTCCCCATACCGCCCACAAACTAATGGGGCCGTTGAAGCCGCCAACAAGAATTTAAAGAATATCATTAGCAAAATGGTCAAGTCTGGTAGAGATTGGCCTGAAAGTCTCCCGTACGCACTTTGGGGATATCGAACTACTGAAAGGGTCTCTACAGGGTCAACACCTTTCTCCCTTACATACGGCATGGAAGCGGTTTTACCAGTGGAAATGGAAATACCTTCTTTACGGGTTGTCTTGGAAAATCAAGTCACTGAGAGTGATTGGGTGAAGGCTCGGTATGAGGAGCTGGCAATGATTGATGAAAATCGATTGAGGGCTTCATATCAACATCAAGGATATCAAAAACGTGTTGCAAAAGCCTTTAATAAAAAGATCCGAGACAGAAGCATTATAGTTGGAGACTTAGTCCTCAAAGAAATCTGTGAACTAGCCCGAGACCCACGAGGAAAATTCTCACCAAAATGGACAGGCCCTTACATTGTCACTAAAATCTTATCCGGGGGAGCCGTTCTCCTTACCGACATTGATGGCCAAGAGTTAAACTTACCAGTCAATCTCGACCGATTGAAGAAGTACTATCAGTAAAATTGTATACATGAACTACGAAGACCTGCGCCCAAAAAAAAAAAAAAGAAGAAGTTATTATCTGGGGAAACGTAGGCAGCCTGAATATCAGGCCCGGTCTATTCATTGTAATAAAATTCATCCATTTGAAAGCAAAGAAGGGGACAGAAAGAGATTTTCCATATAATCAAAGCCAAGCTACTACATACTTTCCATGAAAACAAAACCTACATACATCAAGCTCCTACATACTTCTACTACAGATCCATCTACCTACATACATAGAAGCAGTATACCAAACCTAACCTAAAGCCATCAATCGTCCGCAGAATATAAGATCCTCTCTCGCTCCATGGTATGATAGGAAGCGAGAACTGTCTCATCTGTCACTCGGGAATCCGCAAACCGGAACCATCTCATCATCATAGGCTCATGCTCAATGGTCTGTCGAACCCGACGCCAGATATGCAACACGACATCAGACCGAGTCGCCCGGGTAATGCCAACCTCTCCTGCACGAAATCGTCGAACGTAGCGGGTAGACCACAAGCTTTGCAGCGTCGTCTCCAATCTCGGGGTGACGGGAAGAGCCACCGAAGAGAAATCTCTCAGTGGAAGGGGTATACTCAGAGAAACATCAAACTGTCTCGTTAGCCGCCCGGGTATATAAAACGATGTCTCCCTCAAACCGCGAAATCGAAGGTAGTTTTGCCCACCCATGCTCGTAATCATAGTCCTCATACGCCACCATGGAACCTCCCAACGAATCGAAGAAGAGGACTCAGAAAAACGGACAGCCCAATCATATGATGATAAACGATGAATCCGGGCGTAATCAGGACGCTGGAAGAAGTGCCGAGAGTCCCAGGGAAGCCGAGTCTCCAGATACCGAAATCTCTCAGTAACCCACATGTATAACAGATAGGGGCTACCCCGAAAGTGACTAAGTTGGCACTAAACCACGACATCTAGACCATTCAGTGTCTCCGCCAGTAAGATGGGAGTCACCAAATGGTCGCATCTAGCCTCAGACACCACCCGAATAATCAAAGGATCGACCATGATAGCATCATCAGTAATTAGAAGCATCTGAGAAAAAGCAAAGATCATACAGGCAGCAGTCCGACCTGAAAAATAAGCCGGATCATCGCCATGCTGCATGAAGAAATCAGCCAGGCGACGTAAGTGGAGTCGTCCATCTACGATCATGGGCCGGCACTCACTCTCCCGCAAACCCAAAAACTCTGCTAGCATGACCCGAGGACTCCTAGAATCCCGCAAAGATGCCAACGGCCATGAGAGGTCCTGGCGCATCAGTAAAGTGAACTCCTCGATCGTCGGGTAGAGCTCGTCTAACCCGATACGGAAGCAATGATCCTCAACATCCCAGAACTCAGTAAGACCAAGCAAGAAAGAGAAATTGATATCATGCGAACACCAACGGTGAAGGTGGCTCGGGTCGCCCCAATTGAGACCGCAATCAGCCTCGGCTAAGGATACAAAATCAGTCAGAAGGGAGAAAGAATCGTGGGCATGAAAAGTGGACATGATGATAGAGCAAGAAGAGTTGTTTTAGGCTAGAAGGGTAGAGTGAATAGTGATCTGGATGAGAAAAAAAGGACAAATTCGCGCCCTTTTTATAGCACAACTGCACAGGCCAACCGCATGGCTGGAGGCCAACCGCACGGTTGGCACCCAATCGTACGGCTGGCTTCCAACCGTACGGTTGCCTCCCAACCGTACGGCTCCCCCTTCCGGGTGGGGCGTGCGGTTGGCTCTTCCCCTTGGTCAAAAATCTTTGTTTTTTCAAAAATCTTCTTCACAATACATTATGATATGAATATTGCCAGACTCTATTCAGGAAGAACGATCCATCATTGCATGCATATAAATTTAATATTCACTTGCCAACACGCGTACTTGACCATTTTTGTAATTAAATTCAGCCAATCTTAACGATTCTTTCACATACATTCATGATACGTTCGCCAATGTATATACTTGATTACTTTCATTTTCAAACAAACTCATAATGTTTTTTGCCAACATATGTTATATGACCATTTCTTACAAACACATTCACAACAATTTTCTGACATTCACATAACATCACACGCAAACATGTCTTATCCAAAAACACAACTTTTTTATTTCATAAAATAAATTAACCACACTGATAAAACAACGTTTTTCTAAAACAAACATACTTAAATTAAACCACTAAATCAACAAAGTCTAAATTAACCAAAACATATTTAAATTAACTACTTAAATTAAAATGTTTTTTCTAAATAAAAATCCTAACAAAACATCGAACCATCATATCATCACTGAGGAGGAGGAGGAGGATCCATCGTGCATGGTCGTTTCACTTCTGTCTCTCCAGCACCCTCTGCTGGACTCTCCGAAACTGTACGGCCCTCAACTTGACGAGACGGAGTAAGCCGGGAGGTGCGCCTCGACTGCTGGACCGACTAAGAGGGTGCCGCTGATCGGGACCGCGAACGAGAAGGATGATAGGTAGCCGTCATATCGCCCGCCAAGCGTCTACTATAGCGCCCCATGTACTCCGTCGGAAAGGGAGCCGCAAACGTCAGCAGTCCGTACATGTTGAAGTAGCTCCTCAGTAACTCAGCCACCTCGTGAAGCAAGAATAGTCCCCTCTGCCAAAACCAAATTACCAGTTAGTAACATTTATAAACTAACGCATGGACTAAGACTGCTTCAAAGAAAAGAAACCTTACCTCCTCGCCCGAAACATGTGCCAGGTCCCCCATCTGCTCATCGCCCACAGGTATAGTAGGGATCCGGTATTGTTTGGGTAGACCGAGATCCAAGTATGGGATATCCCGAGGGTACTCCGGGATCGAGTACGACGCCAACGCCACACCCTCAGGAGCTTGTGACGGACCAGCTCCGCTACAATCCACCGGGGGAATGTCCTCCCCAGTACCTTCTCTCCCCTCCGACTCGGGCGCCACCGCTTTCCCCTTCCCCTTGTCACCACCCTCACCGGCTGGAGCCTGGACTATACCCGCTTCCGCCCCTAACTATGCCTCCCTCTCTCCTAACTCCCGGAAGACTATCCCACGAGCCGCACCTGATGATGGGGTCGACAGAGAATATGGCCTCAGCCCCACTGACTCGGCACCAGGTGACCCGACAGGTGTACACAGCAAGGGCGAGAATGACACATGATGAACCCAATCCATGTCGCCCGGCCCATACACAGGTGATGATCCAGTCATAGACCCACGTCCCCCGGGTGTCTGCGCCGACTCCAGCATCTGTCGCATATCCTCTGAAGACAACTGAGGTGTCCTCCCCGCCATCACTGGTGGAATGGGCGGCCTCGATACCGGACTCCGACCACCCAACGGACTCCTCCCACCCCTCATCGCCCTACCGCGTCCGGGTGAGACCGCGACAGTCTGCTCCTCGACCCCTCCTCCACCTGGCCCAACTGGGGGCGACCCGCCATTGACTCCTCCCAAAGGCACCTCCTCCGACCCCCCTTCGTCGTCGTCCTCCTCCTCCTCCATCTGCTGCGGCTCTGCATCCCTCTCGCCATGCGGATCCTCATCATCCGAATCTGCAATCCCCTTCGCCCTCCGGTTCGGTGCAGGAGCGGGCTGATATGGGACCCTCTGCGAGATGTACAACTGCCCCCGGATGAACATCGGGTCTCCCCCGACGGCAGCATACCTCGCGTATATCACTCTACCACGCACTCCTTTCATCTCCCTCATCAGATACCGGTGCGCGAACGTCCCGTACTCTCCCTCCACTAATAAGCCCTCCATCGGGACGCCTCCCAAAAACAAAGCCCTCTCCTCTGCAGATAGCATGACCGGCCGCCTCATCGCCGCTGGAGGCCAGGCCAGGACTCTAAAGCCTAACCCAAGAGTGTGCTGCCGCACCACGCGCTCCCCCAGGTAGAAAGCAGCACCATACTCACGCAAAAACAGCCGCCTCGAACGAGCCGCCGCCAGTGCATCAGCATACCCCCACTGCTGTGTCACGTATGCAGGCCATGGATTCCACTGAACCTGCCACATTGAACATAAACTATAAATAACATAACTTTCTTTTTCAAAAATAATTTAAGTTTTATTCAAATTCCTACCTGATCTAGCTGAAGACCTAAGACGTCGCATGCACTGACGTCAGGGGTCAGATATCGATACACCCCAACTATGTTCCCACTGTAATACCATCTGAAGAGCGGGAACTCATCTGCGAAGGTCGGGTGCAGGTGGATCTGACCAATACCTTGATGGGTATGTGCAATAAACCACATCTGCCACAAATTATCACACTTGTTAAAACTATCAAAATCGGCATACTTTTTTATTAATAATCGCATAAATTGAGGGTTTAAATTATTAATTACCTCCCAAAGTGTGACCAGCCCGCGGTGGTTGAGCTCCATATGACGGCACACCAAGTCCATCGACTCGTACAGCACCGCCAAAACATATCCCCCCCAGGCGAATGTGTACAGCTGGTCGAAGAATCGCAAGTAAGGCAGCCACCATAATCGTAGGTTGTCGCCGCCACGTGTGTAGAAGAAGTCATGCAGCACGAGCAACAGAAAACACTGCGACAACTTCCGGACCTCCTGGCGTGACATCGGCCCATCCCCAAACCTCTCACTCTCAGCCTCGATATGCTGCACCATCGCCCTGTGAGGTATCCCGTCGGCCACAATCCGACTCGGCCTCCAACCTAATGCTGCGCCCATCCCATCTAACGTGACTCGCAACCGGGGGTTGGGCGCCAAAGCCTCCCCTCCAAATGGTAGTCCCGTCAACACGAACACGTCCTATGGGGTCAATGTCATCTCTCCCCAACTCCAATGGAAGGTGTGCGTCGTGTCCCACCATCTCTCTCCCAATACTGTCGGCAGACTCACCGATCGCTGGAATTCCCCACCAGGAAGCACCTCGATGAATCGTCCGAATGGGTTCGCGCTCAAATAGGCCCTCACCAACAGGGGAAGCTGATCTCGTAGCTCGGGCGCGGCACCTGTGATACCGCGGTAACGTCCAATCCTCTATCACAATCACGTGTTTTAATTAAATTTAGAACTCGTCATTTTAATTTAATACATATTTTAAAAATAAACCATGTTAACTATGTTGATTATGGCAAGTAATTATTAAATTTATCATATTTCATGCATATCACTTCATTACATTTTTTGAAAAAAAATCACGTAGTAACTACTAAAATTAGAACATACCCTAGTACGGCGGCGGATCTCGTGTACCGCAGGCTCCATCAGTAGCCACTCCCGCCCTTCTCCTGGCGAAATCAAAGGCACGTCACAGTACATCGCCCGCTGTAGCGACCCGTTTGCCCCCAGTGGCCCCTCCCAGGCCACACCATCCCAGTCATCGTGATAAGGCGCGCAGATCAGACGCCCATCAATCATCGCCGTAATCGAATCCACCTCATCGCCCGAGAGTAGCTCCGATGCATCCCCGCCCTACGGTAGGCCCCCCATCATCATATACACGAAAATCGACAACAGTCTCGTGAAAGCCATCACTCACACTTTTCAGAGCACTCACTAAATATTTTTTGAAACGTCAGAAATTTATAGACTAGAGAGAAGATTGCAAGAAGAAGTGATGAGTATGAACCAACAGGCCACTATTTATAGGAAATAGGAGCCAGCCGCAGGCTAGCCAGCCGTACGGCTGGCCCCCAACCGTACGGTTGGCTCCCAGCCGTACGGCTGGGGGGTCAAACCCTACGGCTACCCCCAACCGCAAGACCCTAGCCGCACCCCCTGTGGCTACCCCCATTTTTGACCAGTTTGACCTAAAAAAAAAGGGGGGGGGGAACTAAGACCATGAATCAACTTATCTCGGAGTACAAAAGGACCAAGACTCACACACACGCACGAGATGATAGATCAATGCCCGAAGTTTGACACTCAAAAGTCTGTGGAGGAACCGAAATCCCATGGGATGGATCCATTGTCCGGAAGGCTCGAATCTGATTAATAAACAGGGAAGGTGTAGAAGATGAATCGGGTAGCAAAAAAAATTAAAAAAGTAGAGAAGGGTAAAATCCCGTTGGTCCAAGAGAGAAAAAGTGAGGAGAAACAAAAAAAAATGAAGAAAAATCAACAGGGAGAGCCACACTAAGAGTGACAGCTGTGCCAAAAGGCGGAGGGCTACGTTTTAGGTGAGTAAGGCTCCCGTTTTGGATAAAGCCAAGAAATAAAAAGGCAAGGAAAGTCCGAAAGCCCAAAATAAGAAGGCCGGATAATTAAAAGAGGGAGCAATAAGGGTATCGAAAAACAGAAAACAATACAGGACCAGCATCTTCTCTGTAGAAAAATCAGAGGGTAGCTTGAGGATGATTGAGAAATCCAAGCGAAATTCTATTCCCATGACCAAAGAGAGGAAAACTGAGGGTAGAGAGATGTCAGATCCCAATAATCCATGCACAACGGTCCGAAAGTTTCTATGAAAAGTTGATTTAGAAGTCTGATTCCCGACAACGCCGAAGACCAAGACTGAGGGTAGAAAGGAATGGAAGAAGAAAAGCACTTTTACTTCCAAGTACTTATCTCTAAAACATATCATTTTGAAAAATCAACAAAGCAGTGTTTGAGTAACCATGGCAATGAGACAGTAGATGGGAATTTCCCGAATTCTTCGAGTAGGAATTCTTCGCATTCCCCACGATGGGAATTTTATCCGTTTCCCTTTCCCCACGATGGGAAATAACATTTACCGCACGTTCCCCAAGATGGGAATTTCCCGAATTCTTCGAGTAGGAATTCTTCGAATTCCCCACGATGGGAATTTTATCCGTTTCCCTTTCCCCACGATGGGAAATAACTTTTACCGCACGTTCCCCAAGATGGGAATTTCTCGAATTCTTCGAGTAGGAATTCTTCGCATTCCCCACGATGGGAATTTTATCCGTTTCCCTTTCCCCACGATGGGAAATAACATTTACCACACGTTCCCCAAGATGGGAATTTCCCGAATTCTTCGAGTAGGTATTCTTCGCATTCCCCACGATGGAAATTTTATCCGTTTCTCTTTCCCCACGATGGGAAATAACACTTACCGCACGTTCCCCAAGATGGGAATTCTTCGCATTCCCCACGATGGGAATTTTTCCGAAATCACTTTCCCCACGAAGGGAAATAACGACACCACGTGTTCCCCACGAAGGGAATTTTTCGGATTCCTCAGAGTAGGAATTCTTCGCATTCCCCACGATGGGAATTTTTTCGAAACCCCTTTCCCCATGAAGGGAAATAACGACTCCACGTGTTCCCCCGAAGGGAATTTTTCGAATTTCTCAGAGTTAGGAATTCTCCGCATTCCCCACGATGGAAATTTCTTCCGATCCCCTTTCGCCACGAAAGGAAATAACCTTTACCGTCTATTCCCCAAGATGGGAATTTCTTCCTGAATTCCTCAGAGTTAGGAATTCTTTGCATTCCCCACGATGGGAATTTTTTTTCGATCCCCTTTCGCCACGAAGGGAAATAACCTTTACCATGCATTCCCCACGAAGGGAATAACTTTGTCCCCATATTCCCCATGATGGGAGCTTTCAAATTTTTTCAAAAGATATTGACTTCTTCTTAAAATTCCAGACATTCATTCTTTCACTTTTTCTAAGAATTGAGAAACCTTTGAAGCACTTTTCCATTACGATCTTTTGGCTCAATGAAATGACAAAACTTCTCACGTGAAGTCCTGTACACTGAGGGTGGTGTGTCGCTGAGGGTAACGCACCAGTGAGGGTAGACGGAAGAAAAAGATTGATGCATCGTGTCGCCTGGCCGAGAGGAAAGGGGTGATCGTGGATCGCATCACCTAGAACTCAACGAGATCCATATGCCAGGAAACGGTACACTCTGATTCAATTATTATCTCATTGAGGTTTGCCCGAGAGTCGTGAATCGTTGTCTTCTAATCGTCCCAGTATTCTTGCGGGCAAGAATCCCGGGACGAGAGGGTCTGTGAACACCCCAATCCACGACTCTCGTGCGAATACTGGTTTTCTTATAAAACGAGCATCTTGTATTAAGTGTTGAGTCGTCATGCATATAGAAGACCGTTAGGAAAGACTCCAATTTCGGCCGCGTGAGGAGTTTGATATTACCTTTATTGCCTCTTCGCTTACTAAGACGGGGATCGACCTGTGTTTTTGTGCTTTTTTGTGGGCCAGCCGCACGCTCCCAACCGTACGGCTACCTGCCAGCCGCACGCCCCAGTCGTACGCCCCAGCCGCACGCCCCAGCCGCATGCCCTGCGGCTTCACCCTGCGGTTGGCCTCTTTTGGAGTGTTTTGGCGAGATTTTTGCTATAAATAGGACCCTTGGGATCCCATTTGGGGGCATCAACACTCAATAGTGTTTTTAGTAAGTAGGAACTCTGTCAAAATCTTTAGAGAGTCATTTTAAAGAAATTCTGAGAGAGGATTTCTAGAGAGAGAAAGTTTTAGAGAGAGAAAATCTAGAGAGAGAAAATTTCAGAGAGAGAAAAGGAAGCAAGCAAGGCAACAAGGCCAGGCTCTTAATTCTTCTTCAGGTGCATCAGGTACGTCTTTCGACCCTCCTTAATTTCAGTACTGTATTTAATTTCACTTTTAATACAGAAAATTAGATAACTTGCAAAGAAGTTCACTGCTTTCAAAACTAGTCATTTCTAAGTTTTACAAGAAAACTAAAACTCGTTTTGACACGTTTTCAAAACAAAACAAAAAATACAAAAATAATTTCCAAAGAATGGAACTACGAGACTCTGATTTCATTCTACGAATGAATACGTAGGTGCTCGCAAAGCTCGAGTCTGATTTCAAAATATTGTTTTAAACTAAATTATCTGAAAAGGACTATTCTGAAAACCATTCGAACTACTTGCAAGATATCTAAAATAGGAATTAGATGCATGATCCATTAAGAGACCGAAAGGGCGAATTGGGTGCCTAACACCTTCCCAATTCGTAATGTAGTTCCCGAACCCTAGCAAAGTAAAGTTTTCAAAATAAATCTCTGGTTTCAAAAGTATGAAAGATAATTCGTTTTCGAATTGTCCTTCGTACAATCTTTTGTTTGTTTTCTCATAAAACAAACTGGCAACTCTATAAAACACGTTTTCAAAGAAAACCGAGAACGAGGACTCCTCTTCCCTCTTATCTCGGGTCGCGGGTCCGGATTTCTCACACTATCTATTAACTAGCTACGTAATACCAAAGTCTACATATTTGTATTCCTGTAACACATCTGTTAATAAAAATAAACCAAACTTCTAAGAAACAACATTACAAACTCATGAAATTAGTAATTTTAACCAATTACCATCAAATTTTAATTAATGACATTTAATTAACAAATGGTCAAAATTGCCTTCCAAACTTTTGCACTTAACAAGTCATATAGAAACTAAAATATTAGTTATTTCTTAATTTGTATCTAAATGCATTAGTGTGTTAACTTTTGATTTTCTACAAATGACTAAACCAAAGATACAACCTACACCCTTAAAACCAACTACACCCACTAACTTGACCACTGCCTAATTCATTTCATGCAAACATCAATTACATTAGTAAAACAACAGTTCATCCAAGAAGATCATTTGTATTTTTTACAATATAGTATTTCTAACTAGTATCATTATAAAAATGTTATCAGTCCATTAGAAGTGTCGAAGAAAAGTGTACTAGTACACTGGAATGCTGGAGTACTTATATTTGGGTTCATTTAGATTGCTGGACATGTTGCCAAAGAAAATTTGGCTTAATTAACCTAAGCAAAGTATTGCAACGAAAAATTATAATACACATTTTTGTAGTTGTATGCCACTTGGTATTAGAGCCCACTTGTAGTACTTTATTTAGATAGTGGTTTTGAGCCACAATTCCAACATTGCAGGAGGTTAATTCACTCATAACAAGAATAATTTTTAAGTTGTGTGCGGTACCTTGGATAAACTCTTTACCAATGTTATTGAGAAATAAGTTAAACGCTTAGTAAAACCAGACCCCAAAACCAACCCAAATCAACAATAACTAAGCATTAATTTTTCGGCTAAATAAATCCAAAACTTATCCAAAGTTAAGGCCAAAATAGTTCTATAACAGTGTTTAGAATGGAGCAAATAAGCCCCAAAACTAAGTGTATTTAGGTGGAAAAGTACTTTAAGAAATATCATCAACTAAACCAAGCCCTAAATAGTTTCATAAACGCCAAAATAGACTGTTACGCACATACCTGCATGAGAATTTGGACGGGCACATGAGGTGGAAGCGTGATCTCACACTTATGCTCCCTCAGTCCCTCTGTATTTTTCCATTTGCTAGCCATAATGGTTTCGTTAAAAATATGGAATGAGTGAATACAACATCCTTTCCTAAATTTTTGACACCTAGTGAGAAGGAAACTTTCATAGTTGGAACAATTATCTATAAATATATAGATACGAAGCAAATGTTGAGGCCACTTTTTTATGAACTCCTAAGTTAAATGCAATCAACAAAAAATTGCTACCCGAGACTAATTACACTATACAGTTTCAAAGAAATGAACTCAACATAATATAGATTAACACAAAGCCGTAGGCAAATGAAAATTACAAACTAAATATCAAAGTATTCAAAACTAGGTTTAAGATGCAGGTCAATAACCATTATTAGCACTTAACAGTGTTTCTTCGAAAAAACAAATGAAGCATAAAAACAGATCCAATAAAAATATTCAAAGTCTAAGCGTCAAACAATAACATTTGTAAACAAAAATCCAATTCAGACAGCATATAAGGGGAAGTCTATACCCTTATAAATACTCAAAAAGAAGAAATAAATGAAAAAACATAGTTTTTGAGCATATAAATGAAGCATAAAAACAGATCTAACAAAATTATACAAACTTGAAGCAATAAAAAAATAGCAGAGTAAACGAAAATCAATCAGTAAAGGTAGAAATTTCAAATTTTCAACATATATCCTGATTCCATTTCAAACTTTCAACATATATCCTGAATCCATTTCAAATTGGTGCTCATTACATAGATATAAACAAATTTAAGCTTTTGAACAATTTCAATCAGAGATGTAAACAAAGATCTAACCTCAAGAGGATTGTCAACAATAGTATAATCGATAAAAAACAAATAAAGATTTACACTAAATACCTAGGGTTTCTCACGCTCTAGCGACGACGACCCGAGTAGTAGGAGAAATCTTAAGGTTTCTCACATACATAAACAATCTGAAGAGCCTAGAATATTTCCTCAAATGATATACGCAATGATGAAGAATAGTTACGGTTTCTATCGACCAATGAGGTTGAAAATGTTGGGGGGAATTTTAGAATTCATTTGTGAGAGAGAGTGAGCGATGATGGTGGTGAGGGTTCCTGTGAAAGATGTAGAGAGAGAGAGAGCCGAAGATAACTCTAAGAGAACGAAATGACGAGGGAAAGAATAATGGGGGCATTTTTTTACATCTAAAGAATAAAACTACATTGTTTATTCTATAATATTCGTCTTTTATTTTAGTTTTTTTACGCTGAAACCATTTGAGCGGGAGGGAGACCGCCAAAAAGAAAGGAGTTTTTCATACGCATTATATTTCGGTCCTTAGTATTGGTATTTGGCACCCTCACAATGCAATCGTGCCTATAGCATCGTGCCAAATAATATTTTTTGGTACGGCTGAATAGTCCCGTTCCTTTATATTAATATTTGGCACTTTAAAAGGTGGCCGTGCCTTATAGTATGGTCCCAAATAATGATTTTTTTTGTAGTGTACCCTAATTAAATAACTGTGAACCACACATCTAAACTAGAGTTTGAAAGAGAAAAAACGATGAATAATAGTGATTACTTGAAAGTTACGTTTCCCATGTCTTAAAGTTTCTTTTATGTTGGATAAGATTGGTCCAATTTGAAACGGGTGATGACAACCTAAATTATTGTGGTTGTAGATTATGTTTAATGGTAGTGAATCTACACTTTACTTAGAGGTACTTTTATCATCACCCATTTTCAAATTTTTTTTCTTTCCCACGTTTTCCTTGTTTCTATCATTTTTTTTTTCCAATCATATATCTTATCAATCTTAAGCATGCATTGTTTCATCTCATATATGCAACGGAAATTAGTGCTAGCTAGGTAGAGATTAGAATTGTACATATAAAAGTAGTTGAAATGGGTTCTTTGCTTAGGAAAACAAAAAAGCAAGCTTTCCATATTGAAATGTGTCAAATTTAAGAGTATTTATGTACCATCATATCACTCCCCCCCCCCTCTCTCTCTTTCTAACACCACCTGTCAATCCCCTTCTGTCTGACATTAATCTTTATTTCCTTTCTTCATCATATATTATCTCTCTATATCCATCTCAATATCACAAGAGTGATGGCAGAGAGAAAGTTGTGATGGATTGGCGGTGACTTTTGTTTAGAAGGTGTTGCAATTAATTTATGGGTTGATTCTCCTTTCATCTTTTTTGGATGTAGTAAAGACCATATTTAATCTGACCCAAAATACATCTTGAAAGTTTATTTTAAAAGTAACTTTCAAGTTTCAACTAATTAATCAGACTTATAAATGTTAATCTAATAGCAATGTTCATCTCAAATAAAATTTCTCACATCTCTTCCATTCTCTTGTACTATATTTTAATCCCTCTATTAAAAAGCAAGGAAAGGAAATGGGCTCTCTTGGAATGTCAAATCAGATGGATATGGAAAGAGTATATGATGGAAAAAGGATGTAGCAAATATAAATGCAAGAAAGAAGCAGGGTGGATTGACGGGTATTAGCATGGAAATGAATTCTATTAAATTTCAGATAGTCAATATGGAAAGTTTCTTTTCTCAAGCAAAGAATTCAGTTTAACTATTTATGTGCATACAATTCAAGTTTCATACCTAGCATTAATTTCTTTGCACATATGAGAGGAAAAAAATGCATGGTTAAGATGGCTCGGGGTATTGAGAAGAATAAAATGAAAGAAATAGGAAAATGTGGGGAAGATGAAAAGAAATTTGAAATTGGCAATAAAAAAAGCATTTATTTTCTTTAAGCGATAGTTCTAGGCCTTGGAAAGTGAGCCTAGAGCAAAATATGATAAAAAGAAATTTCGATTTGAATATCCCAATCCCAATGTCTAACAAAATAAGTCCAAAGGAAACTTGGGAAAGAAATAGCTTGGAAACTAAGTTGGAGAAGCTTAGCTCTGAAACAAAACATACAAGTCACTTAAAACTAAAGGAAAATCTAACAACGCTTCCTAGCAAGTCATAAATGATAACCTGATTTCCTGACAATGGATTCACGTCCAACTTTGTAGCACTTTGAGATGTCTTAGTAACCTGAATAGCCATGTGAATCTTTGTCATTTTACGGTCTTCAGTGACCCGTCATTTTTTAGTTTTAGAAACTATTATAGTAAATCCATCATCAGGAAACAATAGCCTTCCAAGTCAAAAAGGTATCCGATGGGAATGGAACTTGAACAGGAGATGGAGTAGTTATGGGAGGAACTTAGGCAGCTGAGGTTCTAACATTAGAACTCATAGATTCAGCCACACACTAACTCTCATCTCCGTTCTCCTCTTTGTCCCAGTTATAATAATCCTATAAATCAGCATCAATTGGGGATTTAGAGGACTCATTAGTATGAAAAGATGGATCACAAGAATAATCTCAAGTAATATAAAGAGAGGGGCCAGCCTAAACAAATGACGGTCTGGAAACCGAAGGCACTGTGGTCCAGAAAGAACATATAGGATACTGAATCAACAAAACAGATCTCTAACCTATCACTTGAGTTGTTGTACCTGCCAAACCCAAGTCTGAAACAATAATGAAGTCACTGAAATACCCAAAGTACCCAAATCTAAAACCATATCAAAAACTAAAGGCATAGCCCGAGAGGTATCTATAATTGTACCCAAATCCCACTGATGTATCAATAACTAAACCTTAAACTGCTATCAAGATCTGAGAGGTAGAAGAAATATTGGTTGGGACTGAAGGATGATCAACTTGCCTATATTCCTGCCTAACCTAAACAGCAAGACTCTTGCCCTCACGGCAACGAGAATCCATGGAGCGACCGTGTCGCAGACATCTACACTCTGAAAGCATATGGCGAACCAAATGAAAATGATAGCAACACTTAAGCAGCTCCTCATAAGCCACCTCTATCTTATAACTAACCCTTTCCATCTCAATAGTAAGCACATAAATCAAATCAAAACTGAAATCTCAAATAAAACACAAGCAAACATACTCAAATCCTTAGACCTTGTTTGGTGGAGGTTTTGAGTTGAGTTTTTTTGTTGGGAAGTGTGAAAGTAGGTGAAAAAGTTGAGTTTAGTTGAATTTGGTTTTTGTTGTACTTTTTCAACCAATTCAAGAAAACTCATGAAAAATACTCAAAAAATAGTCATAATAGATCTTATTTTATAGATCTCGATGAGCAGGTTTCAAATTATTAATTTTTTTATCTAATTCTGATTTTTGGATTTAAAGTTAAGGTGATTTAACATTTTTATGAGAGAGAAAGTAAAGTAAAGTAAAGTGAATTTTGAGAAGTGTGAAAATAAAGTTGACCTTTTGGTAGAAAACTAAAAATCTATGAAACAAGGGCTTAATAGCCATAGCCTGATCAATATTGACAAGTATATCCACACCCTTAGTTGTAGTTGTCAATAGGTTGATGTGCTGGTGATCTAACGTAAAACCAATAAATCTAAACCAAACTTGCACGGATCAGCGAACTTGTTTCTCGAGACATAAATCAAGCTCCCACCTCCCAGTGTTGTAGTCTGAATGTACCCATTTTGAAATTAATAACTCGACCAAACCAAGTACAGGACTTATGATCCCTAGAATAAACAAACAAAAAAAAGAAGCCATGTCCTAGAGGAGTGACTAATGGCGGATCCAGGAAATTTCATTGCGGGGGACCAATGGAGGAATACAACGATGATGGAGACGATGGACAATCGATGCTGGTAGACTAGCTGCATCGTAGTCGATCGTTTCGTTGTGCCATTGTGGGTTCTCTTAAGCTCTCTCTCTCTCTCTACTAATTTTTTTTTAATTTGGGGGACCACAATAAAAATTTCATAGACTTAACTATTTTTTTATATATTTATATTAAAAAAATTAATTATTGGGGGGGACCAAGGCCCCCCTTACATTACACATACATCCACCCCTGCCTCGAACTATGTACATTTTTCATAAAAAAGAGCGTGTACTTACGTTTAGTTCTCACTTTAAGCCACCGGGCAAATTTAGATGATTTCTCCGGTGCCGGAGAGTTGACATGGACAATTAATACACACGTGGATGTACAAGAAAAAAGACAAAAAAAATAAAAATTGCAAACTCATATTTCGGAATCATGTGCCGAAGAGTTTGTACTTTCTCGGTTTCCTCTTCCTCATTTTACTCAATAACCATCATCTCCCTTTCTGACGTCTCCAAAATAGCGCGTTGTGTTATAGCCCAAGTGCAGGCACGTCAAGTTGTAATATAGTCTCGGAAGTTCGAGTGTCGAACGACAGGGATAAGTGAAAAGGATTGGAATGGATTACAAATTAAAGTGTTTTTTGATTCTTGTAAGTTGAAATGGTTGTAGAACAACAGAAAAGTAAAACAGTTATGAAAATTAATAAGAAAGCACTAAGGTAGGTGGAGGTTAGTTACGATTTAAGAGACGGTGATCACTAGCTCATACAAAGATTACAACACTAGGTTTCTCGAGATATGGGGAATGTTGGTGTTTCTCTCAATAGCAAAGGGTGCGACGCTAGGCGACTCATTCCCGGGTTGAAGCTATATCAAGAGAGAGACAAACAACATTCCACCAAAGACGAGGTTATCATTCCTACCTCTTAGCTACGGGTGTGAAGCAAGGCAACTCATTCCCAATGAAGCTAATCCGAGATAGATATGACAAACTCATCATTAAAAGATTTAACATAAAACAAGTGTATGTAATCTCATGATTTAAAGAATGAAAATTATAAAGTGAATCCTAACAATGAAACGGAATGAAGTTTATGGGATAAATTTGTCATCTCATCATTTATCACTTATGTTAGAAAATAAAGAGTCCAAGTATCACATATAGTGTAAGAAGCACTCAATATATCAAGCAATGAATCAAAGATAAGCTAAACAAATTTATAATCCATTTATGGAGTTTTGAGAACTATCTATAATTTCTACAAAAAAGGACAAAAAAACTCCATGAATGGGGGAAAAATACTACAAGCTTTCTAGAACCATATAAATATGTTGTATGTTCATTATCATCCAAGGAACTAAATATACAAGGCATATGAAATCTTAACTTAATATGAAAATACCTAGAAAGCATGAAATAATGGAAGATATGATGAAGAAGAAGAAGATTCACAAATATTTATCAAACTTTAAATATGGATTGAGCCATTAATCACCAAAAATCATATCGCAATCAACCTCCGTAACCTTAGTAATAGACTACTCCATAATAGATGCAAGAACAAATATTATAGAAGAAGAAAGCATTCTTACAAATTAAGCACTTACAATGGAGAAATAAAGAACAATACTCAAAAAGCTCTCCCTTCTCTCTAGAATTCTAAGTGTAAAAAAACTAGATCATATCTAATGCCCCTTTCCTTGGCTTAAAACTAACCACAAAAGTCTAAGAAATAGTAAAATAAACAAAGAAAAAATATCTAGAGATAATAATCCCTCAAAACAGGCTGAAAGGAGCAGGTAGTAGGTGTACTTGCCAGGCCATGATCGATCATGGAAGTGTTTTGCCAGAAAAAATGGTTCCATGATCAATCATGGTTATGCCCATGATCGATCATGGACATGCCTATGATCAATCATGGTTATGCCCATGATCGATCATGGTTATACCCATGATCAATCATGGTTCTGGAATTTCTTCACTCGGCACTTTGCAAGCCTCTGAGTTTACTCTTGATCGATCTATGCAACACCATTGTATCCCAATCCTACAAACACATGGAATACTACAAAATACACACCAACTTGGGCCATGTTAGACACAAAACTCGCTAAGGCACTAATCTTGAGATAAGTGGATAATTAGGCAGAATTAAAGCAACAAACGCGTTAAGCGACTCCGGGAAGGAGCTTAAACATGACAATATTATGCGTTTATCAACTCCCCTCAACTTATCTCTTTCTAGTCCCTTAGCAAGACAAAACTATAATAATTTCAAAAGCACTACGCTATACAATATGTTGTTAACTTCAAAGTTCCCTTAGAAGACGAGTTGCATCTCGTGAAGGTTTTCAGAAATGATACCTACAAACATTAGAAGTTTGATCACGATGAATGATGAGAATGAAGATTCAAGTTTCAATTTGCAAAGCAATAGGCATTACTATCAATTTTCCAGAATGATGGACTTTTGAATGATCATCTAATTCGCATATCTCCTTTAGAACACAATCCCATATTCTCCAATGCACACATACTAGACTTTGATTCAAGCAATTCAATATAAACACAAAGAGTCATAGTCATTCGAGAAGGAAGAGAGAACTTTTTCAAAAACAAAAGCTCCGAAGATTTGTCAATTCTAAGCACTTTCTTTATCTTTTACTTGGAAATTTCGCTAAATTAGTTCAGGGCAGTTTTCATCTCTATGGGGGGCAGCGGTCTCACTTATCAAATATTTTCGTTACTGCTCATTCATTGGAGCTTGAAGGAAGCTATTCACCCTTTCCCATATGGTAACCTATACCCCTCCCTAATATTAGACAAAGAGACTTAAGATTTAGTCAAGTGAAGCTTTAAGTCAATATTAGGAGAAAAGTCATCCAAGTTATCAAAGTGCTATGCTTTTGTCCTCTCATTGGACGATCTTTTCGAAAGAGCTTCAATTATTTTTGGACAAAAATTCCTCTTCTCTCAATGAAAATAAATCTAAGTGTTATTACCGAATTGGAAAAAAGCAAAGCAATCTAGCATGTGGAATATGAGAATATTACGGGATATGAGACTAAGTGGAGCAAGGCAATTTAGATTATCATTCAAATTCCTATCTGAATCAAAGAATTCATGCCAAATGCTAATGAAACAATAGTCTTTATTTGAACAAAAACTCAATCATTCATCAATTTTCAAACTTCACAAAAAAAAAATTAGAACAAAAGTTCTAATCCCATGGAATTTTTACAAGCATAAATAAAAAAGCCAACCAAACAAAAAATGAAAAGTGTTTTGGAATACGCATACCCCCCAACTTGAAGAAGACATTGTCCTCAATGTGAAGAGATTGGTGAAAAGTGGAGGAATCCACTTTGGCTTTGCTAAATCCATTTAGAAAACGAGCTTGAAAAGTTCCTAAGAATGCATGCTTTAAATTGCTCGGTAATGGCTTTAGCTTGATTTTTCCTTTAAGCTTCTTGGTGGACGTGGGTGTGTTTTCTTCTTGATTATCGGATGAATTAACCTGTTTATCCAACAAAGAAAACACTTGCATACATTCCTCGGGTTCCTTGGAAGTCGTTAGAAAACCTTCCGTAGAATCCGATTCTAAAGTGGCAACAAAGTCGTCTTGGACCAAAGAATCTATCATGTTGACGTGTTCACTTTCTTCATCACAATCATCTTTTTAATTATTTAAAGAGAACACATTAAGGTCTAGAGTCATGTTACCAAAAGCTAACTTAATGTGAGAATCCGGACCCGCGACCCGTGGTGGAAGGGTCCTCCTTCTCGGTTTTGTTTAAAAACGTGTTTTGTAGAGTCGCCAGTTTATTTTACAAGGAAAACAAACAAAAGATTGTACGAAGGACAATTCGAAATGAATCATCTTTCATACGTTTGAAACCAAAGATTTATTTTGAAAACTTTACTTTGCTAGGGTTCGGGAACTACGTTACGAATTGGGAAGGTGTTAGGCACCCAATTCGCCATTTCGGTCTCTTAATGGATCATGTATCTAATTCCTATTTTAGATATCTCGCAAGTAATTTGAATTATTTTCAGAATAGTCCTTTCCAAATAAATTCGGTTTAAAACAGTATTTTGGAATCAAACTCGAGCTTTGCGAGCGCCTACGTATTCATTCGTAGAATGAAATCAGAGTCTCGTAGTTCCATTTTTTCGGAAACTATTTTTGTATTTTTGTTTTGTTTTGAAAACGTGTCAAAACGGATTTTAAATTTCTTGTAAAACTTAGAAAGGATTTATTTGAAAGTAATGAACTTCTTTGCAAGTTACCTAATTTTCTGTATTAAAAAGGAATTTAAATGCGGTATTGGAATTTAAGGAGGGTTGTAGAGAATATACCTGATGCGCCTGACGAAGAAAGATTACTTGCCTTGATTGCTCCTTACTTGCTTCTTTCTCTCTCTCTAAGACTTTCTCTCTCTAATTTTCTCTCTCCAAAATTTCTCTAAAAATAACTTTCTGATAATTTTGACAGAGTTTCTACTTACTAAAAAACACTATTGAGTGTTGATGCCTAAAGTGAGAGCCCAAAGGTCCTATTTATAGCACAAATTCCGCCAAAAACGCTCGAAAAGAGGCTAACCGCAGGGGGTAGCCGCAGGGGGTAGCGTGCGGCTAGGGCGTGCGACAGGGGGTAGCCGCAGGGCGTGCTGCTGGGGCGTGCGGTTGGGGAGTGCGACAGGGCCGTGCGGTTGGGGCTTGCGGCTGGGGCGTGCGACAGGGGCTACGACAGAGGGGTCAACCGTACGGCTGGCAGGTAGCCGTACGGTTGGGGGGGTGCGGCTGGCTCTCCAAAAACGTACAGAAACACTCGTCCTAGTAAGCGAAGAGGCAACAAAGGTAATATCAAACTCCTCATGCGGCCGGAATTGGAGTCTTTCCTATCAGTCTTCTACATGCATGGTGACTCATGATAAAAAGTAAGATGCTCGTTTTGTAAGAAAACCAGTGTTCGCACGAGAGTCGTGAATTGGGGTGTTTACACTTAACGATTCCATTCTTGCAATTGATAATGGCATTGGATGTCGCAAGAAATGGTCGGCCAAGGATGACCGGAATCTCGTTAGCGGGATTCGACACGGGTTGCATGTCGAGGATGATGAAATCAACTGGAAAATAAAACTTGTCAATTTGGACAAGTACATCCTCGACCACCCCTCTTGGGATTTTAACGGATCGGTCCGCTAATTGAATTGTAACCCTCGTGGGTTTTAATTCACCCAACCCCAACTGTTGATATACAGAATATGGGAGTACGTTCACACTCGCTCCCAAATCTAACAAAGCATTTCTTATCCTACAATTCCCTATGACACATGAAATTGTGGGACAACCGGGGTCTTTGAACTTGGGGGCTCTCGTGCCTTGCATGATGGAGCTCACTTGCTCCGCCATGAAGGCCTTCTTCTTGACATTCAACCTTCCTTTTGTAGTACATAAGTCCTTGAGGAACATAGCAAACGAAGGTATTTGCCTGACCGCGTCAAGCAAGGGAATGTTAATTTTCACTTGCCGAAAGACATCCAAAATCTCGGTATTAGATTTGGATGGTTGGTTCAATCTCTCCGGGAAAGGGACCTTGATTCCGTTCTTGATTTTTTCAAGATCCTCCTTTCCTTGTTTCTCTTCCTCTTCCTCTCTCTCCTTCTCTTTCTCATAACTTTCTCAACCTCCGACTCCTCAACACTCGTAGATTTAACTATGTCCGCCACCTTGGGGATTTTAGGAACAATAGTCTTATCTACAACTTTTCCACTCCGAAGGGTAGTGATGGATTTAAGTTCTTCCATTTTACTACTAGGCTCTCCTCCCTCTATAACCAAAGCTTGGCCTCTAGGATTAACTAAAGGCTGAGACGAGAATTTTCCCTTCTCTTGGGTTGCTAGGGCAGTGGTGAGCTTAGACATTTGAGTTTTTAACTCACCCACATCACGATCCGTTTTGTTCACAAATGATCTCAACAAAGCTTCTAGGTTTTGATTGGGATTTTGACTTTGGGTGGAACAAAAGAGTTTTGAGGTTGTTGTTGTCTTTGGTTTTGATGGTATTGGTTCTGGTTCTGACTTTGATTACCACCCCAACTGAAATTAGGGTGATTCTTCCATCCCTCGTTGTACTTTTGAGAATAAGGGTCGTTTTGGTTTGGGTTGCATTGGTTCATGGCGTTGACTTGGGAAGGGTTTTTGAGGACTTCCCAAAATGCGGGAATGGTGGGGCAATCCTCGGTGGTGTGTCCCGTGTTTTCACAAATGACACACAATTGACTTGACGACACCACGTTGACCTCCTTAAGCTTACTTGCTTCCATTGCCTCTACTTTCTTAGACAATTAGAATAACCTCGCACCCATGTCATCCTCATTGGACACTTGGTACAACCCACCCCTTCCTTGAGTTTTGGCTTTGGGTTCTTCGGAATAGGTGTTCCAATTTTGAGCACCTTTCGCTAATTCATCAAAATATAATAAAGCCTCATCGGGGTTCTTACTCAAGAATTTAGCATTACACATGGTCTCAACAAATGTACGCATATCGGGGGTGAGAGATTCATAGAAAAAACTAACAAGGCTCCACGTTTCATGACCATGGTGAGGGCATGCGTTTAAGAGCTCTTTATATCTTTCCCAACACTTATAGAAAGCTTCATTTTCTTTTGGTGAAAAATTGGATATCGCCCTCCTTAAAGCATTGGTTCTATGAACGGGAAAGAATTTTTTAGAAACTCCGCTTGAAGCTCTTGCCAAGACCGAATTGATTGCGGTCTTTGAGCATTTAGCCAAATTTTTCCTTTATCTTTAAGAGAGAAAGGGAAGAGTTTTAAACGCATGACATCCTCGTTAATATTTGCCTCACGAAATGTGGAGCAGACATCTTCAAAGTCTTTCAAATGCAAGTATGGGTTTTTCGACTCCATACCATGAAAGGAAGGGATACGTTGAAGCATACCCGGTTTGAAAGAGAAAGCTCCGGCTTGGCCGGTAGGAAGCACGATGCACGAATTGGAAGTTGCCCGAGACGGTTGAAGATAGTCCCTCATTGTCCTAACAGGAGGAACATTGTTGGCACCTTCCCCTTCGTTATCGCTCTCATGGTCCGCAGCCCTTCCTTGATTTGCCATTCTTGGCGAAGGAGGAGGGCTTATTCTTGGCGAAGGAGGAGGGCTTATTCTTGGCGAATGTCCACGAACAGTTGCCCTTGCATGGGCTTGGAAAACAATTCGAATAGCTCCTTGGAAAATCTACAAAATCAAACAAAAATAAGGGAGAAAAATAAATTATTTAAATGGAGAGATACTCACGGAGAATGGTTTTATACAAAACCCGAAATCCGCTTTTTGCCTTAGTCCCCGGCAACGGCGCCAAAAACTTGACGACACCAAAATAGTGCGTTGTGTTATAGCCCAACTGCAGGCACGTCAAGTTGTAATATAGTCTCGAAAGTCCGAGTATCGAACCACAGGGATAAGTGAAAAGGAATGGAATGGATTACGGATTAAAGTGTTTTCTGATTCTTGTAAGTTGAAATGGTTGTAGAACAACGGAAATGTAAAACAGTTGTGAAAATTAATAAGAAAGAACTAAGGTGGGTGGAGGTTAGTTACTGACGCGCCGGAAATACTTCCGCGCTTAGGAACCCAAGTGTAGGTCGTCAAGTTATAATACTTGGTAAATCCAAGTGTCGAACCACAAGGATAGTCGGAAAGACGATGTGGTGATTACGAGTCCAAGGCTTTGTTCAAGAGAATTTGATTGGTTGATTTTAGTTGTTGATTTTAAAGTCTTGCAATAAAAATTAAAGTGATGTATCAATTGATAAGAAAAGGCTAAGGCATTATAGAATTCATTTGCTTTGCAATGTTATGTAAAATTAATCTCATTCAAAATTCTCAATGCAATTCCTAAGTGTTGAGTACCTTACACTTTTCTAAGCAAAAGGGTGTGAAGCAAGAGCAACCCATTCCCATATAAATGCCATATAAAGAAAGGGTGTAAGTAAAACTCAACACAAATGTATCTCTCATTTTTATCTTGTAACGAAAGGTGTGAAGCAAGTGCAACCCATTCGCATATAATGTCCAACCAAGATGCAAACTTGAGATACACCAAAAGAAAAGGCATAAAATTAAACTAGGCATTGAGAATTCATTGTTAGTTTCCCCTAGGCAATTGACTTGATTATGAAAATGGCCAACTAAAAAGTTTAGCACAATAAATCATAACATTTCATTTGTCTAAGATTGGGAGGTCTAGGTGGAGATTCAATCATCCAGTTTAGACACATTTGGTAAATACAAATTGAATCCTTAAGGTGATTAGTGTAGTTGATTATGGCATAAACTTAAGAGATCCTCCTTCGAAACACTCTAACTAAGAAAATATAGAGTCTCAAAATCATATAAAGTGTAGAAAGCACTCAACATATCATTAAAGCATTCAAGGATTGGAATCTCAAATTTATGTTATTTCCATGAATATTCAAAGACTAAACATGCTTGGCAATGTAAAGTATCTCAATCATAGAAGGAATGGACATAGGCTAATAAGAAATACACAAGTGCATTATCTCCTCATTAATGCTTGAGATCTATGTATACAAGGCATACAAAGTCAAATCACCTTATGGGGATTATCTTACTAGCTTATGAATGGTTGATTGAATGGAGAAGATGAAGGATTCAAGAAGTATTTAACAACACTAACAATGGAATGAGAAACAAACTTACATAATTAATGCAATGCAAACTTCATCTTCTAGCCTTAGCAATGAAACTACTCCATGATAGTTGTATGAACAAAAACCATTAAAGGGATTTCCATTTCTCTCAAGAGTTTCTCTCTCTAGATTTCATACAAGTAATGGATGATGAACAAAGTGCATGGAAAAGCCACTTAAATAACTACAATCTAGATTTAGAAATTACATATCCCCAAATGAGGACAAAGAAAATAGTTAAATAAAAAGGCAAAACAATGCCAAAAATGGCTATTCTATCACACTTTCTAAGGGACCCCTGGGTAAACACCTGAGCCTGGAACAAAAATAGAAAGTCCAGCACTTGTTGGTAAGTTTCAATGCATCAAAAGGGGAGAAAAAGTGCTTTTGGGGGCTGTGCTGTGCATTCTGGGAGGTCTCTGATCGATCAGAGGCTCCTCTGATCGATCAGAGGGGAGATTTGGCTTAAAAAGGTGGGCTCTGATCGATCAGAGCACCCTCTGATCGATCAGAGGGAAAGTTCTGTACTAAAAGGTGGCCTCTGATCAATCAGAGGCTCCTCTGATTGATCAGAGGACACTTCGGGAGACTTTTTTTCTTCTCTTTTGGCTTCTATCTCTCTTGTACACTTCCCAAAGCTTCCCAACTGGCTTCCATAGCCTGAAGGTACAATCAAGACACTAGAAAAGGCTACTTTGAGCCATGTTAAAGCAATTCTTGATATTTTGAGTGTGTGCACAAGAAGTGGATTAATTTAATTAATCTAGGCTAGAATAAACGCGATAAACACAATCAAAAGAGCGTTAGCGACTACAAAATTACGCGTTTATCAATGCCCCCAACTAAACTCTTGCTAGTCCCTTAGCAAGCAAAATAAAAATAGCTATGTATAATATCCGAAAATGCATTTAGCACATGCATTTTGCCTTTAAACTCCTAAGTTCCCCTAGAAGACGAGTTGTGTCTCGTGAGGGTTTACAGTGATGATACCCACAAACATCCGAAGTTTGAACTCTAAGTAGTAGAATTGAAGCATTTTCATGAATTGATTCAAGTGTTTGGCATTACTATTACAATTTCCGGAATGTTGGAATTTGAATGACGATCTCCATTGCTTACAATCTCCTTTAGAAACTAGCTCCACATTCCCATTTGAACACACTAAGCATATGGATCTATGACACAATCATTTTTAATCACAAATAGTTCTATTCATCAATAGTGGAAGAAAGAAATCTTTCAAAAACAAAAGCTCAAGAACTTTGTCAATTTTAAGTACTTTTCTTTATCTTTTACTTGGACTTTTTGCTAAATTAGCTCAAGGTGGTTTGCATCTCTATGGAGGGCAGCGGTCTCACTTTGTGATTTTGCATTCATAGCTTCTTCTTTTTTTTTTTTTTTTTTAAATGCACAAAGGAAGCTATTTACCCTTTTTCCACATGGTAACCTTTGCCTATCCTTAATATTAGACAAAATGACTTATGAATTTAGTCAAGTGAAGCTTAAAGCCAATATTAAGTTTAAAAGTCATCCAAGTTTTCAAATTTTTTATAAGTGCCATGCATGTGTCCCCTCTAAAGAGGATCTTTTCGAAAGAGATTTTATTGCATTTGAACATTACTTCTCTCTATACAAGATGAAAATCACTCTATGTGATACCAAAGACTAAACCAAGTCACAACATTATGCATATTCATAGGAAACTACAAGGCTGAAGAATCTAAATGAATCAATGCCATAGAGATTATCACTCAACTACCTATCCGAATCAAGAATTTCATGCCAAAAACCATCAATTCATGGACAGTTCTAAAAAAACTTATCATCATTTTTCAAACTTCGATAAAATGGTGAAATCGATCCTAACATGGAGAAAATTAACATGAAAGAAAGCATGCTTGAGAATTTAAGATTTGAAAGTGCTCACCCCCCAACTTAAAGTTGGCATTATCCTCAATGCTCTTGAGGTCGACGAAAAAATGGGCGAATGCTTGAAAAATTGCTTTCCAATTTCTCCAAAAAGAAGTTAGGATCAATTTCAAAGCTACGATATATACAAAAATCTAAGAAAAATGGGTTAGCATTAGTCAAACATAACATTCAAAATTAAAGCTCAAGTCATCACAAGTAGTTATGTTTAGATAATCTAACAACCCAAAAAGAAAAGAAAAAAATTAAAAAAAAAAATAAAAAAATGGAGTTTTCAAAGTTAGGAGGAGTGACCATGCTTCTTCTTGGACTTGGGTTGGTAGAGGATGAAACCATTGGAGCTTGGGACAAATGGGTTTTGAAAATTTTGGTGGGTTTATGAGGGGCTCGAAATTGGGGATCTATGGGGTCAAAATTCAAGATTTGGGTGGATTTGGGTGGAAATTAATGGATGAGAGTGAAGGTTATGTGCTTGAGATGATAAATGGGTAGAATAGAAGGCACAAATCTGAATTTTTGGTGAGGATTTCGAAAATGGAGGTGGGGTGAAGGGTTTGAATTTTTAGTGAGAGAAAGTGGTGGGTTTGATGATTTTTGGATAAAAATGGAGAGATTGATGGAAGATTTGAAGGATTTAATGGATGAATGATCATTAATGGAGTGTTTGGTGGAGGTATTTTGGTGTTTGGGGTGATGAAGAGAGGGTTAATGGAGGTTGGGGGAAGATGGAGCTCGAAGTGGGAGAGAAAGGGGCTAGAAAAATTTATTTATTTATTTATTTAATTTTTTTTTTGTATGGAAAAATCACCTCTGATCGATCAGCCATGCACCAGTGGACTCCAAATTTTTTTGAAACTTTGATTTTTCGGCTTTTGGTCCATTCACTCTAGTACCTCCAAGTTTGCTGCTTTTACAAAATGGTCCCTGAACTTTCCCGAAGTGTGACGATGCTCCTAAAACTCCAAAAAATAAACAAAAATTATATACAAACATGACCTACGCTTATTAGGCGTAGGTCGGGTCGCTTAGAGGGGTGGACTCCTCTAGCGTTGGAATTTCCAAAAACGATTTCAATCTTTGCCCGTTAACTTTGAATTCGAAACTCGTTTTTGGATCAACCACCGTCACGGCCCCAAATGGGAATACATGCTTGACAATGTAGGGGCCGGTCCAACGAGACTTTAATTTTTCGGGAAAAAGGTGGAGACGCGTATCATAAACGAGGACTTTTTGACCAAGTTTGAAATCTTTTCTCAAAATCGATTTCTCATGAAATTTTTTTGCTCTTTCCTTGCTCAATTTGGAATTTTGGTATGCGTCTCACCTCAATTCCTTAAGTTGCAACTTCTGATTGCTTGGCAATGGCTTGAGCTCCATTTGTCCTTCAAGCTTTGGTGTTGGATCGGATATGCTTTCTTTTTGCTTCTTTGGATCTTTAACTTTGTCATCAAACAAAGAAAATACGTTCAAACACTGATCGAATTCATTGGAAGTTGTTAGATTGTCTTCCATTGAATTCGAATCGTAAGTATCAATGAAATGATCTTGGAATAATGACTACATCATTTTCACATGTTCACTTTCTTCATCAAAATCATTTTGTTGTTTGCTTAAAGAGAACACATTTAGCTCAAGAGTCATGTTTCCAAAAGTCAATTTAACAATTCCATTCTTGCAATTAATGATGGCATTAGATGTGGCAAGAAATGGTCTTCCTAAAATGACGAAAATTTCATTAGCGGGATTTGCTACCGGTTGCATATCAAGAACAATGAAATCAACAGGAAAGTAGAATTTATCAATTTGCACTAAAACATCCTCTACTATCCCTCTTGGTATCTTAACGGATCGATCCGCTAATTGAATCGTCACTTTAGTGGGTTTCAACTCTCGTAACCCTAATTGTTTGTACACCGAAAAAGGAAGTACATTGACACTAGCTCCCAAATCAAGCAAGGCATTTTTTATACGACAATTGCCAATCAAACATGAAATTGTTGGGCAACCGGGATCTTTAAATTTTGGAATGCGAGTGCCTTGCATGATCGAGCTCACTTGCTCCGTCATAAACGCCTTTTTCTTAACATTCAAGCTTCTTTTGGTGGTACACAAATCCTTGAGAAATTTAGCATATGAAGGTATTTGCTTAACCGCATCAAGCAAAGGAATGTTGATCTTGACTTGCCTAAACACATCAAGAATTCCGGTGTTGTGATTTTCCTTAGGAGGTTGATTCAACCTTTCGGGAAAAGGGGCTTTGATGTTATTTCGAATTTTCTCCAAATCCTCTTTTCCAACTCTCTCTTCTTCCCTCATTCTCTCTTCTAGGGTGATTTCCTCAACTTGACTTGACTCGGCTATGTCCACCGGCTTTTTGGCCTTAGGAACTATAGTTTTGTCAATCTCTTTCCCACTCCTAAGGACGGTGATGGATTTCAATTCTTCGACATTCCTACTCGACTCACCCTCATTGATCACTAAAGCTTGGCCTCTTGGGTTAGCTAAGGGTTGAGATGGAAATTTCCCCTTTTCTTAAATGGACAATGCGGTGGTGAGTTTGGACATTTGGGTTTTCAAATCACTAACCTCTCTATTCGTCTTATCTATAAATTGCCGCAAAAGAGACTCCAAATTTGAATTTGGGTTTGGGTTAGTTTGGCCAAAAGAGTTGTTTTGGGGTGGAGGTGGTCTTTGTTGGTAGGAGTTTGAATTTACATTGGAATTTTGATGAGCATTTTGATTTTTCCCCCAACTAAAGTTAGGATGATTCCTCCATCCTTCATTGTACCTTTGAGAAAATGGATCATTGTGTGGCCTAGGGTATGAGTTCATAGCATTGACTTGTGAGGGACTTTGAAGGACCTTTTTGAAGGCCGGAATTGTGTGACATTCCTCCGTGGAATGTCCCACCTTCTCACAAATGACACAACCGGTGCTAGTACCTACACTACCTTCTATCATTTTACTAGACTCCATGGCTTTGACTTTCTTTGACAATTGAATAAATTTTAACTCAATGTCATCACCTTTTGACAATTGGTACAAACCCCCTCTCTCGGAAACTTTACCCTTAACCTCGTCCGTGTAGGTGTTCCAATTTTGGGCACCTTCGGCTATTTCATCAAAGTATAACAAGGCTTCCTCCGGACTTTTGCTCAAAAAATTCCATTACACATCGTTTCCACAAACGTGCGCATGGCGGGCGTGAGTGATTCTTAAAAATAGCTCACAATACTCCATGTCTCATGTCCATGATGGGGGCAAGAATTCAAAAGTTCTTTGTATCTTTCCCAACACTTGTAAAAGCTCTCATTTTCTTTGGGAGAAAAATTTGAAATTTGTCTTCTCAAAGCATTGGTTCGATGAACGGGAAAGAATTTCTTTAAAAATTCGGTTTGCAATTCTTGCCAAGTTCGAATGGAATTGGGACGTAGAGAATTGAGCCATATTTTTCCTTTGTCCTTTAAAGAGAATGGAAAAAGTTTTAACCTCATTACTTCCTCATTTGTGTTAGCTTCTCTAAAAGTAAAGCAAACTTCCTCAAAATCTTTTAAATGCAAGTAAGGGTTTTCGGAATCCATACCATGAAATGATGGTATATGTTGCAACATGCCCGGTTTGAGAGTGAATGTTCCGGCTTGTCCCGCGGGAATGACAATGCAAGAGTTTGAAGTGCCTCTAGGAGGTTGAAGATAATCTCGCATAGTGCGGACCGGACGATTGTGATCATTGTTCTCTCCGGCATTTGACTCATTGTCCTCGTTATCCGTCTCGGATGGAGGAGGTGATGGAGAAGGATGCCTTGGTGGTGGTTTGCCTCTTGGTGGACTTAAACGAAGATCAATGTACAAGTCCCCGAGCATAAGCTCGGGAAGGTGATCTTAAAGAAAATTGCCACCTATAAAAGTAGAAAATAATAAGCAAGAAAAACTTATTCACAAAGGGAGAAGAAATACTTACAAAGCGGATTTTTGTACAAAACCCGTAATCCGACTTTCGCCGTATCCCCAGCAACGGCGCCAAAAACTTGACGCGCCGGAAATACTTCCGCGCTTAGGAACCCAAGTGTAGGTCGTCAAGTTATAATACTTGGTAAGGCCAAGTGTCGAACCACAAGGATAGTCGGAAAGACGATGTGGTGATTAAGAGTCCAAGGCTTTGTTCAAGAGAATTTGATTCGTTGATTTTAGTTGTTGATTTTAAAGTCTTGCAATAAAAATTAAAATGATGTATCAATTGATAAGAAAAGGCTATGGCATTATAGAATTCATTTGCTTTGCAATGTTATGTAAAATTAATCTCATTCAAAATTCTCAATGCAATTCCTAAGTGTTGATTACCTTAACCCTTTTCTAAGCAAAAGGGTGTGAAGCAAGAGCAACCCATTCCCATATAAATGCCATATAAAGAAAGGGTGTAAGTAAAACTCAACACAAATGTATCTCTCATTTTTATCTTGTAACAAAGGGTGTGAAGCAAGTGCAACCCATTCCCATATAATGTCCAACCAAGATGCAAACTTGAGATACACCAAAAGAAAAGGCATAAAATTAAACTAGGCATTGAGAATTCATTGTTAGTTTCCCTTAGGCAATTGACTTGATTATGAAAATGGCCAACTAAAAAGTTTAGCACAATAAATCATAACATTTCATTTGTCTAAGATTGGGAGGTCTAGGTTGAGATTCAATCATCCGGTTTAGATACATTTGATAAATACAAATTGAATCCTTAAGGTGATTAGTGTAGTTGATTATGGCATAAACTTAAGAGATCCTCCTTCGAAACACTCTAACTAAGAAAATATTGAGTCTCAAAATCACATAAAGTGTAGAAAGCACTCAACATATCATTAAAGCATTCAAGGATTGGAATCTCAAATTTATGTTATTTCCATGAATATTCAAAGACTAAACATGCTTGGCAATGTAAAGTATCTCAATCATAGAAGGAATGGACATAGGCTAATAAGAAATACACAAGTGCATTATCTCCTCATTAATTCTTGAGATCTATGTATACAAGGCATACAAAGTCAAATCACCTTATGAGAATTATCTTACTAGCTTATGAATGGTTGATTGAATGGAGAAGATGAGGGATTCAAGAAGTATTTAACAACACTAACAATGGAATGAGAAACAAACTTACATAATTAATGCAATGCAAACTTCATCTTCTAGCCTTAGCAATGAAACTACTCCATGATAGTTGTATGAACAAAAACCATTAAAGGGATTTTGTGAACACCCCAATCCACGACTCTCGTGCGAATACTGATTTTCTTTAAGCATCCTGCATTTAATCATGAATCATCATACATGTAGAAAGACTGATAGGAAAGACTCCAATTTTGGACGCGTTGGGAGTCTAAGATAACCCTTGTCGCATTTTTTATGAGCCAGCCGCACCCCCCTGTCGCACGCCCAACCGTACGGCTACCTGCCAACCGTACGGTTGGCACCTCCTAACCGCATCCCCTAGCCGCACGCCCAACCGTACGGCTACCTGCCAGCCGTACGGCTGGCACAGCCCTGTCGCACGCCCCAGCCGCACCCCATGCGGCTACCCCTGCGGTTGGCCTCTTTTGGAGCGTTTTTGGCGCAAATGTTGCTATAAATAGGACCCTTGGGATCCCATTTTGGGATCATCAACATTGAATAGTATTTTTGGGTAAGTAGGAGCTTTGTCAAAGTCTCTAGAAAGTCATTTTTAGAGAAATTCTGAGAGAGAAGGCTAGTGAGAGAGAAGGCTAGTGAGAGAAAGCTTTAGAGAGAGAAAGCTCTAGAGAGAGAAGGAAGTCAAGGCAAAGTCCTCCTATCTTCTTCAAAGCGCAGCAGGTATAAATTTTCTACAACCCTCCTTAATTTCAATACTGCATTTAATTTCAATTTTAATACAGAAAATTAGATAACTTGCAAAGAAGTTCACTGCTTTCAAAACAAATCCTTTCTAAGTTTTACAAGAAATCTAAAACTTGTTTTGACACGTTTTCAAAACAAACAAAAACACAAAAACAGTTTCCAAAAGAAAGGAACTACGAGACTCTGATTTCATTCTACGAATGAATACGTAGGCGCTCGCAAAGCTCGAGTCTGATTTCAAAATATTGTTTTAAACTAAATTTATCCGGAAAGGACTATTCTAAAAACCATTCGAACTACTTGCAAGATTTCTAAAATAGGAATTAGATACATGATCCATTAAGAGACCGAAAGGGCGAATTGGGTGCCTAACACCTTCCCAATTCGTAACGTAGTTCCCGAACCCTAGCAAAGTCAATTTTCAAAATGAATCTCTGGTTTCAAACGTATGAGGGATAGTTCATTTTCGAATTATCCTTCGTACGATCTTTTGTTTATTTTCTCGTAAAACAAACTGGCGACTCTACAAAACACGTTTTCAAATAAAACCGAGAACAGAGGACTCTTTTCTCCTTCTCGGGGGTATGGGTCCGGATTCTCACAGTGGCGACTCTGCTGGGGAAGGCGAGAACTAAGCTCTATTACAATGGATCATATATTTAATTCCTGTTATTTATTAGATATAGGTCTTGTAAGCCTTAGTCCTAGGATACCATAGAAGCGATCTAGGTGGATACCCTGATGCCTTTATTTGGTAATTATGTGAGGAAAATCTTTTTCATAATTAAAATTGTGTAAATTATCATAACAAACCCTAAAGCATTGATCAATAATGAACCACCAGATTGTTATTTCGCATGCACCCACGTCTTATCATGCATTTTCGCGAGTGTGAAATTTACCCTATCAACCTCGGGACCAGAGTCGTGACTAGGCCGTGGACTTGCGGGTCTGCACTAGCCGAAAGCGCCTGGGACCACTCTCCTTGGCCAAGTACTTACCGAGGTATATCGAGTGACGAGAACACTCACGTACCCGGGATGTATATCAAAAGGTCCTTACACGTACCTGCGCTCTTGAGGTATATCGTAAGACCTGCCAAATAGGAGGGAGCCTTAAACCTTACCCTCTTCAGCCACGCTTGCATATAGGGGAGTCAGCTTAGAACACAAAGATTTTCTGCATGGTTTTAATGACCAACAGTCGTGAGAATCTAGTGAGCGGAAGCCCTGATTCCATGAACAAAGCAAGTCATGAGGAGAGATCTTCCCATATTTTCAAATGATTTTTCGAAAAACTCTTTTCAAAATGATTTCCCAAAACTATAGACGGTCAGGGAACCCATGGAATTCTATTCCTACCCTACCGCTATTCGGGACTCTCAAGTTGTCACCGTTGGTCTGTTTTCGATCTCACCTAAAGAAAAACTTTTGTGTGTTTATTTTTCGTCCCGATCGATGTATTTCTGGATAAGGTCCGGCAATTTCTAAATGATATATTGTTGTTATTTTCCGGGGGAATGCGCGCGATCGAATTTGTCCTTTTTTCCGCCGCAGCAGATATTCATCCTGGCCTCTGTGTGGGCTGGAAGAGATAGCACCGGGAGACTCGTCAGACCAGATTCCTCTGAAAACATGGATCAGAATACCCCGAACCGGAATGTGAACAACCAATTGAACAATGCAGCGGATCCGCCGCCCGGTCCTTTTTACCCAAACCCGGGAATGCCGCAGAATAATACTGTTGGGGGTCAGCCGCTACATCATACTCCATCCTTGAATGTTGATCCAAACCTAGCCAGTTCAAGCGGAAACATGAATGCTCCGTTACCGAATCCCGAAGATATGTATCGAATGTTGATGAACTTGAATCAAAGCATGACCATGTTATTAAGTGACAATAAAAATACTCGTGCCAAGTTGGACGAGTTGGCTAAAGGGCGCATGACAGAATCACCAAGAGAAACTCCGGTTATTCTACCACCACCACCGCCACTCTCAGTTCATACCGAAGTACCACCGCCATATGAACAGTTGAACCAACCCAAACCCATGCCTGATCCGGTCGGCAATTGGTTACAACAGGACCTGACCAATCAAGTCCCTCCACAGATGCAACCGGTCCATGAACCATACCACGATCCGTATTATGACCCAATGAGAAGGCCCATGAGTATCCAAGGGGAGGGCCCCACGCCAATAGAAACTCACCGGGGGGATAGAGACTTGTCTGAGCTTAAGGAGCAGTTGAAAGCACTTACCCAAAAGGTAGCTGAGAGTTCGAACGATTTGACCCAGATGCAAAGCTACAACTTATACCCTGAGGCTCGTTATCCGGTGGGTTTTAAGATGCCCTCCATCCCAAAATTTACAGGCACTACACCACCAGAACTCCATCTGAAATCTTATGTCCGTTCAATGAGAATTTATGATCTCGGTGAGGCTGAATTAGCCAATTCCTTTCACCTCACTTTGGCAGGACCAGCCCAGAGTTGGTTTTGAACCTTGAAAAGCATCGTGTTAGATCATGGTCCGCCATTGTCCAAGAGTTTGTGTCACAGTACAAAACTAATGAGGAACTTAAAGTTACAAGGAAACATCTAGAGATGGCTAAGCAGAAGGAGAATGAGAGTATTAGTGAGTTTGTAACAAGATGGAGGGAACTGGCCGCCCAAATGGTGGAGCGCCTAGATGAAGAGGAACAACTCGGAATGATTGCGAAGAATTTGAAACCAGATATTCGGACCCAAATGGGACACCAGTTCTTTGGCAGGTTCAAAGCCCTACTCCACGTAGGCAACGAAATTGAGGAGGAATTAGCCAAGCAGGCTGAAATCAAAAAATCCGCTTCACAGTACAAGAAGACCTCCACGTCTGCCATCAATCAAGTTACGTCTTCTGGGTCCTATGGTCGGGGGTATTCCGGCAACCCCTTTGGTCAAAACTCTGTGAAAAACATTGGGGATTTGGGATATCGTAACAACAACAACAGTAATCTCAGGACATTTGATCAGAATCGCTCACGAGATAGACATTTTTCGCAATTACCGGGACCGTTGGGGAAGGTTTTCGAACAACTGAAAGAAGCCGGGATTATGTATCCCATGAATCCAAGGCCATTACCACAACATATACCACCTCATTGGAACATGAATGAACATTGCGAATATCACCAAGGCTTCGGACACACTACCGATAGTTGTATGGCCCTGCGGCATGCTATCCAGAACTTAATTGATAACAAAAGGATTCCTGACCCGTCAGCCCCGAATGTTGCAAGGAATCCCCTCCCCAATCACCGGATAAATGCTATCGAGGAGGATTCAGATTTACCAGATCCTGTACTCTTGATTAAACCCGCCGGGAATACAGAAAATGTTGAAGTTTGGAAATTCAGCTGTCCAAAGCCTTCGCCCACAGTCATTCAATATACTCCACCAAGGTCCCAGGAATCCGTTCAAGAAATCGAGGATGAAACATTGTTGGGGTTATCCGTTGATGAAACATGCACCATGCAGTCACAAGAGATGGTTAGCCCAAAAGTTATGGGCTGGATGAAACAAATGCAGTTCATACCAGGTTTTGGGCTCGGTAAACAGAATCAAGGGATCGCCCACTTTCCACAGTTTAAAGGCAACCCGAGGCGACAAGGGCTCGGGTATAACCAAGGAAAAACAATAAAAAAGGACACCCATCCAAGAAAGAATTGCTCACATATAAACATGATCGCCTTTGACTGGAATACAGTTTCGCAAGTCAATGAGGGGCCACCTTCAACTCCAGTTGAAACACCTGAAGGGGCAAGTGATCCGGTCGCGACATGGGTCCAACAATTGACCCGTTCTGGGAGAGTGTACCAACCGCCAAATACCAAGAAACCTATTGATGTCGCTCTTCCCAACGAACCTGCAAAAGACCCGGAAGAAGGGCGTGTTGTTGAACAGTTAAAGAAAACACAAGCCCAAATTTCAATCTGGGGACTCCTGGTAGCATCCAAGCCACATCGTATGGCACTAATGAGAATGTTAGATGAATCGGTTGTTCCTCTTGAAGCCACCCCAAATGAGTTAACAGCGATGATCGCTTCAATGGGGGTACAAAAACAAGTTCTTGGGTTTTCTGATGAAGATTTATCACCACTGGGTCGGGATCATAACCAAGCTCTACATATCACCGTTGTTGCTTATGGAATGTCTATACCGTACGTGCTTGTGGATAACGGTTCTACAATTAACGTATGCCCGTTGAAAACTGCTGTTCGTTTGGGTATTGATTTAACTGCCATGGAAGAATCATCAGTCACAGTACGAGCATACGACAATACTAAGCGGGAGGTATTAGGTTCCGTCATGCTGAGTATGCAAATAGGACCGGCTTCATTCACCACTGAGTTTCAAGTCATAGATATCCCTTCGAGCTTTAATTTGTTGTTGGGACGAGTTTGGTTGCATGAGGTTGGCGCACTGCCTTCTTCCCTTCATCAAAAAATGAAAATACCCTTCAACGGGGATATCATCATCATCAAGGGAGATCCTGAAAGGGCAATAGTCCCAAAAAACTCGCCAGTATTGGGAATCGGAAGCCAAGATGTCCAACTCGGGGATTTTCGTATGAGCCAAAGGTGCAAACTCTTACCATGCAGACTGTGAATTATCTGCCCCCTGATGATATGTCGACCATGAATACGCAAGTAATAAAGATGATGAGGAAAATGGAATTTTTACCGGGGATTGGTTTGGGAAAATATCAAGCCGGCATTGCCCAAATGATCGAACCATTCCAACAACCGAGTCCTCTTGCCGGGTTGGGATATGTGGGAGATGTTAGCCGAATGAAAAGTGCCGTATCTGCCGATAGTTCGTTAAACGGATGGTTCATAAAAGAGGGTAAAGACTTTCCTTACTGCGGGTTTCAGGAACCATGGGTAAATGAAGAAGGGAAAAGACAACCGGGATTAGAAATTTTCTATGAAGAAGACTTATATATCAGTGAAGGATTTACTCACACCTTCTCATCTCGGTTAAAGATTACCCGGCCACCTGTCGAGCCACTAGAAGAGGAAGATATGCTGGGTAATATGTTTGAGGTCATGGCAATTGAGGAAGATTACCTTGGGGATCCTGTGCATCTTATACGCCCTATCGAAGGAAAAAATAAGCAGAGAGAGAGAAATATTGATAGAAATGTACGAAATTTAGAATATCTGCTATCTGTGCAAAGTGATGTTTCTATCAATAAAATTACCAATCTTTTCCCTTACTTTGATTCTTGTGATGTTGAAATTTTGAATGAAAATTTGAATGATGAGCAGCGAATACAACCCATTGAAGGAGACACGGTCACAATAAATCTGGGAACAACCGATGATATAAAAGAAATAAAAATTGGGGCCGAATTAAGCCATGATGAAAAAACAGACTTAGAAAATTTGTTGAAAGAGTTTGTTAATGTTTTCGCTTGGTCATATGCTGATATGCCGGGTTTAGATGCCACTATTGTGATGCATGAAATACACACTAAACCCGAATGCAAACCTGTCAAGCAAAAGTTAAGAAAACTAGTACCTGAATGGTCGCTCAAAGTTAAAGAAGAAGTCACAAAGCAATTGGATGTCGGATTCATACGGGTTGTTGAATACCCTACTTGGTTGGCCAATATAGTACCGGTGCCAAAAGCCAATGGCAAAGTACGGGTTTGTGTTGATTATCGCAATTTAAATGCTGCATGTCCAAAAGATGATTTTCCACTGCCAAACATTGATCTCATTGTCGACAACACTGCAAATCATGCTTGAAAATCATTCGTCGATGGATTTGCCGGGTATAATCAAATCAAAATGCATCCTGATCATCAGGAAAAGACGGCCTTTATCACACCATGGGGTACTTATTGTTACACCGTCATGCCATTTGGGTTGAAAAATGTCGGGGCCACATATCAGAGAGCCGCAACTACTCTATTTCATGATCTGATTCATAAGGAAGTAGAAGTGTATGTCGACGACATGATCATCAAATCATTAGACCGGGCAAGTCATGTGGAAACTCTTCGTATCTTCTTTGAACGGCTTATGCAATTCCAGATGCGTTTGAATCCTCAAAAATGTGTATTCGGGGTCACCAAAGGCAAGATGCTGGGATATATAGTCAGCAGAAAGGGAATCGAGGTTGATCCGGCAAAGGTTAAGGCTATTCAAGAAATGCCAATCCCTAAAACTGAAAGGGAAATTCGGGGTTTCCTCGGGAGGTTACAGTTCATCAGCAGATTTATTTCACAATTGACTCGAACATGTGAACCAATTTTTAAGCTACTCCAAAAGAGTTCGGATGGGCAGTGGAATGAGCAATGCCAGGAAGCGTTCGATAAGATCAAGCAATATTTGTCTAATCCGCCAGTCTTAGCACCTCCCCAAGTAGGCATTCCATTGATATTATACATGTCGGTCAATGACTCCTCAGTTGGAGCAATGTTGGCACAGCATTTGTTGAAAACAAGAACTGAGCAGGCAATATATTACCTCAGTAAAAAGCTTTCTCTGGGAGAACAAAATTATACAGCTTTAGAGAAATCATGCGCTGCGTTAGTTTGGGCTACCCAGAAGTTGCGACATTATATGTTGGTATTTTCCGTGATCTTGATCTCTCGTCTAGATCCCTTGCGGTACTTGTTCGAAAAGCCGATGTTGACTAATCGAATGGCTAAATGGATGTTCCTGCTTTCAGAATTCGACATTTCTTATGTCACTCAAAAAGCCGTCAAAGGGCAAGTCATAGCAGATCACTTAGCAGGCAATCCAATCATTGATGCCGAGCTACAGGATTTCGAATTTCCCGATGAAAGTATCATAGAGATTACCAAAGACGATGAATGGAAAATGTATTTTGATGGGGCTTGTAATCGGAATGGGAATGGAATTGGGATCTTGTTAATTTCGCCAGATCAGACACATGCACCTATGTCTTTTCGATTAGAATTTCCCTGTACCAACAATATCGCGGAATACGAAGCTTGTATTGTCGGGTTAGAAATTGCTTTGCAGAAAGGGGTTCGTAAAATTCAAGTGTTTGGGGATTCCGCTCTCATTATTCATCAGATCTTGAAAAAATGGAAGATCAAAGAGGAAAAGCTTGTGCCCTTCTTAACCCAACTCGAAGAAACTTCTGAGAAATTTGAGTGCATTGAATTCTTCTACATCCCGAGAACACAGAACAATTTTGCTGATGCCTTAGCTACTCTGGCCTCGATGATTGAAATTCCGGGGAGAAAGAAGAAATTCAGATTCAGATTCAAAGGCGAATAAATCCGGTATTTTGCCTATCACTCGATGTTGAACGTGGAAATGAGATCGATCAGAAGGTTTGGTACTACGATATCTGGCAATTACTCAAGCATAATGAATACCCATCACATGCTGACAAAACCACTCGGGTCACGCTTCGCCGCCTAGCATCCCGGTTTATCATTTGTGCCGGAAAACTATACCGAAGAAATGATGACGGTATACACCTTCAATGGCTCGATGAAGAAAAATCCCGAGCAATGATGGAACAAATCCACAGTGGAGAGTGTGGCCCACATATGAGCGGTCATACATTGGCACGAAAGATAGTTCGTCAAGGGTATTACTGGTTAACGATGCAAAAAGATTGTTTTGAATACGTCAAAGGGTGTCACCAATGTCAAATATACGCCAAGGCACAGAAGCTCCCTCCAAAAGAATTATACCCTATGACATCTCCTTGGCCGTTTTCCATCTGGGGTATTGACATAATCGGTAAGATCTCGCCAAAAGGAAGTAATGGGCATGAATACATCCTAGTAGCTATCGACTATTTCACCAAATGGGTTGAAGCCGAGTCCTACAAGGAGTTGAATGCCCGAAAGGTGGCACGATTCATCCGACACAACATCATATGCCGATACGGGTTACCGCATGAGATAATATCCGATAATGGTACGCATTTTGAGGGTGAAGCCAACGAAATCATGGAAGAATACGGAATCAGACGCCACAAATCCTCACCATACCGCCCACAAACTAATGGGGCCGTGGAGGCTGCTAATAAGAATTTGAAGAATATCATTAGCAAAATGGTTAAATCCGGTAGAGATTGGCCCGAAAAGCTCCCGTACGCACTTTGGGGATATCGAACTACTGAGAGGGTTTCTACGGGATCAACGCCTTTTTCACTTACATATGGCATGGAAGCGGTTTTACCAGTGGAAATGGAAATACCTTCTTTACGGGTTATCCTGGAAAATCAAGTTACTGAGAGTGATTGGGTAAAAGCTCGGTATGAAGAGTTGGCAATGATTGATGAACACCGATTGAAGGCTTCATATCAACATCAAGGATATCAAAAACGTGTTGCCAAAGCCTTTAATAAAAAAATCCGAGACAGAAGCACCATACTTGGAGACTTAGTCCTCAAAGAAATTCGTGAACCAGCCCGAGACCCAAGAGGAAAATTCTCGCCAAAGTGGACAGGCCCTTATATTGTTACTAAAATCCTATCCGGGGGTGCCGTTCTCCTTACCGACATTGATGGCCAAGAGTTAAACTTACCAGTCAACCTCGACCGATTGAAGAAATACTATCAGTAAAAAATTGTATCCATGAACTACGAAGACCTGAGCCCCGAAAAAAAAAAAAAAAAAAAAAAAAAAAAAAAAAAAGAAAAAAAAAAGAATGGGGAAACGTAGGCAACCTGAATATCAGGCCCGGTCTATTCATTGCAATAATATTCATTCATTTGGACGCAAGAAGAAAGGCAGAAAGAGATTTTCCATACATCAAAAAGTTCTTTCGTACAAGATAACCTACATCAGTTCTTACATACTTTCCCTATATATTTTACCTACCTAATACCAGAAAGCTTTCATAAAGAAGCTGCCTACCACACCTAACCTAACCATCATCAGCAGAATATAAGATCCTCTCTCGATCCATGGTCTGATACGAAGCAAGCACTGTCTCATCAGTCACCGGTGAATCTGCAAACCGAAACCACCTCATCATCATAGGCTCATGCTCAATGGTCTGCCGAACTCGACGCCAAATATGTAGCACGATATCAGAACGGGTCACCTGGGTAATGCCAACCTCTCCTCCATGAAATCGCTGCACAAAGCGGGTAGACCAAAGACCTCGTAGGGTCGTCTCTAGTCTCGGGGTAATAGGAAGAGCGATCGAAGAAAAGTCTCTCAGCGGGAAGGGTATACTCAGGGGAACACCGAACTGCCTCGTCAGCCGTCCGGGGATGTAGAATGATGTCTCTCTCAACCACGAAACCGAAGATAGTTCTGCCCACCCATACTCATGATCATGGTCCTCATACGCCACCATGGAACCTCCCAACGAATCGAAGAAGAGGACTCAGAAAACCGAACAGCCCAATCATATGATGACAGATGATGAATCTGGGCGTAATCAGGACGCTGGAAGAAGTGCCGAGAATCCCAGGGAAGCCGAGTCTCCAGATACCGAAACCTCTCAGTAACCCACATGTACAGTAGATATGGGCTACCTCGAAAATGACTAAGTCGAGACTGAACCACGGCATCCAAACCATTCAGTGTCTCCGCCAGTAAGATGGGAGTCACCAAATGGCCGCGTCTAGCCTCAGATACAACTCGGATAATCAGAGGGTCTACCAGAATAGCATCATCGGTAACCAAGAGCATCTGAGAAAAAGCAAAAATCATACAAGCAGAAGTCCGACCTGAATAATAAGCCGGGTCGTCGCCATGATGAAGGAAAAAGTCTGCCAAGTGACGCAGATGGAGTCGACCGTCAACTATCATAGGCCGGCACTCACTCTCCCGCAGACCCAGAAACTCTGCCAGCATAACACGAGGACTCCTAGCATCTCGTAAGGAAGCCAGTGGCCATGAAACATCCTGCCGCATCAGTAGTGTGAACTCCTCAATCGTCGGACACAACTCGTCTAAACCGATGCGGAAACAGTGGCCCTCAGGATCCCAGAACTCAGCAATACCAAGCAAAAAAGAAAAATTGATATCATGAGAACACCAGCGATGAAGGTGGCTCAGATCGCCCCAGTTGAGACCACAGTCGGCCTCAGCCAAGGACACGAAATCAGACAAAAGGGAGAAAGAAGCGTGGGTACGAAAGGTAGACATAGTAATAGAGAAAGAAGAAGCTATAGGGTGAATAGTGACTTTGATGATGGAAAAAAGGACAAATTCGCGCTCTATTTATAGTATAACTGCACATGCCAACCGCACGGTTGGGCCCCAACCGTACGGCTGACTGGCCAACCGTGCGGCTGGCTCCCAACCGTACGGCTACCCCGTGCGGGTGGGGCGTGCGGTTGGCTCTCCCCCCTTGGTTAAAATCTTCCATTTTTCAAATCTTCTTTACAATACATCATGATACGAATATTGCCAGACTTTGTTCAGGAAGAACGATCCATCATAGCATGCATATAGATTTGATAATTACTTGCCAACATATGTACTTAACCATTTTTCGCAACTTAACTTAATCACATTCTTTCAACGCGTGCCGTTAACTCTTGTATAATTAAAAAGGTAATAATTTCGCCACCACATAATTACTTTTCAATTGAACTCACAAATAACATTTACATCACGTCACACACAAACATATTTTCAAAATAAACATAAATATTTTATTCATAAATTAAAACCGAACACATCGATAAACCAACATTTTTCTTAACAAATAAACATATTTAAATTAACCACTAAATTAAAATAAGTTTTTTCTAAAAATAAAATACACCTAAGTTAACTACTTAATTTAAAATGTTTCTCTCAAGCAAAACAAAACGCCGAGCCATCAGAACCATCAACGCTGAGGAGAAGGGGGAGGATCCATCGTCCGCGGGCGCTTCGCTTCTGTCTCTCCAGCACCCTCCGCTGGACTCTCTGAAACTGTGCGACCTGCGCCCTGGTGAGAAGGAGCAAGCCGGGAGGTGCGCCTCGACTGCTGAACCGACTGAGAAGGAACCGCCGATCGGGACCGCGAACGTGACGGATGGTAGGTAGCAGTCGTATCGCCCGCCAAGCGTCTGCTGTACCGCCCCATGTACTCCACCGGGAAAGGAGCCGCAAACGTCAACAGTCCGTACATGTTGAAGTAGCTCCTCAGTAACTCAGCTACCTCGCGAAGAAGGAATGAGCCCCTATGTCAAAACCAAATTACCAATCAGTAACATTCATAAATCAACACATTTGCTTAACTGTTTAAAATGAAACCTTACCTCCTCGCCCGAGACGTGTGCTAAGACCCCCATCCGCTCATCGCCCTCAGGTATGTCAGGGATCCGGTATTGCTTGGGTAGACCGAAATCCAAGTAGGGGATATCCCGAGGGTACTCCGGGATCGAGTACGACGCCAACGCCCCACCCTTCGGAGCTTGTGACGGACCAGCTCCGCCAGCGCCACCTACCGGGGGCATGTCCTCCCCGGTACCCTCTCCCGTCTCCGACTCGGGTGCCACCGCCTTCCCTTTCCCTTTGTCGCCACCCTCACCCACCGGAGTCTGGCCTATGCCTGCTTCCGCCCCTAACTGCGCCTCCTTCTCTCCTAGCTCCCGGAAGACTATCCCACGGGCCGCACCTGATGATGGGGTCGACAGAGAGTACGGCCTCAATCCCACCGACCCGGCACCTGGCGACCCGACAGGCGTGCGCAGCAACGGCGAGAAGGACACATGATAAACCCAATCCATGTCGCCCGACCCATACACGGGTGATGATCCCGACATCGACCCACGACCCCCGGGTGTCTGCGCCGACTCCAGCATCTGCCGTATATCCTCCGACGACAACTGCGGTGTCCTCCCCATGGCCGGTGAGATAGGTGGCCTATACACGGGACTCCGCCCTCCGACTGGACTCCTCCCACCCCTACTCGCCCTACCTCGTCCAGGCGAAAGCGTGGCAGTCAGCTCCTCCCCTACTCCCCCGCCGGGCCCTACTGGGGGCGCCCCACCGTTGCCTCCTCCTAACGGAACCTCCTCCGAACCCTCGTCATCCTCCTCCTCCACCTGCGGCGGCTCCACGTCCCTCTCGCCATGCGGATCCTCATCATCCGAATCCGCAATCCCCTTGGCCCTCCGGTTCGGCGCCGGTGCGGGCTGCTGTGGGACCCGCTGCGAGATGTACAACTGCCCCCGGATATACATCGGATCTCCCCCGAGGGCCGCATACCTCGCATATATCACCCTGCCTCGCACCCCCTTCATCTCCCTCATCAGATACCGGTGCGCAAACGTCCCGTACTCCCCCTCCACCAACAGCCCCTCCATCGGTACGCCTCCCAGGAACAGAGCTCTCTCCTCCGCAGTCAGCATGACCGGCCGCCTCATCGCCAATGGGGGCCATGCCGGAACCCGGAATCCCAACCCAGGAGTATGCTGCCGCACCACGCGCTCCCCCAGGTAGAACGCAGCGCCATACTCATGCACGAATAAACGCCTCGAACGTGCCGCAGCCAACGCATCCGCATACCCCCACTGCTGCGTCACGTACGCCAGCCATGGGCTCCACTGAACCTGCCACGTCACACATACACCAGGAATAACTTAACTGTTCTTTTTCAGAAATAATTTAAATTTCAAATAATTTAATTTCATACCTGGTCAAGCTGCAGCCCCGAAACGTCGCCTGCACTGACGTCCGGGGTCAGATATCGATACACCCCAACTATGTTCCCGCTGTAGTATCGTCGGAAAAGCGGGAACTCATCTGCGAAAGTCGGGTGCAGGTGGATCTGACCAATACCCTGGTGGGTATGCGCAATAAACCACATCTGTCACAAATCATCATACTCGTTAAAATTATAGAACCGGCATTCTTTTAATAAATCACGAGTTTTTTCCAAATACAGTGAGAGTTTAAATTATTACTTACCTCCCAAAGCGTGACCAACCCACGGTGGTTCAGCTCCATGTGACGGCACACCAGGTCCATCGACTCATACAGCACCGCCAGTACGTATCCTCCCCAGGCAAAAGTGTACAACTGGTCGAAGAACCGCAGATAAGGCAGCCACCATAACCGTAGGTTGTCGCCGCCCCGCGCATAGAAGAAGTCATGCAGCACGAGCAACATAAAGCATCGGGATAACTGCCGCACCTCCTGGCGTGTCATCGGACCATCGCCAAACCTCCCACTCTCGGCCTCGATATGCTGCACCATCGCCGTGTGAGGTATCCCATCCGCCACAATCCTGCTAGGCCTCCATCCTAGTGCCGCTCCCATACCATCTAGAGTAATGCGTACGCGAGGGTTAGGGACCAGAGCCTCCCCCCCGAAAGGCAGCCCTGTCAGCACGAACACATCCTCCGGTGTCAACGTCATCTCCCCCCAACTCCAGTGGAATGTGTGCGTCGTGTCCCACCATCTCTCCCCTAACACCGTCGGAAGGCTCACTGATCGCTGGAACTCTCCGCCTGGCAGCACCTCGATAAATCGTCCGAATGGGGTCGCACTCAAATATGCTCTCACCAGCGGCGGAAGCTGATCTCGAAGCTCAGGCGCGGCGCGCGTGATGCCACGGCAACGTCCGATCCTCTGTTACATCACCGATTTTTATAAGGCTCACTAACAAACTTTTTTCAAAAAATAAATAATGTTGAGTATATATCTATTATGGCAAGTAATTATTAAATCTATCACATTTCATGCATATCTCTTCATTGGCATCTTTTTCAAAAAAATCACATAATTTGAAATGCTAAATATTAGAGCATACCCTAGTCCGGCGCCGGATCTCGTGTGCCGCAGGCTCCATCAGCAGCCACTCTCGCCCCTCTCCCGGCGAGATCAAGGGCACGTCCCGGTACATCGCCCGCTATAACGATCCATCTGCCCCCAGTGGCCCCTCCCAGGCCACACCCTCCCAGTCGTCATGATGTGGCGCGCAGATCAGGCGCCCATCCATCATCGCGGTAATCAACTCCACCTCGTCCCCCGGGAGTAGCTCCGGCGCCTCCCCTCCCTCTGGTGGGCCTCCCATCATCATGTACACAAAGATCGAAAGTAGTCTCGCAAATGCCATCGCTCACACTCGTCTCAAATACTCACTAAATGTTTTTGAAAAATCAGATATTTATATGCTAGAGAGAAAGATCGCAAGAGGAAGTGACGAAAATGCTTTGAACGGGCCACTATTTATAGAAAATAGGGGCCAGCCGCAGGCTAGCCAACCGTACGGCTAGCCACCAACCGTGCGGTTGGCTGCCAGCCGTACGGCTGGGGGGTCAAACCCTGCGGCTACCTCGTGCGGCTACCCCGTGCGGCTACCCCCAACCGCACGCCCTAGTCGCACACCCTGCGGTTACCCCGTGCGGCTACCCTCATTTTTGACCAGTTTGAAAAAAAAAAAAAAAAAAAAAAAAAAAAAAAAAAAAACGAGCAAGACAAGTTCTGAATCAACCTTTTACAACACAAGAGGACCAAGACTCATACACACACGAGAGGGCTGATCGAAACCCAAAGCTTGACGCCCAAAAATCTGTGGAGGAACTGAAATTCAAAAGGATGGATCTATTATCTGGAAGGCTCGAATCTGATTGATAAACAGGGGAAGGTGTAAAAGAAGAATCGGGTACCAGAAAAAATTGAAAAAGTAGAAAAGGGAAAATCCCGTTGGTCCCAAGAGAGAAAAAAGTGAAATGACGAAAATCGACAGGGAGAGCCACACTAAGAGTGACAGCTGTGCCAAAAGGCGGAGGGCTACATCTTAGGTGAGTAAGGCTCCTGTTTTGGAAAAATCCGCGAAAGAAAAAGCAAGGAAAATCCGAAAGCCCAAAAAAAAAATATAAGGCCGGATAATCAAAAGAGGGAGCAATAAGGGTATCGAAAAACAGAAAACGATACAGGACCAGCATCTTCCCTGTGAAAAATCAGAGGGTAGCTTGAAGGCTATTGAGAATTCCAGACGAATTTCCCATGACCAAAGAGAAGAAAACTGAGGGTAGAGAGATGCCAAATCCCAAAAATCCATGCACAGCGGTCCGAAAGTTGCTACGCAAAAAGTTGATTCAGAAGTCCAATTCCCAATAAAGGTCAAAACTGAGGGTAGAAAGGAAAGGAACGAAAAGCACTTCCCCTAGCAAGCAATTCTCTCTAACATATCTTTTTCCGGAAAATCAAACAAGGCAGTGTTTGAGTGATAGAATCATGGCAACAAGGCCAAGAAGGGAATTTTTTGAATTCCTGAAAAGATAGGAATTCTTCGCATTCCCCACGATGGGAATTTCTCCGAAACCCCTTTCCCCAAGAAGGGAAATAACGACTCAACGTGTTCCCCAAGAAGGGAATTTTCCGAATTCCTGAAAAGAAAGGAATTCTTCGCATTCCCCACGATGGGAATTTCTCCGAAACCCCTTTCCCCAAGAAGGGAAATAACGACTCCACATGTTCCCCAATAAGGGAATTTTTTTGAATTCCTGAAAAGATAAGAATTCTTCGCATTCCCCACGATGGGAATTTCTCCGAAACCCCTTTCCCCAAGAAGGGAAATAACGACTCCACGTGTTCCCCAAGAAGGGAATTTTTCGAATTCCTGAAAAGATAGGAATTCTTCGCATTCCCCACGATGGGAATTTTCTCCGATCCCCTTTCCCCACGAAGGGAAATAACCTTTACCACGCATTCCCCACGAAGGGAATAACTTTGTCTTCGCATCCCCCGCGATGGGAATCTTTTTTCTAAAATTAGAATTCCTCACACATTCCCCACGAAGGGAATCTGATTAACATTTCCAAAGATGGAAATTTCTCCTAGTACCACACCCCACGAAGGGATACACCACAAGACCAAGAATATTCTCTCACTTCTCCCTAAGAAAAAAAAAAAAAAAAACTTCAAGAACACTCATTTTTCCACCACGATCATTTGGATTCGGTAAAATGCCAAGCCCCTCTCGTGTAGTCCTACACACTGAGGGTGGTGTGCCACTGAGGGTAATGTATCACTGAGGGTAGATGGAAGAAAAGGTTGATGTATCGTGTCGCCCGGCCAAAAGGAAAGGGGCAATTTTTGGGTTGCATCACCTGAAGCACAAGAGAATCCGCATGCCAGAAAGGGTATACTCTGATTCACCCGAGAGTCGTGAATCGTTGTCTTCTTATCATCCCAGTATTCTTGGGGACAAGAATCCCGGGACGAGAGGGTCTGTGAACACCCCAATCCACGACTCTCGTGCGAATACTGATTTTCTTTAAGCATCCTGCATTTAATCATGAATCATCATACATGTAGAAAGACTGATAGGAAAGACTCCAATTTTGGACGCGTTGGGAGTCTAAGATAACCCTTGTCGCATTTTTTATGAGCCAGCCGCACCCCCCTGTCGCACGCCCAACCGTACGGCTACCTGCCAACCGTACGGTTGGCACCTCCTAACCGCATCCCCTAGCCGCACGCCCAACCGTACGGCTACCTGCCAACCGTACGGTTGGCACCTCCTAGCCGCACGCCCAACCGTACGGCTACCTGCCAGCCGTACGGCTGGCACACCCCTGTCGCACGCCCCAGCCGCACCCCATGCGGCTACCCCTGCGGTTGGCCTCTTTTGGAGCGTTTTTGGCGCAAATGTTGCTATAAATAGGACCCTTGGGATCCCATTTTGGGATCATCAACATTGAATAGTATTTTTGGGTAAGTAGGAGCTTTGTCAAAGTCTCTAGAAAGTCATTTTTAGAGAAATTCTGAGAGAGAAGGCTAGTGAGAGAAAGCTTTAGAGAGAGAAAGCTCTAGAGAGAGAAGGAAGTCAAGGCAAAGTCCTCCTATCTTCTTCAAAGCGCAGCAGGTATAAATTTTCTACAACCCTCCTTAATTTCAATACTGCATTTAATTTCAATTTTAATACAGAAAATTAGATAACTTGCAAAGAAGTTCACTGCTTTCAAAACAAATCCTTTCTAAGTTTTACAAGAAATCTAAAACATGTTTTGACACGTTTTCAAAACAAACAAAAATACAAAAACAGTTTCGAAAAGAAAGGAACTACGAGACTCTGATTTCATTCTACGAATGAATACGTAGGCGCTCGCAAAGCTCGAGTCTGATTTCAAAATATTGTTTTAAACTAAATTTATCCGGAAAGGACTATTCTAAAAACCATTCGAACTACTTGCAAGATATCTAAAATAGGAATTAGATACATGATCCATTAAGAGACCGAAAGGGCGAATTGGGTGCCTAACACCTTCCCAATTCGTAACGTAGTTCCCGAACCCTAGCAAAGTCAATTTTCAAAATGAATCTCTGGTTTCAAACGTATGAGGGATAGTTCATTTTCGAATTATCCTTCGTACGATCTTTTGTTTATTTTCTCGTAAAACAAACTGGCGACTCTACAAAACACGTTTTCAAATAAAACCGAGAATAGAGGACTCTTTTCTCCTTCTCGGGGGTATGGGTCCGGATTCTCACAGATTTACATTTCTCTCAAGAGTTTCTCTGTCTAGATTTCTTACAAGTGATAGATGATGAACAAAGTGCATGGAAAAGCCACTTAAATAACTACAATCTAGATTTAGAAATTACATATCCCCAAATGAGGACAAAGAAAATAGTTAAATAAAAAGGCAAAACAATACCAAAAATGGCTATTCTATCACACTTTCTAAGGGACCCCTGGGTAAACACCTGAGCCTGGAACAAAAATAGAAAGTCCAGCACTTGTTGGTGAGTTTCAATGCATCAAAAGGGGAGAAAAGCTGCTTTTGGGGGCTGTGCTGTGCATTCTGGGAGGTTTCTGATCGATCAGAGGCTCCTATGATCGATCAGAGGGGAGATTTGGCTTAAAAATGTGGGCTCTGATCGATCAGAGCACCCTTTGATCGATCAGACGGCAAGTTCTGTACTAAAAGGTGGCCTCTGATCAATCAGAGGCTCCTCTGATTGATCAGAGGACACTTCGGGAGACTTTTTTTCTTCTCTTTTGGCTTCTATCTCTCTTGTACACTTCCCAAAGCTTCCCAACTTGCTTCCATAGCCTGAAGGTACAACCAAGACACTAGAAAAAGCTACTTTGAGCCATGTTAAAGCAATTCTTGATATTTTGAGTGTGTGCACAAGAAGTGGATTAATTTAATTAATCTAGGCTAAAATAAACGCGATTAACACAATCAAAAGAGCGTTAGCGACTACAAAATTACGCGTTTATCAGTTACGATTTAAGAGACGGTGATCACTAGCTCATACAAAGATTACAACACTAGGTTTCTCGAGATATGGGGAATGTTGGTGTTTCTCTCAATAGCAAAGGGTGCGACGCTAGGCGACTCATTCCCGGGTTGAAGCTATATCAAGAGAGAGACAAACAACATTCCACCAAAGACGAGATTATCATTCTTACCTCTTAGCGACGGGTGTGAAGCAAGGCAACCTGTGAGAATCCGGACCCATACCCCGTGAAGGAGAAAAGAGTCCTCGTTCTCGGTTTTTTATTTGAAAAACGTGTTTTTGTAGAGTCGCCAGTTTGTTTTACGAGAAAACAAACAAAAGATCGTACGAAGGATAATTCGAAAATGAACTATCTTTCACACGTTTGAAACCAGAGATTTATTTTGAAAATTGACTTTGCTAGGGTTCGGGAACTACGTTACGAATTGGGAAGGTGTTAGGCACCCAATTCGCCCTTTCGGTCTCTTAATGGATCATGTATCTAATTCCTATTTTAGATATCTTGCAAGTAGTTCGAATGGTCTTCAGAATAGTCCTTTCCGGATAAATTTAGTTTAAAACAATATTTTAAAATCAGACTCGAGCTTTGCGAGCGCCTACGTATTCATTCGTAGAATGAAATCAGAGTCTCATAGTTCCATTCTTTTGGAAACTGTTTTTGTATTTTTGTTTGTTTTGAAAACGTGTCAAAACAGGTTTTAGATTTCTTATAAAACTTAGAAAGGATTTGTTTTGAAAGCAATGAACTTCTTTGCAAGTTATCTAATTTTCTGTATTAAAATTAAATGCAGTATTGAAATTAAGGAGGGTCTTAGAAAATATACCTGATGCGCTTGGAGAAGAAATAAGAACCTTGCCTTGATTGCTCCTTTCTCTCTCTAGAACTTTCTCTCTCTAGATTTTCTCTCTTCAAAACCTTTTCTCAGAATTTCTCTAAAATGACTCTCTGATAATTCTGACAGAGTTTCTACTTACTAAAGACACTATTGAGTGTTGATGTCCTAAAATGAGAGCCCAAAGGTCCTATTTATAGAGGAAAAATGCAGAAAAATGACCAGGGTAGCCGCGCGGCTAGGAGCCAGCCGTACGGCTAGGGAGGGAGCGTGCGGCTAGGGCGTGCGGCTCGGGCTTGCGGCTCGTGGCGGCTCGGAGCCAACCGTACGGTTGGGAGCCAACCGTGCGGTTGGGGGGCGTGCGGCTGGCTATAAAAAAAACCAGGATTTTTCCTAACGCGCTCAAAAATCAGGATTTTTCCTAATGGCCTCTTGTATGCATGATGACTCAAGACTTGATGCAGAATGCTTGTTAGGTTCACACGAGAGTCGCGGATTGGGGTCTTCACAGACCCTCTCGTCCCGGGATTCTTGTTTACAAGAAGTCTGGGACGATAATAAGAAGACAACAATTCACGACTCTCGCGTGAATCTCAACCGGTTATTTTATTCATGAAAATCTGCGAATCGAAATGTACCCTCATGGTGGGGGAATTTTGTGGTGCCTTGGGCAATGTAATCCATGGTTGACCTTCCTCTTGGCCAAGCTATCTCTGATACATCAATATATTCTCCCGTCTACCCTCAGGGAATCCATCTCAGTCCTTCTTCAGATTTTTCGAGTTCATCGGTGTTTGTACTCAGCTTGTGGGATGCACCAATCTTACCATTCACCCTCTGACCAGGCTATTCTCAAGAACACTTCTCGTTCTTTGCAATATATTTTGAAAAAGTTTTTGGAACTCAGATTCTTTCAAAATGACACCTTCTTGACTTTGTCGTGATAAAGCTTCCCAATCTTTTGGGGAAGAAGTGGTTACCAAGAGTAGCGGGGTTTGCTCCTATCGCACTATCTTGTTGTCATAACCATGTGGCAAAACTCCCTGATCTCATGGAGAATGTGATGAAACTCCCTAACTTTTGGGGAGGATGTTATTGGTTACCAAGAGTGGTCGGGTCGGCACCTCTCGCACCATCTTGCTGGCATAACCGAGGTTGTCTATCAGGAGATATTCCTTTATGATAGTTTTCTAAGAAATGGCACTCCTAGCCACCCTCAGAAGGAATGTCATATTAGCAACTGCCAAGAGTGGGGGGTCTGCACCTTTCGCACCATCTTGCTGGCACAGCCTGAAAGGGTTGAGTTAAGATTGCCAAGAGTGATTGGTCCTCGCGATAGGACGTCATCTTGCTGACACAATCTGGGCTGACTCGTAAATTCCCATGGAGTGAATCCAAAAAGGAAGAAAAGGTATGATATGTTAGCGACTGCTAAGAGTGGGGGGGTCTGCACCTCTCACACCATCTTGCTGGCACAGCCTGAAAAGGTTGGGTTAAGATTGCCAAGAGTGATTGGTCCTTGCGATAGGACGTCATCTTGCTGACACAATCTGGGCCGACTTGTAAAATCCCTATGGAACGTATTCAAAAGGGAATGAAAGGTATGATATGTTAGCGACTGCCAAGAGTGGGGGGTCTGCACCTCTCGCACCATCTTGCTGGCACAGCCTGGAAAGGTTGTGTTAGAGACTACCAAGAGCGGCGGGGTCGGCACCTGTCGCACCGTCTTGCTGACATAGTCTAAGGCTGAACGTCGGGAGATATTCCCTTATGACGGTTTCCAAGAAATGGCGCTCCTAGCCACCCTCAGAAGGTATGACATATAAGTGACTGCCAAGAGCGAGAGGTCTTCGCGATAAGACTTCGTACTTGCTGACACAGCCAAAAGAGATGATGTTAAGACTGCCAAGAGCGGCTGGGGCGGCACCTGTCGCACCGTCTTGCTGTCACATTCTAAGGTTAGGATTGACTCTGTCAATAGGTGTCTTCTTTAGAATCATATTATTCCATCAACTTTATGACACATCACATAATTCGAGACATGTTCTTGAGGATATTTGTCCATATTTTTCCTTATCCTTTGACCCTTCTCCTTGCATTGCCTCTGCTCTTAGCTGTTGATCGTATATGCCTACTCATCTTGTGGCAAGAAAGTTATGCTAGAGAGAATATGGAAAGTTCAAGTGTTGCCTTTTTCAAAACCTGTTCTTACCCTCAGTTTGACTCTTCTTCTGTCATCAAGAAATTGAGTTGGTTCTCTTTGAATCTCAGACTTTCGTGCGTGGTAGTGGACTCAGTTTTCAACTCTACCCTCTGGCTTTACTTCTTTGAACATGGGGATAAAGCTCTTCTAAAAATCTCAGTTCCTTCTCCAGTTACCCTCTGGCTTATCAGAGGAAGGTGCTGGTCCGCATCATTTTCTGTTTTTTTGATGCCCTTATTGCTCCCTCATTATTTTTTGAGAATATCCGGCCTATTGTTTTGGCTTTCGGATCTCTTTTTTTTTTTTATTTTTTTTTTTTTTTTTTTTTTTTTCAAAACAGGAGCCTTACTCACCTAAGATGTAGCCCTTTGCCTTTTGGCACAGCTGTCACTCTTAGTGTGGCTCTCCCTGTTGATTTTTCTTCTTTTCTGTTTTTCTCACTTTCCTCACTTGGACCAACGGGATTTTCCCTTTTCTACTCTTTCAATTTTTTCTTGTACCCGATTCCTCTTTTACACCTTCCTCTTTTGCCAGATTTGAACTGTGTCTGGGACTGATCATTCCTCAAAGCTCGGCTCCACCACAGATCTCAAAATTTAGCTTTTGGGCTTTGTATCTTACTTCGTCGTGCGTGTGTTAGTGATTCTCAGTCCGTTCATCTTAGAAAACCAACCAGAAAGTCTTTTAAACATCCAAAGAGTCACATCTAAAGAGTCAATTTTTGCAAAATTTTTGTCAAAACTTTGTTGGTTTTGTCGTTTGGGATTACCCCCCACTTGTTGTGTGACAAGGAACTTGTCATACAACAAGTGCCCAAACGATAGAGCGAGTTGGGCAACAAAAACATCACTTTTTTCCATTTAAACTTTCAAGCTTTCCATTCTCTTCATAGCATATCTTTTTCTTGCTCACACACTTCCTGTTGGTCATGTATTTCGTGATGATCAGCCACGGGCGTTTCTGTATGATGCGCCTTTCTTGACGACGAATGGGTATGCGTGGATTTTGAGGGAACCCCTGAGGTTGAACGGTCTTGATAAAGATTGGTGTATCATCAAATAACAATTTGGCCTTTATTGGAAGGTCATTCGTGGTGTACAATGGAGCCTTTGGCACACAAGATTCGACGACGTGTACGAGTACGTTTCAATTCAAATTTCTCGTTTTGAGAAAATTATGTGAATATGGCATTTATGCTAGAAAACATGAGATATGCATGCAATGAGGTGGGTCTGGTGGCCTTTTGCGCAATTTTGATTTATGAAAATGTTTTTGTAAAGTTTTCAGATTTTAATATCACCCCCAGTTTAAAATACCCCAAATTTTTATACGAAAATAGCACATGCGCCCCATCTTAGAGTTTAACCGATACTGGATTACCAATGAATTATGGAATGCGCTTCATTCTTCGATGAAAGGCTTCATCCGTGCAACGCATTCTGGTTTGATTAGGTTATTCCGCATTTTGATGACTACGACTCGTTTGTCTTCCAAGGCTTCAGACGTATCAATTAGGCTGTACATCTACCCTCAGTGAGAAGCTTTATCCTGGACGGACAACACATTTTGTTTTGATTGGATTACTCCACATCTTGATGACTATGATTCATTCAATTCGCAAGGCTAATGAGATATAATGATGACTAAGGATATCTTTGCATGACCGGTCTTCATTCCACTTCAACGCGAACTTCTCCATGCGATCTAGCTTCATTCAATGCATCTTTGGTTTCATTAGTCTGGGATGGATCAGTTGTTGTTGCCTGTGCCAACTGTCCGTATGAGGATGAAAGACAAGCCTTCTAGAGATACTATTTCATCAAAGTGTCCGCCTTTGGATGATAATGTGAGATGAGTCTTTGAAGATGCCATTCAATCAAAGTATCCGCATTGCATTGGGTCTTCCACTCCATATTTAGAATTGTCCTTACCCCATTTTTCAGTCGTATTCGAAGTTTGGATATTGATCCATCGAAGTATCAGCCTTGGAATCTTCCCCCATAAACCTTAGAGCGGTCCTTATCCCCTGTTGTAACTTCACTCGGAGCTTTAATCTTACCTGAAGCCTTCTTTTCCAATGCATATTTAAAGTGATCCACCCCCTCTTTTGCAATCTCCTTCGGAGTCTCAATCTTACTCGAAACCTTGTAGCTCTAGTATCTTCATCGGGTTCTTCTGTCTCAAGAGTAATTCATACTACCCCCGTACCCTTTAGGTGTCAGGTTTCTCTTTTGAAAAAATCCCTTGGGATCATTATATTTATGTAGTATGGGTGTTTTGAAGCTCATTTTTATATATTATTTCATGAAAATGTGAGCGCTTTATGATGTGCATTTTATTCACGAAAGTATTGATCATTATATAATATGCTTTACGCGCAATTGACCCCCAGACCCATGCAAATGCAAATGCAAAGATCGTTCTTTCCGAAAATCTGGCAATTATAAAGGGTAATTCATATTTTGTTTTGTTACATTCGCAAGAAATTCTAAGACAAATTTGCTCGAGATCTTTATCAAGATTTGCCCTTTTCTCCACAGAAACTTCTCTTTACAAACCCTTCATTGTTCCTCGAACTGACTGGTGCCTTTAAATGAACTATTCTTCCAATCTTATTGTGGGTGAAAGAGATTGTTTTATTAGAATAGACCGGGCTTGATGTCACTTCTCAGGTTGCCTACGTTCCCCAATGTCCTAACATTCCAAAAAATAATCCAATATGGGGCTCAGGTCTTCGTAGTTCATGATTACAAATGACAAATCTTCAATCAATTTTCCATCACTAGTTACAAATCTTCAATTTCTAGCTACCAATCTTCAATTACTGATGGTTTTGAGGAGACGGATCTGCTATCTTTCCTGCTTGGATAAGGTCCTGAACAGCATGCCGAAGGGCCATACAATTGTCGGTCGTGTGTCCCACATTTTGGTGGTATTCACATGTTTCATTGAGGTTCCAATTAGTGGGGACTGGATTGGGTATCGGTCGTGGGTTCAGCGGATAGATCATTCCTACATCCTTCAACTCCTTGTATACTTTGCTTAATGATCCTGGCAGTTGTGAGAAATTCCTTTTCATGTGTCTGACTCGGTTTGCCCCCCTATTATTGCTGTAATCCTGGTATCCCGAAGGAGAAATATTGGTGACTGTGGCGAAAGGATTAGCAGAGTAGTCAATATTGCTCCGAACAAAAGGGTTGTATGTCGAAATCTGGTTGGCAGCCGGGGTTGAAGCTTTCTTGTATTGTGGACTTAAACTTTTTGCTTCAGCTTGCTTAGCCAATTCTTCTTCTATCTCATTTCCCACATGCAACAAGGCTTTAAAGCGGTCAAAGAATTGGTGACCCATCTTATTTCGAATTTCTGCTTTCAGATTCTTGACGATCATTCCCAATTGCTCCTCTTCATCCATCCGTTCCACCGTTTGTGCAGCGAGTGCCCTCCACCTTGTGACAAATTCACTCAAACTTTCATCATCTTTCTGCTTTGCCATTTCAAGATGTTTGCGAGTAATTTTTAATTCCTCGTTTGTCTTGTATTGGGCAATAAACTCATTCACAATACTGGTCCATGACTGCACCCGATGTTTCTCTAATCCCAGGAACCAACTTTGGGCTGGACCAGCTAGAGTTAAATGAAAAGAATTAGCTAACTCAGCCTCACCTATGTTGTAGATCTTCATTGCCCGTACATAGGATTTTAAGTGCAACTCTGGTGGCGTTGTTCCTTTGAACTTCTCTATTGAGGGCATCTTAAACCCAACCGGATAATGAGCTTCTGGGTATAGATTATAGCTCTGGAGCTGTGTCAGGTCATTTGATCCCTCAGCTACCTTCTGAGTTAAAGCCTTCAATTGTTCCTTAAGCTCATCTATAGCCTTATTCCTTTCCGGAATCATCTCCTGTGGAAGAATGGCATCACCCTGCATACTTACCGGACGCGAAATAGGGTCATAGTATGGATCATGATAAGGATGATGTGGTGGTTGCCATTGTTGAGCATGTTGGGCTGCTTCAGGTGGGACTTCTTGGTGTAGCCAATTCTCAATCAGATCAGGTCGCCTATGTGGAGTATGTGGTTCAACAAGAGTTGGAATATCAGAGTGAACAGATAGTGGCGCGGGTGGTACAAGAGGGGCCTCTTTTATTGGCTCATTCACAACTGGTTGACCATGAATAGATGGAGGCATAGGTGGTGCAGGCGGTGTCACTTTTGTTGGCTCATTCATAACCCGTCGACCTCTATCTATCTCCTCTAGCCGAGCCTTGGTGGTTCGTTGATCATCTACTAGCAATGCTAGGCTCTTGCTAATGTCCCCAAGCATTCGGTACATCTCTTCCGGGGTTGGTATGGTTACAGTGTCTGACCCTAATACAGTGTTTGTTGGATCCACAGAAGTATGCCCTGGCGGCGATATTCCTCGATTGATATTCTGCTGAGACACCCCTTGATTTTGGTAGGAAGGACCCGGTGGTAGATCCACTGCAGTGAAAGAGTTTCCAGCGACCCTATTCGAAGTTTGTGGCGGTTGTTGTTCCATATCAGCTGGCGTATCCGGTCGAACCAATCTACCAGTGCTATCTCTTCCGGCCCAAATGGAAGCCAGATCGAATATAAGTCTTCGGAAGGAGAAAAGGACAAATCCCGATGTGTATAGAATATTTCCCGGAAACAAAAGAAAATATGAACTTTTAATACTTGCCAGATTCCCAGAAATACATCGATCGAGACGACGCTAAACACACAAAAAGTTTTTCTTTAGGTGAGATCAAAAGCAGACCAACGGCAACAACTTGAGAGCCCCATATAGCGGTAGGGTAGGAATGGAATTCCATGGGTTCCCTGACCGTCTATAGTTTTGGAAAATCATTTTAAAAAGAGCTTTCTGAAAAATCATTTGAAAACACGGGAAGATCTCTCCTCATGAGTCGCTTTGTTCATGGAATCAGGGCTTTCGCACACTAGATTCTCACGACTGTCGGTCATAAAAACAATGCAGAAAATCTTTGTGTTCTAAGCTGACTCCCCTATATGCAATCGTGGCTGAAGAGGGTAAGGTTTAAGGCTCCCTCCTATTTGGCAGGTCTTACGATATACCTCAAGAGCACAGGTACGTGTAAGGACCTTTTGATATACATCCCGGGTACGTGAGTGTTCTCGTCACTCGATATACCTCGGTAAGTACTTGGCCAAGGAGAGTGGTCCTAGGCGCTTTTGGCTAGTGCAGACCCGCAAGTCCACAGCCTAGTCACGACTCTGGTCCCGAGGTTGATAGGGTAAAATTCACACTCGCGAAAATGCATGATAAGACGTGAGTGCGTGCAAAATAACAATATGGCAGTTCATTATTGATCAATGCTTTAGGGTTTGTTACTGTAATTTACACAATTTTAATTATGAAAAAGATTTTCCTCACATAATTACCAAATAAAGGTATCAGGGTATCCACCTAGATTGCTTCTATGTTATCCTAGGACTAAGGCTTACAAGACCTATATCTAATAAATAACAGGAATATATGATCCATTGTAATAGAGCTTAGTTCTCGACTTCCCCAGCAGAGTCGCCACTGTGAGAATCCGGACCCATACCCCGAGAAGGAGAAAAGAGTCCTCGTTCTCGGTTTTTTATTTGAAAAACGTGTTTTTGTAGAGTCGCCAGTTTGTTTTACGAGAAAACAAACAAAAGATCGTACGAAGGATAATTCGAAAATGAACTATCTTTCACACGTTTGAAACCAGAGATTTATTTTGAAAATTGACTTTGCTAGGGTTCGGGAACTACGTTACGAATTGGGAAGGTGTTAGGCACCCAATTCGCCCTTTCGGTCTCTTAATGGATCATGTATCTAATTCCTATTTTAGATATCTTGCAAGTAGTTCGAATGGTCTTCAGAATAGTCCTTTCCGGATAAATTTAGTTTAAAACAATATTTTAAAATCAGACTCGAGCTTTGCGAGCGCCTACGTATTCATTCGTAGAATGAAATCAGAGTCTCGTAGTTCCATTCTTTTGGAAACTGTTTTTGTATTTTTGTTTGTTTTGAAAACGTGTCAAAACAGGTTTTAGATTTCTTGTAAAACTTAGAAAGGATTTGTTTTGAAAGCAATGAACTTCTTTGCAAGTTATCTAATTTTCTGTATTAAAATTAAATGCAGTATTGAAATTAAGGAGGGTCTTAGAAAATATACCTGATGCGCTTGGAGAAGAAATAAGAACCTTGCCTTGATTGCTCCTTTCTCTCTCTAGAACTTTCTCTCTCTAGATTTTCTCTCTTCAAAACCTTTTCTCAGAATTTCTCTAAAATGACTCTCTGATAATTCTGACAGAGTTTCTACTTACTAAAGACACTATTGAGTGTTGATGTCCTAAAATGAGAGCCCAAAGGTCCTATTTATAGAGGAAAAATGCAGAAAAATGACCAGGGTAGCCGCGCGGCTAGGAGCCAGCCGTACGGCTAGGGAGGGAGCGTGCGGCTAGGGCGTGCGGCTCGGGCTTGCGGCTCGTGGCGGCTCGGAGCCAACCGTACGGTTGGGAGCCAACCGTGCGGTTGGGGGGCGTGCGGCTGGCTATCAAAAAAACCAGGATTTTTCCTAACGCGCTCAAAAATCAGGATTTTTCCTAATGGCCTCTTGTATGCATGATGACTCAAGACTTGATGCAGAATGCTTGTTAGGTTCACACGAGAGTCGCGGATTGGGGTCTTCACACAACCCATTCCCAATGAAGCTAATTCGAGATAGATATGACAAACTCATCATTAAAAGATTTAACATAAAACAAGTGTATGTAATCTCATGATTTAAAGAATGAAAATTATAAAGTGAATCCTAACAATGAAACGGAATGAAGTTTATGGGATAAATTTGTCATCTCATCATTTATCACATATGTTAGAAAATAAATAGTCTAAGTATCACATATAGTGTAAGAAGCACTCAATATATCAAGAAATGAATCAAAGATAAGCTAAACAAATTTATAATCCATCTATGGAGGTTTGAGAACTATTCATAATTTCTACAAAAAGGACAAAAAAACTCCATGAATGGGGGAAAAAGACTACAAGCTTTCTAGAACCATATAAATATGTTGTATGCTCATTATCATCCAAGAACTAAATATACAAGGCATATGAAGTCTTAACTTAATATGAAAATACCTAGAAAGCATGAAATAATGGAAGATATGATGAAGAAGAAGAAGATTCACAAATAATTATCAAACTTTAAATATGAATTGAGCCATTAATCACCAAAAATCATATCGCAATCAACCTCCGTAACCTTAGTAATAGACTACTCCATAATAGATGCAAGAACAAATATTATAGAAGAATAAAGCATTCTTACAAATTAAGCACTTACAATGGAGAAATGAAGAACAATACTCAAAAAGCTCTCCCTTCTCTCTAGAATTCTAAGTATAAAAAAACTAGATCATATCTAATTCCCCTTTCCTTGGCTTCAAACTAGCCACAAAAGTCTAAGAAATAGTAAAATAAACAAGGAAAAATATCTAGAGACAATAATCCCTCAAAACAGGCTGAAAGGAGTAGGTAGTAGGTGTACTCGCCAGGCCATGATCGATCATGGTTATGCCCATGATCGATCATGGAAGTGTTCTGCCAGAAAAAATGGTTCCATGATCAATCATGGTTATGCCCATGATCGATCATGGACATGCCTATGATCGATCATGGTTATGCCCATGATCGATCATGGTTATGCCCATGATCGATCATGGTTCTGGAATTTCTTCACTCAGCACTTTGCAAGCCTCTGAGCTTACTCTTGATCAATCTATGCAACACCATTGTATCCCAATCCTACAAACACATGGAATACTACAAAATACACACCAACTTGGGCCATGTTAGACGCAAAACTCGCTAAGGCACTAATCTCGAGATAAGTGGATAATTAGGCAGAATTAAAGCAACAAACGCGTCAAGCGACTCCGGGAAGGAGCTTAAACATGACAATATTATGCGTTTATCACTTTCTCTCGCTCTTTAAAATTAAAATGAAGTTTAATTTTTCAAATTTGAAGGTGCAGCAAGAAGGATTGCAGCTAAGCCAAGTAACTATTGCTTATTGATTTCTCAAATTGATTCTTGATTTGCATAGGGATATCTCCAAACTCTACTCTTCTTATCTCTTCAAACTTTGTTCCACTTTAATTTTGGTGGCTTTAAACACGACAATGTCTTCGATTTTGAGTTATAGAGTGGTACGGAGATTGAGAGATTGAGAGGGGTTCGGAAGTTTATGACAAATGTTTTGGGGCTAGGGTTTTTTTTATTTTGTTGTCAAAAAGGGCTTCTCTAACGTGATTTAAACGTGATGTAATGTCTTGCCACTTTTAATTCAGTTGGCATTTTATTTTTATTTATGTTTTCTTTTTCTTGTCCATGTGTGTAATAATTGTCCATCTAAGCAGGGAAAAATCATCAAAGTCTGCCGGTGGCTTTAAGTGAGAACCAAACAAATCAAAGTACATGCTTTTTTTTAATGAAAAATAGTGGTCGAGGCCCAAAGTGCTAATTGGGTAAGAGTACATGGTACTAAAATGTATTGAACCCTTATTTTTTTTCATCTCGGTATCAAAGGGTGGTTTAGGGACAATTTATTTGTATTTGTGATGAATCTGAAAGTACTAAGATCTACTTGGGGTTTGAGTAAAATTGATTAGACAAGTAGGATTTTTTTGCACATTATCAAACTACAATGGCCATGTTTGTTTAACGGGAATTGAAACACCAATTGCCACCATTCGTTGATATTTAACTCTAGAGTTTTCAACACTTTAGTTCCTTGAAGTTTACCCCAATTGTCACTTTCGTCCCTAAACTTTATTTTCCAATTTTTCACACCCCAATGTTTTCACGGCGCTTCACTTTACTCCTTCGCTCCTCTTTCCGTCAATCAACTAGACGGAGGACGTTATGTTGGATGGGTATTTTGGTCCTTCTTCCATTAAAGTTTCCCTCCAAAATTAATATGTTTGCTACTTATATTCCCTCCAAGATTTCCACCTACAAAAACAGACCAAGAGAGAGAGAGACATAGATCCGCAAGAAATAGAGAGAAATGTACAATTGCATAGCTACATTCGTGGTCATAATCATCAACGTCCTCCTCCTCAACCCCAATATTCGTGTCCATTCTCACCGTCTTTAAATGTGGGGTCCAATACAAATACTGGATTGCACTGTTCCTATTCTTCCTTTTCTTATACTTTAACTTTTTATAAGTTATCTTCTTCATAATTATCATGTTCCTGCTATCAAATTAACAAAATATGATCTCAATGAATTGTTGTTTAAAATAAAACTGGAATTCAGAAATATTCCACTCATATAACCATGGAATCAAATCCACTTGATTGTGTGAATCTAAATATAACCATTAGTATGGTAATTATGTGAATCCAAGTTTTTCTTCACACACACACACACATACACACACATATATATGCAATTAATTTTTTTTTCTTCATTTGGGACAAACCAAACACTCTTATAAGAACCCAAATTTCAATTTAATCCACAGTCAACAAACATGAAATATTTATTAGTTTCTAGGGGGAAGCAAGATATCTTTAACTCTTAACGTCCCAAAAAATTTAGATTGTTAGACCAAGGAAATACAATATTAATTCATAATTTTTCAGCCAACATTTTAGTATCCTAAATATATATATATATATATATCTTGTTTGAGCATCAATTCTACTCATGTTTCCCTTGTCAAGATTTTGTAGCTTAGAACAAAACTCATTTATGTTTTTTGATTGCGCAGGAATTCATTGTCTAGCTTCTTGATTTGTGAAATATCCTTCCACAGTTATTGTTCAAAATGTACAGGATAATTCAAAAGAAGACACAAATTATGAACCACAATAACTTAAATATTAATAAACACGAAACACTAATAGAACAATTAATATAGGATTACATTTATTGATGTCATTAAATATTTTTGAATAACGTTATATACCTTGTAACTTATACAAACATGATGGATGAGAAAAACCAAGACTCCAGGGCAATTGGGTGAACAATTCGTTTTATTACTTTTTTTGAATTTTTTGGCTTCAAACATGGGAAAGCTCTTGGTGGGAAGCTTATGTTGTCTAATGTTCATTTCAACTCTTATATCAGGTACTTCTTTTAATAATAAAGTTCCCGAATAAACCCATAAACATCTAATACAACATTGATAAACGCTTTATATTGTCATTCATACGCTCATTTTCAGAGTTGTTTAACGCGTTTATTTCTTTAAAACTACTCAGTTTGTCAACTTATTTCGCAATTAGTCTCGTAGCACTTTTGTATTTAACAATGCTTGGAAAGGCACATTTTTGTGTTTATTTTGGTGTCTCTAGATTTCAAGAAATATTGTATTTAATACAATGGTGGAATTTTTCATGGGACAAAAAGAATCAAAGAAAGTGGAAGTCTCCATATCCATGTGATTAAAGAGCATCCAAGAAAGTAGAAGTCACCATGTGATTAAAGAAACAAAGTGGAAATCTCCATGTGATGGTGTCTTTAAATTTTAAGAAATATTGTATTTAATACAATGGTGAAATTTTCCATGGGACAAAAGGAATCAAAGAAAATGGAAGTCTCCATGTCCATGTGATTAAAGAAAGAAAGTAGAATTCTCCATGTGATTAAAGAGGATCCAAGATGGTGGATTTATCCACCAAAAATAAAATAAGCATTGTTTATTTTTTAACATCCAAGACAACTCTCCTATTTATAGTCTTCGTTGTTGCTTTGGAGAGGGGATCTTAATTTTTATTATTACTTCTCATTTCTTAATTTATAAAGAGCTTGTAATAGTATTTTCTAGAGAGAGAAATGGAGTTCACTTTTATAATTCTTGTCTTCACATTTATTATGGAGTAAATTTCTTTGTTAAGGCTAAAAGATGAAATTTGCAATGCATTAATTATATAAGTTCAATTCTCATTCCATTGTTAGTATTGTTAAATACTTTTTGAATCCTTCATATTCTCCATTTTTTCAACCATTCATAAGCTAGTAAGATAATTTTCATATGATTATTTGACTTTGTATGCCTTGTATTCATAGATCTCAAGCATTAATGAAGAGATGATACACTTGTGTATTTCTTACTGTAGACACCCCGATCCGTGACTCCCGCAAGAACCCTAACGACCTTCAAGAACTACTGTTTTTGGGTCCGGGACCCACCCGAGCACCCGAAACTAGCCCGAAAGGGTTTGTTGGCCAACAAACCTGTTTTTAAAAGAGATTGTCGCACGACATATCACATTGTCGCGCGACAATCACTGATATTGTCGCGCGATAATCCCTCCTGACACCAGACCATCCATTCTCTGACACATCAGTCTGTCAGAAACATCACTTCAGCCGTTTGTCGCGCGACATTGGACACAATGTCGCGTGACATATGCCCTTTTTGGGGAAGTGTCGCGCGACAATCTTCCCTGAGCAGTATAAATAGGCCAACACCCCCCAAGGGTTGAGGACAGCAACTTGGGATTGAAGAATTCCAAGTTTTAAATCAGATTTTTTAGTCTTTTATTGAGCATTCTCTATTATCGTCTTATTTCTGAAGAATTATCGAATCTATTCTCGACACTCGACGTGTCCCATCTATGGAATCGAATTCTCAGAAATATCTAAAGAAGGAAAAGATTATCATCGCCGAAAATCTCTTCGCCGTATTATATTTTCTCTCTTATTATTATTCTCGTCGGGAAGGTAAAGAAAGTCTCTTCTAGTATTTAACATTAAATATCTGTGTAATTGTTTTATTTCTATCGTTTTGTCCACGTTTTATTTGAATAAACTTATTGCCAAGTTACCAATAGTCTACCGTTTTCGAAGCAAAAGACCCTGATAAAACCAATTGCAAAACCAGAAGAGTAAGTATATTACCGTCCGGATAAAACTCTGTTTTCAAAACCCGGACTGGTAAAACTTACTTAGGAATTAAAAAACCCGGTATATCCTATCTGTTTCATAGATTGTGATACGTCTGGTAGAACTCCCCTTAAGAGTTCTATTTCCATATTGAATTAGTTCCAATAAAAGATCCGAACTTTTACGAAAAATAGTCAAAACCTGAGAAAACCGTCATTTTCCGAGAAATAATACGGGAAGCTCCCTCTCTAAAGAAAAATAACTTTTGTCACTTGTATTTTCATTTCTCAAAACTAAACATCGAATCTCGGAACACAAAGGTTTTTCATCCCTTTTCCCGTTTTCCCCAAAAATTAGGGTTTTCACTTAGAAAGTAGTAGACTGTCAGTAAAAGCATCCAAGTTTTTCAACATAGAATAAATATATAAGACCACTAGAGACCGAAAGGGCGGAATGGGTGCTTAACACCTTCCCAAACTGTAATATAGTTTTCGAACCCTAGAGAATCCTGGTTTTGTAGACAAACGTGTAAAGAAAGGCTTGTCTATAGCCTTTCCTCTTACACGACCCCTTTTGTCTGTTTTCTCGTAAAACGTACTCGCGACTCTGAACGAACCCTCTTGTATCTAGAAATAGAACATAGGGACACCTGATATGAATCAACAAAGACACACCAGCAAATGGGACGACGGGATCCGTTCCGACGTCCCAGACACCCAACCGAACGGGGACGAGACCCAGGGGTCGTATTTGCGGATTCTCACAGTGGCGACTCCGCTGGGGAAACCTAGAAAACTAGACTCTTATATGTGGACTTTTGTTTATCTGTAGAAAACTTGCTTTTACTGCTTACCCTACTTATGTTAATTGATTGAGAAGAAACATTTTTCTAAAAATGGGAGTTTTTAAAAAATACGTAATCAAGATAATGATATTTGGGAAACCAAACTTTCAAACTTTACACGCACTTTCACAAATCATGCATCAGTCCTACGAGTGTGAATTTACCCCAAACCCTCGGAAGTATTATAAATGAGTAGGGAGTTGGCTTGCTTGGGCCAACAAAAACCGAAAGCATTTACTTCCACTCTCCTTGGCCAAGTACGCCCCCGAGGTATATCGAGTGACGAGAACACTCACGTACCCAGGAAGTATATCAAAAGGCTCTTGCACGTACCCGCCCCTGGGGTATATCGCAAGGTCTTGCCAAATAGGAGGGAGCCTGAAGCCTTAACCGTTCGTACACATGCGCTGCATATAAGATCGAGTCGAGTTAAAACACTTGTCAAACAGCCGTAGGGGATGTACCACCTTACGGCTTACTTTGCAACACCTTTTAAAAGACCCGAGTCTTTCCTCGGCAATTTTTAGTGTTTCTTTTAGCAAAAATGGAGTCGCATCGTAGTCTTTCTTCATCTTCGCCACGTGATTTCGTCTACAGCCATCATACGACAACAGACTGGAAGGTTGGGCCGGTCGAGATCACACCGGGAGACTAGTAAGACCAAGCACACTTGAAATGGAAGATGAACGCGAGAACCGAGAGACAGATCAGAGCCTAGTCGAGGCGTCTGCACCTCAGCCGACTTTAGCCGAGATGCATTGTTTATTAGTGACCGTAAGCACGAATCTAGCAAGCCTCACAAACGAGCAACAGAATACCCGAGTCTGAGTAGAGGAGTTGTCAGCCGTACGGACCGCACCACCGGGGTTTGAACGACTACCACCGAATCGAGATCAAAGGCAGTCATCGCAAGTGCTTCCCCCGGTTCCAGGAACCAATCCCCCCCAAACAGATCCCAACAATCAGAACCAATGGGCCCCAGATTCAGGCCCCACTTACCAACAACAAGAGCCACCCATCATCTGGCCACAACCTAAGCAAGGCCTCGATCCCCAATACCAACCATGGCCATAAGTCCCCGCAAGACCTATTCCACCACCGGCCCTAGTAGCCCATCCCAATGAATACCCAGACATCAACTGACTCTGGGCAGTGTATGCAGAATCGATTATAGCTCAGGAACAGCCCGACGAGGTGTCAAGAGAGAGCGAAGAGATGAAGAAACTAAAAAAGCAGATTAAGGTTCTGCAAAGAGGAATTTCTCTAATAAAAGGGGCAGACGAGATCACAGATATGAACGCCTTCTTCCTCTACCCAGAAGCCAGACTACCTCAGGGATTCAAACTCCCTTCTATCACCAAATTCACAGGGACCACACGAAAACTTAGGGAGATATCGTCAAGGAGTTCATGACCAAGTATGGGTCCAACGAGAATTTGGAAATTAACCGTAAACACCTAGAAATGGCCAAGCAAGGCGAGAAAGAGAGCGACTTTGTCACCCGCTGGAGAGAAATGGCCTCCCAAATGTCCAAGCGGCCCGATGAAGAAGAGCAGTTGGAGATCATACAGAAGAATTTTACTCCAGTTGTATCGAACTGCATGGGAAAGCATGTATTCCCACACTTCAGAGCCCTGTTGAGTATGGGGTCACAAGTAGAGGAAGATTTGGCCGAGAAGGCAGAAAGGGATACCAAAAAAGCCTCTTACATTGAGAAAAAGACAGCCACTCCAGCCGTAAACCAACTAAGCTCATACCCCTATCAACAAAACCCATTTCAACAGTCACAACAAGTCCCTCCAATGAGTTGGCCTGCACAAGGAGACTCTTCGAGCACCGAGGCCAAGAAAAGGAGAAATTTCTGCACCCTTCCCACTACCCTAGTCAAAAGCCTAGAACTACTCCGAAAGGCCGGACTGATCACTCCACTCAACCCGCGCCTCCCACCAAACCCTATTCCCAGCACTTGGAGAATGAATGAGAACTGTGCATACCATCAAGCAGCGGGCCATGACACAGAACGCTGCTTGGCTCTTCGCCATCGTATCTAGGACCTTATTAAAGCCGGAACCATCCCCGCACCCAACGGGCCCAATGTTACCAACAACCCCCTTCCCAATCATGCTCCACCTGCGGGAATTAACGCCTTGACCACTGATGAAGAAGGCTTTGACCCCGTAGGACTCATTCGGGATGACCCAGCCTATAAGGCGCCCGTTAAGCTACCAGCAAAGGCTCAAGTTGCCCCAGGCCTCAATCCGATAATCGACCAATGGATGGCCAAGATGAACTTCCTACCTGGGCAGGGTTTAGGAAAGACAAATCAGGGGATCTCGCAACCACTCATAATCAAAACCAATCCCAGAAAATCTGGAATAGGATGGACCCAAGAGAAGAAGGAACAGCCGTGGAAACCCCGAGGCCCCACTAAAGAGACAATCTGTATGATTTCAGAGGGATCAGACTCAGCATCCCTTTGGATACAACAAATTACCCGCTCAGGAAGGGTATACCAGCCACCACTCACGGATGCCGAGAAATCACCACCTCCTAAAGAAATAGGAGGAGACCGGGTACTGGAATAGTTGAAGAAAACTCAGGAACACATCACCATTTGGGGCCTCTTGGTTGCATCCAAACCTCACAGGACCGCCTTCATCAAACTCCTAGACGAGGCCGTCATATCACCCGATTCCACGCCAGAACAACTGCAAAACATGATTGGGTCACTCACAATCCAAAGAAGTCTGTCATTCTCATATGAAGACTTATCTCCATTGGGAAGGAAGCACAACCTGGCCCTCCATATCACTGTCCGAACCTGAGGGAAAATCTTGCCGCAAGTCCTCATCGACAACGGGTCAACCATAAACGTCTGCCCCCTGAAGACCGCCAGATGCTTGGGTATCTTGGATTCAGAGCTTTCTCCATCCTCCGTAACCGTTAGGGCCTATGACAACACCAGGAGAGCCGTTTTGGGTTCTTTGAAGCTTGATCTCATGGTCGGTCCCGGAAATTTTCCAGCCGACTTTCAAATCATAGACATTCCCTCCAGTTTTAACCTACTGTTGGGAAGGGCATGGCTACACGACATAGGAGCATTCCCCTCCTCCTTACACCAAAAGATCAAGATACCGTTCGAGGGGAACATAATCACCATCCAAGGAGATCCTGAAAGGACCTTGGCAGATCTGGAGTTACCTGTATTGGGCATCGGGAGTCAGAGTATACAGCTGTGAGGCTTTTCCTACGAGCCTCAAGTACAAACTCTCAGCACCCAGATAATCAAGTATCTTTCCCCTGACAATATCCCCGGTCTTAGCACTAAGATCACAAACATGCTGAGAATGATGAAATACTTACCTAGAGCCAGTCTGGGAATGGTACAGCCAGGATTACTTCAAGCCTTGGAACCGGTAACGAGGCACGAAAAAGAAGGATTCGGGTACCAACACACCGCAGAAGACGACCAAGAGAGAAGGAGCCGAGGGCCTCAGTATCCGAGTTTTAGCTCTCTGAATGGTTTTTTCGTCAAAGAAGGAGAAGACTTCCCCTTTTGTGGCTTTCAAGAACCTTGGAGGAACAACGACGGAGAGAACCTTCCGGGATGGAAAATCTTCTATGAAGAGGACCTGTATATCAAGAAAAATATCATACACAGCTTCTCTAACAAGTTGACAATCGGGCCGAAGGAAGAAAATGAAGACAAGAAAGATGAGGAGGAAGAAATAATCGGAGATCTCTTCGACATCATAGCTCTGGGGGATAACGAGCCAAGAGACGACCCTGTACACTTGATATACGCTAATCCGGACTACCAAGGAGGAAGGGGAAAGAGTGAAATTGTAAGGGTGAGAGGTAAGAGTGAAGGTAAGGCTAGGGAAGAGTCACTCCTAGATTTACTTTTTAAACTTGTACCTGTAAACACTATTATCAATGAGAAAAACTCTATTTTGCATTATCCTGTTATTTTTAATTCTGTAATTGCTTATATGGAGTTGAAAAGATTGAACGAACACCCTAAACGGGAGGAGCAGCGTATATAGAGCGAGGAAGGAGACACTCTTGTAATTAACCTCGGGACAGAAGAGGAAAGAAAATAGGTCCGCATTGGGGCAAGTCTAAGTGAGACAGAAAGAGAGGAATTCACACAAACTCTGAAAGAGTATGTGGATGTCTTCGCCTAGTCTTATGCGGATATGCCAGGTTTGAACAGCCAGATAGTCATGCACGAGATACACACCAAACTGGAATTTAGGCCCGTCAAACAGAAGTTGAGAAAACTTACGCCATAATGGTCCTTAAAGGTGAAAGAAGAAGTGATGAAACAATTGAGTGTGGGTTTCTTATGGGTGATCGAGTACCCTTCATGGTTAGCCAACATTGTGCCCATTCCAAATACAAATGGGAAAGTCCGCATGTGTGTGGATTACCGAGATCTTAACAAAGCTTGCCCAAAAGATGATTTCCCATTACCCAACATCGACTTGATAGTGGATAATACTGCCATCCATGCCCTGAAATCCTTTGTAGATGGTTTTGCCGGGTATAATCAGATCAAGATGCACCCGGTTCACTAGGAGAAAACTGCATTCATCACACCGTGGGGAACATACTGCTACACCGTTATGCCATTCGGGCTGAAGAATGCCGGAGTAACATATCAAAGGGCAGCAACAGCTATCTTCCACGACATGATTCACAAAGAGGTAGAGGTGTATGTGGACGACATGATAATCAAGTCAAAGGAGAGGGAAGGCCATGTATCAGCTTTACGAACTTTCTTTGACCGCCTCCGCCAGTACCAGATGAGGCTCAATCCGCAGAAATGTATGTTCGGGGTAACCAAGGGAAAACTCCTAGGCTATGTCGTCAGTAAAAAGGGAATCGAGGTAGACCCTGCCATAGTTCGAGCTATCCGAGACATGCCCGAACCCCGTACCGAGAAAAAAGTTCGAGGATTCTTGGGTAATTTGCAGTACATTAGCAGGTTCATTTCTTAACTCATGCAGACTTGTGAACCCATCTTTAAACTCCTAAGGAAGTTTTCACCAGAAAAATGAGACGATCAGTACCAAGAGGCTTTTGACAGAATTAAGAATTACCTCTCTAACCCGCCAGTTCTAACCCCACCACAGACCGGATTGCCACTAATTATATATTTGACCGTCATGGATTCGGCTGCAGGAGCCATGCTAGCCCAACATCTGACCGACACACGAAAAGAGCAGGCCATCTACTACATTAGCAAGAAATTGTCCCCATTTGAGATAAACTACACACCCTTGGAGAAATCATGCACCGCTCTCGTCTGGGTAACACAGAAATTACGGCATTACATGCTAGCTTTCCCGGTCATCCTGGCATCACGAATCGATCCGTTGAAATACCTCTTCGAGAAACCAGCTCTCTCAAACCGTATGGAAAAATGGTTATTCTTACTCTCTGAATTTGACATCACCTACGTAACTCAGAAGGCAGTCAAAGGCAAGATCATAGCTGATTACCTAGCCCACAATTCAATATTGGGAGACCTGCTAGAAGAAGCCGAATTTCTTGACGAAACTATCATGAATGTCGAGATCGATGAAGACTGGAAGTTGTACTTTGACGGGGCCGCCAATCGAAACGAAAACGGGATAGGCATCCTGTTAGTCTTTCCGGACCAAACTCACTCCCCAGTATCATATCGTCTGGACTTTTTCTGTACCAACAACATGGCCGAATATGAAGCCTGCATACTCGGGTTAGAGATCGCGCTTCAAAGGGGTATAAAGAGAATAAAGGTATACGGAGATTCAGCACTAGTGGTCCACCAAGTTTTGAAGGAATGGAAGATCAGAGATGAGAAATTAGTCCCTTACCTTGCCCGACTGGAGGATGTCGCGGGAAAGTTCGAGCATGCGGAGTTTTACTATGTCCCCAGGTCTCAGAACAGTTTTGCTGACGCACTGGCAACCCTGGCATCTATGATCGATATCCCGGAGGGGATGGAAGAAATAACTCTTACAGTACAAAAGAAATCAGGACCAGCACACTGCATGGCCTTGGAGGTAGAGAATGAAGAGGAAGGGGACTCGACCACTTGGTTTTACGATATCTGGAACCTATTAAAAAATCACCAGTATCCCGAGCAAACAGACAAGAAAAGATGGCTCACACTCAGGAGATTAGCATCAGGGTTCATACTTTGTGCCGACAGGCTATATAAAAAGGAACTACGACGAAACCCATCTCCAATGTCTCGCGGAAGAAGAGTCCGTCAAAGTAATGAATTAGATACATGGGGGCGATTGTGGACCTCACATGAGCGGACATACACTTGCCCGCAAGATTATCAGACAAGGCTATTACTAGTCTACCCTGCAGAACGACTGCGTTAATCACGTACGCCATTGCCACAAATGCCAAATCTATACTAAATCTCAGAAACTTCCACCAAAAGGGTACTTTGGTGCAATTATGAGAGATATAGGGTTATAAGGGTAAATTATGTAATTTTCTAAACCTGAGGGTACTTTGATGTAATTATGAGAGATATAGGGTTATAAGGGTAAATTATGTAATTTTTCAAACCTGAGGGTACGTTGGTGTAATTATGAGAGATATAGGGTTATAAGGGTAAATTATGTAATTTTCCAAAACCTGAGGGTACTTTGGTGTAATTATGATAGATATAGGGTTATAAGGGTAAATTATGTAATTTTCCAAAACCTGAGAGTACTTTGGTGTAATTATGAGATATATAGGGTGATAAGGGTAAATTATGTAATTTTCCAAACCTGAGGGTACTTTGGTGTAATTATGAGAGATATAGGGTTATAAGGGTAAATTATGTAAATTTCCAAAACCTGAGGGTACTTTGGTGTAATTATGAGGATTATATGGTTATAAGGTTAAATTATGTAATTTTCCAAACCTGAGGGTATTTTTGTGTAATTATGAGAGATATAGGGACATAAGGGTAAAATTATGTAATTTTCCAAACTTGAGGGTATTTTGGTGTAATTATGAGAGTTATAGGGTTATAAGGGTAAATTATGTAATTTTCTAAAAACTGAGGGTACTTTAGTGTAATTATGAGAGATATAGGAATTATAAGGGTAAAATTATGTAATTTTCCAAACCTGAGGGTACTTTGGTGTAATTATGAGAAATATAGGGTTATGGGGGTAAAATTATGTAAAACATAAAGGGTATCACAAGTAAAAGTATGTGTTCACTAAATCGGACGTTATTTTTAGGCAGACATGCATACTAACATTGTTTAAAATACATGTAGGAAACGACAGAAATAATAGAACAGATAAATACACAAAAAGAAGACGTAACAGAGACCGTCGACGGATCTCGGGAGAAACTGGCTCCATCAAGAGCCAAGGAATGTCCGAAACTGGAGCAGCCCGGGTCACGTCTCGGTAGACCACCGCCCGACCACGGTCCACCCCATCCTTGCCGTACCAATCCAAGTCCTCTCAATCATCATGGTGAGGGCTGCACCGAAGGACGCCCTGAGCGTCGGTAAAGGTGACCTCCTCCTGGTCACCCTCTAATCTATCTGGCTGTGCAGGATCCATTTGAGTATGAGTAGAATATCAGAAAAATTGGAAAAGCGGCAGGGCTTCCGCGCTTGGGAGAAGAGAGAAAGATAGAGAAAAAGAGCTAGAGAGAGAAAGAGAAATGAGAGAATGAGGTGGAATGAGCTCAGCAAGAGGGTTATATAATGGAGCAATATGTCGCGCGACATAAAGCCTCTTTGTCGCGCGACAAAGAGTCCTCCCCCGAGGTGTCGCGAGACACTTGGCCCCCATTTCTGATTTTTTGATCTTTGTCTCGTTTTATCTCACGCATGAGGACTTCCGAGAAGCAATTTTTGAAAAAATTGCTAAAAACCGCACACCCAGGATGAAAGTTCGAGGAAGACTTCCAAACCATCTCTCCGAAGATGCAAAAACGAAATGACACGGTTAAAGTAGTCTCTGATCTACCAGAAAGGACCGAGACCATCAAATGAGAAAAAACAAGATAAGACGGGAATAGAAAAAATTGAAAGAGTAGAAAAGAGAAGAAACCCGCATGAGCGCCCAAAGCGAGCGAGAGAAACAGAAATGCAGAGTGACAGGGAGAGCCACACCAAAAGTGACAGTTAGGCCAAAATCGGCTCAGGGCTTCGTTTTGGGTGAGTAAGGCTCCTGATCATGACAAAGGGATGAAAAGACTCCTGGTCAAAAATAGAAAAGGCCAAGAAAAGTCTTTTCCAAAAGAGGGAGAAATAAAGGCATCGAAAAACAGAATATGATGTGGGGCCCACCAAAAGAGAAAACTAAGAAGAAAACAGAGATCAGAGATTGAACTTTCAAACAAATTTTATTTTCAGCACGATACAGAAGAGATGGTTTGGAAAACCTCGGACCATCACTCTGCGGAGAGCAAAAGAAATCCGAAAACTACCTTCTGAGAGAAGTATCTTCACTCAAGAAAAACATGAGAGTAAAGTTCAGAAAGATACAGGGAAACGAACATCCGGATTAGACCCCGAGAAGCTCTTTTCACCTTTGCAAGACTTACTCTCTCTCACTCTAGCAGCCCTCTCCGAAGGCAAATCACAATCACAAGCCCTCTCCGGAGGCAAATCATAAATCACAAGCCCTCGCCAGAGGCAAATCACAATCACAAGCGCTCTCTAGAGGCAATTCACAAACACAAGCCCTCGCCGGAGGCAAAATTACTCACGAAAAACCCTCTCAGAGGCAATTTTCTTTTCTTCTTAGAGATCAAAAGCCCTCCCAGAGAGGTACAGTGTAGCAAATGGTTGTCCTCCCACCTGAGGCGAGAAGATCAAAAAGCCCTCCCAGAGAGGCATAGTGTAGCAACGGTAGTCCTCCCACCTGAGGCGAAGCCTTCCCAGAGAGGCACAAGTGTAGCAACGGTAGTCCTCCCACCTGGGGTGAAGCCCTCCTAGAGAGGCACAGTGTAGCAACGGTAGTCCTCCCACCTGAGGCGAAGCCCTCCCAGAGAGGCACAAGTGTAGCAACGGTGGTCCTCCCACCTGAGGCGAAGCCCTCCCAGAGAGGCACAGTGTAGCAATTGTAGTCCTCCCACCTGAGGCGAAGCCCTCCTAGAGAGGCACAATGTAGCAATGGTAGTCCTCCCACCTGCGGCGAAGCCCTCCCAGAGAGGCACAGTGGAGCAACGGTAGTCCTCCCACCTGAGGTGAAGCCCTCCCAGAGAGACACAGTGGAGCAACGGTAGTTCTCCCACCTGAGGCGAAGCCCTCCCACAGAGGCACAGTGTAGCAATGGTAGTCCTCCCACCTGAGGCAAAGCCCTCCCAGAGAGGCACAGTGTAGCAATGGTAGTCCTCCCACCTGAGGCGAAGCCCTCCTAGAGAAGCACAGTGTAGCAACGGTAGTCCTCCCACCTGAGGCGAAGCCCTCCTAGAGAGGCACAATGTAGCAACGGTAGTCCTCCCACCTGAGGCGAAGCCCTCCCAGAAAGGCACAGTGGAGCGATGGTAGTCCTCCCACCTGAGGCGAAGCCATCCCAGAGAGGCACAGTGGAACAATGGTAGTCCTCCCACCTGAGGCGCAATAGTAGTCCTCCCATCTGAGGCAAGTAGAGCAAATGAAAGCCCTCAAAAGAGGCAATGAGGTAAAAAAAATCCCTCTCCGGAGGCAAAGCCAAACACAAAGCCCTCTTCGAAGGTGATCACGAACACTTTCTGCGTACACACACTCCTTTAGAGTTCATGCGGGAGCCATGGATCATGGTCTCTTCCAGTCGCCTCAATTCCTTACAAGCAAGGAGCTTGAGTCGAGAGGGTCTGTAGACACCCCGATCTGTGACCCCCGCAAGAACCCTAACGACCTTCAAGAACTACTATTTTTGGGCCCGGAACCCACCCGAGCACCCGAAACTACCCCGAAAGGGTTTGTTAGCCAACAAACCTGTTTTTAAAAAAGATTGTCGCACGACATATCACATTGTCGCTCGATAATCACTGATATTGTCGCGCGACAATCCCTCCTGACACCAGACCATCCACTCTCTGACACATCAGTCTATCAGAAACATCACTTTAGCCGTTTGTCGCGTGACATTGGACACAATGTTGCGCGACATATGCCCTTTTTGGGGAAGTATCGCTCGAAAATCTTCCCCGAGCAGTATAAATAGGCCAACACCCCCCAAGGGTTGAGGACAGCAACTTGGGATTGAAGAATCCCAAGTTTTAAATCTGATTTTCTAGTCTTTTATTAAGCATTCTCTATTATCGTCTTATTTCTAAAGAATTATCGAATCTATTCTCGACACTCGACGTGTCCTGTCTCTAGAATCGAATTCTCAAAAATATCTGAAGAAGGAAAAGATCATCATCGCTGGAAATCTCTCCGCCGTATTATATTTTCTCTCTTATTATTATTCTCGTCGGGAAGGTAAAGAAAGTCTCTTCTAGTATTTAACATTAAATATATGTGTACTTGTGTTATTTCTATCGTTTTGTCCACGTTTTATTTGAATAAACTTATTGCCAAGTTACTAACAGTCTACCGTTTTCGAAGCAAAAGACCCTGATAAAACCATTTGCAAAACCATAAGAGTAAGTATATTACCGTCCGGATAAAACTCTGTTTTCAAAACCCGAACCGGTAAAACTTACTTAGGAATTAAAAAACCCGATATATCCTATCTGTTTCATAGATTGTGATATGTCTGGTAGAACTCCCCTCAAGAGTTCTATTTTCATATTGAATTAGTTCCAATAAAAGATCCGAACTTTTACGAAAAATAGTCAAAACCCGAGAAAACCGTCATTATCCGAGAAATAACACGGGAAGCTCCCTCTCTAAAGAAAAATAAATTTTGTCACTTGTATTTGCATTTCTCAAAACTAAACATCGGATCTCAGAACACAAAGGTTTTTCATCCCTTTTCCCGTTTTCCCAAAAATTAGGGTTTTCACTTAGAAAGTAGTAGACTGTCAGTAAAAGCATCCAAGTTTTTCAACATAGAATAAACATATAAGACCACTAGAGACCGAAAGGGCGGAATGGGTGCTTAACACCTTCCCAAACCGTAATATAGTTTTCGAACCCTATAGAATCCTGGTTTTGTAGACAAACGTGTAAAGAAAGGCTTGTGGATTCTCACACTTACTAGCCTATGTCCATTCTTTCTTTGAATGAGATACTTTTCATTGCCAAGCATGATTAGTTTTTGAATATTCATGGAAACACCATAAATTTGAGATTTTAATATTTTAATACTTTGATGATATGTTGAGTGCTTTCTAAACTTTATGTGATTTTAAGACTCATCATCTTCTTAGTTAAAGTATTGCCAAAGAGGATCTTTTAAATTTATGTCATAAACAACTTCATTAATCATTTTAAGGATTCAATTTGTATTTATCAAATAAGTCTATATAGGACGGTTTGACCTCCACCTAGACCTCCCAATCTTAGACAAATGAAATGTTATGATTTATCGAGCTAAACTCCTTGTAGTTGGCCATTTTCATAATCAAGTCATTTGCCTAGGGGAAACTAACAATGAGTTCTTAAATGCCTAGTTTAAATTTATGCCTTTTCTTTTTGTGTATTTTAAGTTTGAATCTTGGTTGATATTATATGGGAATGGGTTGCACTTGCTTCACACCCTTTGTCACAAGATAAAAATGAGAAATACACTTGTGTTGATATTTGCTTATGTACCTTTCTTTATATGGCATTTATATGGGAATGGGTTGCGTTTGCACCACGCCCTTTTGCTTAGAAATGGGTAAAATATTCTACACTTAGGAATTGCATTGAGAACTTTGAATGAGGTTGATTTTACTTAACTTTGCAAAACAAATGAAATCTATAATGCCTTAGCCTTTTCTCATCTATTGTTGCATCATTTTAATTTTTATTGCAAGACATTAAAATCAATTATTAAAATCAACCAATTAAATTCTCTTAACAAAACCTTGGACTTGTAATCACCACATCGTCTTTCCGACTATCCTTGTGGTTCGACACTTGGACTTACCAAGTATTATAACTTGACAACCTGCACTTGGGTACCTAAGCACGGAATTATTTTCGGCGCGTCAAACATAATACACTTCGTGATGTCAGTGGTATTGATGCTAAAACGCATGTAACGTTGTAATGAAACTATTTTCTAGATACATTAATGAATTTCAGAAATCATGCATTACATTTTCCTTATCCATTCATTAATAATCAAATTAATCTCATCACATTGCTAGTGCCTGAAAGGAGGTCCAAACTGTTTCGGAGTGAGTCAGATAACATCCAACAGGGATAACAAGTGAGGGGTATAACAACTGAGGTGTTGAACTAGTGGAATTTTATTTTAAAAATACCGTGGTGTGTACGAACTGGAATGCAAGACTGCAGGTGTTTTGAGAGTGTATGTGTAAAACTAACTATAAATAAATAATGCAATATCATTTCCTCTTGTAGATCCAATAAAATATTGAAGAAGACTAACCGAAAAAATAGCTCCTTTAGGATCACCATGTGCCGGAACTCTGAGAAAAGCCCCGAAAACTCCAATAGTACACTAAATTCTAGAGAAAGAAGGTTTATGAATACTATGGGTCGAATATATGAATTGTGGATGCTTGAAATTGTTAGTGGAGGGGCCAATTTATTCCCAAAACGATGAAGGAAAAAAAAAGGTGCACATTAGCCTTAGCTAAAAGGCCAAGGTGCGCACTAACCACCATTGGTAGGCCAAGGTGCGCACCAACCACGCTTGGTGGCCCAAGGTGCACACCAGCCATAGCTAAAAGGCCAAGGTGCTCACCAACCACCCTTGGTGGCCCATGGTGTTCACCAACCATTTTGGGTGGGTCCCACCCCTAGTTCATCTAGGCCCATTGTTTTTTGATGATGTATGTTCTAGTTTTGGTTCCAATGAATTTTGAGACCTCTAAGCAATGTTTAGGCATTGTCGGGCATTCCCAAAAATCCCTAACGGTCTCTTGAGAAGTCTTGGAATTTTTGGGCAAGTCCTGGAACTCTAAAAAATGCAGTCTAACTACATGTTTTGTCCAAAAAGGCCCTTATAATGCATCGGATGTTCAATGAAGCCTATACTGGTGAATTTTAAGAGGTCATAGGAATCCTTCAATTATAGGGTCTAGTACATATTGCTAAAACTAGAATTGTATTGGCCTATTTGGTGTAAACACAAGGCTGATTATGGACGTCGCAAAATGGTGTCTACAAAGGCCCTCAACAAGGTGACTTCGATTAAGAAGTCAACCGAAGTCGAAAGATAGTCAAGCCATGAAGTGACCATAGGAATGATCTGAATATGGAATTTATATAGGTCGAAGTGAATATGGAACGGTTTTGTGGATGTGAAGTGACTACAAATTGCCTACGGACTGAACTGGGAAATATTGTAGTAGGTAACCTTGACAATGGAATGACTACCAATTGAATTGGATAAAGTACGGTAAGTAACTACGAAAGTGAAATGAGAATCGTGTGACTACGTGGTGAAGCTGCAATCACATAATCTAACCTGCACAAGTTATGCTTTTGTGTCCTATTCCACACGGACCACCCAGTTCTGAGTACTTAGTATCCTAGGGTTGTTACGTGCACTCGTTTTGATATTATAACCTCCGGTCATAGTCATAGCCAACTAGATCACTCGATAGTGACTATTTCCTCAGGTCTATAGTTACACTTGCTTCTAGAAGGTGACCACTGGTTATAGCCACTCGGATCACTCGATCACTCCCACGTCCTAAGGTCACTAGGTAGGCTCGCTTTGGCAATGCGGTCTCTGATCAAAGCCACCTAGATCACTCAATCACTTACACTTCTTTAGGTCACTATTACGCTCGTTCGGTAAATTTGGTCTCGGGTTAGAGCCACCTGGGTCACTAGATCATTCACACCTCCTAGGGTTCGAAATGTGCTCGCTTCGGCAGTGTGCTCTCAGTTCATAGCCCCTCGCATCACTCAATCACTCACACTTCTTAGGGTCACCAAGTAAGCTTCTTTAGCAATGCAAAAAGTGGGATTGTATGCTTTTGCCACTCCCAAGCATTTTGAATGCATGCTCTCAGCCTAAACATGTGTGAACATGTCTCTTATCTTACACGAGTTGTCCCAAGAAAATGATTGATCGTGCCTTCCTTACCCATAGGTGTTTAAAACGTGCGTTCATGCTAAGACAAGGTAAACCTAACGCTCAAAAGTTGTGGGCACGCTAGGCTATTGTGTGTATGTGTAACAGTAATTGTAAATAGGCAAGTAAGATTGTTTCCTCTTAAAGATCCGATTAAATGTTGAAGAAATCTAATTAAGAAAACACCGTTCCCCTAGAACTCTAAGAAAACCCCCGAGAACTCCGACAATATACTAAATTCTCTATATATATATAGAGAGAGTATGAATATTATATGTGGAATATATGAATTGTAAATGCTTCAAATGGTGACTAGAGGGAATATTTACACCTAAAGATGGAGGAAAAAGGAAGGCGCACACCAACCTTGGTGAAAAGGCCAAGGTGCGCATCAACCAAGGAACCCTAAGGTGCAAATTAACCATTTGGGGTATGTCCCAACCCCTAGTTCTTCGAGGCCCATTTCTTTTTGATAGGGCATGTTTTGGTTTGGATGAATTCCGAGACCACTAAGTAATGTTTCATCACTACCTAACTTTCCCAAAAATTCCTTATGGGGACTAGATAAGTCCTGAAATTCTAGGATGAGTCCTGCAACTCCTAAAATGCAATGTAATTACCGGTTTTGCCCTTGAAAAGCCCTGTAATGCATGAGGTGTTCAATGAATGTAATGTTTGTGAATTTGTAGAGGTCATGGAAATCTTGTGATTGTGCAATTATGAGGTTCGGTACTTCCGAAACAGGAATTGTATTGGCATGTTTGGTGTAAATGAAAGGCTAATTATGGAGCCATGAAATGGGGTGTCTAGAGATGCACGTAAATGATTTGAAAAAAAAAATGTTAATAGACCAAGGTCAAGCCTATATAATCAGGTCTACCATTTTATATCTTTTCTTTTCACTTATTTTTAAAATACTAGTTTTTGTGCACGTGAGTCGCACATGGTTTTAGTGCTTGACAAATATTATTAAGTCTATTAATGATAAGTATATTCTAAGAATTAATAATTAGTATGAAATAAAAATAATAACATATAAATAAAACATAGTATCTAGTGTAAAATTCAATTAATATTTATAACAAAATCATATAATCGGTCAACTATAGAAAAATGTTGTAAATACATGAAAAAAATTGTCGCATTGAATTTCTTTAGTACATAGCTGGCCAAGCAGACTCTTAATCAAATACATAAGAGAGTAATATATTTTTACTACTCTAAAGTAATAGCAAGAAAGCTAATTTGGTTCAAATGAGTAACACATGCAGCCTCTCTCTTCTCTTGAAGTCAATATTTGAATTTCCATTTCAGAATCGGAATGACAAGCAACGGCAATAGTGTCGGCATTGACCATGTCCTTCCTTTTTTTCTTTTAGAATTTTCTACCCCTATATAATAGGCTACTCCCTTACTTAATTGAAAGGTTTTTAGAATCGATAGATAGTTAATTCTATTAAATGTATGTGGATTACTATGCCAAACAATAATATAATACACATATAACTAATAGATTATATAATAGAGAAAATATTAAAATGGTAAAATAAATAAATTTAACATGAATGTTTTACTGAGCCACAGCTACAATATATTCATATTTTTTTATTTAAACATTGAACATAATTATAAATAAACAAAATAAGTTTTAGAATATATAAATTAATATAAATTTGATTTATTATAATGTTAAAAGCAATTAAGCAAAATAGAGTTTAATATGCTTACATTTATGGTGAGTTTTGGAACGAAATTCTAAGTCATGCTAAAAGTTTTGTAATTTTAATATGATCTATTAAATAACCTTCTTCTTGGGAAGTGATGCGGACAAGGCTAGCACATAATAAAGCACGTGAATTGATGCGTACATAGGCCTAAATCAAGTTTTCATGGGTCGGATTACAAGAGCTCGTGCAAGAAAATTCAAAGAAGATCATATTTTAATTATTTTTAAATTGTATGACTTGTTTATTATTTTATTATTCAATTAGGATTAGGAATGTTTTCCTTATTCAATTAGAATTGTTTTAGGAATATTTCCTTAGTCAAATAGGATATTCAGTTAGGAATATTTAGTCAATTAGGATTGTTTTACTTTCCTTATTGTATTAGGATTAGTTATTCTTTTCTACACCCTATTTAAAGGGGGTGATTGTATTATTTTATTAGAGAGCTATGGATTAATAAAATTGTGAGAGCTTTTCTCCTTTGTTCTTTTAGAACATGTTGAACAAATTCGATTTGTCCGTAATGTTCATTCGACTTATCAATTGATTCACCATCATCAATTGTGGCGTCATTCGCGTGTACCAAGGTTCGCATCTTTTTATAGGTGTTGGGTCGCGGTGTCCATCAATCCATCAATCCTTATATACCAAGGTTCTTGCTTCTTTATAAGCAACGGGTCGCGGTGCCATTCAAATCTAATTGTAGAAACGGTCCAAGTTTATTAATTTGCTATGATTTTCGTGTGTATCTGTGTCGGGGTTCACACAACCAATTCGTTGTGTTTGCGGGTTTCGTGCGATATCACCGTAGGTCGTATCACGAAGTTTGTTATAAAGATATATAAAAGTTTTATACAAAACACATAGTTCAATACAAATTCTAAATTGTTTAATTATTATAGCCAAGAAAGTAGAGTTTGAATTTATTTGGAATAATAATAGTAATATAAAGATATAAGGAGTTATACACTTATACTACTTTATTTAATGTAAATCTAGCTTAAAATCTTTGTTTAATTATTTTAACCAAATAAAGTAGAGTTTGAATTTATTTAAAATACTAATATAAAAATATATGGAGTTATACAGTTTTATTTAATGTAAGTCTTAAAATCTTTTATTTAAAATCAAGGGGCATATTTGTCTTCACAAAAAATGAGAAAAACACTTAATTAGTTATTCGTACTTTTATATATGGTATAGATATAGATATAGATATAGACTAGATGCGCTTGTGATGAATATCTTCCTACCAACACGGAATCATTTTAAATCAAGATTATTTTTCATTTGCATAAAATCTCAAATTATTTTTATCAAATAATTTTAGCATTTTATATCTTATTTGTAATAGTATACAATGATTTAATGTAGCATATAAAATTAGCCTCTAGTTAAAATATTTAAGTCACTCTCTCAGTCATTTAAATTTAAGGTTATTTATAAAATTTCACATTTATTTTAATATATTTAACTTTCGTGTGTAATATTTTTAATAGGAGGCTGAGTTAATTAGTATGAAGAATAAGTATTGATTATATAGTTTTCTTGCATCGAATAGTGGCATTTTGCAGTTTGGCCGCGCATGAAGTTGAAGATCGCCATTTTCTAAGCAAGTATGATAGGAAAAACATAGGTTTATGGCATGAGAAAACCAATAAAAATTGAATCCCGTTTGATAACAAGAAGTAAAACGATAGCCAAAACAATTGATTTTAGCTAGAAGTTGAGAAATTAGTTGAGTGATGTTGTCAAATGTACAATTACCTTTTCACTTTATTCATGGAAAAAATTTCTTTGGCTAGTGAGGAAAAAAAAAATAGAGAATGAGGGAGGACATCCACCGATAAAAATAGGCATGGGGTGGAGAGCATCATTCTGTTAAGTTTTCAAATTCTCATACGTATCAATTGTTTTTGCTATAATTCTTCAACTTGTTGTCAAATGGAAGCTAAGATGATTGCAAAAGCACGTTGGGTGGTCCTTGCATTTTAGGAATGAATATCAAAATTTTATGTGCAAAAAATTTTAAACTGTGAGGAAGTTATTTATCTACCATGGAAAAACATCATGCTACGTTAGCCAACTATTCTTATTTAGACACCTTGTTCATAGATGAAGCGGGAAATCTTTGTTTGAAACTAAGATATCTCAAGTTCAAGTCCTACATGCATCCCTTAAACCCCCCCTCCCCCCCTTCCCCCGGGCAACAACCAATTGCCCAGGATCGAATACCAAGTGTATCCGTGATCACTTGTACTAGAGTATTGTATACTACAACCTATAGTATTCGCGTGTGCTAGACTAGAGTATCGTATACTACATCTTATAGTATTCGCGTGTACTAGAGTATCGCATACAACATCTTATAGTATTCGTGTATAGACCGCTCCCTTTAAAATTGTGTAATTGGAGAGCATTATATTTCCTTTCAAAACAAGGAACTAAATTATATTTTTTTTCATCTAATTGATAAGATGTAAAAGCATAAAAACCATTAAATTTAGTGTATACATTCACATCGTATATCTTTATACACAGTCTCTCTCTCCATTTGTGTTTTAAAATTAAAACATAATTATACCTTTCTAGTTTGTAATGTTGTCTCTCTGCGTAAACTACACAGCTTCTTGCACCGTACTATTTTCAAAGAAAGAGGTAAGAAAGTTATTGTTTTAAACTAAGCAATTATTTTTGAATGGTACGTGTATAGGATACATATAGGTACATAAATGAATAAGAATGAGAAAGGCAAAATTAAATGTTATTAGTATTTTTGTATTTACATTTATGCATAAATTATGTATTCTTCTCAGCCATTGCGGTTACTTGGCCACCGACCGCCACTGCTGCAGGCAACCCTGTACAAGCGACAGATAGTAGCTAAATTTATAGTTTCTTGAACGGAGACTGAAGTGTTCTCTAGGCATTTGAAAATAAAATGCAAGGAAAAGTAGATGACGTGTGAGATTTTATGCAAATGAAGACCAATTTACAACATTGTGTTCTCTAGGTATTATTTCTAGTCCTCGACTTTAATTTGGTTTCTTTGTCCTTCAACATTGTCTACTGTGAAAGTTTGTGAGTTTTGTCATTTTTCCTATATATGTTTGTGGTAGGAATAATAAATTTACCATTGCATTTAGCAGTTGCACAAACATATAAATTTAATGCACTACAATGAATAGGATAGGATTAGCCATGTGGAAAAGAAGATAAAAAAATTATCCTTTATGCATCTAATTAAAATTCTTGTTTCCATCAATTTTGAATAATGATGCCACTAAATGTTGCTGATGGAGGGTTTTGCGAAGATGGTGGTGGCCTAAATGGTTGGTATGATGACACATGTAGGACTCAATGGAATAAGGTGTCACAGCATTGCGTGAGAACTTGCAGAAGAAGGCACAAACATGTTTACAGAGCAGATTGTGATCCTGAGGGGGGTGATACAAATTATGGCCAAGAACCTACTTGCTGGTGCGTTTACAAATGTTGATTGACTGGAATAGTATAAAGTTTATACCTCATATGAGTTTTTGTTTGTTACTTTTACAAGAATATGCTATATTGAACTTATTTACACTAAGGGCTCGTTTGGTTCGAGCTTTAGAATGGAATTGACATTTTAGATGGCAGGAAACTTTTATTTTTGGCATCTTATATTCCAATCCATTAATACTTGTTTGGTTGGAGTTTTAAGAATGAAATCAGCAAATTTTTTTTTTCTAAGAAAAAAATATATTTTCGTTTTCTGGAAAAAAATAATATTTTTGGTTTATGGGAAAAAATAATATTTTCGTTTTCTGGAAAAAAAATATAATTTTTTTCAATTCCTACTTCCTAGGAAATTTTTTTTTTGTTTTCTGGGAAATTTTTTTTTCATTTTTTGGAAAAAAAATTATTTTCGTTTTCTGGAATTATTTTTTTCATTTTTGGGAAAAAAAAAATTCTGGAAATATTTTTTTCCCATTTTCTACTAATTTTTCTTTTTTTTCCATTTTTTGGAAAAAAAATAAGATTCCTCCCAATTTATAAGGGAATGAAATTTGGCAAAATGGGGGAATTTAGGTTTCTTGGAATCCTAAATTCCTATCTAAAACTCCAACCAAACAACAAAATCCTAATGGAATGAAATTTAGGATTCTAGTAAAGATCAAAAGCTCGAACCAAACGAGCCCTAAGTGACAAACTAGTTATATACAACTTTCAACTACCATTTAATGTTACAACAACCAAGTCGTAATAAGTAGTCATTTAATGAAAGTGGTACACAAATAGAAGAGATAAAGCATTTATGCTGATCTTTCAAAGACACCAGCCGCTTTCTCATTTATAAAGTTTAATTACATGTAGAATGGCGGTATGAGATGATTGGCACGACCATTTGCTTCTTACCCTGCATCATGACGGTTTTCATTGTCACTACCATGATCAATACCATTGTCACTACCATGATCAATACCGTTGTCTTAGTCAATGTACTCTCAAGGTTGGTACTCAGATTCAGTTACATGATCAATATAGTTACTAGCTAGCACCCATCGTATAATAAATGCCATTGAGGCCTGGGGGAATAGGCGAAACAAGTTGGTTTATGTTGTTGTTCGTGCCACCTAACTCCTGCCTATATAATGGCAGTGAAGGGGAAGTAACGTTCGGGGAATAAACAAGCTAAACCTCAAGACGGTCGTTGTATTGGGGGTTATACCATGTCATCAGTGGTGTTCCACATGGACCGATGAACATCCAAATTTATGTCCTTAGGTTTGCAACGAAATCAAAATCAACTATCCCAACGTACACATGCATCAAATTAGCCAAGGAAACATCCAAACAAGCACCTCACAAATTTCAAACTCTCGTCATCATTAATTTAATGCACAAAAATTTATAGTATTACAACCTACATGATTGGGGGTTCTACAAGTTATCTTCAAAGTGGACGATGTGCGGTCAAAACTTGGAGTATAATAAATTTAACAGGCTAATAGTTCGTAGGTAGTGCCTTTTATGAACATAATGCCCTTTTTAAGTCCTCCAGAATAGCTCAAACCTTGTACTCCAATAATCATCTCACCGCCCCAATACAGGAAAAAAATCGGATGTTTTCTACCCTCCATTATCCACCTTAATGATAATAATCCAGTTTAGTCCAAATGCAATGATATTAAATTTAAAAAACAAGATTCTCTAACTGATGCGGCAAAAATATGGCGTTGTGGTAGCCCAAGTGTAGGCCCATCAAGCTGTAATAAAATCTCGAAAGTTCGAGTATTTATTCGCAGGGATAGTTAAAAAGGAATGAAATGGATTACGAATTTACGGTTTTTCTAATTTGGTGAATTAGTTGGCTATAGAACAACAAAAAAGTAAAAACGGTTGTTAAAAGTATTAAGAAAGCACTAAGGTACGTGAAAGTTATTTACGATATAAGAAACGACGATTATCATCTTATACATAGATTTCAATACAAAATTCTCGGGAATGGGAAACATAGTGCTTTCCTCAATAGTAAAGGGTGCGAAGTTAGGCAACTCATTCTCTAATTTAAGCTATATCGAGAAGGAAAAGAACTAAGTTCCGCCATACATTAAGTTGTCGTATCTATCTCTTAGCGACGGATATGAAGCTAGGAGACCCATTCCCTATAAAGCTAATCCGAAATAGATATGATAAATTCATCATAAAAAGGTTTATTATGAAGCATGTATGTAACGCCCCGAATCCCACACCCCGGGGTAGCGGGGACGCTACGGTATCCACCTATATGGCGGATATAAATTTGGATAATGGACGCACATAAGACCAACTAAAATTTCTTAAATATAAATCTGAAAATTATGACGCAGTTATACGATACAAACTGTAGACTAAATCACAAACCATTATCAAACTCATTAAATATAAATAAAAGTCATATATACATAAAACCATAAGTTCTCCACAAAATATTATTCACTAATATTACATAACCACAACATATTATTAATAAAACTCAAAAGAAACAAACCAAAGTCTTCTACATGAAGACTACACAAGGTCTAGTTGGTATCAAGGATCTACTCTATCGCATGCAACCTCATCTTTTCCCCCTTTCCCTTGTCATCTACTACACGATCAAATTGTGTACCTGTGGAGAAAAACGTGAGCTAAAAAGCCCAATGGAAACAAGAGTGCAAAATGAAACTAGTAATTGAACTATTAAAATTGTAAACAAGCCTAATAAATGAGGCTCCAAAGTATAATGGAATTTAACAAAGAAAATAACTACACCACATTAAACTCATATAAGAATCATAACCAATGTTGGCACTTTGTTAAGGAATATATAAATCATAAAGTTGACACATTTAATTTTATTGTGTTGAGGATAAGTAACCGAATATAAATTTCGGATAAACTAGTAACACATACATAATGAATGGTTACTCCGTAAATGCTAATCTGGTGGTCCCCATTCCGGGGGCTCCTCACCCCGTGGCGGTGGCACCTCTTCCTTGCTTCCGTGCACGGTTTTCGGTCTTTTCATCTGAGGGGCTCTCCGTCCCAACTTACAAACCAACCACAAATACAAGCACAAGTACAATATCCATACAATACACAATTTACATTAAATGTGTCTTTAAACCAAGTTTAAGTACCAACACTAAAGTAAATTCCATAAATAACTTTTAAAGTAAACTTATTCAATTATACCAATAATTTATGGGCAAGGTATACTATGACGAATTCACTGTTCATCATCAAAACTTGACTTTAAAACCCATATAACAATCAAACTTGCAAATTCATATATCAAATACCATCATCACAATTTCATAGTTCAATTAATAACAATTTAGAAAATCATCTCTTCTCTAAAATAGCAAATCTAAGGTTCATATTGATATAACTCAAAATTAACAATCTAAAGTATAAAACATGGAAATTAGAGTAGAGAAGAGAAGTTTACTCATGTTTCCACATCAAATAAAGGATTGATGAAGAATTGAAGTAGTTGAGTATGAAGAACTTGAAGGATCCTTGGATGAATTGAATGGTTCAAAGGAGGAGGATGATGAAATCTTGTTGATGATGTTGCTAGCTTGTGATTTCTAGTAATAGAATGGATTTAGTGGTTTAATTTGTGATGAATCAAGGTTTTAAGATGAGGAAAATAGAGAGAAGTGCTCTGATTTCGTGGGTTTAGAGCAGAAGAAAAATAAGAAGTGTGTAGAAAAGAAGAGTATAAGTGGAATAAAAGAAAAATCACCAAAATGCCCCTGTTTTCGCGTCAGTGTGCGTGACCAGTAGCTTCGGAGCTAATTTTAGGCTAATAAATGTCCAAACTGGAAAATTTTCAGTAGGAAGAAGTTTTAGCTCTTCGAGTCTTCTTCTAACGATATAAAGAACGCCAAAATTGGAGTTCTAGGAGAAAATATATGATCGAAATGGTAACACTGCACAATTGTCTAAAATATTTTTATTTCTCCATAATTTGTAGGCTAAACATGTAGGTATCTAGAAAAGGTTAAATGTATCCGAACAAGGACTAAGATAAATAAAATAAAACGAATTACAACAAAGAGTGTAAAAAGTGGGGACATGGTAATCAAACCCGAACATAATTATCAATAAATATAATCTCAAATCATATCCAACTAATGAAATTTGTATGGCAAATATCAAAAAAAATAAAAAATTAAACTCATATAAAGGTATAAAACACGGATGCTCATGCTCAAATGCAAATGAAAATGATACGGGTATTACATGTATTAGAAATCTCATGATTTAAATGAATGAAAATTAGATAGTGAATCCTTACAATGAAACGAAACGAAGTTTATGGACTAAATTCATTAACGAATCGATTATCACATAAGTAAGATAATATGGAGTCTAAATATCACATGAAGTGTATGAAGCACTCAAAATATCATTAAGTAAATCAAAGACTATCATAACAAATTTATGTATCATCTATGGATTTTCAAGAACTCTAAATAATCTTTAAAGAGAGATAAAAGATCCATAAATGGATAAAAGTAGCTACAAGCTTTCTAGAACTATACAAGTGTATAATATTATCATTTATACATAAGAACTAAACAAACAAGGCATATGAAGTATAATCATTAAATAAAAATACCTAAAAAGCTTGTAGAATGAAAGAATTAAAAAGGAATAAGATTTAGAATTATTTATCAAACTTTAAACATGAAATGAGAAATTAATTAAAGAAAATTATGTTGCAATTAACTTCCATAACCTTAGTAAAAGACTACTCCATAATAATTGAGACAAGAATTATAGAAGAAGTATTCATTCCGTTAAATAAAAGTGAACTTACAAGAGGATGAAAGAAATTACAAAGTATTGAGCTCTCATTTCTCTCTTGTTCTTGTTAGAAAACTAGATATCTTAGGCTCTAAGTTACAAATTATAATATATAATATGAGATTGCAAAATATCTAACACAAATATCTAATAAAACTTGAACCTAAAAAAATAGCCCAAAGTGGGTGTGAAAAGGCCAAAAGACAAGGCCATGATTGATCACTACATGATCTACTACCTAGGCAAAACTTCCATGATCGATCATGGAATACCCATGATCAATCATGGAATAGGGATTTCTTCAATTTTAGCATTTGGTCTCCTCAAATCTTGCTTTCGATCAATCAAATAGAGGCTATTGCATCCCAAACCTACTAACACATTTAATACTACAAAAATACACAAACTTGTGTCATATTAGATATGCAACATGCTAAGGCACTAATCATAAGATAAGTTGCATTCTCGGGAAAGTTATCTCAATAAACGCATTAAGCAACTCCAGGGAAGAGTGTATACATGACAATATTATGCATTTATATCACTAATTGACACTACGAAAGTATCGCGTTCAATAACCCAAGTGCAAGTTTGTCAAGTTCTGATACAACTCGGTAAGTCCAACTGTTGAACCACAAGGATAGTCAGAAAGATGTGCGACGAATCACAGATTAATGGATTTTTCTTCTATGTAAAGTGGTTTGATTTTAGAATAGTAAATGTAAATTAGAAGTTAATGTCATTAACAAAGTTCGAGAATGGGCAATCCAAATCGATTTGCTAGCAAAATTAAGTGAGGATGATCCCATACATACCTTTGAAATGAAATTCCTAAATGGATAGCGTATTATATTTCTCTAAAGCAGGAGTGCGAACCAAAAGCAACACATTCCCTTATAATGCCATACTAAGAGAGTGTGTAATCAATACTCAACCGGGCATGAATTTTTAATTCTTATATAGTAGCAAAAGGTGCGAAGAAAGTGCAACTAATTCCCGTATAATGCTAAAACAAGATATTGATAAGAAATTCACTAAATAAAATATATAACATTAAGTAAGCATCTGAAAACTCATAGTTAGTTTTCCTTCTAGGCAATTGACTTGTGTGAGATAATGGTAAACTAAAAAGTCAACTCAAGAATCTTAATAGTACCTTTGTCTAAGCTTAGGAAGTCGAGTTGGAGACAAAGTCAACCGATTTAGACTTGTTTGATAAATATATAATGAATCCTTGATTAGTGGCGTGGTGTTGTTTATGACATAAACTTAAAGATCCTCCTTGGTCACACCTTATGCAAGAAGATAATTAGTCTAAAACATCACATAAAGTGTGTAAAACAATCATCATATAATTAAGAATATCAAGGATTAGAATCCCAAATTTATGGTTATCTATAAAAGTTAAGAACTCAATATACTTGATATAAAGAGGCAAATCTTTCATAAATGGGATGAACACAACCTTTCAAGCAATATGCAAGTGCATCATCTCCCCATTTATGCTTAAGAATTGAACTAATACACTAGGTATATAAAGTCAGATTATCATATGGGGATATTTTGTAAAATTGTGAAAAAGGTTGATTAAATGGAGAAGAAGAAGGATTCCTAAATATTTAATAACACTAACCAAGAAATATGATTAAACTTACACAATAATCATCTTGCAACTTCATCCTTGGCCTTAGCAGATAATTTACTTCATAATAGATGTAGAAACAAATTATGGAAATGAACGAAATTACCTTTAATCTGAAAATTTGCGAAGCTTAAAAACAAATGAAAATGAGTACATGAGGGGTCTCTCACTTTAATCTAAGCTTTTAAACTAAGAGAAATTAACCCTTAAACAAGTGGGTAATGCTATGCATTTTACGAAATATCTCCCTTGAGATTGAGAATAAATTGCTAAAACTATCTCCTAAAACCAACCAACAATGGAAAGGATGAAAGTAACATAAAGTAGAAAAACAGGGAGCTAGATTGATCATGGGGTCTTGGTGTGGGGATAGAATTTGTTTACCCATGATCGATCTTGGGGAAGGCTAGATTGATCTCAAAAGTATTCTTCCATCACCTAGTTCGATCTAGGGTTAGGCTAGATTGATCTAGCCCCTTGACTTTTGCTAACTTTCAACCTTAAAAGTCCATTTTTGCTTATCTGATCATTATTTTCTTGTCAAATGTAGTACCCGAGATCTAAAGGCACAAAATAACCACAAAATGTGCCTGTGACGCCTCAAATCCTGTTATGAGATTTTTACCTCCAGAACCTGGTTAATCACGGATGCCGTGCACGACGGCGGGTTTAAAATATAAAAATCACGACTTTTAAAAACTTTTCTTAAAAAAAATGTCCCGTTTTACAAAATCTCAGTATGTGGAGTTTATTTAAATAAAAACCAAACCTGTGAGGTTTACAAAGCACATTCACACAAACACAATCACATCCAACTCCACATATATATAAAAACCATTTATACAAATCTATAATCCATTACCCAAAATAGTTGTAAAGTCCATACATAATTATAAAGAGTTTAACACAACAAAAGATTATACAATCAAGTCCTTGGTTCAAGGACTACAAAAATTATCAGTCATCAGAGGCTACTAGACTCGTAGACCACGCGCCAATCCCCAATGCTTAACTTGCAAAACTGTTTAGAAAATGGAGTGAGCCAAATTCAGGCTCAGTGGAAACTATATAGTTTTTATATAAAAAATAGTTATTTTACGTTAATGCAGTAGTTTGAAAACCATGCAGTGGAATGCAACTCACACACCCGTGCGTGCAAATTCCACTAGGAATCCTATCCTAGTCACCATGAAGCTGACTATTCGATCAACCTATTCCATCCCTAGACTTCCCATGGAATGCCCTAAGTTAATTCTCACATTACTAGGGAATCGTGGATATAAACCTACTTGAATTCGCTCTCAAGTGTAACTCAAGGCTATCCTATACTATTCGGTATCTATACCGTAAGTTGTGACATTTGGCCAAGTATTTATTACTTTCTCTTTAGTTATAGTATGTTATGGATTTCATACTTGGCCACCTACAAGGCTTTATCACTATTTCATCCTCGCAACCAAACCACGTACACACACTCGTATACCATGTTTCTATGGCCATTAGCTATTAATAATTTCCACATTATATGTTAGTGCATTATGAGTGGCCAACGCTTTCCTATGTATATTATGTTCATTACGATAGAGTCTCCATCGTTCTTAATAAAGTACACTCAGCCGAGGTAATATATAATCAACCATGCCATACAAGATATGATACAATATAATAATAATGATAATATAAGCAATACACATCCACAACACATCTATCCGTATCATATCTCTAGTATAGTGCCTCAAATCTTGGATGAGGGATGAGAGATGTGTAAAATCTCTTGTCTCTCTCTCTCTTTAGAGCTTTCTGACTCTCTCTCAGTCCCCTAGATGTTGAGTGCTCAAAAATGGGGTTGTAGGGGTGTTAAATGGCTTAAAAACGGGTTAAATACACTTAAAACCGACATTCAGGTGAACCATGATCGATCATGGGTCCCCCATGATCGATCATGAACCCTTCTGGAACTCCTTTGGAGGATCATGATCAATCTTGGCCTTCCATGATCTATCATGGAAGTCACTGTAGAAGCAAATGACTTTCTAAGCCCAAAACGGACCTCGAAACGGTTGAATCTCGACTCGGCCTAAACATGAAAGTTGTAGAGGGAAAATAAATGAAGACGTGGACGAAAATGGAGAGTCATTTAGACATCGTATGAAGAAGTTATGACCTCTCAAAGTTGGTCAAAAATCGACAGATAAAGAAAAGTCGAAACATGAAATTATCGCTTCGGTTTCTATCCGAACCACTGGAATGACTAAACGAACACTCACATTAGTGCAAGGAGGCTAATATGACCAATACAGAGTACTAGAACATTATGAGGCTCTCCGAATCAAAATTTCACCACCCGAAATAAAATGAGCGGACGAATGAAGGTAACTACGAAGAAACGAAAGAATGAGGCGTTATAGTGCCTTTCTAAGCAATGTTAAATACAAAACATGCTATGGGACTAATCGTACAATAAGATGGTAAAACAGGAAAGTTAGTGAAGTAAATGTGTCAAACGACTCCGAAAAATAGCATATGAATTACTATACTACGCATTTATCACTAGCTTAACAATAATTTAACAAAAATTACCATGAATACCTAAAGTAGTAAAAGAAGTACCTGATACGAGGGCCACAAAGAACATTACAAAATAAGCTTATTTTTAAAAACTTTGTCATATTCAATAATGTAAAAAGGAGACATAAAACTAAGAAAAGCAATGCTATACTTACTAGGTATTGTTACCACCTATTCTTACTAACATGCATTAAATGGGTTGTACCTAAACACGGAAAGCGCACGTGCAAGACATGTATAGAGTTATTTTTGGTATTTCTGAATCAATCTCCGACTTCCATTATTGTCCACTTGATGCCCTCACCCTAATGAATGGCCTTGCTTCACTAATTTTTCTAATCGAAACCTCGAACATCTCCAATGCCTTCATAACAATAAAACTGATAGAATTGAGAGAAGGCGTTGACATAAGTTGAAGTTTTAATGGATTCTCCAATAGTATCTTACATGGATATTGATATATAACATAAATTCCTGCCATTTTTAGTTAAGTTTAAACCAACGAAAAAAAAATGAATTATATGGTATAACACAAAGAGGAGTGAATGACCTTAGAAAAACAAAAGGGGACTATATATATTTTCCTCCAAAACCATAAGAACCCCAAACTCAACCCCAAATCATTGTTTTTCCTCTTCACCTTCCGGTGAAAATTCACTCTCACCGTCAAAATTAAAAGGTGGAGAAACATTAAATTGGCCATTTTCAGGGCGCAAATTCGGAGTCGATAGATGGGATGAATTGAAAGAAGCGTTCTTAGGATTCAATTTGAATTAGAGAGTTTTTTGAGTGTGAACACCCCAATCCACAACTCTCGTGTGAATTTGGTTTTCATACAAAATGAACATTCTACATCAAGTCTTGAATCATCATGCATATAGAAGACTATTAGGAAAGACCTGAATTTAGTTTGAGGATTCAACATCCCCGAATTTGTTGGGAATCTACCATGACTAATGTTGCCACTTTGCTTACTAGGATGAGGATCGACCAGCCGTAAGCCTTAGCCGATGCCCCAACCGTACGCCCCAGCAGCAGGCCGTAGCCGTACCCCCTGTGGCTAGCCTCTTTTAAAGTGTTTTTTGGCGAAAATTTCTCTATAAATAGGACCATTGGGGTCTCATTAGATCATCAACACTCAAGAGAGTTTAGAGAGAGAAAATTTTGTCAAAATCAATATGGAGAGTTTTAGAGAGAGAAAGGGGCTAGAGAGAAAAGGTTCTAGAGATAGAAACCTCTAGAAAGAGAAAAAAGCAAACGAAGTAATTAAGGCAAGAAACATTTATTCTTTTCAAGCGCATTAGGAATGCATTTATATAACCCTTCTGAATTTAAATGGTGCATTTCAATTACAAGTTTTAATACAAAAAATTATATAGCTTGCAAAGTAATTCACTGTTTTTAAAACAAGTCCTTTATAAGTTTTACAAGAAAGCTAAAATTCATTTTGACAAGTTTTCAAAACAAAACCAAACGCAAAAACAGTTTTCAAACAAATGGAATTACGAGACACTGATTTCATTCTAAGATGAATATGTAGGCGCTTGTAAAGCTTGAGTCTGATTTCATAAATACAATCTTCAACCAAATTTATTCGAAAGGACTATTTTGAAAATAATTCAAACTATTTGTAAGATATCTTAAGTAGGAATTGAATACATAATCCATTAACGAGACCGAAAGGGCGAATTGGGTGCCTAACACCTTCTCAATTCGTAACGTAGTTCTCGAACCCTAGAAAATCAAGTTATCAAATAAATCTATGGTTTCAAACGTATGAAAGATAGTTCATTTTCGGATTGTCTTTTATACAATCTTTTGTTTGTTTTCTTGTAAAACAAACTGGCAACTCTAAAAACACGTTCTCCCTCAAAACAAAAATAAGAGATTTTGGGCGAAGATCTAGATTCTCACAATGAGATACGCTAATTCAAATTCAAATCAAATTCGAAGGACCCAATAGAAAGCTACACTCATCAGTGGCGTTACTAGTGACGCAATTTCAACAGCCAGTGAAATTGTTGGTAGTGAAGAATTTGACGAAGGAATTTGGTGTTAGAAGGTGTGATTTTTTCTAGGTAAGAATTAATGGGTTTTTATTATTATTTTTTAATATGGATTTTGGATTTTGGTTTCTATGGTTTGTATCATGTTGTTTTTATTTGATCTTGAGAGGTGAAGAATAAGATGACTGAAGTGGAGACCATCTCATCAATGCCATTGATGTCCGACGTTAGAGCGACGTGAAATTCAAGCTTGTACTACCACTTGTACATAACATTCAACAAATGAAATGCACACATAAAGCATGAATACAATTCTCCAGTTCAAATATATTTAAACTTAGCATTAAACACCCGCTAAATGTAATGATGTATGATGCACACTAATCATGCTTAATGATGTAAATGAAATATGTTTAAGGTTTGGGCTGTCACATGCATCCTCATCGCGTGTACCTGTAGATGAAAAACATGTATGGGGAAGGACACCGTATATAGAGGATAAAAGACTACCACAGAGATATATTAACAATAACAACGACTGCACATGTTTGTATCAAATAACATACACGGCATCATACTTGGTTATCTCATGGCTGCATGCTAAGTACCACTATACTAATCCTTACCTCACCTCACCCATCCCCTCTCAGTAGACATTGCAAACCGGGTTATTGGATCTTGGTTAATCCCGAAAGGTGTATTTAAACATGTACGTACCAATCAATCATCATGGCACCATAGCCAACACAAGCACCAGCAAAGCCAACAAACATAACATAGAGCCAAAGAATACACATTACGAGATTAATACAAGAATCAGAATAACAAGGAGTGCTTTAGAGCGTAACGGAATGCATACAAAATACTTTTCATACCTCAATCCATAGAAATCACGCCATGACCAAAGTTCCGATCAATGGAACTCCGTAAACTCTACCCCGCTTCACTCCTCTTGATCCCTGGGATAATCTTCACTAAAGGAAAATCATGTTCTGGAAGCGTTCCGGAGGTGAAAATGTAGAGATAAAGTAGAAAGAAGAATGAGAGAAATCTGTCTCTCAACCAGGGGTGACATATATATATAAAGGGAGAAGGAAGGGTTGGAACCCTTTAGAATATCAGAAATCGACCTAACAACAGGCTATGCATTCTTAGTACGATGTACAGTACTCCAGGCTGAGTCGTGGCCTGCTGGCAATATTATTTATACAACAAAATAGATTCATATTAGAGTCTCTAAATTGTCCCCAATCCCATTACATCCTTATCCTCACTAGACTCCTAGATACCTATATTATTTTAAAAAAAATAGGGTGAGCTATTTGCTCAGTAGGGGGGACAAGGGATATTGCGTTTCAGAAACATAATTAACAATTCGATAATAATTTATACTACAACTATTAATTTAGTTAAATACCATGATTTCATAAAACAATGCATGGTTATGCAAATGTAGGTTACCTCCTTTGTGTCAACCATTATGCTAAGTCACCAGAACATTAATAAAGTTGAAACATAACATGATATGGGCCTGCCCACCCGAGATCATAACCGGTACTTGTCAAGAGATATTAAAGTTGAACTGAATCACAAATTATAACAATAACAGTGGGCTCGACCCCCTGAAAAAATAATTCCATATGATCAAAACATGGCCTTTCCGTCTCGGGTGAATATCAACAGATGATAAATAACTGGACCACAGTCCGACAAATATCACATCTATAGAACACTGTCACAACAACTGAGTTATTAGTGTCTTGTCATTGTCTACATTTTCAGACTTTTCACCGCTGGCTCTAAATAGCTAACAATTTGCTGCTCCTCCACATGTTTAGGGATTTTTAACCCAAGAGCACCAGGCCCTACTTATTTTCATACCGGTAAGCACTAACCATGTTCATTCCATTCACAGATGGAAGGCCATAGTAGATACAAACAATCGTGGGAAACACTCCGCCGTATAACATAGTTGAGAATATATCTCACATAAATGACGAGTTCCCGAGAATAATAATCAACAATTCCAGAAATGCCGATATAAGGATAGAAAGCTCTTCATCGTCGTAGATATGAGATATTAGCCTCCCAAGAAATAAATAACATGCCATATGCCATGAGAGTACTCTGAGCTTGTCAAGAATATCGCCAAGAATGCTGAGTTGACACAATAATAATTTATAACATGCAATTCATGCTTCAAATGAAACTAGAAAGAACTTATGCCATACAAACCTTATTAAACATCGGTCCTTGTCCCTCGATGTATACAAGAATCATTTGTTAATTCATTTTCATCAAACCATCAACTATACACCTGAAGGACATCCCGTAGACAAATACTATGTGAATATCGAGTTTAGATGGCATATCTTGCTTCAGTTCATTGAATTAAAGTTCAAACATGCATAACTCATGAATATAAAATAATTCAATTTTTATATTAAACATACATGTGTAAAAACATTCATCTCTCATTGATAAAATCATATTATCGAGTTTAAAAACATTTAAACCCTTACCTCAAATATTTAAGCTCAAAAGAAAGGAGAAGAGTGATAATCGGAAACCCGTCCGATGAAATCTCGAAATTCCTATGTCACCTCGTTCCCCTCGACTAGTAGAACGAGTTTCCCTAAGGCCGAATCAGAATCTGGAATCACGATATTAGTGTAAATCTAGAGAGATGTTTGTAGGGGAGAAAGAGCTCTCAAAGATGGTGGCTTTTGGGTGAGAAATGACCAAAGAAGGCTCTAGAGCTCTTTTAAAACTTTTAAACCGATATAGAAATAGGTGCCTCTTGGCCCCAACAGGCGCCTATTGGACAGGTAACAGGCGTTTGTTTTCTATAAACAGGCTTTTGTCCAACACCGAACCTAAAATGCCACAAGCCTAACCCCCAACAATCACCTTTTTTCCATAAACTGACTCCTGTTTTTTATAAACAGACTCTTGTTGGCCCAAAATCTGCAAAATGAGCTAAAAATACTAGAAAATAAGGACACGGGGTGTTACACTTATTATCTTAAAATCTCTCTTTTAAGCATCAACACTCAACCCCTTAGACAACACTCGACTCCTCCGAAATTTTTTCACCATTTTACCCTCACACACTCCATCCCTATCACCCTATTGCCTACTTTTTTACTACATTTCTCTTTTATTTCTCACATATATTCATTCATTTTGGCTAATAGTAAAAGGAGAGCTTGGAGGTAGAAAGAAAAAATAGAGGAAATATTTAAGGGTGGTGATGTTGGTACCCCCAATATCCATTGGTAACACTCCCACCCAAAAAAAAGGTAAATTGTTGTTTCCACCCCACTTCATTTAATCTAGTAAAAAAATTAATTAACCCTAAACTAATTTTTCACCCACTTGTTTTAATTTAAAACAAAAGTTAATGAATCTCCCTCCAAAGTTAATCAAACATTTATACCCAAATTAAATTTCCCTCCAAAATTCCTCTCTTCTACCATCTTCAACCAAGTTTAGCAACAAATTTTGGTTGCACCAAAATAGGAACAAAACTTTTGATCTCCACCATTGATGCAAAAGGGTAAGATTGAGAAGAATGGAAGGAAAAAAAGGAAACTTTGGAACAAGATAAGAAAACCAACAAACAAAACCTCTATTAATGCAAAACTCTAAATTTAAGGAGAATTGTATAAACAAAATCTCCATTGATGCAAAACTCAAAAGTTAAGAATAATGCTAGAAAAAAGAGAGAAACTTTAAAATAAGGAAAGGAAAACAAGTACGAAAAAGTTAATGAAAGAAAGACATACATGTTTTTATTTTGTTTCATTATTTATATTATTTTCATAGCATACACATCAATATATATAAACAAAAAACACAATTTTCTATTTGAAGCACGAAGAGGGTTTACTCGATTTTCCATAACCGAGTTCCAGGCTTGTACACTTGGCTGCTCTCAACCGAGTATGAAATGCCATACAATGTCATGCTCTCGGAACCTTCATTTGCTTGATAGCAACCGAGTGTGATTAGTGTCATTCGGTTGCTCATAGCCGAGCATAATATAACAACACTCAATTGCTCTCAACCGATTGAAGGTCTCGAGAGCATGACATTTTATGGGATTTCATACTCGGTTGAGAGCAGCCGAGTGTACAAGCCTGCAACTCGGTTATGGAGAACCGAATAAGCCATCTTCGTGTTTTAAACATAAAATTTTGTTTTTTGTTTATATATTTGATGTGTATGCTATGAAAATCATATAAACAAAAAAAAAATAGAAACATGTATGTCTCTTTTTCATTAACTCTTTCTTACATGCTTTCCTTTCCTTATTACAAAATTAAGTTATTATGTAATTTTGCTTGTCTAAGAAGATGATAGAGATGGTGGAGAAATTTTGGAGTTAGTTTGGGGTAATTTGTTTTATGTTATTATGTAGTTAATTACTTAATAAGGTTATTAATTAATTAAGTATGAGATTAATTCCCAAAAATAAGAGGGAGTGGTGGGAGTGGTAGGTATAACATGGGAGTGTTATTAAGATAAAAGTGTAAAAGTGGGAGTATTAGTAAGAGTGGGAGTGTTAGCAAGAGTTTTGTGGGGTGCCAACATCACCACCCATATTTAACTGCTTCATATTTTTCATCATCATGTATTATTGTTTTAATTAGTGAAGGAGATAAAATTTGTAATATTGATAGAAATTATGGCATCACTTTACTCACATACATAGAGATATTTACGAAGCCATTTTATTATTTGTTTTGTTCTTCTATCTTTATGGAACGTCAATCTCTGTAGCAAGGATTCTTCTTTAAAGTTGAAATTAAATTCGTGGTGGATAACTGAAGGTAAAACTCCTTCTTACAAAATACTTTTATCTTTAATTCCTACTTGTGTTTGTTCGGAGCTATGGGTGAATAGAAATAAGGCTAGGTTTGATGGCAAAAAGTAATCAGTGATGCATATTGTTTCCAATATTAAGGCCGCATTGCAAGGAATTATGAATCATGGTAAGTTACTTGGCAAAAAAAGGGCGGCTGATGTGGATATTCTTCGTTTCTTTTATGGGTCCATGCTTCCTCTTAGGAGTGGTGAGTTTCTCCTTTCTAAATGGATTTCTCCTCTCTTCGGTTGATTAAAACTAAATAGTGATAGGTGTTCTAAACGGAATCCGGGTAAGAGTGTAGGTGGTAGTATATTGAGAGATGACAATGGAAAAATCTTGGGGGCTTAAGGTGATAGCTTTGGTATTATTACACATGGTGGCAGAGGCTAGAGCTCTACTTCAAGGGCTTCAATTATGTGAGTTCAATGGAAGCAATTATATAGATATTGAGGTTGATCTAAGATTCTAGTTCAAGTACGTTCTCCAACGAAAGTCATACTCCTTGGTCCATTGCTTATGAGGTGAGGGAGATTCAACATTTAATGCATGTGTTGAATGTTAGATTGCAGCATACATACACGGAGAACAATATGGCAGCTGACTTCATGGAAAACTTGGGGTGTAACATGTTCCATAAAAATAAGATTCCTAGGAAGCTTAGGGGCATTGTAAGGACTGATGGCTATGGGCTACCTATTATTAGGTTGATCAAAGTGTAATTGTTTCTTCTTTTTATTAATAAAATTTAGGGGCTTTGCCGTTTATTTTCAAAGGGAGATGATGAAGCCACATTTTTATTTATGATCTAGAATTTTTTAATATTGCACAAATATACATCTTTGTGATTTTTCTTAAATAAGATCTTTCGAATACTCTACATACCATAGGAGATCTAACTTTGGTTTTTATATTTGACTTAAGAGATGAGCTACATATCATAGGTTTTTCTTGAGTTCATTTTATTTTCAAATTTATCTTTTAGTGCTTGAGTGTTAATGTGAATGAGTGACAACCTCGTATTTTTTTTATTTTTAAAAGAAGAAAATATAGATATTGAACGGAAAAATCTCTTATAAACAAATAAATTGTCAAATATTATTTGAATAGCTTTTGGGTTCACTCTACACAGCATAGGTGGTTCAATGCATATGATCAAACTAGTATATAATTTATTATGGGTATGTATGTGCAATAATATATCTTTCTATATCCATTGATAATTTTGTGGAGTATTCTTAACCCTTGAAATCCCGACACATTGTTTCCACAAAACCACTTTCTCCACTTTCATTTCATTTTTATTAATATTAAATTGTTCTTAAGAAAAGTAAGCATTTCTCAAACACAAAAAAAAAATTGGTTTTATTCTAAATCTACTATTTTCTCAATTTTATTTTCATTGATTCCTAAACAACTCCTATGGATTTGACCCTCTATTACTATCTATGTTACTAATATATTTTATAGGTACATAAGGGTTTCCCATCAAGCTATTTTGAGTGACGCATATAGCTTCCCATCAGTTAGCCTTCGTGGATGTAAAATTATAGTTAGGATTTGGATGAGAAGACAAGATATAGTCATTTTAGTTAAGTATTTGACAGGTTCAAGATTACTTCAGTTAATAATTAAAATGAATTCAAGTAAAAAAATCATAGTTTTTTTTTGTGTCGTAAGTTTATTCCAATAAGTGGGCAAACTGAAAAGAAAATGTTATTTTTTTGGTCTACAAAAGAAAATGTTGATTAACAAACAACTTGCCAAAGCTGCATGAGCTTACAAATTTCATGGGTATTCAAAATCAACTTCACTTATATTATGTTGTAAGATTTAGTAGTATATCGATCATGTTCCAAAAAAGAAATAGAATTACAATTTTTTGACATCCTAAAAAGAAAATTGTGACTACTATTTGACGAGGAGGAAGTACAAAAGTATAGAACAAAATGCTAATGTAAGATTTTAATACACAATCATAAGTGCATGGGTGTCTATTGGATATAAATATAATCCGACAAGTACGGGTCGAATGCACGAGAACTTCAATTTAACTTCTTATTATATTTCAACTAGAACGAAGATTTGACTCCAAGATTTCAATTTAAAATTTCCAATCAAGCTATATTAAAGAAAAAAAATAAAGAATTTAACAGTTCGATGCAGATGGTACTAGAATGTCATATTCAACTTTATAATGCATATGAGTTTGTAATTATATCTATTTAAGTTTCCAATAATTCTCTTTTCTATAACTTGCTCAAAACCCCTAAAATCAATTCAGAGTTTGGGAAGACATTACAATTATACAATAATTATATGATTTGTACATATCATATCAAGGCCAATTATTTATCTATTAAAAGCAAAAAAGGAGATTTGGAAGAAAAAAATTCAAAAATCATAAACATCCTCGTAAAAAGCTTAAGCTAGAGACAATCTCGACTACTGTGAACAATATGGCAAAGTAGCAGTCTTTAAAAACAAGCTAAAAATAGACTGTAGTGGCACCAGTTTGGATTTAGGAATTCATAGTGAAAGGCCCAGGGTTGGTCAATGGGTTTTCAATTATTGTCCATTTCGAGATAGACATTTTGCGACTAGTTTTATCGCATTCGCCAGTGTTGATCCGCTTGAAGTTCGTGTTGCTGCGTTTGCATTTGTTCGAGCTGTTCGCCGATGATACAAAGCACACCCACATTTTCGGTAATTGAATCATGATCCAAAAAATTATTTTCGTAAATATTTTTTTTTATTTCTATTTTTATAATTTTTGGGTTTTGGTTTTTAAAATAAATCTATTAAAGTTTTTTTTTACTAAGTATTATTTTTGACATGTTTTATATATATATATATATATAAATATCTTTTGGGTCAAATTAGCTTTGGGAGAAAGTTAAAGTTATATGTTATAAAGTGTGTTTTCTTGGAATTAATTTGAGCCGTGCATTTCTTATTTCTATCTACGGCTACTGTTGGTCAATCCATGTGAGATTGATGGAAAGTATATATACTATTTCTTTTTAATTCATTAAGGCATTGCACATATTTTTTTAACATACACAAATTTTTTCTCTCTCTCTCTCTCACCCACGGTTCTCCTTCTTTTTTTCTTCTTCTCACTGTACGAAACTTCTTCTTCTTTGTGAGATAAAAAGCCCTAGAAACATCTAGTTTCTTTTCTTCGAGTGTGATTAATTTCTAGAGTATAACGATCGGTGGTTCTTCTTCTATTTTGGTGCGATTGTTATCTTACTCGAGGTTAGATGTTTGCGATTTTGGGTATATTTTTCTAGGGTTCTTTTGATGCTTTGAGATGGATATTCAGATTTGATATGATCTTATATTTCTTGTCTAGAATCTAATTTCATTGGTTCCATAGCTGTGTATTTTTCCTAGTGCCGTGGCTATGAACTTTCAGGTTGCTCTGACTGTGTGTATTTTTGGGGATGGTTTATTCTTGGTTATATGAAATCTATTTTGTGTATTTCTGTTTGAGATCCGAGAGTTTGCTGGAATATTTTTCTTGAGTTCAAACAAATCATTCTGAGATATTCAGTTGGTTTCTTACTTGGTATATATGTACTGTTGAGTTGTAATTTTTGGGGATTTTTGGTTCTTGGTAAATGTGCATCTATGAGGCGATTCGTACAACCTAATTCCTTGGTCTATTGCGGTTGATGATTGGGATGGTGTTTAATTGTTAATTGGCTGATTCTACAGAGGTACGCGGTGATACACTGGTGGTGTGCGTAGGACCCTTTGTAAGTATTTCCATTTTGTTTCTTGTACTCTTTTGATAATAGTGGATTCAGGTTGTGAGGTTGGGAGCCTCGGTGGATTTTTCCTATCCCCGTTGGGTAGGTTCTTACCAACTTAAAATCTGGTGTTGTTTGTGATTGATTGTTCTGTGTGATTGGTTTACTATTTTTGCTTTAAACTAGGTTTTCAGAACTCCACAAGCTTATTAAAATAGTCATTCTAATTCAACTTTAATTTTTGATATACTACAAAATTTTTATCAAACCAAACAACTTGTTTGGAATTCGAAATTTGTGTTAAAAATTTTATTTTATCGTATTTCGAAATTCAACTTTTATGCAACAGTTTCTTGTTTGAATATAAAATCATATTGAAGGTTTTTTCACATAGAAGCTAAAACACCAATTTCATAAACTTTCTAAGCACACTATTTAATAGCAATCATGCTCCTCTTTTAAGTGCATGTGAACTTGGGAATTCATAGAAGCTAAAACACAACATTGATAAATTTTCAAAGAATACTATGTTTTTTTAATAAAAATCACACTCCTATTTGAAGTTGACTTTGCTGCTTTTTCAAAATCTGGATAAAAAATGATGCATCTTGTCAAGAATTGAAATTGTAACTTCAAAGATTGCATATGAATATTCTTTATTATCGCTTTTGCAAGCAATTTTTATTAAATTTACCTCTTCTTTGGCTTTTTAACTAAAAACCAAGAATATAATACCCAACTACTAAATTAAAGGGACTAACAAATATAAATTTGGGGTGCTCAAAGTGTTATAAACTGTGTTTATCAATGAAGTTTATACAATCAACATTTGTAAGTGCAGTCGCAAGTAGGTAACGGGTATTCATCACCACCCCCTCAGAATCGCAGGTTGCTTTTGGGGCATGTTTGTGCCTTCTCCTACAAGTTCTCAGGCAATGCATAGAGGGCTTGTCCCATCTATTCCTACATGTGTCATTATACCAAAAATCTAGTCCATCACCATAAGGGCAAAACCCTCCGGCAACAGCATTGAGGGGAATCCCTATTCAAAATTCATGGAAACAAAGAAAAAAAATATTAATTAGTAACATGACTAAAGGATAATTGAGGTGTATTTGTGCATTTTTCTTTTCACATGGCTGGCTAGGCCTGTAGTAGTGCACGCTATTTATGTGTCCATGCGCATGCATAAATGCAATAGTAAGCATATTATCGAAATCACAAACAAACAAAAATGACTAAATTATGAACTTCCACAATAAAGAACGTAGAAGGATAGAAAACCAAATTAAGAAAATCATGGACAAGAAATAATATTGTTTTAATTAAGTCCTAGTTTTACTTCAAAAGAAGGGGGGGGGGGGGGGGGGAAGGGGTTATTGACTTAACCACCTATGCTAATAACCCTCTATGAGGAAACCCCCAAAATAATTTTAACTAGACATAACCCACCTAAATCCTGACGCCATGAACTTTCCATCCATTTTCAACTTTTTCCAACCAAGATACCCTTCGCCTTTCTTCTTCTTCCTCTTTTTCTTCCCCTCCTTTCTCAATCAACTCTCTTCAACAAAAACACTAATTTCTCTCTGTATAACACATACACACACATATATATATATATTATGAACATTATTAACTTGATTTCTTGAAGGAAGAATTGTATGTATTATATGTATATATGTATGGATATGTATATAGACCAATCTAGATCTATATACAAACCCCCTTCTCTTGCTATATCCCTCTCCTCTCATCAAAGCCATCTCCTCATTTCTTCCACCACCGTCATCATCATCATCACCATTATACACCCAAAATCCTAAAAATTATAGAGAGAAAAAACTCAAAATAAAAAAATTCTTCTTCTACCACCATCAATTGAACTAAAGAAATCCAAAATTGATTCAAGTATGTATATGTATGTATTACTCCAAATTTATTAAAAATTAAATTGAAAGACATCCACAAATTGTTTTTTGTAATGCCCCAAATCTCGTTTAGAGGTTTTCACCTGCGGGATCGGTTTGTCACGGGTGCCGTACGTTAACGGCGATTGATATTAAAATTTTACAAATTAATCATTAGTTTAAAAAAAACATTTTTTTCAAGGTATTACTCATTTAAAGTGGTATGAGTAAAAGAAATAACTAAATGACATAAACATAAGAATGTGTATCTTAGATTTTCTCTTTTTTTTTTTAAAATCCGGCATGGTCTCCTCTGTTTTAGCAATATCCAAGACCTGTATAAGTGGTAATCCATCAAATCATTTATCAAATAAAGCTCAATCACAATCTTCATAACAAATAATAAAATCTACTACACCAATGTACTTCTCAAAATAGTAAATAATCAACTATAATTTATTATAATTAATATTACATCGCCACTTTAATTACATAAACCAATTATTAAACAATGTTTACTTAATACAAATAGAACTAACTTAAGTTGCACATAAAAATCAAGTCATCCCTTCAAAGGAGACTAACATGGTTTCGAGATCATCAAAGGTATTTAAATTCTAATGTGCGCCAACCCAGAGAGTGTACATACAAAACTGTTTTGGAAAATGGGAGTGAGCCAAACACGGGCTCAATGGAAACTATAAATTTTTTTCCATAAAATTACAACTAGTCAAGCACACACCACGTGCAATATCGAAAATAATAGAAAGCCACGAGATGCATACGATTTACTCTTTATATGTATACCATATATGTATATATATAGTACTATACCAAAATACTATAAAACCATATATAGAAACTAGTGATACATACTATGCACAACGTATGATATTTCCCCCCAAAGTATATTAGTATACGTAAACCATATACGTAAAGAATAATCCAAAATCCAACCAAAGGATAATAAACAAGCATAGGCACACATATATCTACCACACAATGTGTCATCCCATAGGATTCACATCTCACTTTTCAATGCTAGAACCATGAGGCAGGAGAGCCCGAAAATAGAATCGTCCTCCAAGGACGTATAGTTAACCATCTAGGATTTAAATCTACTATGCACAGTTGATAGCCTGTATGGCTCGGGAATTTTTGCTTCCATAGCGAGGACCCCCCTATAACGGTCCACCTAGTGGTAAGCCCCAAAGGCTAAATAACTTATGTACCCACACAGGCTATGTCCCCCAAGGACAAATGTTTCACGTAGCCATTAAGGCTAAGATAATAAGGGTAACTAACCAAATGGTACAATATGGTGCCAAATCGTAAAAATATATATATGTCAAACCAATTGAAATATTAAGTATATACGCGTCAAAAGCTAACCATTAGCTATATTGAATTATACGTACACAATATATATATATCAAAAGAAAGCAATGCGTGAACATACTTATGTATTCAAACTAGGTGGAAAAATCCATCAACGACAATAATATAACAATTTAAAGGAATATATCCATATATCTCATAGGATGCTCACACCATATATAATAATTCCACCTTAATTAGCATAACTAGCTCATGACTTAAATCTCATAATTTACTCCTTCCCATTAGCTCTATTAATTACTAGAAGAGGCTTATCCATGTAATCATTTTATACATATGATATGACCGTTATACATATCCGACGTGTGTAACCAACAATATAAGCTTTTCAACATTACAATATCCATATCATAATGATGTCCACAAGGTACACATATTATACCCCAAGAATTTCGTATAAAGTTTCATGTATAGTTCCATTTGAAATAATTCAACTTGATGAGTTACTTACAAATTCCTTAGTATATGCATCTCAATAACTCGTATAACTTTTGGACATCATTATCATATAGGATACGAGTGAAGTTATACAACAAATTCACAAGAAATCAATTCTAAGACTATGTTCCAAAATATATCGATAACATTGTCGAAAATGTGGATTTTTACCAAATCTTTGCATATGTCAACAATTGGCATATGTACATCATATCCATCTCATTCAAATGGTTTATAGTTCATTTCTTGTATGAAATAATCACAAATTTCCATAATTTATAACATTTATACTAAGCATGGGCATTTTCTCAAAAACTAGTAACAATAGTTATCGAATTGGGGGTTTTTAGTCCAACTCATAAATTGGGTGTGTGCAAACTGAATTGATTGTTGTAACAGGTTATATCTAACATAAATAAAAATGTTATATCATTAATTGAAGGTTGAGAACACCCAAACCCAATGCATGCAATACAAACCCTAGGTTCTAAGCAAAATCCCACAATATTTTGTCAAATTTCTACATGCAACACATAGTAGTAATAAAAACGAATTTATACTATTGTTCCCACGTGATTTGAAGCTTTAACATAAGTTTTGAGATGGTTGATGATGATTTATATGGCTGGAACAATTCCCATCTGAGCTCCTCAAGCTGCCATGGTGATGGAATGAAGTGGAAGAAGATGAATAGTGTTGATTCTAGCCAATTCGGGAATTAATCTTGTAAAACCCTCACAAACCTCTTAAAAACCTCCCAAAACTTCCATAGATGAGCTCTCAATTGTATGATAGGTATTATTCATGAAATGGGACTGATTTTGGGGTTTTGGGGTGTTAAAAATCTGGTCAAAATGAATTGGGTCGGGTTAACCCGACTAGCAAAATATTTCTGGTGCACTGTTCGTATTTTGGGCATAACTTTTCGCTCAAAACTCCGATTTTGATGATCTTTATATCAACGGAAATAGGACTCGAAGACCTACAACTTTTATCTTTAGATTTTCCCCAAATTATTAACATAAAAATACCAAAAATGTATTGAAGATAGAAGTCTGCCAAATCACTGTAGATTCGGATATGAGCAGATTGGTTAATTGGCTACTTCGCGCTCAATTCTGACCCGTAAGGAGCTAGAATTGGGTTTCTTCCAGAACACAAAAGTTGTAGATGGGAAATAAATCTATCCAATGGTTACGTCCTTCCAAAGTTGGCCAAAAACTCATTTTGCCAAAACCTCAATTATCACCGTTAGCTGACGAAATTCAACTACAGCCATCCAAAATGCTTTTCAACCATGCACGCATATCTTATATGTTTAATATGACTTATGGGAAGTGTTCGGCTCATCAAAATATGTCCGGAACCAAATTCAAGTACCCAAAGCTATGTTTAAGTGTAAAATAGAACTAAGGGGCCATTAACACCTATAACTCAATAAGGACCATTCGTGTAGCAAAATGTGATGGAAACTTAGTTCTATAATCGTTTAATATTGCGTATAGACCGAACAAATTTTTTTATGTAAAACCCTAGTGCGGAATCGGATTTTACTTTTGAGATCTCTCTGGTTTGATCTTGTCTCAGCACGAAGAGGGGTTGGTGTAGACGAATCGAGAACACCGGCTCGATGGAACCTCAAGATCTTCTATCGTATTCCTTTCTCTGTGCAATCCTGTATCGAGTGTGGGCTGCGGTATCACCAAGATATCCTTCTCTACTATCTACGGCACAAACTCTAAATTCGTGAGAATTATTGTGTCGAGAGAAGAGGCAAGGCTGGCATATATATAAGGCTACAATAGGGACCCTAAGGAGAAATAAGTGTTTGGGCTTACTATGGAAAACCGGAATTCTAATTCGATTAAGAATTAATTCCTTCCATAAATTATAATTCACACCACTAAAGAATTATAATTGCACTCCCGTTTTTATCTCAAAATTATATTTTGAGCTCATTGTTATTAAATACTTATTATTCTCCCCACATTAAGATTTCATATAACCATCATTTAAATTAAATTACTGACAATTATATTTAAATGACTTCTTAATCCTTGAGCGTACCACTTAACTTATTTGACATGTCGGATTAACATAATCCACCTGGGTTTGACATGATCAAAACTTATAAGCTTCTCAAGGGGTTATCATCAATCCTTATACCGGGACGTGGATTCCATTAATAATTAATATTCATCATAGATATAGTGTCCTCATCCAATTCACGAAGATTATTGATCCATAAATGAATCTCACTCTTAATGAGTTAAAACAACAAACACTACATATATGTGTCTATTAATTATTTCAAGATTAAGAGTATAAGTAATCATAATAACCATGGAATTTAAAATTATTTTATATAGTCAGTATAAAAACAATTAACCCAAATTGGTCCTGTTCGATACACACAAAGTGTACTAGCACAACGAGTTAAAACTATACCGTTTCTTGTAATCAAGATAAACTACTAAAACTTGTGCTACAATCCTACTGTGAACCAATAAACTTATATTCTACAAGAACCGATGATATGATCCTCTGTGTGTAAGCTATACTCTACACACCAAATCATCTACTATATGGAATAAAGGACACACACATGCACAATATTTAAATAAATAATATAATGCAACCATTGCCCATAAAAGTACTCATTAAAATAGAAAAACTGAGTCTATATAACATATTGAAACCAATAATAATAAAATCATGACTTTTAGTATATCACTTTAACAAAATGATCATCTATCCAAATTTAATTACGATATTGAAACATGCTCGAGGTGTGAAAACCACATAATTCCACTCGAAACCAAAAATCACTAGCCAAAGCGTGGTTATCCGATAAATGAAGCTTATGAAGGAAAATTAGTAAGCAAACTAAGCACGAGGTGTTACATTTTTAGTCCATGTATTATATTAAGTTTATGTATGTATGTATGTATGTATATGTATGGATATGTAAATACATACCCAAAATTTGATTTTGTGCATGGATCTATAAGTATATGTATGTAAATAAATGTTAGGTTTTGGCAACTTGTGTACATTTGATGGGTGGACATGGTGGGCAAAGAGAAAGGGGTGGAGATGGTGGTGCCATGGTAGTAGAGAGACAAATATGTTAGGATTTAGAGCGGTAGAGAGAAAAAGTATAGAGGGAGGAATGTAGGGGTTTTTTTTCTTGAAGAAAAAGAGGAAAGAAGATGATGTAAAGGGAGGGGCAAAATCATAAATATACAATTCTTTTGGAATGAAAATGGATGGCGTTAGAATCTAGGGGATTATATCTTATACAAAATTTGGTGGTTTACTCAAATAGGCTATTAGTGTGGGGGATTTAAGTCAATAAACCCCTAAAAATAATAATTAGAATCCCCAGTTTTGAGAATAGTAGATAGTGTCATGCCTCTTCTACTTTTCCTCATATCTTTTTTTTTTTAAATTATCTAAAGTACTAAAAGAGTTACCTGATAGGAGAGGCAAGAAGTTAAGAGCTTTGCCATATTTAAAGCCACACATTAAATTAAATAATGTTTGTTTACTAATTGACACAAAGTTTGTTGTTTTTTCTCATCAATCAAATATATATATAGGTGAAGATGGCATATAACGTTGGTAAGAAATATTTAATGATACGAATAAATGTTATGTTATAACAATTGTTCTATTAATTACCTTAATGTTTCACTGTTTTAAATTGTTAATTTGTTGTGGTTTGTAATTTTATTCTTATTTTAAACAATGTTGTACGTCTAGAGAAATAACTATGATTGCACTATGAAACATTTCCCGCATCTGTCATTTATCAAATCAAATTTTACAAATCAAAAGAGGGTGGTATTATATGCATTCGAAAATCTTAAATAAGTGTTGTTCATAAGCTACAAAATATTGATAGCGACGACATGTGAGAAGAAAATACTTCAACTATATATTTTTAAGACACTACTATGTTAAGGAAAAATTATAAATTAATATTATATTTCATGTGTCCCATAAATTCGGCTTATTTTTCTTTCAACATTTAGAATCAAGGATCTCTTCTATAGAGGCCGGAGAAAGGTTGACCCAGTGGTAAGCAACCTCCAACATTGCCTTGAGATAAAGGGCTCGACTCATGGGTGCGTAGGGGAGGGGGGGGAGTTCTTTGAGGGTTAAGTGACGCAGCGAAAATATCATGTTGTGGTAGCCCAATTGTAGGCCCGTCAAGTTGTAATAAAATATCAGATGTCCAATTATCGATCCACAAGGATAGTTGAAAAGGAAATCTCGGAATTTCGAGTATCGATCGATCTACAATGATAGTTGGAATGAAATGGATTACGGATTTACGGTTTTCTGATTTAGTAAATTGGTTAGTTGTAGAACAGCATACAAATAAAATGGTTGTAAAAAAGTGTTAAGAAATCGATCACTAATGTATGTGGAAGTTGCTTGCAACATAAGAAATAACATTTAAAATCTCAAACATAGATTTCAACACAACATTCTTGAGAATGGAGAATGTTATCATTTCTCTCAAAGAATGCAACAAACTTTGACCAAGTATGAAGTTATTGTACCTATCTCTTAGTTATGGGTGTGAAGCAAAGCAATCCATTCTCGATAAAGCTAATATGAAATAGAGATTATAAACTCATCATAAAAAGGTTTAACATGAAGCTTGTATTTGAAATCTCATGATATGAAAGAATGGAAATTAGATAGTGAATCCTTATAATGAAACCAAACAAAGTTTATGTAATAAATTCCTTAACTAATCGATTATCAGTTAAGAAAGACAGTAAGGAGTCTAAATATCTCATAAGTCTATAAAGCACTCAAAATATCATCAAGTAAATCAAAGATTAGCATAACAAATTTATGAATCATCTATGGATTTTCAAGAACTTAATATAATCTCTACAAAGAGATGAAAGCTCCATAAATGAGGGAACGTGGCTACAAGCTTTCTAGAACTACACAATTGTATTATATTATCATTTATGCACAAGAACTAAACATATATACTAGGCATGTAAAGTCTAATCATCTTGTGAAAATAGTTAGAAAGCTTATAGAAAGGTTGATTTGAAAAGGAAAAGGATTAAAAACTATTTAACACTATTTAAACATGAATTGGGAAAACAATTACTAAAAATTATATCCTGATTAACTTCTGTAACTTTAGTAAAAGACTACTCATTTCTTAAAATCAAAGTTAACTTACAAGAGGATAAAAGAAATTACAAACGAATGAGCCCTCCCTTCTCTCTTGTTCTTGCAAAGGAAACTAGATAACCAAGGCTCTAAGTTAAAGATTACATTATATACCAAGAGGTTACAAAATATCTAATATAAATATCTAATAAAGCTTGAAACACAAAAATAGCCCAAAGTGGGTGTCAAATGGCCAAAAGTGAAGGCCATGATCGATCATGGGAGTGCATTGCCTGATATATATGCTTCCATGATCGATCACAACATACCCATGATCAATCATGGTCCTGCAAAAATCCACAATTTAGTAGCTGCTAGCTTCTAACTTTGCTCTTAATCAATCTATATAAAGCCATTCCCTCCTATTCCTACAAACACATACAATACTACAAACATACACCTACTTGGCCTATATTAGATACATAACATGTTAAGGCATTAATCGCAACATAAGTTGACAATTCGGGAATGTTAGTATAACAAACGCGTCAAACAACTCCAAAAAAGAACGTCTGCATGGCAATATTATGCATTTATCATTAATGAAGAGACTTAGACCTCCCTTAATTATATATATATATATATAAGGATATCTTATCTTGTGAGCATTTCTACTACAAATTACTGTTCACGGATTGCCCGTACGAATTGGCCCATTTGGCACTCTTCTCGATGGAATTTTTTGATGAAATTTGGTGGATATGTTCTTCATCATGTTTAGAACATCTCCACTAAATTTAATCAAAAAATTCAACTGGAAAGTGAGTTAATTATATGATTGAAAAATATTGGATTTTATATATCTATTTCTGGACCAATATTTTTCAATCATGTAGTTAACCCACTTCCCGGTTTAATTGTTTGATGAAAATTGGTGGAGATATTCTACACATAATTAAGAATATCCCCACTAAATTTCATCAAAATAATTCCATCCAGAAGCATGCCAAATGGGCCAATCCGTACGGGAAATTCGTGAAAAGTAATCCGCATAAGAAATTTGCCCTTATATATATACTAGGGTATACCCGTGCCATCCGGCACGATAAATTAAATAAGAACTGATAATAAGATAAAAAAGAGTAACTTTTGATGAATTTAAATCGGCAAACTTAGGTTCAATATATTTTAATGCTAGAACAATTAAAAGTAAGCTGAATTAGACCGACTTGCTTTTAATTTGTAAAGAATCTTTTAATCATATTTTTTTTTTATTTTTTTTTGATCTCAGAAAAATAAGTTTTTAACAAATTAAACTCAAGGCCATATGTGAAAATAATTCAATCATGTATGTTGCTATGATTTGAAAATAGTTCAAAATATTGACTGATATATTGTAAACACTCCTAAAAATGATATACTAAGATAATCAATAATGTACAAACACATAAAATACGTTCTTAAATGTTATTCAATAATTTTTATTATTATTTTTTACATAATTCTATAATCATGATAGATCTCTTTTAATTGATCTTGATTAATAGATTTTAAATATTAAATTTTGAATTTTTTATTTTAAGTTATGACATTTTTAAAGTAGAAAAAATGATTGATATGTGATAGTTTATTATGTGTATATTATTGGTGTTAAATGTTACTCAATAATTTTTGTTATTTTTTTTTACATAATTCTATAGTCATGATGAATCTTGTTTAATTAATCATGATTAATAGATTTAAATATTATTTTTTATGAAATTTCTTAATTAGTATATTTTAAATATTAAATATTGATTTTTTTTATTTTAAGATGAATCTTGTTTGATTGATCTTGATTATTATATTGAAATATTATTTTTTTTATTGAATTTCTTGATTAGTAGAGTTTAAATATTAAATTTTGAATTTTTTATTATAAGTTATGACATTGTTCATGTAAAAATATTTATTGGTGTGTGAGAGTTTACTTTTGTGTATATTATTGGTGTTAAATGTTACTCAATAATTTTTTATTTTTTTTACATAATTCTATAGTCATGATGGTATTATTGGTGTTAAATGTTACTCAATAATTTTATTTTTTTTACATAATTTTATAGTCATGATGGATCTTGTTTAATTGATCTTAATTAGTAGATTTTAAATATTATATTTTTTTATTAAATTTTGAATTTTTTATTTTAAGTTATGTCATTTTTAATATAGAAAAAATTATTGGTGTGTGAGAATTTATTGTGTGTATATTATTGGTGTGAGTATTTTAACTTTGATGTGACATCTTGACGTGTGTATAAAACTCATCCAAGGGTGTAGAGTTAATGTATACCATAACATGTATATTTTTAACCATTAGATTTTTATACTTTTTGAAAATAAATTTGGCCAAACTTGGTGTTTTATAATATAGATATATATTTGGAAAATAATCAATATATCATGATGAATGTGATTGAAAATTATGTCTTCTAGAAAAACTACTCTCTTTGTCCCAAAATAAAAATTCGATTTTTGTTTGAAGATGTAATCAAAGTACAAACTCTCTTAATAGTATTGAAGTATTATTATCAATTTATAGTGAACAATTCAATTTGCACAACAAAAGAAAAATGTCATCACTAATGTCCTAAAAGAAACGTGTAAAGACAACGAACTGGTTGTGATCGTGTGTTAGGGCCTATTACGAGTCCATTGATTTTAGAAGCGGCTTAGTTTCTGTAAGTTTTCGTCCTCAAACTCTTCACATTCTCTAAATTCCTTCGTCATGTTCATAGTGTTGTTCAGATGTTCTTCATATTTTTTCTTATTTGATCCATAACTTCCAAACCCTAAACACCAATTTTATTTATGGGTAGGTACGCATTCAGGACTCCTAAAAAAATTGCCGAATTCGGCAAGCTGTATTATATTCCCATGGGAATAGTTTGGATTGAATGCACTCTTTACAAGTATCCTTGTGACAATTACATTGACTTTAGGCCTGGGGCATATACAGTAATGATCTATTTCTTCCAGCAAGCTTCACTACACCAGACTAGTCCTTTTGTAATGGTTTTATTTCTCCGTAACTAAAATTAACCAAAAACTATTACTAAGCCTCTCTTTGTAACAATTATAAAATGTTAAAAATCTATTTACTATATCAATTTCATAAATGGTAAAAAACTGGTGATAAAACATTAGAAAAAAAATTATGACCATTATGCCTCTGTCTAACATTGTTTATGTTTTGATTAGATTAGTAATGGTCTGTGATGTTGCAAAACCATTACACAATATTAGTCCATCACAAATTTGTAATTGTTATCTGCAGTTAAAATTTATGAAATTATAAAAAAAATTAAAATTGTCTATTGCCCCCTATATCGATCTGCAACCAATTTTACGAGCAAAATACAAATTCATATATAGAAACCAATAGCATTATACAAACCAATATTCCAATAACCAATTTTGTCATACTCAAATGATCAACATTCCTCCAAATCTTAAAATGAAGTATAAAATAATGCACCAAATCTCATCCAAGCATGTCCAATTAAGTGAATATTAAAAAGCAATGAAAAAGTATCATGTAAAAAATACCAAAGTCTCAAAAGTGGGAATCTTAATTTTTGACAAAGTAGCTAATTTTTTGTCCTCACAGGCCCACAATAAACCACAAGTTAAGCGTAACATACCCACATTTTCGAGGGAGGTGATCCAATTAATACACTCCTGCACCAACAAATTAACCATAAACATCTATGATATATGAAATGAAAGGTCAATCAAATATTGTACAAATTCGAAATCAAAATTACAAGTTGCATGAAATTTAATTATTCGAATGTAGTAGTTTAATTTAGGAAATATTGCAAGTTTGTGCACCTGGTAGGCATGATTGAAGATAGTATGCGAATAAGAAGGATTAGAGGCCCAAAAAATGATGGAGGCGGCCGCCATTGTATTCGTGCTGTCATCTTCTTTGTCTGAAGTGAACCATTTTAAACAATTTGTCCACGAGATAAGAATAAAAGCCGATGAAGCAAGCCTACGATTCGATAGCTTGGATGGTATACTGACATTATGACAATGTTTCTGCTTTGTTTGATTCTTATAATACTTGTTAAAAGAAGTAATTCACAATTAACAATGGCTTTTGTTATTTTAAGACTAAAAAATTCTAAATTAATCTATACGCATTGCGTAAAAATTTAAAAATCTAAACAAATATGTGAAAAGAGCATTTTGGTTTTAGTGTTTCTATACATATGGACTACAAAATAAAATAAAGTATGTTTCAGCTATGTCCCACTAAAAAAAATCAACACTAACAACCCCACTTGAAAGTGATAATAGTGTCGTGGTTGGAGGTTGGCTTGTCCTGTAACAAGATGATCGGATTGCATTAGATCTTGAATTATGTCGATTACAATCGAAACACACAGAAGATACAAAATTCAAAGAAACTATATAGTATACTTTAAGTTCTATTTAAAAAACCTAATCATCTCAAGTACTCTAAGCTCCCTAGTAATATCTTTAACCAAAAACATAACAAAGTTTGATAGTGTACATCAAATATCAAATCAAACTGAACAATCTCTACTAATTGGATTACAGCAATATCATCATCTCAAAAGTAATGGTCCACAATAGTAGAAACACTTAGAGCATCTCTCAAAGTCAGTTCATGTAAAACCCCATATTTCATTTTGGAGCCAATCCCTCTACTTAGCTTATTTAAGGCCGAACCTCCGTTCAAGGAGTCAATTTTCGTTCCGAGACCTTTGTGGTTGAGGCAGTACTTATAATATGTTATTTTAATAATATTAAGTATGCGTGCATGGTTAGAATGCATTTCGGGAAGCCGCGGTTGAATTTGGCGGCTAACGGCGAAAAATCAAACTTTTTTCGAAGTAAGTTTTTGGCCAACTTTGGAAGGCCATAACCTCTTTATCCGAAGTCCAAATGAGTCCCCATTTGCAGCCATGGATTCATCTCATTCTCCTCTACAACTTTCATTTGAAGGACGAGTCGAATAGAAGTCATTTCGGGGTCAAAATGGGCCGTGAAAATTTTGATTTCTTAAAAATAATGAGGGACTTTAGCCAAGGTGCCCTCTGATCGATCAGAGGTACTGTAATACTCCGTTCATTTATTCACAGTGGTTGCCTTCATTTGGTCGCTTATTTCACCTCGGATGGTGAAATCATAGTTTATGGAGTTTTGTAGTGCTTTGGCACCTTGCACCAGTGACGCAACCGAAATAGTGTGTTGTGTTAAAGCCCAAGTGCAGGCTCGTCAAGTAGTAATATAGTCTCGGAAGTCCGAGTGTCGAACCACAGGGATAAGTGAAAAGGAATGGAATGGATTACGGATTAAAGTGTTTTCTGATTCTTGTAAGATGAAATGGTTATCGAACAACGTAAATGTAAAATGGTTGTGAAAATTAATAAGAAAGCACTAAGGTAGTTGGAGGTTAGTTATGATTAAAGAGACGGTGATCACTAGCTCATACAAAGATTATAACACAAGATTTCTCAAAATATGGGGAATGTTGGTGTATCTCTCAATAGCAAAGGGTGCGACGCTAGGCGACTCATTCCCGAGTTGAAGCTATATCGAGAAAGAGACAAACGACATTCCACCAAAGACGGGGTTATCATTCCTACCTCTTAGCTACGGGTGTGAAGCAAGGCAACCCATTCCCGATGAAGCTAATCCGAGATAGATATGACAAACTCATCATTAAACGATTTAACATAAAGCAGGTGTAGTAATCTCATGATTTAAAGAATGAAAATTATAAAGTGAATCCTAACAATGAAACGGAATAAAGTTTATGGGATAAATTAGTCAACTCATCGTTTATCACATATGGTAGAACATAAAGAGTCTAAGTATCACATAAAGTGTAAGAAGCACTCAATATATCAATAAATGAATCAAAGATAAGCTAAACAAATTTAAAATCCATCTATGGAGTTTTAAGAACTATTCATAATTTCTATGAAGAGGGAAAAACTCCATGGATGGGGGAAAGGGACTACAAGCTTTCTAGAACCATAGAAATATGTTGTATGCTCATTAACAACCAAGAACTAAATATACAAGGCATATAAAGTCTTAACTTAATATGAAAATACCTAGAAAGCTTGAAATAATGGAAGATATGATGAAGAAGAAGAAGATTCACAAATATTTATCAAACTTTAGATATGGATTGAGCCATTAATCACCAAAAATCATATCACAATCAACCTCCGTAACCTTAGAAATAGACTACTCCATAATAGATGCAAGAACAAATATCATAGAAGAAGAAATCATTCTTACAAATTAAGCACTTACAATGGAGAAATGAAGAACAATCAACAAGTGAGCTCTCCCCTCTCTCTAGAACTCTAAGTGTGTTTTTAAAAAAAGATAATCAAATATCTCCTAATGTAAAAGAAATAATATATATTAAAAGGTAGAAAAATATCTAACTAAATATCTAAAATAGCTTGAACCACTAAAATAGCCCATTTTGGGTGTGAAATGGCCAAGTTGCCAGGGCCATGATCGATCATGGCCAACCCATGATCGATCATGGGGTCTTCTGCCTGAATGCCAGTTTGTACCATGATCGATCATGGTTAACCCATGATCGATCATGCTTCTGGGAAATTCCTCAGATCAGCATTTTGCGAGCTTTTCACTAGCGCTTGATCAATCATTCGAAGGCCATTGCATCCTATGCCTATAAACACATAGAAACACAACAAAAGCACACCTAGCGGGACGATGTTAGATACAAAACTCGCCAAGACACTAATCTCGAGATAAGTGGATAATTAGGCAGAATTAAAGCAACAAACGCGTCATGCGACTCTGGGAAAGAGCTTGTGCATGACAATATTATGCGTTTATCAACTCCCCTCAACTTATCTCTTGCTAGTCCCTTAGCAAGACAAAAATATATAATTACAAAAATTAATATGCTATACAAAAAGTTATTAACTTCTAAGTTCCCAAAGAAGACGAGTTGCATCTCGTGAAGGTTTTTAGAAATGATACCTACAAACATTAGGAGTTTGATCATGATGAATGATGAGAATGAAGATTCAAGTTTCAATTTGCAAAGCAAAAGGCATTACTATCAATTTTCCAGAACGATGAACTTTTGAATGATTGTCTAATTCGCCTATCTCCTTTAGAACACAATCCCATATTCTCCAATGCTCACATACTAGACTTCGATTCAAGCAATTCAATATAAACACAGAGAGTCATAGTCATTTGAGAAGGAAGAGAGAACTTTTTCAAAAACAAAAGCTCCGAGATTTGTTGATTCTAAGCACTTTCTTTATCTTTTCTTGGAAATTTTGCTAAATTAGATCAGGGCGGTTTTCATCTCTATGGGGGGCAGCGGTCTCACTTATGAAATTTCTCAATACTCTGCTCAATCATTGGAGCTCGAAGGAAGCTATTCACCCTTTCCCATATGGTAACCTTTACCCATCCGTAATATTAGACAAAGAGACTTAATATTTAGTCAAGTGAAGCTTTAAGTCAATATTAGGATAAAAGTCATCCAAGTTATCAAAGTGCTATGCTTTTGTCCTCTCATTGGAGGATCTTTTCGAAAGAGCTTCCATCATTTTTGGACAAAAATTTCTCTTCTCTCAATGAAAATAAATCTAAGTGTTATTACCGAATTGAAAACAACCGAAGTAATCTAGCATGCAGAGCAAGAGAATATAACGGGATATGAGACTAAATGGAGCAAGGCAATTTAGATTATCATTCAAATTCCTATCCAAATCAAAGAATTCATGCCAAAAGCTAATGAAACCATAGTCTTCATTAAACAAAACATCAGTCAATCATCAATTTTCAAACTTCTCAAAAAAATTTTAAACATATCTCTTTTACTCATGGAAATGAACAATAGCAAGCCAAACAATAACAACGTACCCCCCTCAACTTGAAACAAACATTGTCCTCAATGGAAAGAGAACAATAACAACGCACGGGAGGGCTATTTTTGGCTTTGCTTTCCATGAGACAAAAATCAGAGATAAACAACAACTATTCACAAAACGGGTTAGAATTAGAATTCGAAAACAAAAACCATAACATTCAACTAATAAAACCAAGTTCTAAAGTTAACATCATGTCAGGAATCTAATACAACCCAAAAGGAATAAAATAAAACTAAGCATAAATATAACTACTTAAAGAGTTTTCAGGCTATCTCATCATCATCACATCTCAGGGGGTGGGGGTGGTGGAAAACGACCATACAACGCCTCGAACTGCTGGCGTACGAACTCCTGCTGGGTCGCCATCTGAGCTGCAACTCGTGCCTCGACCTGGGCTGCAATATCTGCCTCCAAACGGTCCTGACGCAATACCATAATCTCTACCCTCTCATTGACGCTAGCAAACCCGGTCTGCATCAAAGCAGTCATCTGCTCAAACTGCTCTCTCATGAATTCCCTCGTGTCATTTACCGGTCCAGAGCTTGCCCGTCTTCTCCGCCTTGAGGGGCCCGGGATATCTGCTCCTGCTTCTTCTGCCCCCTCTTCTTCAGACTCGACTTGAGGAGGTGCGGTTGAAGAACTTGGCCGGTTCCTCAATTGACCAGCGGCTCGAGTTTGGGTAGATCGGTTAAGCGGTGCTCGAGGCATTTTCTTCACATCCTCATCTCTCTCAGTTACCCCCGCTCGCAAACAGACCTTAGTGATCAAAGACCCAAATTTGATTGTTTCGTTGTGGGCGACTAAGTCTATGATTCTCGCAATTCGCCCAATGATATGGCGAAGCAAACAAATGCGCTTGTTTGTTGCGATAGCGTATAGTACATACGCTTGAGAAGGGTACAGGTGCTGGGTATGAGATGTTGGGTCCAAAGCATTGGCAACTACAAGCCACAACGTCCTAAGGCTATCATGTAAATTGGCCCTATCAAATTGATTTCCAATCCACTCCATTTGTCTACCAGCTATATATGTAGCTAAATCGCTAGCTCTTGGTTCCTCAAAAGGGGTTCCATCAGAATAAGGGAGATCGTGGGCATTGGGCGGCAAAGCTGGGATTCCCGTAATCTCACTCAAGACCTCGAGGTTAAAATGAACCGTCCTACCTCGAACATGAGCAACATATGTATATGGTGCATTTGGAACTTGAATTAAACTTGCAATAAATTCACGACAAATGGTGAGATTACATTGAGTACCTTGTTGACGCAAGTAGTTAATCCACCCCGGATATTGCTCAAACGTTGCTCGTTGAGGAAAATTGTCGAGAGAACCAATGTAGACTGGCCTCTCAATGACTACCGTCCTCGTCTTGAAAGCATAATTCCACCATTCGAATTCTTGGCGGCTTCGAAATCCGCGGTAGCCACCCCTTGCGGCTTGGATTTCAAGTGGTTTGGTGGGAGGGTTAGATGAAGCCATAGAAGGATAATGTGAAGCTTTAGAGGATATAGAGATGAGAAATTTCGAGATTTGCTTTGATATGGCTCGAAATTGGTGAGAAGAGAGAGAAAGGGGATTTTTTTGGGATGGGATTGATGATTGAGGTTTGAAATTGGAAGATTTGAGGGTTGATTCTAGGTGGGGGAGGTTGGTAATGGTGTTTGGGGAAGGTTTGGGATCAAAGGGAGAAGAGGGGCTAGGGTTTGGAAGAGATTTGGGAGAAGGGGAAGTGAGAAATGGGGGTTTAGGAACGGCGCCCCTGTTTTATTACGGGACCATGATCGATCATGGTATACCCATGATCGATCATGGGTCATTCTGCCCAAATGATACTTTGTACAATGATCGATCATGGGGTGACCATGATCGATCATGCTGCCTTCTGCCAAAATTCTCTTCTTCCATGATCGATCATGGAATCCCATGATCGATCATGCTCCACTCTGCCAAAATTCTCTTCTTCCATGATCGATCATGGAATCCCATGATCGATCATGCTCCACTCTGCCAGCCAAAAATTTTCTTCGCTCTCTTTGATCTAAAACACTTTATTTCTCCCCTCAACTTGGTCCGTTCAGACTTAATGACACCCGAATCTCCGATGACAATTCCTGAAACTCAAAAACACTAACAAAAAACATTATTTACAAAATCGACCCATGCCTTTTAGGCATAAGTCGGGTCTTCGAGAGGGGTGGACTCCTCTCGAACTGGGAATTCCAAAAACGGCTTAAGACGTTGTCCATTCACCTTGAAAATGTAACCGGTTTTGGGATCCTCAACATTCACAGCCCCAAAAGGAAATACTTGACGGACAACATAGGGGCCGGTCCAACGAGACTTTAACTTTCCGGGGAAGAGATGCAACCGAGTGTCATAAACAAGAACTTTGTGCCCAAGTTTGAATTCTTTCCTCAAAATGGATTTATCATGAAAGATTTTGGCACGTTCCTTGCTTATTTTTGCATTATCATAAGCATCTCTTCTTAACTCCTCAATTTCATTAATTTGCAACTTACGGTCAAGCCCGGCTTTTTTCAAATCGTAATTAACCATCTTAATTGCCCAGTATGATTTGTGTTCCAACTCTACTGGCAAATGACATGGTTTTCCGTACACTATACGATAGGGAGACATATCTAGAGTTGTTTTGTACGCAGTACGGTAAGCCCAAAGTGCATCGGTCAGTCTTAACGACCAATCCTTGCGGTTCGGGTTTACCGTTTTCTCTAGAATCTGTTTGATCTCCCTATTTGCCAACTCGGCTTGACCATTAGTTTGAGGATGATAAGCGAGCGAAACTTTGTGGTTTACACCATATTTTTGCATTAATGATTGAAATGGTCTGTTGCAAAAGTGAGTACCGCCATCGCTTATTATTGCCTTGGGAGTACCAAAACGTGCAAGAATGTGTTCTTTCAGAAATCGGATCACCACTTTGTGATCATTTTTCTTGCACGCTTGGGCTTCTACCCATTTTGAAACGTAATCTACGGCAACTAAAATGTAAAGATTACCGTAGGATGATGGGAAAGGTCCCATGAAGTCGATGCCCCAGCAATCGAAGATTTCAATCATCAAGATGGGATTTAGTGGCATCATGTTCCTTTTAGAGATCCCTCCAAGCATTTGGCATCTTTGGCATGCCTTGCAAAAGCGTTGTGCATCCTTAAACAGCGACGGCCAGTATAATCCGCTTTGCAAAATCTTCGCGGCGGTCTTCTTTGCCGAAAAGTGTCCTCCGCAAGCCTCATTATGACAGAAGGATAGAGCTCTCTCCACTTCTTCCTCCGGGATGCACCTCCAGATAATCTGATCCGCACAATACTTAAACAGGTACGGTTCATCCCAATAGAAGCGACCCACTTCGCTCAAAAACCTTTTTCTATCTTGTGCGCCCCATGACTTTGGTATCTTGTCAGTTACAAGATAATTTATTATGTCTGCATACCATGGGAGCGTTGAGATTGCCAATAATTGCTCGTCTGGAAACGAATCTTGGATCGGACTTTCTTCAATGTTGTTCGTAAAAGTGAGTCGAGACAGATGATCGGCCACCACATTCTCGACTCCCTTTTTGTCCTTGATGCTCAAATGGAATTCTTGCAATAGGAGTATCCACCTCAAAAGCCGCGGCTTGGCATCTTTCTTTGTGAATAGGTACTTCAACGCCGCATGATCCGTGAAAATCACAATTGGCGATCCTATCAAATAGGATCGAAACTTGTCTAGGGCGAAGACAATTGCTAGGAGCTCTTTCTCTGTCGTGGTGTAATTCATTTGCGCATCATTCAAAGTCCTACTTGCATAGTATATCACACCCGGTTTCTTGTCTTTCCTTTGACCAAGAACCGCTCCCACCGCGTAGTCACTTGCGTCGCACATGAGCTCGAATGGCAAGCTCCAATCCGGTGCCTGCATAATCGGTGCAGTGGTGAGCATATGCTTCAGAGAGACGAAAGCTTCCTCGCACTTGGCGTTCCACTCAAACGGTGCGTCCTTGAGAAGCAGATTGCACATTGGCTTGGAAATGGAACTGAAGTTCTTGATAAACCTTCTATAAAACCCAGCATGTCCTAGAAATGATCGGACATCTTTGACATTCTTGGGCGTAGGAAGTTTAGCAATCAAATCGATTTTAGCTTTATCCACTTCAATTCCTTCAGACGAAATGATGTGCCCCAAAACAATTCCCTTGGTAACCATAAAATGGCACTTTTCCCAATTCAACACCAATTGTTTTTCCACGCATCTTCCCAAAACCTGTTCCAAGTTAGTCAAGCAATTGTCGAATGACTTACCATAGACGGTAAAGTCATCCATAAAAACTTCCAAAGTCCTTTCCACCATATCACTAAAAATGCTTAGCATGCACCGTTGGAAAGTGGCCGGTGCATTACATAGACCAAAGGGCATTCTCCGATAAGCGAAGGTGCCAAAAGGACATGTAAAGGTGGTTTTTTCTTGATCATCTAGGTCAATCTCAATTTGATTATACCCGGAAAAACCATCGAGGAACGAGTAATATTCATGGCCCGCTACCCTCTCTAGAGTTTGGTCCAAAAAGGGGAGTGGGAAATGATCTTTACGAGTTGCCTCATTGAGTTTACGGTAGTCAATACACATTCGCCACCCGGTGGTGACTCTTTGCGGAATCAACTCGTTTGATTCGTTCTTGACTACCGTAAGACCTGATTTTTTTTGGTACCACTTGAGTTGGACTAACCCATTTACTATCCGAGATTGGATAGATGATCTTTGCATCCAACAATTTCAACACCTCGTTCCTAACCACTTCTTGCATGTTAGGATTCAACCGGCGTTGAAATTGTCTCGATGTTTTTGCCCCATCCTCCAGGTGAATTTTATGTGTACAAATCAAAGGGCTTATGCCTTGGAGGTCGACCAGAGTCCACCCAAAAGCTTTTTTGTATTTGCCAAGCAAATGAACTAACCTTCCTTCTTGGTCATCCGAAAGCTCGGATGAGATGATAACAGGGAAAGTATCTGAAGTTCCCAAGAAGGCATACTTCAAATTGCTCGGCAATAGCTTGAGATCCATTTTTCCATCAAGCTTTTTGGTGGTAGATTGTGTGTTTTCTTCTTTCTCCGAGAATTCAACCTGTTTGTCAGACAAAGAAAACACTTGCATACAATCCTCGGGTTCATCGGAAGTGATTAGATAACCTTCCGTTGACTCCAATTCGAAATTTGCCACAAAGTGGTCTTGGATACATGACTCTATCATGTTCACGTGCTCATTTTCCTCATTATCATCGTCATCTCTTTGATTGCTCAAAGAGAACACGTTTAGCTCTAGAGTCATGTTGCCAAATGTTAACTTCACGATTCCATTCTTGCAATTTATTATGGCATTAGAAGTAGCAAGAAATGGTCGTCCGAGAATGACCGGAATCTCATTGGCGGGATTTGACACAGGTTGCATGTCGAGGATGATGAAATCAACCGGAAAATAAAACTTGTCGACTTGGACAAGCACATCCTCGACTATCCCTCTTGGGATCTTAACGGATCGATCAGCTAATTGAATAGTAACCCTCGTGGGTTTCAACTCACCCAACCCCAATTGTTGATATACCGAGTATGGGAGCACATTCACACTTGCTCCCAAATCTAACAATGCATTCTTGATCCTACAATTTCCTATGATACACGAAATTGTGGGACAACCAGGGTCTTTGAACTTGGGGGCTCTCGTGCCTTGCATGAGGGAGCTCACTTGCTCCGCCATAAAGGCCTTTTTCTTGACATTCAACCTTCGTTTGGTAGTACATAAGTCCTTGAGGAACTTAGCGTACGAAGGTATTTGCTTGACCGCGTCAAGCAATGGAATGTTGATTTTCACTTGCCTAAAGACATCCAATATCTCGGTGTTAGATTTGGATGGTTGGTTCAATCTCTCCGGAAATGGGACTTTGATCCTACTTTTGATCTTTTCAAGATCCTCCTTCCCTTGTCTCTCTTCCTCTCTCTTCTTTTCTTCACTCACAACTTTTTCAACCTCCGACTCCTCAACACTAGTAGATTTAACTATGTCCGCCACCTTGGGGGTTTTAGGAACAATAGTCTTGTCTACCTCCTTTCCACTTCTCAGGATCGTGATAGATTTGAGTTCTTCTATCTTGGTGCTAGACTCTCCTCCCTCTATGACTTGAACTTGCCCTCTAGGATTAACTAAAGGTTGAGAGGGGAATTTTCCCTTCTCTTGAGTAGCTAGGGCGGTGGTGAGTTTAGACATTTGAGTTTTTAACTCACCTACATCACGATCCGTTTTGTCCACAAATGACCTCAACAAAGCTTCCAAGTTTTGGTTGGGGTTTTGATTTTGAGGTGGAACAAAAGAGTTTTGAGGTTGTTGTTGCCTTTGGTTCTGATGATATTGGTTGTGGTTCTGACTTTGATTTCCTCGCCAACTGAAATTGGGGTGATTCTTCCATCCCTCATTGTACCTTTGAGAGTAAGGATCATTTTGGTTACGATTTTGGTTGCTATTTTGGTTTTACTGGTGCAAAACATTGACTTGGGCGGGATCTTTGAGGACTTCCCGAAAAGCGGGAATGGTAGGACAATCCTCGGTAGTGTGTCCTGAATTTTCGCAAATGACACACAACTGACTCGAGGATACTACATTGACCTCCTTAAGCTTACTTGCTTCCATTGCCTCTACCTTCTTAGACAATTGGAATAACCTTGCCCCCATGTCATCCTCATTGGACACTTGGTACAACCCACCCCTTCCTAGAGTTTTGGATTTGGGTTCCTCGGAATAGGTGTTCCAATTTTGAGCACCTTCCGCTAATTCATCAAAATACAATAAAGCCTCCTTGGGATTCTTACTCAAGAATTGACCATTACACATGGTCTCAACAAACGTACGCATCTCAGGGGTGAGAGATTCATAGAAAAAACTAACAAGGCTCCACGTTTCGTGACCATGGTGAGGGCATGCGTTTAGAAGGTCCTTGTATCTATCCCAACATTTATAAAAGCTTTCATGTTCTTTTGGTGAAAAATTTGATATCGCCCTTCTTAAAGCATTGGTTCTATGAACGGGGAAGAATATTTTTAGAAATTCCGCTTGAAGCTCTTGCCAAGACCGAATTGATTGCGGTCTTTGAGCATTTAACCAAATTTTTCCTTTGTCTTTTAGGGAGAAAGGAAAGAGTTTTAAACGCATGACATCCTCGTTAACATTTGCCTCACGAAATGTGGAGCAGACTTCTTCAAAGTCTTTCAAATGCAAGTATGGGTTTTCCGACTCCATACCATGAAAAGAAGGGATATGTTGAAGCATACCCGGTTTGAAAGAGAACGCTCCGGCTTGGCCAGCAGGAAGCACGATGCATGAGTTTGAAGTTGCCCGAGGCGGTTGAAGGTAGTCTCTCATGGTCCTAACAGGAGGAACATTGTTGGCCCCTTCCCCTTCATTATCGCTCTCTAGATCCTCGTTAACATTTTGGTTTGCCATTCTTGGAGATGTGGGAGGGCTAATTCGAATGTCCACAAACAGTCGCCCTTGCATGGGCTTGGACAACGATTCGAATCGCTCCTCGGGAATTCTACAAAATCAAACAAAAATAAGGGAGAAAAATAAATTAATTAAATGGAGAGAAATACTTACAGAATGGTTTTGTACAAAACCCGAAATTCGCCTTTTGCCTTATTCCCCGGCAACGGCGCCAAAAACTTGACGCAACCGAAATAGTGTGTTGTGTTAAAGCCCAAGTGCAGGCTCGTCAAGTAGTAATATAGTCTCGGAAGTCCGAGTGTCGAACCACAGGGATAAGTGAAAAGGAATGGAATGGATTACGGATTAAAGTGTTTTCTGATTCTTGTAAGATGAAATGGTTATCGAACAACGTAAATGTAAAATGGTTGTGAAAATTAATAAGAAAGCACTAAGGTAGTTGGAGGTTAGTTATGATTAAAGAGACGGTGATCACTAGCTCATACAAAGATTATAACACAAGATTTCTCAAAATATGGGGAATGTTGGTGTATCTCTCAATAGCAAAGGGTGCGACGCTAGGCAACTCATTCCCGAGTTGAAGCTATATCGAGAAAGAGACAAACGACATTCCACCAAAGACGGGGTTATCATTCCTACCTCTTAGCTACGGGTGTGAAGCAAGGCAACCCATTCCCGATGAAGCTAATCCGAGATAGATATGACAAACTCATCATTAAACGATTTAACATAAAGCAGGTGTAGTAATCTCATGATTTAAAGAATGAAAATTATAAAGTGAATCCTAACAATGAAACGGAATAAAGTTTATGGGATAAATTAGTCAACTCATCGTTTATCACATATGGTAGAACATAAAGAGTCTAAGTATCACATAAAGTGTAAGAAGCACTCAATATATCAATAAATGAATCAAAGATAAGCTAAACAAATTTAAAATCCATCTATGGAGTTTTAAGAACTATTCATAATTTCTATGAAGAGGGAAAAACTCCATGGATGGGGGAAAGGGACTACAAGCTTTCTAGAACCATAGAAATATGTTGTATGCTCATTAACAACCAAGAACTAAATATACAAGGCATATAAAGTCTTAACTTAATATGAAAATACCTAGAAAGCTTGAAATAATGGAAGATATGATGAAGAAGAAGAAGATTCACAAATATTTATCAAACTTTAGATATGGATTGAGCCATTAACCACCAAAAATCATATCACAATCAACCTCCGTAACCTTAGAAATAGACTACTCCATAATAGATGCAAGAACAAATATCATAGAAGAAGAAATCATTCTTACAAATTAAGCACTTACAATGGAGAAATGAAGAACAATCAACAAGTGAGCTCTCCCCTCTCTCTAGAACTCTAAGTGTGTTTTTAAAAAAAGATAATCAAATATCTCCTAATGTAAAAGAAATAATATATATTAAAAGGTAGAAAAATATCTAACTAAATATCTAAAATAGCTTGAACCACTAAAATAGCCCATTTTGGGTGTGAAATGGCCAAGTTGCCAGGGCCATGATCGATCATGGCCAACCCATGATCGATCATGGGGTCTTCTGCCTAAATGCCAGTTTGTACCATGATCGATCATGGTTAACCCATGATCGATCATGCTTCTGGGAAATTCCTCAGATCAGCATTTTGCGAGCTTTTCACTAGCGCTTGATCAATCATTCGAAGGCCATTGCATCCTATGCCTATAAACACATAGAAACACAACAAAAGAACACCTAGCGGGACGATGTTAGATACAAAACTCGCCAAGACACTAATCTCGAGATAAGTGGATAATTAGGCAGAATTAAAGCAACAAACGCGTCATGCGACTCTGGGAAAGAGCTTGTGCATGACAATATTATGCGTTTATCACACCAGTCGTGTTAGTCTATTTACACTTGTGTGAATGATTGTTTAGCAATTCGGGTGGTCTGAATCGATTTCGGGTTGCATATGGTGAGTTTCGGTCTGTCGTGATTAATGATTTTTGGCCAACTTTGGGATACTATAACTTCTTCATTCGATGTCCGAATGAGTCCCCGTTAGTGTCCAAATCTCCGTATCGTTCTCCTCTACAACTTTCGTGTTTGGCCCGGAATGAGATTCGAGTATCTCGGGGGTCCGAGAGGCCAAAAATTAGTTGAATTTAGTGTAGTGGTTCCAAGATCGATCTTGAGCTATCCCGGGGGGAAGATTTTTGGCAGAGAGCTCCCAAGATCGATCTTGGACCCCCAAGATCGATCTTGGTGCCCTGGAGTTGAATTTTCCAGAACTTTGACCCCATTTTTATACACTCAAGTCATCTCTTCTCCTCTATTTCGCCCCATGCTTCTCCCCCGCACCTAAAAAGAGTTCTGGAGTAAGGGAGATGATATATGTAAGTTATCATGGTGGGATTTTCATCTTGATTCAAGAATTACGCACACAACATCACTATTCATCATCTTCCTCCTATCAAAACCTCCATGGAAGCTTGGCAAAGTTTGGAGAAAGCTAGGGCAGCCACATTCCTCCATCCATGGGACTTCAAATTATGTTTGACGCTTCAATCTAGGTGGGAACACTTATATTAAACTTGCTTTTCAAATTAGTAAATGTTGCATTTGAGATTTCTACACAAGTGGGGGAAGATTTTCATGAAACCCTAGGTTTGAAGTGAAACATGTGGATTGGTTTAGTATAAACTCCAATTGGTTGTTGATAATGATGGGTTAACACATATATTGCATGTATGTACGATTAATTTCATGTTTTCATTACATATGTTTGAAGATTCACAATGAACCCATTTTCTAGTTGCATGTTTAACCTATGAATGGGAGGTTTTGGGGTTTGTGCATAGTAGATGCTTATTTGTGGGTTGGAAATGGTAGAAATACCTATATATCACATTAGTGAGAAGTATCGAGCCCTATTGAGGAGATTTCCTTAAAAACCCACAAAGACGGAACCGTATGTAGCAAATTATGAACTTAGCGCTCCTTGTAGACTATCGTAAATACTAATAATGAGTACGCTACTTTGGTACATTCTAATGGTGTGAGATACATATGTAAATGAAGTTTATTGACCATAAGATTTGATTATTGATATTACGATGAGGCTAAAGAATGAACTTCATTGTTCATGCCATGTGAATGACATGTCTACCTCCTTATGTTGATTTCTACACGTGTGATGGATTATGTGGCCTTGTGATATGTATATATATATATCAATGATGAGTGGATATATTGGTGTTGATATGATCACATGTGCTATAATGATGTTGGGACATCTATGTTGTACATACATGGTCTTGATTGATGTTTTGGCCCATTTATCTATACGGGCATTGATTGTAACGTTCTAGCCTCACCATGGAGGGTCGTAGCCCTGCCATATAATTGGGTTGTAGTTGCTATGTTTAAACACTAATACTAGTTGTGGGTTGAAGCCCCGATTGATTTAGGTTGGAGCCCTATATATAATGTGATTGGTTATGATTCTAATTGTGAGATTTGTTGATATATTTGTTGTTTGCATGATAATAAGGCCCGGGGCACCGGGCTATAAATGCCAGGCCGGAGGTACCGGGATAAAAATACCATTGTATACGTATAGAGGTGCACCATAGTAAGGCCGGAGGTACCGGGATATAAATACCAAGAGTTATAGCTGGAGTGGAGCCACCCAAAACGAATAAGGGAAAGGGCTACTCAGTACACTGGAGTGGAGCCACCCAGTACACTGGAGTGGAGCCACCCAAAACAGATAAGGGAAAGGGCTACCCAGTACAGTGCGGTGGTAGCAGGCTGTTATATTATCATATTGATGTATATTGCCTTCTCGCGGATGAGTTTCGTAGTCCTGCATTTTATAGCTTCCCTGGCTTGCGGATTAGATCATGTGGCTCTATCAACGGAATGGTCTTCAGGGAAGTAGTAGCCCTACACTTAGGTGAAACATCCTAAGGTAGTTCCGTCCTTAGAGGAACGTGCTTGTATGGGTGTCTTCTAGTTAACTATTTGGAGAGTAGTCCCCGGGAAAATGTCTTGCGCGGGTTCAAGTCCAAATGAATTACGAGATAAGACCAAGTCCCTGAGCAGTTCTCTCACTTGGAGGAAACATGATTAGTTTAGAGCTTGGGGTCCTTCGGGGACTGATGCTCTAAGCCTAGTGACCGCGGGGTGTAAGCTGAGGCTTTATACAAGAGATATGACATTTTGATCGTTATATGCTTGTTACTTGTATGGTTGTTTGTATCATATCTCTTGTGGTCATTATCCTTATTCATGTGATTATGTTGAGATTATTGTATGACAAGCATTACATGGGGCAGTTGACTACGAGAAGAGAATCCGTCATAGCATGATGAACTATAGGAAGCTAGTGTTTGTGATGAGATGGTTTTATACCAATGGTTCTCTGGTGATACGGGAATTAGTTGAGAGTATTCCATGGGACATCTAGGGATGTCTCAGTTAGTCGGATAAATTGCTTTTGTTGAATAGGATGGGAATTCTAGTGGGGATCGACATGCACTTGTGTGTAGATTGCATTGTTTTATATACTTTTGTAGTAAAGTGAAGTGGTTATTTTCTGTATAAAACCTATATAGTTCCCACTGAGCCCGGTTTTGGCTCATCCCATTTTCTAACAGTTTTGCAGGGCAAGCTTCGGGGTTGGAGCGTGGCGCATGGTCTAGAAGCCTCTGATGTTCACATACTTTCGTAGTCCTTAAGAATAAGGACTAACCACTTTATCATCTTTTGTTATCTCAAACTATTTGTATGTATATATGGGTTTTGAAACTATTATAGTAAGGAATGTGTAATTCCGGACTTGTAGAAATGATTTCATATGTGGAGTGGATTAAAGATTTTCATTGAGTTGGATTACATTTGTATATAAATGGTTTTAAACTTGAAAGGTTGGTTGATTCTACAAATGAACTCCACATGCCAAAATTTTATAAAAAGAAAAGTTTTTGAAAGTTGTATTTTTATGTATTTAAACCTGCCGTCGTGCACGGCATCCGTGATTAACCGTGTCCCGGAGGTGAAAATCTCATTACGGGATTCGAGGCATCACAAGTACCCCAGCAATTTTATAACCCCTTTTCTCCCTTTTAGATCTTCATTTTCTTTTACTTCCTTTTCATCTCCATTTCACCCCTTCCTTCCATGATTTGCTAGAGAGAGATGAGACCTTACTAAAGAGAGGTTCATGAGAGTGATTCTCAATGGTTCCTAGCTTCCTAAAACATCATCAATCATCCCCATCCTCCATTAATGGTGATTCCATCATTTTTAGGGCTTTTTTAGCTCAAATTGGGGGTTCGCAGTTGGCAGCTACGTGGCTCTATTCGGGGCTTGAGACCTTCAATATTTAGCTTATATAAGGTGAGAACACTAGTATTAAAGCTTATTTTAAGATTTTATGCATTCAATCACCATATTCCCATAAATTGGGGTTTTGTGTTTATGATTTATGATTATAATGGTTGATTATCATTTATTATTGTTAGTATTTCATGATTCTACAAGAAAATCCTATATTTCATTGATTCATCACAAACCCGTGTTATTGGTCACTAGCGCGCAAGTGCGTATAAGCTAACTGTGGACAATAAAGTGTAGATACGCACTATATATGAAATGTCAAGCATGATGCGAGTTATACTATGCAATATTTTGGCATTTCTAACTCTTATGCAGTTTGTTGAGATTGCATTGGGATTACTAGAAGCGACCTATATTATGCTTAGATATGAACTTGGAAACTATATATAATTGTCTCTACTTATATTATTGAGTTGTTAAGGGGCTTTGGGACATGTAATCTTAGTTGGTGAGATGGGGTTATATGTATTATGTTACTTGATGTAGAGAATATACGCGTGCCATTAATTTTCTAATATCATTACTTTGGTGAAGAACTACTATTTTGTCAATTGTTTTATTATATTTCTAACCTAGTGATACACTGGGATAAATTAAGAATCTGTACATAATTCCTCTTTTAAACACCATAGTTATTATGTCCATGATATTGAAACGAGACAAGAAATTATTTAAAATAGACGACTAACTCATTCGTTAGAGTTTTCAAATATTGCATGGATATAATGATGTGATGGTATTAGTCTCTTTAATGGCATATGTATATTAGATACATCATGAGATGTATCTATCTATCTATCTATCTATCTATCTATCTATCTATCTATCTATCTATCTATCTATCTATCTATCTATCTAGCTATCCATCTATCTATCTAGCTATTATGTACATATAATTGGTGGTTTATATAGTTTGAATAAGGATTAGACGCTGTGTATCTAGAGAGACTAGATGCGCCCTTGGTAGGCCGAGTCATTACGAGGGCAAGAAGAAAACATATGTAAATATATATCTGTGTGTCTACATGTATGTGTACTATGTATAAGTATATTTTTGGGAGAATACTTTTGATTTAATTCTTGATTTTGTAAGGCACTAATGGTCTAGGGGGTTGACCTAACCTTGGTGGCTACATACCCTAGTCCGCGTAGAGGGACCCCGCTTTGGGAGCGGCATACTCTATGGTCCAGCTAGGGGGACTGCACGAGGCACCATACCCTTCACATCTAGGTGGTCCACGGGGGGACCTAACCTTGGGCCAGGGCTGCATACCCTAGCCTTGGGGGCTTAGATCGCGATCGCTGTGCACAGTAGAGTAAATCCTATATATTTATTCTAAGACAGAGGGAAATGAGATTGACGATTAACGTGAGAGTATATATTTTGCTACTACAATTTATCTTATCTCAAGGATACTTTGTTATTGTAATATTTTGGTACTTAAATGAAATTTGTAATTATCTTTATCACTGTTTACTTGTATCATAATGATACATACTTTGTTTATAGTATACTTTTACCTCACTTATTAGTACTTTACTACTTTTTAGGGGATGGGATTGCACTTAGAATACATTGCATTAATATCTATGAATCTATACTTATCTATAAAGAGTTATAGAAATGGAAGATACATATATATAAAAATATATGCTTGATAGAGACAAAACTATTTTCATCATGATGCATTATTTTAAAATGTGGTTCTATCTAAAAACCTTATAGTTCCCACTGAGCCCGTGTTTGGCTCATTCCCATTTTTCAAACAAGTTTTGTAGGTAGTTCATTAGGGCGGCACGAGTACGTGATTAGAAAGCTTTGATGACCTAAGACTACATATAGGTGTCCAATTTTATTCATAAGAGATGTAAAGCTTTTTAAATAATTGTCGGGACCTCGTTGGAGGAATTGCTTGATGATTTATGACTTTAAAAGTGCGGAGTTTTGTTTCTAGTTAAACTTTCTTTTATGATTTACAGGTTGGATTTATTAAACTTACGAACCCCACATGCCAAAATTTTCCTAAAATGAGGCTTTAAATGATAATTTATATTATATAACTTTCAAATTATGAACTTCGAACCTGCCGTCGCATACTGCATCGTGATTAACCGGGTTTCGGAGGCCCAAACCTCCTAACGGAATTCAGTGTCACAGTTCATAAGTTACTATTTAAAATTTTACTATGTAAACATATATGACAATTTGACGATAGAGAGTTGCAATACTCAAACAACAATTAACCGTTGCGTCGTGAAACCACTGGCAGCACTCAAACATTCGTAAATAAATTCCACATAACTTGAACTTGAAATTAGAAAGTAGCCAAGAAAGTGAGCAAAATATTCTTCATTTACTTTTCATCAATAACAAATATTGCACACCTTTAAGTTTCTGTTTTCCTCTTGTTTGAAAGTTATTGTTGATTGAAACCCAATTCCAGATCACATAATATTGCGTATAAAATGAATAAATTCTTTATGTAAACCCTAAAAGCATAATCAGATATTACCTTCGAGATACCTCTGGTTTAATCTTGTCTCAACACAAACAAGAGTTAATGAAGAAGACTTAATGATAGCCTATATATAAGGTTATATTAAGGACCTTAGAGAGAAATAAGATTTTGGGCATCCTATGGAAAGATGGAATATTCCTAATTCGACTATGAATTAATTCCTTCAGCCCCTCAGTTGCTTAGAGCACTTTGAAAAGCTCCAACAATGAATAATTAAGCTTATTCATGTTGTAATTCAGTTGAAATCCCTAAAATGAGTCCAGCAGTGACTGGAGAATGATATTGACATGAGTTTTGTAACACCCCCGCCTTAATCTATAGGACAACACTCGTAATTAAGACCTGGAGTGCTACTACCCAATCTTAGATTGACTAAAATGGGTATATATGTAAATGCATAAAGAAATACAACCAGTAATAACATGAGTGTCAAACAACAAATTCATAATCATATTGATGATGTTTGTACTGCACACAAACATACAAGCATATACATATTCATGTTACATAACAAACTAAGTAACCCAAATGAATATACTACATTTCGGGCTAGGCATGGCTTCCCAAGATAATATGTACAAAACAAAATAAATCTGTATCAAAGTCTTCTATATCGGTCCCGAACCCGCCGTCTTGTTAACATCGCACGTCCCCTGTGTACCTGTATTAGTTAAAAGAAAACGGGGTGAGCTCACAGCTCAGTAGGGGGAATACAAGGGATAACGTGTTTGAATATCATAATCATTAATTTGGTAATAGTTTATACTTCAATCATAATTCTATAAAACAATGCAATTTGATTATAATCCACTCCTTAACCATCAATCCATGCAAATATCATGATTTCACAAAAACAATGCATGCTCATGCATAACCAGGTTACATCCCTTTGTGTCAACCATTACGTCGAATAATCAGAACAGAATGTGGGCCACCTTTCCAAGAGAAGTGCCAAAGCTAAACCGAACCATAATAATCATAACGATGGGCCTGACCGCCCTCAAGAGATACCAAAGCTGAACAACTTCATAATCATAATGACAATAGGCCTAACCACCCTCAAGAGAAAGAGTATCAAGATCATAAGAAATATAACCAGAATATGGCCTCTCCGTTTCAGGTGAAAACCAACAAATAATTAACAATTGGACCACAGTCCGCAATATCACATCAACTGATCATTTTCATACCGATTTTCTCACCAAGTGTCTAGATCTCCGGACTATTCTCCGTGGGCTCTAGACAGCCGATGACTCACTAGTGCCTTGCCGTTGTCTAGATTCTGGACTATTCACCATGGGCTCTAGACAGCCAACAATTAAAGGACCCCCTGGAGGTTTAGGGTTTTTAAACCCAATGGCACCAGGCCCTGCCTATTTTTCCGTCCCGACAAGCACTAACTATAATCATTCCCCTTCACCGACGGAGGCCAAACAGATACAGATAATTGTGGGCAACGTCCCACCATATAACATAGCTGAGAATATTTACATACGAATCAAGAACTCCTGAAGATAGATAATCATTTGTTCAAGAATACCACAAGAGCATAGAAAGCTATCCGCATCATAGAGACGAGAGATAATTCTCCCAAGAGACAATTTTCATGCCATATGCCATAAGAATGCTTTGAGCTTGTCATGAGATCATCCAGATGCCAGGTTGACATAATACTTATAAATAACGTGCAATCCATGCTCTTAATTGTAAACTAGAAACAACCCATGCCACTTAAACGTTATTCATTATGCATCCATGTTCCTTAGCGCATACATAATCCTTTTACTAATCCACTTGGATTCAACCAAGCAATAAATCCAAGGAACATCACATACAAGTCTATGCTACATAGATGTCTAGTTCAGGTGACATATCTTTTTTCAACTCATGCATCATAGATACAATAGAAACACATATGCCATATAAACTCTAACCAATTCACGTCATGTTCTTTGGTGTATCCGAAACCCTTTACTAAACATTTTCTTGTTAAACTCCGTATGAATCAATAACAAGTAATTATGGAGCTAGATGGCATATCTTGTATCATATCGTAAAATCATAACTCAATCATGCAAAACTATGGATATCCAATGATATGATCAACATATTAACATATATGTATAAAATCATTCGTGTATAATCAATAAAAAGGAAGTATGTGCTTTATATCGAACATATATGTATAAAAATCACACTCATCTTTAGATAAATAAAATCATGTCATCATTTGGAAAACATATAACCGCTACCTCAAGTGTATATGCCAAAAGAAGGAAGAAAGATGTAAATCGAAGCCCCGTTCGCTGAAATCCTCAAGCTCTTACGTCACCACGTCCTTAGAATAACAAATCCCCCTAATTAGTGATGTATAGACCCCAACTCACATAGCCAAAGCTCATGCTTGAGCTTTTCTAGAAGAAAACCAAGGTAGAAGATGATGAATAGCGAAGAAGAATGATGTTTGATTGATTTGAAGCTTTGATTCTTCGATCGGGGATGAGAAATGCGTAGAAATCTTCATCTTTCTCTCTCTAGAGCCCTCTAGAGCTCTCTAGAGGAGTATGGAAATGTTTGGCACGAAGTTGGGGTAGAAAATGACCAAAAATGGCTTAAAACGTGTTTAAGTCGGTGGGAATAGTTAACTGGCGGACCGGTATGCAAAATACCGAATATCGGCCCGCGGAGCACAAATTTCCCAAAACTTTGGTGCCTGACCGGTATGGCGTTGACCGGTATGCCAAAAACGCCATACCGGTTCGCGCTTTAATTTTTGGGCCCTAGAGCACTGTTTTTGTTTTGGTTATAACTTTTCGCTTGGAACCCCGATTGAGGCGTTCTTTATGTCCACGGAAAGGTATTTCAAAGATCTAGAACTTTCTAAGAGGAAATTTTCCGAAATTATGGATATAGTTTTCCCAGAAATTCACCGAAGACAGCGCTCTGGCGAAACGCTACCGAATGACCAGAATTTTACAATGGGTTTACTTTGCGCCCTGTTTTGACCCACGAGGAGTATGAACTGGACTTCGGTCAAAACATGAAAGTTGTAGAATGGTACAAATACTAGACATCTTTGCGAATGGAATCTTATTCCGATAAATTAAGAAGAAATTACGATAGCTCAAAGATAGCTAGAAATAACAAATCGCAAAAGACCAAAACTTCTTATTTACCAACCAAAATTGATTTGGACCACCCGAATCATCAAATGATCACTCACATGAGTATAAATAAGCTAATATAATTCAATTTAAAATAATTTAAAGTACGGGGTATTACAAGTTTTCCCATCGATTTCAGCTCCAAGAATCTTTAATTCATTTAGAAAACCAATCATGTTCAAAACATGATCCCTTACTTTGATTCCATCAGCCATAGTTGTGTTCATAAGGTCCATCACTACAACCTACCTCGGGATACGATCTTAATCCCTAAACATATCTTTGAAGCTTAGCATTGTCATAGGCAGTTAAAATATTCACACCATTAGTGGAGTCGTCTATTATTCATTATTTCTTAAACAAGTTTAAACTAATAAAGTCATCACCGCTATTACTAGAGGATGGATGTAAATCAGACCTACCATCCATTAGTTAGGAGAACCACTCTTCTCAAAAAACCTATGTTCTTTTTTCCATTATCTTGCACTTACTCATTCCTCAACTTAATCGTTTGCAGCTCAAAAAACTAGAATTGTTGACCTTACAATGTCAATATATAATTATACCCTAAAAGAATAGTTAAAAGAAGATTCATTTTGTCTCCATCCATTTCATTTTTAAGTTAACCCACCCTAAGGAAAATGAGAGTTGATTAATGTATACTTCTTTATGGTAAAAAATTTCTTATAAGTTTTATCGCACTAATAAATGAAAGTAACGTAATTGAAAATGGTCATTTTAAATGCACCTCTCTAATTAAGCTTCTTGTGCATCATAAATTTTTTAAATGTAGTAATTTAACTCTAAACTAGTCTTGTAAACTCACTCCCCCTAAAATGACTTTACACATTCTGCTAAACTTAGGTTCTTAATTTTTTTTTCCTTTACTTTGTTTTTACTCATCTTTTTTTGGGAAATGATTTATAGATTAATTCAGTTATTACTGAAAAAGTAAAACATTGTTTAAAGAAGAAGAAAATTACACAACACAACAAATTAACAATTTAGAAAATTACAATATTAATAGAATAATTAATATAACATAACATTTATTCATGTCATTAAATATTTCTTAACAACGTTCTATACCATCCTCACTTATATAAAAATGGAGGAGAAAATGAACAAACTTTGTGTCCATCATATCGTTAAACAAAATTTATTTTTAATTTTTTGGCTTAAAATATGGCAAAGCTCTTAGTCGGAAGCTTAAGTTTTCTAACGTTCCTCGCTGCTCTCATATCAGGTACTTCTTCTAATCATAGAGCTTTCGAATAAAACTATAAGCTTGACAAATATCGTTAGAGCCTGTTCGATTGTTCTCTAATTTATAAATTAAATAGTTTAAAATTGTTTAATTTGTGAATTATCTAATTTAAGGGTTTGGTTGCAAGAACAAACTAATATATAAAGTCATAAACGTAAGTTAATACTAACGACATTAAATAAGAAAACGTAGAGATTTAGCAGAAATTACATTACTTATAACTATTATACACGTTCTTGCGGAAAAAAATACAGGACAAATTATTTTGTTAAAATGAAACAATTTACAATTTGTTAATTTATAATAAAAAATATATAAATGAGATAATTTACGAAGCCAAACGAGTGTGATTATGGTGATATTGATATTGAAGCACATACATAATGTTACGACTACAATATTTTCCTAAGACGTTCGTGAATTCAATAAATCCACACTCCTATTATACCCCTTAATTAATAATCAAATTAATCACCTCAACAGCTAAAACTTCTTATTTCATTTAAATAAACAAAATGGAAAACCCCATATTCTATACCGTTAGATTTGGAAATGGATGACAAAGACCTCCATGAAAGTGGTCTTTTGAGAAAAAATCAAGGCATAATATTTTTCAGGAATATTTTTTTTTGTATTTTTTTAATTCTTGTTAGCATAGGATCTTCGTTTATCGATTATATCTTCGCATTAGGTGTTTGATCAAAATTGTATTTGATACAAACTTAACTTTGCACAAAATCGTGTTTTAATTGAAAATCCCAAAAGTTTAATTCAAATGTTGTTTTGCACGATGTGGTTTTTTTTTTTTATAAGAATATTTTTATGTCTCACTAGTGGAACTCTAAAGCAATATCAAATAAATCTCAATACATAATAATGTACTAAAAAACAATGACTAAAACTTAAATTTACATGGAACTCTAAAGCAATATCAAATAAACCTCAATACATAATAATGTACTAAAAACAATGACTAAAACTAAAATTTACATAACCCAAAAACAATATTATGTATGCATGTTTTTATTAATAAACGGGTTTAAATTTGTAACTTATTTAAATAATCTCTAAAGAACTGTCAAATAAACACTTAAAAAAAGTAATCTACTAAAAACTTGCAGTGCAAACCTAATGTGCATGATTCCTTAAAAAAACTACAATAAGAAAATTTTGCTCAGTTAACATTGCACTCGATCATTTTAGAATTTGGTCAAAAATAAATCTTTAATTTACAAAAAATATTGTTTCCTAATTCTCTTGAAGAAAATTTTCTCGGACCAAGAACAGTGGGACCAAAACAAGATGAATGAACAATGGGACCAAAAGACATTAAACTTGAATTTATTTATATAATGTTTAGAAACAATGCTTTTTTTTTTAATTATCCATTTATATTATAAAGTAGTTAATTAGGTCAACCCATGTTGAATTTTTACTTTGAGAGTTATTTACAAAAATCACACCTATAGTTTAACTCTTGTCTCACTTTGATCCACGAAGTTCAAAAATGCATAAGTTCATATATGAAGTTTCACATGTGTCTCACATTCCCCCATTTTGGATGAACTGTCTAAAAAATTGACGGAATTAGTCAAGTCCAAGGCATATGAGGGGCAAAAGCGGGATTAGTCATGTCGAGATTTAAAAGAGTGTTCCAAGGTTCTTGTAAATTAATAAATAAATTTTACAGAATTTCCTTTCAAGCGACTGCTAACTCCAAATTAGACTGCATTATAATTCCTTTTAAAAGAGGGAACCTTATCTATAAAATTGGAACTACAAGGGACACAAGTCACAAACCACACCCCCCCGCCCCCCGAACCCCGACATTTGTATTTTCAAATTGAAACACAAGTGAACCTTATCTATAATACATGTTAAATGTGTGGGCTGGTTTCATTTGTACTTGAAATTACAGAATTACCATTCATTGATTTGGAAATTTTCACCTGTATTGAGATTCAAACTCATGCATTCCAACAATTATCAAATTGTCTTATGCATTCAAGAAATATTTGTTATGCAAAATCCTAGCTAAACCAAGTTACACGAAGTGGAGCAATCGCAAGAAACAATGAGTTATTGCAATCAAACTTACATATATACCGAAAGCTCCACAATTATGAAAATAATATTTTTGGAGAATTAAGAAGAAGCACTCAATCACAAACAAACGCAAGCAAATAACGTGGTTTCGGCAATGCTGCACTCCACCAAGGTGATAGACTTTTACAGATGATTGGATCAAAACCTAGAGCTCTAAAATTTCCTAGACCGCTTTGAAAATTAAAAATAATAGGCGATGAACCATAAACTCACAAATCTCCACCTTTGCGAACTTTGGTCACACTTTTGTACTCTATCCATGATCAATAGCACATCAATCCTGCATATCACTCCCTTTGGTCTCGAATAACTAGGCCCCCTAGAGCCCCTGCCATGAAAATCCTTTGCAACAAAGGGCTTCCAGGTGGCATATTACCCCACCTCTTCCTCTGAATTTAGAGCCATCGTTGCCCAAAGTTTGAAGTGTGTCGCTAAATGGGAACTCGCCAACTTTGAGATTTTCATCTTGAGTTAGGTAACCACTTTCTCAAGATACTGCTTTTTCATAAAACATAATCTACCCTTCTTCATATATCTCACCATCTCCATACCCAAAATCTTGATGCTCTTCCCAAATCTTTCATATCAAACTCGTTACTCAACTGAGCCTTAACCTTGTCAATTTATATGCAAGAGTAAGTAAATAAAGTCACCTGATTTGAGCCATTTGAAGTAAACACAATGGTCATATTCACACCTTATAAACCCCTGAGCTAGCATGAACATTTCTAACTTTCTGTTCTACCAGTGAGGCGACTCCTTCAAACTATATAAGGACTTCCTAAGTTTGCATAGCTGGTTTTCCTTACGAACGACTTTATGGCCCCCAGGCTAATATAATATATACATATATATATCTTCCTCTAGCTAGATCCCCATGCAAAAAAGTAGTCTTCACATCAAGTAGATCAAGCACTAAGTCAAACTGCGCCACTATAGCCAATAACATTCAGTTAGAAGTATGCATAACCACTAGATAAAAGGCGTCATTGTAATTAACTCCTTGCTTTTTGGCATAACCCTTGGCTACCAACCTTGCTTTATAGCTAATCCTGAACCCTAGAGACCCATCTTTCTTCATGAACAACTACTTGCTTCCAATCACTGTCTTCCCCTTTGGTAGTTTACAAAGTTCCCAAGTTTTATTATCTTGTGAAGAGATTACATCACTCATTGAGGTGGTCTTCAACTTGGC